>OZ012728.1:2949859-4149859 GCA_963942605.1 Poecilus cupreus
ACGTTTACTTAAACCACTTTGTTTTTAAGTACGCGAACTAGGTATAAATAGGTTACATTACATGTAATTTTCATTCATGGTTTAGTTCTTGAGCAATTCGAATATTTTGTGTTGGAGAAAATTTCATTGGAGGAGAGAGGAAGAATAACCATCTGGAGATAGGGACCCATTGTACGAAGGCTGCGACTAAAATCGAGCTTATGCCAAATCATTTGCGAGCGAGGCTGCATTTTTTTCAATTGGGATACAGTTATTTTTTCTGAAGAAAATACTTTTTCGTCAGATGAAGACGTCAAGAACACGTCGTGCCAGAATTTAATTAATTCGATGGCGCGGCGAGTAGAAGCTGTTATGGCTATTGGTGTAAATATTAGGTTTTTAAATTAATTGTCTGTATTGACGAACTTTTTGTGATATATTTGTTGTATACATTGACGACATTTTAATCTCAATGATATTTTTTTGATTTTGCTATACATTTTTACCTATTTACTTTACAGCAAAGAAGAAAGTAAAAAGGTGTTTATAATTTCAAAATGCATGCACTAGTTACCTTAATATCAGTATTTCACTATATATCAATTAAATTAAAATTAATATTTATTAAAATATATATAAAACGGCTATAGAAAACTAAACAAAAACAAAAAAAAATTGACATTTCGGAGAACAAATTTAGATTTATTTATTACAGTGTTGTATTAATAGGTTTGTTCCTAGTGATCATTTTTGACAAGTTTGTGACATGTTTGTGACAATTTCAGTGCGACTGCGAAAAATGTAAACAAGTTGACTTTGAAACATAAGCTTCATTTTTTTAAGCAAAAAATGTATGAATTTCTTTATTTATATTTATATTTAAGGTTAGCTGTCAAAACAAAAAATGAGCATGCACATGCGCTTCATTCCATTCGCCGTTCCAGTCTATATTGCAAACTTAACTTGTTTACATTTTTCGCAGGCGCACTGAAATTGTCACAAACTTGTCAGAAATGTCCACTTGGAACAAACTTATTATCTAATTTCATAGAAGATTGTAATGATAAGGCGAATTTCAGTGTTCATTTCTTTCCATTTCTTTTTAGTAAATAAATATTTCATTTCTGTTCAATTTTCCTAATAATAATTAATTTTAATTTGATGTTTAATACAATAGATAAAAATAAGAGAAGAGATACGGGTAAAAGAAGAGAGAGAAAACAGAAGAAAACTAAAAGAAGAAGTTGGAAAATTCAATAACCAACTCGACAGCAATGTAAAGATTATTTTATTTATAGCAATATTAAAAATATAACACTGAAATCCCTATATGCTACATTTCAATACTACATCCGGTATATTGGCGACACAGTTACAAACAATATTTTTGCAGTTGTTTCAAATTTCATCCATTAATATTTTTAGTTATCAGATAATTTGAATTTAATATGTAGTAGAATGTTTTTGTTCTTTTGAAGAAGTGTGGATGCGTCATCGAACTTGTGTTCAGCATCCAATATTCACTTGCATTTTGCAAAATATTGTAAGATCAGAAGTGAGAAATTGTATAATCTCTACAAAAATGTAATTAATTTTAATGAGCTATTTTTAAATAATTTTTCATAGTAAAATGAATAACATGAGCCTAATTAAATTAATTCAGTTACCCCCACCACATATTATGCATTCTGCGAATACTATAAATATCTTTAATTTTATTTTAAAGTTTCCTCATGTTATCAATTAATTATTATTATCATAAAGGGCAAAATGTTTTATTAAGGAAAAAGCAAGAATAAATATTAAACGAATTCAAAAAACATCCCAGTTCTTGAACAACCACCGACAAGATGGCATCAAAAATATTCGTTATATTAATCTGTGTTTTATTCGCTGTAAACGAGTGTGTCAACCTAAATTTTAATTATGAGCCACTATATAATATAAACGCACAAACATTCAAAGATTACACATTATCTACAATCACAGACGCGTCCATGTATCATTGCAAAATAAGAACAATTGACAGAAACACCTTCGACCAAATGGTAAAGTTAATAAACTTATATTTGAGTGATAATGAAATTAGCAGTTTGCACGCGAACACATTTGAAAATAACGTGAAGTTAGAGATGTTGTATTTGGGCAATAATGGATTGCAAACATTACCACCGAATATTTTCGAAAACCTTACATCCCTATATGTACTGGACTTAACTAGAAATAATATTAAATATCTAGATTTAAATACCTTTTCTGGTTTGAAATCGTTAAAACGATTATATATTGATAATAATGAATTGACACAATTAGATGCCAATATATTCAGGGATAATATCAATTTGCAATATTTACATTTTGGAGACAATTTCATTGAAGAATTACATGAAGACATCTTCAACAACATGCCGAACTTAAGTGCACTGCTGTTCAGCAAAAACAAAATAAGGAATCTACCAAAAAAACTATTCTCCAGGCTACCCAACCTGCAAGATTTAGCAATGGAAGACAACAATATTTTCACTTTGGATTCAGAGTTATTTGAAAGCAACAAAAATTTAGATAGGGTCTGGGTTGAAGAAAATAAAATAACTGAATTAAAATCTGGGTTATTTAAAAATTCAGTGTTGTTAAGACAATTAAACGTGAGTTCAAATAAAATAGATAGAGTGGAACCTGGTGTATTTCCAATTAGTTCCCAACTGCAAATACTATACATCCACAACAACAGTTTAACCAACCTAGATTTGCAAACACTAACTAACTTGAACAATTTGAGAGATTTGTGGATCACTCAAAACCCCTGGATGTGTGACTGCAACTTGAGAGACTTGCATACCAAGTGGAAAAATTTATTTCTCCTTTATGGACCTACGTGGAGAATTTTAAATTCCCCTAATGTACCTACATGTGAAAATCCCCCAAATTTACGCGGGAAATTATGGAGTCATTTAAATACTACTGATTTTATTTGTGCTGCTTCAAACAAAATCTATGATATTGTAGTTGAATTAACTGCAGACGAAGCTACAATAAGTTGTCAAATTGGATCTGGTAGTGAGTTTCAAGACGCCCAGTGGAAAATCGGCGATCGAAAAGTGTCAGACTATTTTACAACATTGAATAAACCGTATAAAATATGCCAATCGACAACAGAAGATGGACGAACATGGTTTAACCTCACAATTCAAGATTTGAAGCCAAGCGACTCTGGTAATTACACATGCAGCCTCGGAGGTCAATATTCCAGCGTAGAGAAAGAACAAGCTTTGTTAATCACCCCAGAAATATTACGAAAACTAAAAAAACCTACACTACCACAACGAGCCCAGAGTCATATTATTTATATCAATTAAGATTTTTAAAATAGCATTAAAAAAATATTTCTGGTCTATCAAAGGGATAATGTATTGTACTAAATTTATTTATATCAACAATTCTGTTACTTTAAAGGAAAATAACAACTGAAATAATATCAAATTTATAATTTGACCCAAAGGTATTAATTGATTCCACAAACACTGTTTTTAAATCTGATGACAACAAAATACAGAAAATTGTTTCAAATAAAAATTGTAAGTAATATTATTCTACATCTTTTTAATTCCAATGAAATTTTCTTTATTTTATTTATTTATTAAAATAAATCCAAAAACCCTGATAGCCTTGAAATAATCAACCACTTACTGTTGATGAATTGTGTCCAATATCTAATTAATACGTAACATAAACAATACCTCTATTACATATATGTATGTGCGGAATATAAAAATGATTACAATTTAAGATATATATACTATATAGTGAATTAAACAAATTTCCTTTTTATGACTTTAACTGGGCCAAATAATATGATTCTGCGCTCGTATATCTCGATACAGAACTGGAACTAAACGCTAGTTTTGGCGAAAGCATCACTGCTGGTTGTCAAATATATTCTCGCTCAACCGAAAAACCATTTGCGGTTTGGAGTTTCAATGGTCAACCACTAGATGACACTACGAATGGTTCAAAGTATAAACTCAAATCATTTGCAGTCGACGATCGTTTATCTTGGTATAACCTCACAATCGCAAATGTCAAAGATGAAGATGCTGGAGTTTATTCTTGTCAAACCAACGGATATAACGATATTAGTAAATTTACGTTAAAAGTCAATAAAAAGATAAATACTTGTATGAATAAAAATTTCACTTTTATCATTTATGTCATTATGTTCTATTTCATATTTTATGTATTTTTCTTGTATTTACTGAAGGATTATATTTCAATTATACCATTTAATTTTATTTATAGGTCCTATCCTCTCCTATTTTAAAGATATTTATAGCTGTACTAAATAAAATAAATATTATTTTTATTACAATTACATTTTTAAATATATATTTTTTATATATATAAAACTGTATTTAAATTGAAGACTATCTACACTTTTAAAAAGTTGTGACGTCACAGTCTGATTATTTAAAATTTAATTTATTATATAACATATCATGTCAGAAACAGCCGGTGAAATGAACTTCATCTGACATTGCAATGTACAAGTCACTGGAACAAATCCATGAAATTTTGACGGATGGAGGTTGTTGGACCATCAACAACATGAAAATAAATGAAGAATACAGAATTTGCTGTTTAAAAAAAAAGGATTCGTTCTTCGACGCGCATGTTTGACCTTAATTAAAATTTATCAGTGTGTATTGGAAAATTTAAATGATAAACATTATTTTAAATGTATATAAATCATCAATTATTCTACAAAGATTAGGTTATAAATTAATATAAAAGTGTATTAGTATTTATCAGTAAAAATATGAACATAATTATTCAAACTGGATTTGAAGCAATAGCTCATAATATAATTTTTCAACCTCAAACAAAACTCAAAGGAAGACAACTGCTGATGGCTGATCACGTCCAAGATGTAAAAGAATTTCCAAAGTCGGGACAAAGTTATTTGAGAACAGCGATAGTGATAAGACAAACGTCAGTAACTTTTAACAGCTTACGAAACTTCGTTATGTGCAATTCATCGTTGTTAATCATCTGCTGACTTCTTATCTTCAATAAAATGATCACTACGAATAAAATCTATTGGCTTTGGGATCATCGGTGATCAATCAAGACTATACAAATATTATTTTATTTCAATTTGACAACTAAGGTTATATCATACTTTACAGTTCTCTCTTTTAACGGGTTTAATCCAATTTTTTTCTGTTTTGCCACTTTTCCACTTGCTGTTGGAAAACTGTAAAATTTGCACTGACTATTACAACCTGTATTTTTGGAATTAACTGTGCAACAACTACTATGAGCCATTTTATAATTATTTACATTACAAGCACAGTAAAACAGTTTTAACTGCTGAATGGAGGAAATGACCGGCGAGCCTGTCACCTCCTTGAAGCAGTAAAACTGTTACCTTGCGTGTATTGTACAACATTTTACTTGTTACTTATTTGTAAATCAAACTAAAGTTATAACCCAAGTCCTGTCAGCTACACACAACTGTTCTGTCAAAAATTATTTTAAATGATTTCGCACAAACCTTTGTAAGCGTTACTGTGGCAAAGTGTATTGTTTACCTTGTTTACTAACTTGTAAAAATTTTACAATGTAGCTGTCAATTTGTAACTTGTAAAGATTCATTTTCAAAGCAATACAGGGCTTGGGTAAATGGTGTTTACGAGTGAGCAACAAATAAATATAATTTTTCATAGTTATGTGAACAATGTGAGCATAATTTAATGCTTATTTTATCCGCTGCTCACGCTGCAGTAAATTTAGTTACCCCCACCACATATTATGCATTCTGAGAATACTATAAATATCTTTATTTTTATTTTAAAGTTTCCTCATGTTATCGATTAATTATTATTATCATAAAGGGCAAAATGTCATTATTAAGGAAAGAGCAAGAACAAATATTAAACGAATTCAAAAAACATTCCAGTTCTTGAACAACCACCGACAAGATGGCATCAAAAATATTCGTTATATTAATCTGTGTTTTATTCGCTGCAAACGAGTGTGTCGAACTAAAATTTAAATATAAGTCACTATATAATATAAACGCACAAACATTCAAAGATTACACATTAACTACAATCACAAAAGCGTCCATGGAATATTGCAAAATAAGAACAATTGACAGAAACACCTTCGACCAAATGGTAAAGTTAATAAGATTAGATTTGAATGATAATGAAATTAGCAGTTTGCATGCGAACACATTTGAGAATAACGTGAAGTTAGAGATCTTGGATTTGGGAGATAACAGATTGCAAACATTACCACCGAACATTTTTGAAAACCTTACATCCCTAAAGGAACTATACTTGAATAATAATAATATTAAATATCTAGATTTTAACACCTTTTCTGGTTTGAAATCGTTAGAAGCATTAAATATTAATTCTAATGAATTGACACAATTAGATGCCAATATATTCAGGGATAATATCAACTTGGATACATTATATTTCGAACATAACTTCATTGAAGAATTACATGAAGACATCTTCAACAACACGCCGAACTTAAGTGACCTGATGTTCAACGAAAACAAAATAAGGCATCTACCAAAAAAACTATTCTCCAGGCTACCCAACCTAAAAAATTTGTACATGGGTTCCAACAATATTTCCAGTTTGGATTCAGAGTTATTTGAAAACAACAAAAATTTGGAGTGTGTCCTGATGAATGAAAATAATATAACTGAATTAAAATCTGGGTTATTTAAAAACTCAGTTTTATTAGCAGCATTATACGTGAGTTCAAATAAAATTGATAGTGTAGAACCTGGTGTATTTCCAATTAATTCCCAACTAGAAGCACTATACATCGACAAGAACAGTTTAACCAACCTAGATTCGCAAACTGTAACTAACTTGAACAATTTGACAGAATTGGGCATCACCGAAAACCCCTGGATGTGTGACTGCAACTTAAGAGACTTGTATACCAAGTGGAAAAATTTAATTTTCGCTTATGTACCTACATGTGAAAATCCCCCAAATTTACGCGGGCTACCATGGAGTAATTTATATTCTACTGATTTTATTTGTGCTGCCACAAACAAAATCGATGATATTGTAGTTGAATTAACTGCAGACGAAGCTACATTAAGTTGTCAAATTGCTTCTGGTAGTGAGCTACAAGACGCCCTGTGGAAAATCGGCGATCGAAAAGTGTCAGACTATTTTAAAACATTGAATAAACCGTATAAAATATGCCAATCGACAACAACAGATGGACGAACATGGTTTAACCTCACAATTCAAGATTTGAAGCCTAGCGACTCTGGTAATTACAAATGCAGCCTCGGAGGTCCATATTCTAACGTAGAGAAAGAACAAGATTTGCTAATCACACCAGAACTATTACGAAAACTAAAAAACCTACACTAGCACTACGACCCCAGAATCATATTATTTTTATCAATTAAGATTTTTAGAATAGCATTAAAAAATATTTCTGATCTATCAAAGGGATAATGTATTGTATTAAATTTATTTATATCATAAATTCTGTTACTTTAAAGAAAAATAACAACTGAAATAATATCAAATTTATAATTTGACCCAAAGGTTTTAACTGCTACCACAAACACTGTTTTTAAATCTGATGACAACAAAATACAGAAAATTGTTTCAAATAAAAATTGTAAGTAATATTATTCTACATCTTTTTAATTCCAATGAAATTTTCTTTATTTTATTTATTTATTAAAATAAATCCAAAAACCCTGATAGCCTTGAAATAATCAACCACTTACTGTTGATGAATTGTGTCCAATATCTAATAATTCGTAACATAAACAATACCTTAATTACATATATTTATGTGCGGAATATAAAAATGATAGAATTTAAGATATATATACTACATAGTGAATTAAACAAATTTCCTTTTTATGACTTTAACTGGGCCAAATAATATGATTCTGCGCTCGTATATCTCGATAAAGAACTGGAACTAAACGCTAATTTTGGCGAAAACATCACTGCTGGTTGTCAAATATATTCTCGCTCAACCGAAAAAGCGTTACCGTTTTGGAGTTTCAATGGTCTACCACTAGATGACACTACGAATGGTTCAAAGTATAAACTCAAATCATTTGCAATCGATGACCGTTTATCTTGGTAAAACCTCACAACCGCAAATGTCAAAGATGAAGATGCTGGAGTTTATTCTTGTCAAACCAGCGGATATAACGATATTAGCAAATTTACGTTAAAAGTCAATAAAAAGATAAATACTTATATCCAAAGTTGGACGGATTATGAATAAAAAATTGCACTCAAAATTTCACTTTTATCATTTATGTTATTATGTTCTATTTTATATTTTATGTATTTTTCTTGTATTTACTGAATGCTTATTTTTCAATTATACCATTTAATTTTATTTATAGGTATTGTTTATTTTCTATCCTCTCCTATTTTAATATAATAATTAATTAAATTTATATATAATAAATATTGTTTTTATTACAAATACATTTTTAAATATATTTTTTTATATATCTATCTAAATTGAAGACTATCTACACTTTTAAAAAGTTGTGACGTCACTGTCTGATTATCATGACTGAAACAGCCAATTTCATATCTGCGGGTTTGTGCACTTTACTCTTGTGATTTTATATAAAAGCTTGCTGACTGGCTACTCAGCGTAGACCGAGCAGTTCAAAAATTCATATCCCAGTTCAGCACGACCTGGTACAACTCACTGTAACGTATGAACATCGTACTCTTCTCCAGAGAGGTACTTTACTCTTGTGATTTAGCAGTTTCTTATTTATTATGTTTGTTTCAGTGACGTGTCCTCGACTGGCAGATGCAGCTGAAGAGTCTTCACTTCTTGTAGTCTTCCAGGAGATGCAGTTGCAGTGCCTTCAACATAGTTCGCCGTCTCCAACAGGACAAACGTCAGTAACTTTTAACAGCTTACGAAACCTCGCTATATGCAATACATCGTTGTTAATCATCTTCTGATTTCTCATCTTCATTAAAATGATCACTACGAATAAAATCTATTGGTTTTAGGATACTTGGTGATCCAGCAAGACTACACATATATTATTTTATTTCAAATTGACACTTATAAAGTAAGGTTATATCATACTTTACAGTTCTCTCTTTTAACGGGCTTAATCCAATTTTTTTCTTTTTTGCCACTTTCCCACTTGCTGTTGGAAAACTGTAAAATTTGCACTGGCTATTACAACCTGTATTTTTGGAATTAACTCCGCAACAACTACTATGAGCCATTTTTAAATAATTTTTATAGTAATGTGAACAGTATGAGCCTAATTAAATGCTTATTTTGTCCGCTGCACAAGCTACAGTCGATTCAGTTACCCCCACCACATATTGTGTACTCTGCGAATACTATAAATATCTTTATTATTATTTTAAAGTTTCCTCATATTATCAACTAATTTTATTATCGTAAAGAGCAAAATGTCATTATTAAGGAAAAAGCAAGAATTAATATTAAACGAATTCAAAAACACCCCAGTTCTTGAACAACCACCAACAAGATGGCATCAAAAATATTCGTTACAATCGTTTGTGTTTTATTCGCTGCAAACGAGTGTATCAGTCTAAATTTAAATGGTAAACCACTATATAGTATAAACGCACAAACAATCGATTATCATACAACCACATACGCGTCCATGGAGTATTGCAAAATAAGAACAATTGACAGAAACACCTTCGTCCAAATGGTAAGGTTAAGAACATTAATATTGAATGGAAATGAACTTAGCAGCTTACACGCTAACATGTTTGACAACAACGTGAAGTTAGAGATCTTGGATTTGGGAAATAATAGATTGCAAACATTACCACCGAATATTTTCGAAAAACTAACATCCCTAAATGAACTGGACTTGCATAAAAATAATATTAAATATCTAGATTTAAACATCTTTTCTGGTTTGAAATGGTTAAATAAATTATTTTTGAATTCTAATGAATTGACACAATTAGATGCCAATATATTCAGGGATAATATCTACTTGTATCATTTATATTTCGATGAAAACTTCATTGAAGAATTACATGAAGACATTTTTAACAACACGCCGCATTTAAGTACCCTGCAGTTTCAAAAAAACAAAATAAGGAATCTACCAAAAAAACTATTCGCAAAGCTGCCCAAGCTAAGAATTTTGTCAATGGGTTACAACAACATTCCCAATTTGGATTCCGGGTTATTTGAAAACAATACAAATTTGGAACTTGTCTGGTTGAATGAAAATAAAATAACTGAATTAAAAGCTGGGTTATTTAAAAATTCATTGTTATCAGATTTAAACTTGGGTTCAAATAAAATTAATAGCGTAGAACCTGGTGTATTTCCAAATAATTCCCAACTGAGAAAACTAAACATCACCAACAACAGTTTGACCAACCTAGATTCGCAAACTGTAACTAACTTGAACAATTTGACAGTTTTGTTGATCGACCAAAACCCCTGGATGTGTAACTGTAACTTGAGAGAGTTGCATATCAAGTGGAGAAATTTAAATTCCCCTACTGCACCTACATGTGAAAATCCCCCAAATTTACGCGGGCTAGCATGGAGTAATTTATATTCTGCTGATTTTATTTGTGCTGCCACGAACAAAATCGAAGATAGTTTAGTTGAATTAACTGCAGACGAAGCTACAATAAGTTGTCAAATTGGTTCTGGTAGTGAGCTACAAGACGCTCAGTGGAAAATCGGCGATCGAAAAGTGTCAGACTATTTTAAAACATTGAATAAACCGTATAAAATTAGCCAATCGACAACAGCAGATGGACGAACATGGTTTAACCTCACAATTCAAGATTTGAAGCCTAGCGACTCTTTTAATTATAAATGCAGCCTCGGAGATCAATATTCCAGCGTAGAAAAAGAACAAGCTTTGTTAATCACCCCAGAACTATTACGAAAACTAAAAAAACCTACAGTTTTACTATATCTCGATAAAGAACTGGAATTTAACGCTAATTTTGGCGAAAGCATCACTGCTGGTTGTGAAATATATTCTCGTTCAACCGAAAAGCCATTTGTGGTTTGGAGTTTCAATGGTTTACCACTAGATGACACTACGAATGGTTCAAAGTATAAACTCAAATCATTTGCAATCGATGACCGTTTATCTTGGTAAAACCTCACAACCGCAAATGTCAAAGATGAAGATGCTGGAGTTTATTCTTGTCAAACCAGCGGATATAACGATATTAGCAAATTTACGTTAAAAGTCAATAAAAAGATAAATACTTATATCCAAAGTTGGACGAATTATGAATGAAAAATTGCACTCAAAATTTCACTTTTATCATTTACGTTATTATGTTCTATTTTATATTTTATGTATTTTTCTTGTATTTACTGAAGGATTATTTTTCAATTATACCATTTAATTTTATTTATAGGTACTGTTTATTTCCTATCCTCTCCTATTTTAATATAATAATTAATTAAATTTAAATATAATAAATATTGTTTTTATTACAATTACATTTTTAATTATTTTTACCTCCCGCCACATTCTGTAAGGGAATAGGAATCATGCTAAAAATTGGGTAGTGAGTTTTCAGTGGATGAGCACGTTTTAGGGTCCCTAGAATACGATTTTATTAGTTTCGCGATGATGTCTCTGTGTGTCTGTCTGTTTCTGGATTTACGGTTTCTGAAAAACTACTAAACTGAAAATGTTGATTTTTTGTATATATCAATTGTATCCCCTTTGGAAGAGCTGATTAGTTTTTGGTGATAATCCAATAACCGGAAGTGGTAGTTTACTTAAAGCCCTATCTGGTAATTTTGAAATATTTCAGTAAATTATTATTTAATGAAAATTTTGTTATTAGAATAATGTTCCAAATATTATTTCTGGCCTCCTGATCTGTAAACATAACAATCACACATCATTTACGTTTGCGGTAACTACGATTTTACAGTTTATGCGGTGCGCGAACGCGCGCCGATATTTTTTAGCTTTTTGAGGACATTCAAATAAAAAATAACTTTGTAATAATAAAGAATGATTAAAAAAACTCTAGTTACCGCCAAAATCGTTAAATAAAGTAACATAGAAATAAGTTAAATTAAAAATTTTATGTAAAATATGACATTTGCCAGCAGCGTCATCTCTTAACACTTATCTTAACTAAGTACCGGTATTTCACAGTTGGTAATTGTCACATAGCAAATGTGATAAGATAAAACTGATTGATTGGATTGATAAGAATTGGTGATTTATTTTATTTTAATTATATTAAATGAATTGTAATACAGAATATCCAAAAAGGTAGGTAACATTTGAATCGCTCATGTACTCTATGTGGGGTAAATAGCTCCGTGGTAACGTGTCGGACTGTGGATCGTGAGTTCGAATCCCACTGCCGACAGTTACAAATTTAAATTTACCCCTGTGGTTCCCCTTCCACTAACATCTTTGGGGGCTATGATTTGACGGCTGGTAACCGCACTTCATACGAAAAAATATATCACTTACCGAGATCTGCGTAAGCAGAGTGCCACACCCGTAATGGGTAAAAGGCGTGATGATATATTTATTTTATTTATTTCTCTATGCGGGAATTATCATATTTTTAGGTTATAATTGGAAGTCTTTCTTTTCAAGTAGTTTTGGATATTACGAAATATCTGTGTTTTTGTAAATCATAATTGAATAAGATTTTTTTATTTTGCGATACCAGCTCTGTGAAATATGCCAAGAGGATGTTTCTCAGTGAAATTGTTGCCTTTCTCGGAACGTAATTTATATTTTCAGGGAGTGGTTCTACTTTTGATTATGACACTTTATACAAATTGTTGATTATTTTCACGTTCCACAGTTTTTCAAAGCGTCTTTCGTTTTTATCTTTTATTTTATTACTATTACGTAGTGTTCTACATGGGTGTTCTATTTAGTTTGTCAATATAGTTTCACATTATTTAGTTCATTTTCTTTAGTGTGATGTTTTAAGTGTACAATTAAATTGTTTGTTTATATATTTTTGGGGTTAATTTTTATATTTTTATAATAGATAATTATAGAAAACAATCTTTTTAGCTCTTGTGTGTAATGTTTTGTTTATTATTTTTTGTGTAAAGGCGGCGTGAATGTGAAATTGTAAAGCATTAAGCATTCTGAACGTAAGTTGTTCATTTTATTAACTGAAATATGATATATTAAATTTTGTTTTGTTGTTTAGTAGATGCAAAAAAAAAAATGGTGTAAATCAACTGGTCACGGAAGACACGATATTAAGCAACTAATTAAAATAAATATCGTCTTAAAATTATACGCATCTTAATCTTGTAATCTGAATTCGTTTACAATAAAATTCTAGCTCTATAATTTCAATTATTTCCTTAATAAGTTCTTAGATCTTATTGATCATTATTTTTATGTTTCGTTCAAATTTTATTGTGTATATAATATGCAAAGCCTGATGCAAAATAAATATTTCTTCTGAACTTCTACTGCTTCAACTCATTTTAATGCCCCAATAATAATTATTGGGCCAAATTAGAATATCTATAAATCATTACACACACGTTTAATTATTATTTCCACTAACAAATATCTATATCTAAAGAAGAGAACATTTTCATATGACTTTGTTATACCAGTGTGACACCTACTGAACGGTTTTTTATTGCACGCCGCTAGGTTTCATCGTACATCGTACAGAATCATACAGATGTGACATAGGCATAATGTTAAGCCGAACATAAATTATAAGTCGTTTGCACAAGGCATATTTGAGCCGAGTTTAACTAAGTCTACGTTGAGTCAGATATTCTAGGGAATTTATACTTAATTAATACGTACTGCTTACATATGTCAAAATACCTGTGAAGTTAGTAGATAGTGATCTACTAACTTCACAGATATTTTGACATATGTGAGCAGTACGTATTAATTAAGTATAAATCAGTAATAAACTATATAAATATAGTAATTATATAATATTGAACATTATTTCATTTAAAAAAATTGCATTTTGTAAGGTAAGTGAATAATAAATATTCATAATTAATGCATTAGTTTTGTTTGAATACATTCGTAATTTTAACCTATAAAACAGAATTAATAATGATTATCTTATTTTAGTAATGTCTGAAAAACGAAATAGAGGTGTAAATTATACATCTGAAGAAAAATTACTTCTTCTCAGTATTATAAATTGAAAATATAAACATATCATAGAAAATAAAAAATCCGATGCAGCATCAAGTAGAAAGAAGGAAATATGGAAAATTATAGCAACTGAATTTAATGCTGAAGCTCCAAATGTGCAAAAAAGTGTTGATTCACTTCATAAATATTACAAAAATCTTGGAAAAATAACTAGAGCAAAAATAGCCGATTTTAAATTACAACAAAATAAAACTGGTGGTGGACCTAAAGAAAGTATCGATGAGGATCTATCGTCGATTTAACGTTATCTTTATTAAATAAAAAAACTGTATACACTTTTATTCCTGGAAAATCATGTAGGTAGTTCAAAATAGTATATGGAACAACTAGTGTTACAGTTACCTTTTTTGTAATACGGGTATAGTTTGCGTAAACGAGCCGCAGGCGAGTTACGCAAAATACAAGTATTACAATTAGGCATTGTAACACGAGTTGTTCATACTACTCTCCCATTTCACGTTCAAAAATTCAATAAAAATACAAATAAAATTGTATGGCATGTTTAATATACCACTGGTCACCAAGGGGCTTTGCCCGCGGGGCCTATCGTGTCCCAGGCCGACACCCCGATGCAGGGGCTCCGATTCAATAATTTTACGTGAGCAATGACTGCCCCAAGTTTGACAGATTGTTAATTTTACAAATAATAAATTTCCCAAAAACAGTTGCACAAAATTCCATTTTGTAGCATTGTTTTTGAGAAAAACAGTGTCACAAAAAGACTTTGTGTGTACGTGAAATAGGAAAAATAATGAGTTTTATCAAATTTAACTTACTTGTTATTTACAAACTCTATATCATGTTCAATCATTTCTAATAATTCATGTGTCGTTCCTTTTGTCAAACGGAATCGTTTAAAAAAATCGTTGTCATTGTATGTATCAAAATATGCAGCCCTAATGTAAATTTTTCTATTTATTCTGTTTTGTATGTTTATGACATCGAAAATCTCTAAATTATTGTCATCATCGCCAAAAAAGTCAAAATTTAGCATATAGAGCAATCCAACACTACGTCACACTAGAATTCAATATGGCGGTGCAGGGCAAACAAAGAGCTATCATCTGTACAAAGTGCCATATGTCGAGTTTTCCTTATGAATTTTCAGTGTTTTTTTTTATGAACGTCTTATGTTTATTTATATTTTTATTAATAAATATAATCAAATTTTCTACTACTTTCATTGTTGTTGGCTACGGTAGTCTGTCAGACTGTGATAAAGTTTCTTTTCATTTAATTCCCACGGTTTTTAATCAAAGGTTTTAGTGCAATTAAATGTTTTAAGTGAAGAACGACGAGAAAAATAGCTTTCTGTAATAAAAAGGGATGATCTGACAGAGTAAAATTAAAGTTTACAGCAAACATTTTATAACAGGCAAGTGTCAAGTGAACAAATAGTTTTATTTGCAAAATATATTTATTCGATATATATGTTTAGATAAAACAGCATTACTGGAGGACAAAAACCATCTTGATTGGACCCAGAATATGGGCCACAGTTAAAAATTGGTCACTAAAAACAGTGCTGATGTATGCAGGCAGCGGCTGTCGAAGATACGCAGTTGCAGGCTCATCAACGGTTTGTTACTTAATTTTCAGAATGAATCCATGATGAATTGAAGAAGTCATTTATGGAGCAGTTATGAGTAATGTAAACATTTTCTTTTAAATATATTATAATGCATGTTACATCCACTACTGTCCGTGGATTTTAATTTACCGAAATGATTAAGCATTTATAAATTATATCATAAATTTTACTAATATTTTTTCATGATTTATAGCAATTTCAACAGCAACTACCTTTGTTGAACACCATTTACAAGAATCTTCTTTTTCTGAGAATGTTTGACCTGGAATAGTTTAAAATAAGTATCTAAAAATAATGTACAATTGTATTCAATACATACCTTGCCAACCAAAACGTAAAAGTTATTATTTTACAACCCATCTGTACGGATCCTACCTCAAAATATTTGTAGGCATTTAAGGACTTGAATGTCTTCATTTCAGCACTTGTATATATGCTGTGACAACACAAATTATGTAACTATGTCCAAACTCAAGTTCATGATCTTAGATTAAACAAAGTAGTAAAATTTATTAATTTTAAATTCTCCATGTATCTCTTCGCAACATCTGGTGTTCCTTCTCCAAATTCTGCAGATACGTGGACTTCATAACTGTTAAAAATAAAGTAATTTTGATTTTCTTGATATTTGTTATTTGTAGCTATTTTTAAACTTACCTGCATAAAAACATTACAGTTGATTAAAAATATAGTCGGAATATACTATAAAACAAGTAAATACAATAAAAACACTGTAGATTTGTTTAAAAATCTCTCTGAAGTTCAAACGATAACCATACAAACAATGCTGATACAGTAATGTTTGTCCTTCGTCGCCATATTGGACATTTAAATAGTCACGTGTTCTGGATTGCTCTATTAGCCATGGCAAAGTACAAAAACTGAAGGTTTTATAGGTTAAGTCGACGTTAAGCCATCAACCTCTGAGGGCTTAAATTTAAGGTTGGCTTAGAACCTTAAGTCGCCAAATTGTAGGTGGTGCAAAGAAATTTATGTCAAACTTAAAATTTAAGAAAACTTAAAACCTAAGTCATGTTGGTGCAAACGGGCATAAACTAAGTTAAAAATGACACTACACTGTGTTCTAATAATCGCAGTTATTTGTTTAAAATAACTCATATAATTGTTAAAAACTACACGGGGTGGTAATATCTACGAAATATATAGTGTTAATTATTAACACATATCTCGGTGTTGTTTATTACCAAAAGTCGAAGTGGTAAATTCTACACTACAGCTGGTGGACCTATACCGTATGTCCCCGGATTGAGTTTACAAGAGGAAAAAAATTCTTATTATTGATTTTACGAAAAAATGCCAAGGGAAGAAAAATTTTTGGACATCTTAAAACGCATGTTTCAGCTATTAAAATTTTTAAATAATTTTTTTTATTATACCTTTTTTTGTATTTTGTCCTAATAATAATAATACATTCAATCAAACCTTATTTTAGTTGGCTTTGAAATATTGACAAATGATTATTAATTCTAACTACAGATAAAAAAAATTATGTAACGGTAACTTTTACCCCCCATACCATAACATTGCACTAAAAAGTTTTTTGTTCTAATGTTAACATTTCTTTGACAAACTCTCACTATTTTAAACAATAACTTCTTACTTTATGATAATACGAATTACTTTTGACATTTAATCATTTGTTTCAAAGCAAACTAAAATAAGGTTTGATTGAATGTAATAATTGTATTATTATAGGACAAAATACAAAAAACGTTATAATAAAAGAACTATACATTATTTAAAAATTTTAATAACTGAAACATGCGTTTTAAGACATCCAAAAATTTTTCTTCCCCAGGCATTTTTTCGTAAAATTAATAATAAGAATTTTTTTCCTCTTGTAAACTCAATCCGGGGACATACGGTATAAACCACTTTTAATGTAAAATTTAAAACGGATTTTCTAAGAGTGTACAAATATTATTTTATTCAATTTGACAACTAAGGTTATATCATACTTTACAGTTCTCTCTTTTAACGGGTTTAGTCCATTTTTTTTACCACTTTCCCACTTGCTGTTGGAAAACTGTAAAATTTGCACTGGCTATTACAACCTGTATTTTTGGAATTAACTGTGCAACAACTACTATGAGCCATTTTAAAATAATTTTTCATAGTAAAATTAATAACATGAGCCTAATTAAATGCTTTTTTTCTGCTGCACAAGCTACAGTCGATTTAGTTACCCCCACCACATATTATGCATTCTGCGAATACTATAAATATCTTTATTTTTATTTTAAAGTTTCCTCATGTTATCAACTAATTATTATTATCATAAAGGGCAAAATGTCATTATTAAGGAAAAAGCAAGAATAAATATTAAACGCATTCAAAAAACATCCCAGTTCTTGAGCAACCACCGACAAGATGGCATCAAAAATGTTCGTTACATTAATCTGTGTTTTATTCGCTGTCATCGAGCGTGTCGATCTATATTTTAGTGATAGACCACTATATAATATAAACGCACAAACATTCAAAGATTACACAATATCTACAATCACACACGCGTACATGTCGTATTGCAAAATAAGAACAATTGACAGAAACACCTTCGACCAAATGGTAAAGTTAATAAGATTAGATTTGAATGGAAATGAACTTAGCAGCTTACACGCTAACATGTTTGACAACAACGTGAAGTTAGAGGTCTTGGATTTGGGAATTAATAGATTGCAAACATTACCACCGAATATTTTTGAAAACCTTACATCCCTAAAGGAACTATACTTGCATTTTAATAATATTAAATATCTAGATTTAAACACCTTTTCTGGTTTGAAATCGTTAAAAAAATTATATATTGGTATTAATGAATTGACACAATTAGATGCCAATATATTCAGGGATAATATCAACTTGCATACATTATATTTCCAACGCAACTTCATTGAAGAATTACATGAAGATATCTTCAACAACATGCCGAACTTAACTTCCCTGGCGTTCGACACAAACAAAATAAGGAATCTACCAAAAAAACTATTCTCCAGGCTACCCAACCTAAAAATTTTGTTAATGGGTTTCAACAATATTTCCAGTTTGGATTCAGAGTTATTTCAAAACAACATAAATTTGTATAAGGTCTCTATTGAAAAAAATAAAATAATTGAATTAAAATCTGGGTTATTTAAAAATTCAGTGTTGTTAAGACAATTAGACGTGAATTCAAATAAAATTGATAGCGTAGAACCTGGTGTATTTCCAATTAATTCCCAACTGCAAGAACTATACATCGCCAACAATAGTTTAACCAACCTAGATTCGCAAACTGTAACTAACTTGAACAATTTGACAGTTTTGTTCATCGACGAAAACCCCTGGATGTGTAACTGCAACTTGAGAGACTTGCATAGCAAGTGGAGAATTTTAAATTCCCCTACTGTACCT
The DNA here is from genome assembly GCA_963942605.1 of Poecilus cupreus. Taxonomy (NCBI): domain Eukaryota; kingdom Metazoa; phylum Arthropoda; class Insecta; order Coleoptera; family Carabidae; genus Poecilus; species Poecilus cupreus. The sequence continues at coordinate 2,969,062 of OZ012728.1, forward strand.
ACATGTGAAAATCCCCCAAATTTACGCGGGAAATTATGGAGTAATTTAAATTCTGCTGATTTTATTTGTGCTGCTGCAAATCAAATCGAAGATAGTTTAGTTGAATTAACTGCAGACGAAGCTACAATAAGTTGTCAATTTGGTTCTGGTAGTGAGCTACAAGACGCCCAGTGGAAAATAGGCGATCGAAAAGTGTCAGACTATTTTAAAACATTGAATAAACCGTATAAAATTAGCCAATCGACAACAGAAGATGGACGAACATGGTTTAACCTCACAATTCAAGATTTGAAGCCTAGCGACTCTGGTAATTACAAATGCAGCCTCGGAGGTCCATATTCTAACGTAGAGAAAGAACAAGCTTTGTTAATCACACCAGAACTATTACGAAAATTAAAAAAACCTACACCAGCACTACGACCCCAGAATCATATTATTTATATCAATTAAGATTTTTAGAATAGCATTAAAAAAATATTTCTGGTCTATCAAAGGGATAATGTATTGTATTAAATTTATTTATATCATAAATTCTGTTACTTTAAAGAAAAATAACAACTGAAATAATATCAAATTCGACCCAAAGGTTTTAACTGCTACCACAAACACTGTTTTTAAATCTGATGACAACAAAATATAGAAAATTGTTTCAAATAAAAATTGTAAGTAATATTATTCTACATCTTTTTAATTCCAATGAAATTTTCTCTATTGTTTCAAATAAAAATTGTAAGTAATATTATTCTACATCTTTTTAATTCCAATGAAATTTTCTCTATCTTATTTATTTATTAAAATAAATCCAAAAACCCTGATAGCCTTGAAATAATCAACCACTTACTGCTGATGAATTGTATCCAATATCTAATTAATACGTAACATAAACAATACCTTAATTACATATATTTATGTGCGGAATATAAAAATGATAGAATTTAAGATATATATATATATATATATATATATATATATATATATATATATATATATATATATATATATATATATATATATATATACTATATAGTGAATTAAACAAATTTCCTTTTTATGACTTTAACTATGCCAAATAATATGATTCTGCGCTCGTATATCTCTATAAAGAACTGGAACTAAACGCTAACATCACTGCTGGTTGTCAAATATATTCTCGCTCAACCGAAAAAGCGTTACCGTTTTGGAGTTTCAATGGTCTACCACTAGATGCCATTACGAATGGTTCAAAGTATAAACTCAAATCATTTGCAATCGATGACCGTTTATCTTGGTATAACCTCACAATCGCAAATGTCAGAGATGAAGATGCTAGAGTTTATTCTAGTCAAACCAGGCGATAAATACTTATATCCAAAGTTGGACGGATTATGAATAAAAAATTGCACTCAAAATTTCACTTTTATCATTTATGTTATTATGTTCTATTTTATATTTTATGTATTTTTCTTGTATTTACTGAATGCTTATTTTTCAATTATACCATTTAATTTTATTTATAGGTATTGTTTATTTCCTATCCTCTCCTATTTTAATATAATAATTAATTAAATTTAAATATAATAAATATTGTTTTTATTACAAAAACATTTTTAAATATATTTTTTTATATATCTATCTAAATTGAAGACTATCTACACTTTTAAAAAGTTGTGACGTCACTGTCTTATTATCATGACTGAAACAGCCAATTTCATATCTGCGGGAAATTTGTGCACTTTACTCTTGTGATTTTATATAAAAGCTTGCTGACTGGCTACTCAGCGTAGACCGAGCAGTTCAAAAATTCATATCCCAGTTCAGCACGACCTGGTACAACTCACTGTAACGTATGAACATCGTACTCTTCTCCAGAGAGGTACTTTCTTCTTGTGTTTTAGCAGTTTCTTATTTGTTGTGTTTGTTTCAGTGACGTGTACTCGACTGGCTGATGCAGCTGAAGAGTCTTCACTTCTTGTAGTCTTTCAGGAGATGCAGTTGCAGAGCCTTCAACATAGTTCGCCGTCTCCAACACCCATGTAACTAATTCATTATTGAATTGTACGATTACTAGTATGTTTTTGTTTGTTTAGTGAACTGATCATTCCCCACTTTGTATTCCAACAATTAATAAATAAAATCAACCTTTAAACCTGTACACGTGTTGTATTGATAATTTATAGCTATAAATAAAACTTATTTAGAATTAAATGCTGGTTTATCAGGCGAATGCCAGAGAAGTCTCAATCTCTTGTTTTCATATTCATTCTGGGAAAACTGAATATTCACTGCTTTGTATTTCATCAAATAAAATAGATATTAAAAATTCTAAACCTATATTCTTGTGTTTTATTTATTGTACAACTGTTGTATTTATTATTTATAATAATAAAAGATAAAAATTAACTAATTTGATTTATTCATGCATTCATGAGATATAAACAGATACTCAGATATTTGCCTATAGATTAAAATTTAAAAATAATAAATATTATAAACAATATTTAGGTATACTTATACACAAGCATCTTCGTGCTGTTTTAAGCACAAATTCATTTATTGGTAAAATATTGTATTGCAAGTAATTTCTAATCAAATGTTTAAACAAAATGTGAACTGCGCAGAATCCAAAATATTGATCGATCTGAGTCAATTGTTGTTAATGCGCATGCGCAAATTATGGAATTTCTGAAACATAGATCTTTTTTAAAGCCGTTACACATTTGACAATATTTTTCTACTGCTGTAAATTGACCGTCGCGTAAAGATTTTGATGTGTTTACACATTTAGCGGTAAAAGCGCCGCTTCTTATTAGCGGTAGAAGAACAACCGCTTAAAGACTTAGCCAAAGGAAGTGACTTCTTGGCAAAAAACGGTAAATGTGTAGCCTGCCTTAGTATAACTATTTTGTTCAATTTGCAGCGTGGTAGCTGGCGCTATCTGCGAAATTTCTCTAGACGACATCAAGAACTACATATCTGAAATTTATTGGAAACCGATTTTCATAATTTATGGCTATACTAGTCATTTTGCAGTAAAGATATATTGATATTAATTGTTTATTATTTAATTCTTAGCAGGTTTTATTTGAACCATTTTGCGATTAGACGAAGAAAAAATCACCGCAAAAGATCAGCCAACACCAGTGCTGCGACGCGTCGCTCGCTGACATTTGGCGTCTAGAACGTGCGGGCTCAAATCATTTCATCTGAACTATTTTTTAATGCATATAATTGATCATTTACTTAAAATGTGCAAATTACAATTTATTTGTAGTGGTAGCAAGGTTTAAATTGAATTCAAAGTATTAGTAGGATTTAATTTGTTTATTTGGTAGAATATATTAGAACTTCTAATAAGAGAAATAATTCATATTTGTATTGAGATAACTAACATTACATTCATAGGTTAATAATTTTCCAGCTGTCATATCGGGCAGATTTTATTGCCAACATTGGTTATCCAAATGCACTAAATTTGTTACTTTTAAATTCAATTGCATTCTTATTCCATCATTGTTTATATCAATATTAAGCGATGTTTGAAATACTATATTTTTTTATTATAAATATAATTGATTAATAAACGCTTTAGAAATAGGAATATTTTTTTAAAACTTCCCGGTTGTCTATCTGATGGAGACCTGGGAAATGGATATTTCGGACGTTGCTTAGGCAACGCTAAACAACACATTTCAATGTATGAGTACAAAAATATTTTTTCTGCAACCGTCTATAAAATTAGTGGTTTTAATTCTGTTTTTAGTAATAAAAGTTGACGTTTTCGTTACTAATAAAAAAATGTAACTGTTGCTAGGTTACACTTTTAATCCTAGCCTTAAAATTACTTTTAATCCTAGCCTTAAAAGTAGATTCTATATTTCTGTAGATCTTGAAATTCCCAGTATTTAAACTACCTAAAAACATTAATAATATTTAGAGAATTATATTCTTATTCCTCATGGTTAATCTCTAATCATTCCTAGGAGCATAATTCAAGAATTGGTCAATTTGTTCCTTCGTTAAAACTCATGATTTTTTAGGAGTGTACTTGTCATTTTCTTTTTTGAAGTAGACATAATTTTGAGAATTTTCCTATAGCTACGCTATTATGGAGATTTAGTGTTGCCTTAATCATTGAATATTGCGACCACAGGGTGGAACATTTCATCACCAATAGAACACTTTCCGAATACACTTTTATATTTTTTCCTTGCACTATTGTAAGTAGCGGTTATATGCGCACTCGTAAATTTCATGTGATTTCGGTAACAATAGATTTAAATCTATTTCTTTTGCCGATTTAACCTCATCCGGCGTTGAACTTGTCAATTCGTCACATTGAAACATTTTTATTAATAATTTGACATTATTTCAGTTTGACAGAACAATAAAATTGTAAACAAAATCTGAAGCAAAGCTATCTTTTAAGTTACAATTATATTTCAACAAAATATTTTAATAATTTAAAATGTAAATATTTTGGTTGCAGAAAAAATAGTATGTGTTATTCGGATTAAAAGTGCCTTTGTCTGATTCGCAATTTTTGCTTTTGCTCATCAAACAAAGTATCACTTTTAATCCTAATGACACAATATACTATTTTATCCAACACCTCTCAATAAATGCTCTATAACTATGGCGATTTTAAACAAGCAAAGTAACAGATTATCCACTAGTGGGTATAATTTTGAGGAAAGCCACTAGTGAGTATTTTTTTATTTATAACAATAATAATAACACACAACACCTTGGTAACTACTTCGACTGACATTTTAATTTAAAAATTTAAAGCATATGTCACTGTCAAATAATATTTCTTTAATAAATTTTTCATTTATTAAGAAGTGTTGGATAAAACGTTATACTTCACACGTGGGCAAAGTGGAATTACCAACTTGATAAAATTATCTCACTCAGCCTTCGGCTTCGTGAGCTAAAATTTCTCTCGTGGGTAATTCCTTACTTTGCCCACTTGTAAAGTAAATAACTATTATTTTAATTTTAAAGTTTCCTCATGTTATCAATAATTATAATTATCATAAAGGGCAAAATGTCATTATTAAGGAAAAAGCAAGAATAAATATTAAACGCATTCAAAAAACACCTCGAAATCATTTTTAAATTTGAAGTATACTTATCTCTATTAGTTGCGCATTCTTTTTACATTACTGTATTCTGGAACGTACGTTTTGTTAAGTATACGTATAATTTTTATTCGCAATGCTACGAGTAGTATTTCATGCGAATAACTGATTTAATGGTGCAATTCTAAGCATAATCGTAAGGCTCGTAAGGTGTTCTCGTAAGACTCGTAACAGTTTACGAATCAAAGAGCAATTCTGTGCAAAACTATTGCTTACGATCACTCGTAAGTATCTTACGATTTCTCGAAAATTTTACGTTGAGAGGGTAACTGGACGTAACATTACGGTTTTTATTTTTCTCTCTAATCATTGCTCAATTTTGTCAATAAAATGAATGAAAATATACACGGTAAAAAAAACCATGCTACGGTTACAGAAATTTTAGTGGCACTGACAATATTTTTTAGTCAATATAGAGCGAGCAAACTTTTTCTGTTTAGTTTACCAAATCAATTTTGCTGGAATATATTTGTTATAATAACTAATAGAAATTAGTAATCTTTACTATGAAAATATTTGTCAGGGTAACAAATGTTATTTGTGGACTACACTTCTGAATGTTTAATTCCAATAACAAATACTATTACTTGATTCAAGTAAAAAATAATGTGTTCATAACAAATTTCATTTGCTGAATATTTTAATATATTTTTGTTTGGATACAGGTTTTATATATGTCGTAAAAACTAAGAAAATGTGTTGTATTTATTATTTATTAAATATGTACATAAAATAAAAATTATTGTGATCAAATTTCACTAACAATTAACAACCAAAATATTATGTGTCCCCGATTTCTAATGATTTTATTATTGTTTATGCAAAGGATATCAGTTTTGTGCACATTATAATCACACAGTAAAAATAATTCTAATTGAACATTATTTATAAAAGAGATGAAAATGCTTCTAATTCTAATACATATATTACTAAGAAAATATATGTTTTTATGATAACTCGAAACAGCAATAAATTTAATCATTGCAAATTGGGGACACATTACAATTCTGTCATTCTCCTTACAAACTATTAAATTTACTTTATTACATTAATTAGTAATGAGTACATATAGAGAAATTTCAGTGCTAAACCTGATCAAATAAAACAATAGGTGTTTTGTATAAAATATTGTAGAAATTTCAGTCTCAGTCCCAATTCTGTAGTTTGTACTGTACTGTCTCGAGGAGGTTAAATGCATCCTTGTCAATAAAGTTATCTAGTATAAAAAAAGAAATAAATAATATTAATATCATCAAAATTAAACAGAAGAGATTGAAAAAAAGCTTTTAGAACTCATATTTTAATAAATGAAACACTAACTTGGTAAAGTTCTGTAATTTTTATTAACTAACGACTGGATGATTTAAACAGAAGAGTCCAAAATATGAAAAATATTATGCGTGGACAACATTTTAATATTTAGGTATATTCTAAAAGATAACATGCAACTTTGTCGATAAAATATTTACCTGCAAAGTTATTCTCAAGAGATGCTAATCCCCACTTGTTCAACATGTTACGTACATATTCATCCACATTTTTTACGTATGTATTCACTGCCTCAACTACTTCTCGTTATGCTTAACTTTTAGTATTACGTGATGTTACCAATACGTAGTGCTTATACTAATGCTGTTCGTTAGCGTCTGAAGAAGTCCTGACGAGAGAACAAAGAGTGGCACGATATACAAAATATTTTTCTTATCACTACAAAATATATTAGTCGTGTTCGTTAAAATAGTATTAGTTACAACAACCGTTTGTTGTCTCTACAAAATTATATTATTCCTATGTAACAAAATATAGTCAGCAAAATTTATTTTGTCACAACCACAAATGAAATCTCTTATTTGCTACAATACCTTTTTGTATCGAACACAAATGATATTATAATTTATTACGACCAACATATAATATTATCTTTCAGAACAAATATATCTGAACTAAATTTTATTAATTGTAATAACAAAAAGAAAATGTTTATGTGACATAATATTTTAAAAGTTTTCTATCACAGAACTAAAAATTTCAGTAATTATAACTACAAAATGCCGACAAATGAATTTTTGTTATAAATATCAACACCATTTTTCACCGTGTAAATATTTGGAATATTGCTCTCCTTCTTGTTGAATATAACAGGTAATGCAAAACAAAAATATGTTAATTATACGTCAAGAAAAATTACCTTATTACATATTTTAGAAATTACTTGCGTCTCTTGCGCAGACACAGATATAAAAGATTTGGTAAACCCATTTGACTTTACTATTGCAAATTTCAAACAAATATTTAGAATGGATCAGTAATGGACAATCAATTTTATTTGTAATATAGAACCGTTTTATAATCCATCAAATTCAAGAATTCCATTGCATATTATAGTATTCCATTTATATTTAAATATATCGGGTGATTAAATAAAAATGGCATCAAATACTGCCAAGACAAATTTTTCGTATGTCATAATTGACAATGACACATGTCACCGATTGTTCATGGATGATTGTAGACGATGGGGATGAAATGAAGATCTTGTTTCATAATTCGCAGACAAGACTATTTTTCTTAAAATTTGTAATGAAAACTCATCACATGGTTGTATTTGATAAGTAAATAAATAAATAAAAAACAACTGTCATATTCAATCTTCAGATACTGTATTAGTAATGAAGTTAGACACTGACCAAACGCATTTTTAAAATTATTTAGATTGCCAAAATGTTTGGTTCGCGATCTTATTCATCTTGTAGAACCTCATGTGACCGCTCAGTCTAGATCATCTGCCTTAAGTGTTTCCACAAAGGTACTTATTGCACATATAAAATTTCTTTCTTCCGTGAACATTATTAAGAACAAATTCAATATAATTTTTTAATTTGTTTTAATTATTGTAAACGGTATCATAAATTTTATCCTTTAAATATCCCCATAAGTAAAAATCTAATCAGGAAATCTGACAGGCTACGGAATAGTACCTTTAGTATCAATTTGTTTGAAAACATTTTGTTGAGATATTCCGTAACCTGAATTATTGTGTGCAGGTGCTCCGTCTTGTTGAAAGTGAATATCTCTTAGAAGGTACATTGGTAAATCATCTAAAATATCCTGCATATAATAGAATAGCTGCATTAGAATTTTTTCTACATAAAATGTATACTTCATACATGTCTACCTTATCATTATGGGAACAATTATTCATTTTGTTGTTTCAATACAAAAATACAGATGTATACTTCAAAAAACTAATATTAACAATTGTTTGATTTATTTGTTTTCTTCCATGGCAATCTTTGTACAGGCATATTTAAATAATAATAATAATAATAAATTTATTTAGTTAGCATAAAGCTAGAAAAAAAAAATCATGTACAATAAATTTAAACAATAATAAATTTATAAATAATTGTAAGATAATTCAATAACACATAATAATTATAAACTATAACAAGAAGAAATAGTGAATTATTATTCAACTAAAGTTATTACATAATAAATAATTTTTGAGTTTTTTCTTGAAAACTCTAAAGCTTTTTATTTCTTTAATTTCATTACTTAATTTATTATATAATGAAAGACCCTCAACAAAAATAAATCCTTGGGTGTTTACATTTTTATAATTTTCAATATATATATATATATATATATATATATATATATATATATATATATATATATATATATATATATATATATATATATATATATATATATATTGTCTCTTAACCTAGTATTGTATGTATGGACTTCTTTATTAAATCTAAGAATTTCATACAAGTATTGTGGTACCATTCTATTAACAATTTTATAAATAAATACAATAGAAACATATTTGATGAAGTTAGTTACATTTAACCAATTTAATGTAGAAAGCATACTTTGAATGCTTCTATATCTGTTACATTTAAGAATGCTTCTCATGGCTTTGTTTTGCAAAAGTTGTAACTGGGAAAACTGTGATTTATTGCACTGCAAAAGGATAGATTTTTACATTTTTAATTTTGAATTTTTCTCAAATATTTTGTAATATTAGGTTATTATATGTGGATATCGTTGAATGAAACAATAGGTTGCCATTTAAAATAAGAAAGTTGCACCCCGCATTTTGAGAACCACTAGTCTAAAAAAAAACTTGTTTCACTCATTTTAATTGTCTTATAATATAGAAATTGTTCACTAATTTAACCGACCTCGTAGCTGTTATAGTTCTCGAAATAGCAATAGTGTACCACTTAAAATGAACACCCTGTATGTACATAAACAAAAAATAAATTGGACAATATGATTGAATGTTATTTGCTGCTCACATATGGGTGGTTCCGGGTGACAATTTTTTAAAATAAGGTGCCTACATGTGGATGGCGTAATAACTTCGCAGATTTGCAAATTTGGTATCAAGCTTGAAGTGTAGTTTGAAAAAATACGGTCTTGTTTAATTTTAAATTGGCTTAATAGTTTCTGAAATCTATTATGTTATAAAATAATATTTAGAATGTCTCAAAAACTTACTTTTATATTTATTTTAGTATATTTAAAGGTTTTCCACGGTTTGTGACTATAAGTTGCTCATCAGCTTGTTCAATTTTGTAGTTAATGTCAGTAACACAGATTGTATTTTTTTAAATGGCAGATTGAAGTTTGACTTTGACAGTATAAACATGTGTTTTGTTTACTACCTATTACTAGATGTAAAAATACAAAACAATGTACTTTCATTTTCAGGCAGTTGTGGCGGCGCTGCTGTTAACCTACTGAAAATGTACATAAGTTTTACCCCCTTGGTCGTATTGTTTGAATTTGAGAAATGACATTTATCATAGTTTTAATGATTATTGACTGGTTTAAATTATTTCTCAGTAATCATGAACACGTTTTCATTTAGAAATAGAAATAATAATGTATTTTACATAGTTTCATTCAGAAAAATGATATCTTTCGATTGATACCACAATCTCTATTGTCCGGTAGAACACCGAGCAACAGCACGCAAAAAACTGATTTCCCATGTTAATCTTCTATGTACACCTTTAAAACAGACAAACGTTATATAACGTCACGCTATATCCCATTCACACAAAAAGCACCATAAAATTTTGTTGTTATAGTGTAAGTATAGCAAATTGTTTGTTTTTCTATTTACTTGTCAAATAAATGTCAAAAATTTGTAAATAAAATAGCTTGAATTAAATAATTCAGCATGTTTGAAGATATAAAATACCAGTAGAAGTAAAAAACATGTGGAGTATCTTGCTTCTGCAACTAATTAGCATGGTGCTGTTCAATCACTTATCTAAAATGCACAATATTGGACAATAAGACATTCTGATTCTGATTGGTCAAATTTGTAATGAGTAAAATAATCATTAAAACGATGCCAAATGCCATCTGTCAAACTTAAACAATACGACTGTTTGTATATTTTGTTTACCATGACATTCTGGAAACAGCTAAAAATTATACATTTTATTTTACGTATATCTCATGACAGAATGTATTACATCAATAAATTTAGGCTCACGTGGTGCAGTTTTTGTTGCTGAACATTTTCTATATTTTCATTTTTCTTCTAAAATTCATAGGGAACGAACTATCACATAATGGAAATTTTTACATTGTATTTCCTCTGTTCTATAAAAAAAAGTAGACACGCGGTATGTACAGTATTGTTCAGAAGTTATGCCCCATAACCCCTCCATAGGTACCAAAACTGGACTAAAAACCGACAAACGTTCTCGGTAGTCGAATGAGAAAGATAAACGATACGAAATGAAGGACAGATATATAATCCATTGTTTACCAGAGCAGGTAAACACCTTGTAGAGATTATAAGATTTCACACTTCAGATATTACAATATTTGGCAAAATGCAAGTGAATATTGGATGCTATACACAAGTTCGATGACGCATCCAAACTTCTTGAAATCTAATAATAATAATAATATAATGTAACTAACATCAAATATTTATGACTTAAAATAAAACATTTATCAATATAAATACAAATAAGGGCCGATATTTCCATTTTCGAATAAAGTACCGAATAAATTATTCACCGAATAAATTAAAAATGTCGCATCGAAATCATAGCTTAAATGATACTTATTGTTCTAGCTGTCATTTTGTTTTCTGAATATATTGTTAATACCACAATGTTACATGGAAACAAACATTTAAAGCTGTATTCACATACAACTTATTGCTGTTGCCTTGCAGTGGTCTTGCTGTTGCGTTGCTAGCGTATGATGTTTGACAAGCGCTACAGCGTACAGGCGTTCACAATGACTTGTTGCTGTTGTAGTGCTGTTGCCTTGCGTTGCACGAGTTTGTAAACTCCAAACGCAAGCAATGCAACAGCAAGGCAACGGAAGCAACAGCCAATCAGAGACCACTATGAAAAAGGATAGATATACATATATGACAAGTTGACACTTAACCTAAAATATTTTCCAATATTGTGACATTTGTGTAGGTGTACATATATTAGCAGAAAATAATTAAGTATTTGTATTATATATAGCCATTATTAAATTAATTATTACAACTTTCTAGTAAACTGACAGCCCATCAGCGTCTGTACAGAGCCGGATTAATAAATTTTGGGGCCTAAAGCGGAATTATATATGAGGCTCCTACCTATTATATCAAGTTAATTAGGTAGATAATGAAACTAAACTATGATTATTAATTTTTTTAATTTATTACGGAATGTAACAAATTACAGTAACTGTAAATTATAGAATATATAAATAATAAAAACAATAAAATTATAGAACAAAAAATAATAATATTTTAATAATAAATAATAATAACCATCATATGAAGCGTAAAAGTTACGATATGACTATTTGTTTTGATTTTTTAAATAAACTTTTCTATTATAATATAGTAATTTATCTCGTTACTGCATTCTGCTTAAAATTTTTTATTTGTAATAAAGTTGAAGCATTGGGAAATGTTGATTTAAAATCCTTTAAAATTAATTTATATTTTTCTTTATTTGTATTTTTACTTACTTCTTTGCAAAATAACAAAAATTGAAGCATCTCATTTTCTAATATATTAGCATCTATATCATTACGATATATATCTTTTAATTTGTTAATAGATTCTGGTTGCTCTGTAATATCTTCAGTGAAAAAACAATTAAAGCTTTTATGCACCTCATAGTAAATTTCTAATCTTCTATTTAATTCTGATATTAAATTGTCACAAACAACAAAAAGAACGCACTCGTCATCGACGAAAAATAGAGGCTCCTATATTTTTCATCTATGATACAAACGTGTCTCACTAGTTACTTAACTAGTGTGAGGATTAGGGAACTTCACTGATGATGCAGACGCAGGCGCTATACAACATAGACATCTAGCATCTACCAGATCTAGCTTCGTCCGTTTGAAATGTCAAAAATTTGCAATAGATGTCTCTTTCTAAACGAAAAAATCTACAGGCGGGTGAAAAAGAGGGAGCCGTTGCCGTTCTATATTCTTGATATTGTTTTTGTTTGATCACAATATTCTTAAGAAAATGGGTCCCCTGTACAATCCGGGGCCTCTGTTCAATCTGGGGCCTCAAGCGGCCGCTTTGTGCGCCTTATGGTTAATACGGCACTGCGTCTGTAGCTGTCAAAACAGTATTATTGGTAACAACGAAGTTAAGTTCTATGTGAACGGTGTACATACAATACAAATGCAACGCAATAGCAAGGCAAAACAACCGAAGCAAGGCAACAGCAATAAGTTGTATGTGAATACAGCTTAAGACCCTGTTTAATACTCCATGTTGAAAGATCTAAAAGAATTAGTAAACTAATACAATTTAAAATTATAAATGTATTCTTTTGAGCGCAGCGAACAAAGAAAGTTTATATATTCTAAAATACCAAAATATTAACACCATTTTAAGAAGATTAGTGTAACCAATATCCAATAGTCATTTGTTGGCATTTACTTTAATGTGGTCGAAGCAACCGCTGTTGTTTGGAAAGGGTTGAATTTCCAAACTGATGCGAATGACATTTACCTACCCCAATTTGTTTTTATGTAAAACTTGGTATAAATAGATTACATTACATGTAATTTTCATTCGTGGTTCAGTTCTTGAACAATTAGAATATTTTGTGTTGTGATGGCGAAAATTTCATTGGAGAAGAGAGGAAGAATAATTGCTCTATGGCAAGCAGGGTAGAATATCGGCAACATTGCAGAAAATCTTCAGTTTGATGTAATTATTTTTTACTTTTATAAAATTTGTCCTTATTTAAAAATTTAACCAGTAAATAATTATTAAAATTATTCCAAATATCATTTGTCAAACTCAAATAATACGACTGTTTGTATGTTTTGTTTCCCGTGGCACTCTAGAAATAGTTAAAAATTATCTATTTTATTTTACGTCTATCTCATGACAGAAATACATCACATCCATAAATTTAGGCTCGGTTCGCGAAGCTTTTTAATTTTCAACATTTTACCTATTTACACTATTGCTCTAAAATTAATAGATGAAAAATTGTATTTCCTATAGCTAAAAAAAAAAATCTGATGTGGCCAGCACATAACCTCCCGCCCAATACTACTCTTAAACGGTACAAAATAGTATTTGATGATACAGAAACATACCTTCTTATTTGTTTGTTTTCTATTTATATTTGAGAATTTTAATTTTCTTTCGTATGTTTATTTAATATTATTTACATATATTTCACTAAGAAAACAGCTTCACAATCACAATGACATGTGTCACATTTCGTAAAAAATTGAAAATTTTCCATGGTGTACTAGGAATGCAAGATTTGTGAAATCTAATTTCTTTATATATTATTATCTCTAAATCTAATGAAAATTATTAAAATTAGTGTAATCAAAACAAATGTAGAATTAAATATTCTTCAACTTCCAAAATAACATAAATTGTTGAAAAAGGAAATTTAACCGTGTTTTTCATGAAAAACTGTTAAGGGCTTCAAGTAAACTGCTACTTCCGGTCGACCAATTTTATCCAAAATCTAATCAGCTCTTCATTTAAATATAAGAAGCAATAATTAAAAAAATTGTATTTTTTGGTATTATAGTATTTGAGTTATGCGAGGCGAAAAAATTGCCACAGACTACACACACACACACACACACATACATACATACATACATACAGACATCATCGCGAAAATAGTAAAATCGTCCTGTAGGGACCCTAAAACGTGCTTATTCATTGAAAACTCACTACCCAATTTTTTAACCAAAAACAATACCTCCCTTACCTAGAGGTAGGCGGGAGGTAAAAAAATTGACACCCGGTATTTGCGGGAGGTAAAAATTCTTTACATTTAATCAATATAAATATTTTATATATCAGAGAAAATTAGTTTGGCGTTGTATTCAACGATATAGAATTGGTGGCCCGTTTCACCTACAAAATCGTTGACGAAACGGGACGCCACGAAAACTGAATGTCGCTGCTGTCCAAAATTTGCAACAGGCCGTCAGCGAGATTCCCTTTTGCTCTTCTGCTGAGCTAAAGCAGAAACTGGGAGTTAATGCTTCTGCTTTAACCATCAGGAGGCGGCTTCATGAAGTAGTGATCCATTGTAGGAAGATTGCGACTAAAGTCGAGCTTATGCCAAATCATTTGCGAGCGAGGCTGCATTTTTGTGAAATAAATACAGATTTCAATTGGGATACTGTAATTTTTTCTGACGAAAAATTATTTTCGTCAGACGAAGACGTCAAGAAGCCGCTGTGGCGGCCAAACAACTCGCGTCTTCACCCACAACACGTCGTTCCAATCAGAAAGAGTGGGAGAATAAGCGTCGGGTTTTGGGGATGGATGGCGTCTTGGGGCCCCGGTGAGTTAGTGGAGATATCCGGAAAAATGAATGCGGCCTACTACTTAGAAACCTTGTAGGAAAACATGTTGCCATCGATAAGGATGTTAATTCCTGATCGCAACTTTTTTTTGTACAGGATAATTCTGCGGTTCATACCGCAAGAATTGTAAAATCCTGGTTTAACGATCACCCGGAAATTACTTTACTCCAGTGGTCTGCTAAGTCACCAGATTTGAACCCCATCGAAAACGTGTGGGCGACAATGGTCCAGAGAGGAACAGGAAATGTTCGATCGAAGGCAGCACTTCAACAAAATGTTCTCCGCGTGTGAGAGGATCTGCGAGGAAGCGAGTACTGCTAGAATAAAATTAATTCGATTTTGAACTTGTACGATATATTTGTTGTATATATTGACGACACTTTTTGTGATATTTATTCATGAACTCGTATGATATATTTGTTGTATAAATTGACGACAATTTAATGATATTTATTTTTGAACTCCTGTGTTATATTTGTTGATTATTGTATACCGCGCGTAGAATTTAAATTAGCACGTTTAAATTATACCGGGGAGTGCGACTACTACTTTATACGAATGTAACAGACAAATACTAGATAAATTTGTTTTATTTTTATTTGGATTTGAATAGAAAACAATTATCATAAACAGAACACGTACAAGGTTTTATTGATTTATACTATAACATATGTGTAGATAATTCAATTAGTATGAACTTCATATCGCAAGTAGAATATTTATAATCTGTTTTCTTCATGTATCTTCATGTGTGATCACGAATGCCTGCATGTAATTTCATATGTCGGGTTAAATTATCCTTCCGTACAAACTTCTTATCACAAATTGAACATTTGTGATCTCGAATCCCTGCATGTGTTTTCATATGTTGGGTTAAATGACTCTTGTTTAGAAACATCTTATTACAAACAGAGCATTTCTGATCTCGAATTCCTGCATGTATTTTCATATGTAGGGTCATATTACTCTTATGTAAAAACATCTTACCGCAAACAGAACATTTATGGTCTCGAATTCCTATATGCATTTTCATATGTTCGGTTAAACCTCCCTTTTGTGAAAACTTCTTAAAACAAATAGAACATTTTTGATCTCGAATTCCTCTATGTATTTTTAAATGTTCGTTTAAATTACTCTTTTGTTGAAACGTCTTATTACAAATAGAACATTTGTGAAGTCGAATGTCTGTATGTGTTTTCATATGTTGGGTTAAACGACTCTTTAATACATACTTTTTATCACACATAGAACATTTGTAGTCTCGAATTCCTATATGCATTTTTATATGTCTATCTAAAATACTTTTGTACAAAAACTTTTTGTTACAAATAGAACATTTGTAATGTCTAAAAAATTCATGCATTTCTATATGTGGCGCTAATGAATTTTCGTGAATTTTATCACAAGGAGAAGAAGTTGAATTCACATTGTCTGTGTCCAAACTGAAGTTAGCTTCATCCACATTCTGTTGATATTCATCTTCACAACTACTCCTTGCATCGTTGTTTTTTGCACTAACAGGTGTCGATTTATACTTTACTTGTTTGGCGTAAACTTCGTCCTCTTCTTTGTCTGCAATAAACTCTTCATTGAAGTAGACGGTGTCAAATGCAATAGGTTTCTCCCCGTATTCTTCGAATGACTGTAATGAATCCTGCATCTCTTCTTTAACATTTAATTCACTATCCACGTCCTGCTCTGGGTTCATCAACAAATCTTGATTAGTCATGAGAAATTCTTTATCTACACCTTCTTTATTAGATGTCGATTCGTACTTTACATGTCCCAAGTAAAATTCGTAGTCCTTGTTGTTTACAATAAATTCTTCTCTGATGTCGACGTCATTATCTGCAACAGTTTTCTGATCATGATCCTCCAATGATTGTAATGAATCTTCGATATCTTCTTCAATATTTAATTCACTATCCGTGCCCTGCTCTCGCTCCATCATCTAGTCTACGTTATTTATCTATGTTTCTCAATTCAATTTTCTAAAGTTGTAGAATGAATGGACCGTTGTGCCACAAAAAGAAAATTTGAATTCTGAAAAATCCGTCTTCAAATTCGTCTGAAAAAGAGAAAATATTGAAATGTTATTTATCAATGTGAACCTGAGCCAAAAAATTGGTTCGTCTTGTTATTATTTGAATCAGGCTGAGGTGAATTGCTACACACTCTTTCTCTGTCTTTTTCACTAACGTATTCAAGTGACGAGGAAAAAAATAACAAATTTTGGAAACGCGAATAAGAAATAAAATATCGTTCATATATACCGGATGTGAACTTTTTTATCCGACATGGGAAATACAATGTTAAAATTTTCAATAGGCGATAATTCTTTTGCTATGAATTTTGGTACTAAAGTGTAAATATAAAAAATATTCAGTAACAAATATTGCACCACATGAGCTTAAATTTATTGATGTAATAATTTTCTGTTATGAGATAGACGTAAAATAAAATTTATAGTTTTTAGCTATTTCCAGAGTGCCATAATAAACAAAACATAAACAGTCGTATTGTTTGAATTTGACAGATGACATTTGTCACAGTGTAATGACTATTTCTCACATACAAAATAAACTAATCATTTGCTTCCATTTTGTCACTTTTGACCAATCACGTACTTATTACAGCGGCAAAATTAAAATGACAAAATTAATCAGATTATTTTTTGACGTTTCTTTAAACCAATGAAATGCTTTATTGTATGTCACGTGTCTGCGTTTTAACCAATCCTTTCATTATTATACTGAGATTACTTGTGATTATTCCCGGCAATTTTCTCTGTAGCTTTTTTGTTTTTGTTGACAGATGTCAAATGTCAAATAGATATCATCAACACAAGTAAAAATGAGCAAAAAAGATAGATTTAGTGCTGTGCCTGATGATGAAATAAAAAAATAATCTAATTAAATATAACTCGAGAGTTCGATAAATTAGAAAATAATTCTCCAGTATCTTTCTCAAACTTGTCGCCATTTGGCAATAGCCACTCAAGCCCTATGGGCTTTCGTGGCTATTGCCTGGCAACAAGTTTTCGAAAGATCTGTCAAATTATTTTCAATTTATTCTCACCCTCTTGTTATATTATTACTGACAATTTTCCCGTTATATATCCATGACTACCATGAATAAACGAGCATGTATGAATCGCACTATGAATGTGGACGAGGCGAAAGTGGTGTGTCAGGATAGTAATGTTTGGAGGAGATTGATTGTTGGTTGACTGTGTTTCTGGGTTCGTGCTACCCCACTAAGTGGGACATAGCGTGACGTTACGTATGTATGTATGTATGTACTACCATGTGTGACAAAATATTGATTGCTTTTTGTATTTTTATTTACAATTATTTTCAAACGTCAACATGCGTCGTTTTGGGACTGCATGTATTAATGAAATTCATAAAAATATTTTGATGATAACTCCAAAAAATACAGTAACATCAAAAAATTCGATTTGGAAACAATTCAAGAAATTCTGCAAAGAAAAAAATTATTATCTAAATGCTGACACAGAGGTTAGTACACTTGCTTATATTTTAATGGATTATGCATAGAACATGAGAAAATTTAATTATAATTATTTTTTGTGTTACTTTATTTGGGAAATAGTCTAATAAAATATATTTCGGGTTCATTATTTTGCTGGTAAAATTTGTTCTCAAGATTGTTGCTTTTAGGTAACAAATCTTTCGAAATGCAAATTTTACCGGCAAAATAATGTTCCCTTATTATATTACTATTGATTATTGACTTGTTTAAATTATTTCTCAGTAATCATGGACACGTTTAGTCAGGGTTGGCAAATATCATGATATTTATAGGTATAAATATCAAAATATCATAATATCCGATATATATATATATATATATATATATATATATATATATATATAGATATATATATATATATATATATATATATATATATATCCGATATATATCAGGAATTTCGTTCTAAGGCTATATGCAAAAAAAACATGAAACGTAAAATACCTTTATTTTGGTAAACAACAAAAATCAAACTTTAGTTTAAAATAACAAAAAACGAGACAAAAATTATTATTATTTAAGTAACAAGATATAACATTTTTCCTAAATATATTATATAAATAGTAAGTACCTAAATGAGTAAATACTATTGTAGTTTGACATATCATATAAAATATAAGCAGGGAATCCCCGAATTGTAAGTTGTTACCGCAAAACGCACTGTTGCCACGTTTTTATTTTTATTCAAAATATCAAGAATTTTTCACTGTGGGTATTTATTTTGTAAAAAAATTAATAAGTGATATATATCATGATATATATATATATATATATATATATATATATATATATATATATATATATCAATCAATAAATATCGGATATATATCATGATATATATATATATATATATATATATATATATATATATATATATATATCACTTGATATATATATCTGCCAACCCTGCGTTTAGTACTTAGAAATAATATAACAAGTCAATAATCAATAGTTATATCACTAGTGCAAAGAATTTAATCGATTATATTTTACATGTTTAGCTTAAGCAAAAAAAATTTTTTCAAATTATTATGTACGATAACACTGTTTTAAAAGAAAAACATTAAAAATTTAATCGATTCAATTCTATAGCACAAGGGATATTTGACAAGATTACTTCATGAATTCATAGCATAAACATTTATACTTGCCGAAGAAATTGTACTAAAATGTTGATTTTGACACATTTTCACATAAATAAATCGGTATACACATAAACAAAAAGCACCATAAATTTTGTTGTTATATTGTAACTATAGCAAATTGTTTGTTTTTCTTTTTACTTGATAAATAAATGTCAAAAATTTGTAAATAAAAATAGCTTGAATTGAATAATTCAGCATGTTTGAAGATACAGAATACCAGTAAAGGTAAAAAACATGTAACTATCTTGCTTCTGCAAATAATTATCCGGCTTCAATTTAATCGCGATTAAACAGCATAGTGCTGTTTAATCACTTATCTAAAACGCACAACATTGGAAAATAAGACATTCTGATTGGTCAAATTTGTAATGAGTGAAATAATCATTAAAACGATGCCAAATGCCATCTGTCAAACTCAAACAATACGACTGGTTGTATATTTTGATTACCATGACATTCTGGAAACAGCTAAAAATTATTAATTTTATTTTACGTATATCTCATGACAGAAATGTATTACATCAATAAATTTAGGCTCACGTGGTGCAGTTTTTGTTGCTGAACATTTTCTTTATTTACATTTTTCTTCTAAAATTCATAGGGAACGAACTATCGCATAATGGAAATTTTAACATTGTATTTCCTCTGTTCTATAATAAGAGTAGACACCTGGTATGTACATTAGGACGGTATATAAAAAAAAATTATGTATCCCCTAAAAATAAACTTCATAAAAAAAATGTTTTGAGTCAAGTTTTTTTTAAAAATATTAATATTAAGCCGTGCTCCACTCAAGTTGAAAATTTTATGGAATTTAATGTAGGTTTTGGAAACTTTCAGATATGGCGCGTTATTCGTTATAAGTTTGTTTGGGCATCACCATTGAACAATAAAATTAGCCTACGTCACAAAATTTTGTCATAAATTTTTTAATAGTTTCCTGTAGAAGATTAGCATTAATGTGTAAATACAAGTACTAAAGAAGAATCAGTGACGAGTCAGACAGTGAAGATTAGATTTAAAAATTGTTATTAGCATATTTTAATTCTTTATATTATATTTTTTATTTTCATTATTATGAATATGTTTCGATTAATACAAAAACTTTTAAATCTGACTGTATTTCTCATGCGCACTATCTATCTCTTTCTACTCGAATGTTTTCTTTCTCGGCATATGACGCCAACGGAAATTTGTCAGAAAAGAGTTGTTGGCTGTACACCATTTTATTGAACGGTAGTACTACGAATATCCATTCGTAAACAAATGTGCATTTGACACTTGATGAAATACTTAATTTAAGAAATGTAAAATACAGTGCATTTGTCAATAGATATATTAGGTTTCAAACTTCGAACTGCAAATGAATACACATGCATGCTGTTAAATATAAATGATATGTTTACTTACAATTTCAGGCAAGTAATATTTTAGCTGTTCTTGTACTGCAATTCTATTGTAGTCCAGCATTAACACACTGCCAAGTTGCTTAGAATTAAGACACAAAAAATTAAATTAAAAGTAAATTTTATATTATTTTACGTGCTGCATAAGCGAGGGTTATAAATTTGACAGAAGTATAATTGACACAATGTTGCCAACCATAGTTAGTTTATTTTGCATGAATGGGTTATTTCATTCTTCATGTGAGAAATATATAAAAGTTATGCTATGTAGGTTCATAGATGGCAGTTTAAAAAAAAATTATTGTTGAATAAGGTGACGAGATTTTTACATTAGAGAAGCGTGGCACAATAGAGGGGAAGGGGGAGGCTCTTGATTAAAAAAATAGTCTAGAGCAACAAATAGTTATTTAGCCGAAATAGTAGCTAAAGTTAAGGTCAACCATACGGGCTGAAGAGAACATAACTTATTTGAAACAATATATCATTATTATAATAAATGAAACATATAATCTTTTATACCTACATTTGTAGATAAAATTTCAAAGTTTTGTAATAAATTTTAAAAAGCTAATTTTGTTCGCAAATTATACATGAACATAAAAATAAATAAAAAAATATATCATCACGCCTTTTACCCATTATGGGTGTGGCACTCTGCTTACGCAGATCTCGGTAAGTGATATATTTTTACGTATGAAGTGCGGTTACCAGCCGGCAAATCATAGCCCCCAAAGATGTTAGTGGTGGGGCAACCACATGGGTAAATTTAAATTTGTAACTGTCGGCAGTACATGAATATAATTTTCAAATTAGTAAAATTTATGTCACACATTCGCATGAACGACTACAATAATGTAAGTGATTCGTATATTTATAAATATGATCGTCTAAAACATACTAAAATTATATTTGAATTGAACTTACAGTTTTTGAGAAACAAATAAAAATATACCAAAAAGTGCGTTTTTATTATTATTACTTTCTATAGTGGAAAATGAGTGCTACGGCAATGAGTGGGCGAAAGCACTTTTTTCTTTCGCACACCTGTTGCTATAAAACTAACTTTAGTGGACAAAACGAATGGTTTCAAGTAAAAAACAACATGTTTCAACCGCAAGATTATACAAAATAATAGTATATTGTGTAAATGTGATACTTTGGGTGCTGAGCATGTAAGTTTGAACGACGAGCGAAGCGAGTCGAACTATTACATGCGAAGCACCCAAAGACATATTTACTCCGAATAACACATGCTATTTTTTCTTCAAACATAGAAAATTAAATTATAAATATTATAAAATGCTCAAAACTTTATAAAATATTCTGTCTTATCTAGCATTTCAAGTTGCCGTAGAATATGCTGTTTTGTTATTTTTGTTTATTTGTTTCATTTTTAACTGTCAAATTATTGAATTACAACCTAACTATTTTTTATAATATTTTACTTTGTCCGCCGCCGGCGTAAATATTGAACTTCTGCTTGTTGAATACAAATACATAACAACGTACTTTTATGACGTTTGAAGAAAAAACATTTTTTCACGACGGAGAAAGAAACTCGGTTTCTATGTAAAGATGTGTTGTTCGCGAACGACCCGTTCAATTTGAACGAATCACTTCAGTGAACGAAATAATCCGGATCACTTTCTTGTTCGCGAACGAGTCACCGCGTTTCAGTACATATTATGCAGATTCCGTTCGCATCGCAAAATTTTGAAAGATATACTTTACTAGAATGCTCGCAGAACTAGAATGCCTCTCGGTCTGTACCTCCAACAAAACTTACCCCTCGAACAATAGAAACACCGCCATAAACATTCCGATAATCCCTTGTGTAGTTTGGACCATAACATAAACGTAGATAAGATTTTCAGAGTGAAATTCTTAGAAGTAATGCTTTGTTTTGTTCACTATTCCTTAAGGGGATCGTCTGCAGCTAAAATTCACAGTGTTTTGTGGGTTGTTGATTTCCATAATAAATTGCCAACCATTCCAATTATTTCAATTTTTTTTTTCATAATATTATTTACAAAGGTTATCTCTATGTTCCTACTTTTTTAAATTTATTATTTTCTTGAAGTAATTAATGTAAATAAATACTGAATTATGGGTTTTTTCCACTGATTTTCAAAGTATTTTATTCTGTAACAAAGGTTAATTTAAAGTTTTTAAAAAGCAAGGAACAAAGAATAGACTTTTACTAATTAGGTTATAAACTTTTTTTTAAATAAAATTTAATAACAATGTAGTTATGATGGAACTAAATGTTCCATATTTTGGTCTTCGAAATTCTATTTTTCCATTCGGCTCTAGTACTGGTGCGGCAGGGTACGGGGAAAGGGACGGTGTAGTGGGGGTTATGCATCTGTTTCGCTCTCTTCTCGAGTTCTCGCACATAATTTCTCTTCAACAGGAATTCCGATTAGATTTTCGGATTGTGCGACAAAAAATAAAAATAATTAAATAAATTTTATGTTACGTAGATACATTTTAATGCTTTGTCCTGCTCTATCAAAGATATAAATTCGCCACATAATTGCAATAGGAAACTTTGCAAACACTTAAATTGCTTCTATAGTAATTATGCAACAACGTACATAGAAAAATCATGGGAATTGCTTTGAAATTCCTGTATTCCATATTTCAATTCTACATCCGGTATAGAATATCTGAAAATTAAATTAAAGATCGTCTTACTAAAATGCGCCCTTATGGTCCGGATTTATTAGTACAAAAAAATAACTGCAGTAATCATATTTACAGGAATTTTCGCAATAGATTAAAAGAAATATGTAAAAAACGCAGTATTGAGAAAGGAATTGTACCCATTCAATTGCGTCGTAAATTAGAATCTGAAATCGAATAAAGATTAACAAAAGCAATTCGATGTGCTGCGAAATTCAGAAAATCAGAAAATTTACCAGTAGGACAGAAAATAATAAATTTGAAAAATGACATAAATAATGCACCGTACCACGTATTTGGCTCACACGTAAAATGTTCCAAATATTTTTGTACGGCAAAGGATAACCAAGGAGAAAACATTGTTGATGATCTGAAATTAAGTGGGATATGGGATGATATTCAATATGCTATTCGTTTAATTTTACTTCAAACAAACAGCCTAATACACAATGTAAATAACAATATAGCAGAATGTTACAATTCTGTGATAATATATATATATATATATATATATATATATATATATATATATATATATATATATATATATATATATATATCTGGAAAAAGAATAAATTACACTGCAAGGGGATCCTATGAACACAGATGTAATTTAGCAGTAATGAGTTATAATAAAGGAAAGAATTTCCACACGGACATTCACAAATCACTACATAAACGTAGTCCAGGATCCCATACGAAGAAATATATTGAAAGAAAATTAACGGAACAAAAAATATACGTCGTCGCCGATTAAACTACATAAGAAATAAAAAAAGGAGAATTTGTGTATCGTCTGATGAACACTATGGGCTGCAAGAAAATCCGGATATGGATACTACAATATATGAAGCAAAGAAAAATGATTCTCTGAAAAAACTCATTTTGAGTAAAAATGAAAGGACAGCACTAGAAATAAATACAAAAGAACAATCAAAAAGTAGAACACCAAATTTATGGAGACAAGAAAGATATAAAATCCTAACAGCTTCTAATTTCAGCAAAATTTGCAAAATGAGAAAAAGTACGTCATGTGTTGCAACAGTTAAAAATATTCTATATTGTAGTTTTAAAGATAATGCAGCGACAAATTGGGGCTCAAAGAAAGAATGTATCGCACTAAAAGAACTAGCAGAAATTCTTGAATTAAATATTGAAAATGCAGGATTATTTATTGATAAAGAATACCCTTTTCTTGGAGCTAGCCCAGGTGGTATTATTGACGAAAATGGCATTGTAGAAATTAAACTATTCAGTAAATGAATGAAATTTGGATGTCGCATTATTATTTTACTTTGTAATTTTTTTTTTTCAGAAAACAAATAATTTGTATATACAGGTAAACTCAGAAAAAGTTTTCGTCAATTTAAATAAATCCATTTATTAGAAAAAAATTTGTTGAATGAAATAAATTTGTTGCAAAACAATATTTATTTAAAATAGGTAAGTGTAAGTGATTTATTTAAAACAAACAAAATTACTTATTTAATTCAATATTTTTTTGAATTATATAGTACCTAATACATTTATTTGAATAAGAATATATTTAATTTGATTATTGATAATAGTCAATATTTGTGATATTTATTTACTTGAAAGTAATAATAAAATGTTAAATTTAAAGAAATTAAATTAAACGTATTTTTCTTATTTAAAACTAATATTTTTTATTAGGTTCGTTTTTGGACGATAAAATTTATTTGTTATACATATTTTCAGTTAAGAGTAATAAATCTCTGTGTGTAGTTTATATGTTCATATGTGTAAAAATTATAAAATTCACACAATTACCTTCCCTTACATATAGATTTATTTACTTTCATCACCTTCTATGAATAAAACAACTACGTATTATTTATTTACCTTATTTATTGATAAAACGATTTGCGATACACCCACAGAATAAAATAAAATAAAATAAAGACATTTAAAACAACTTTATTATTCAAATACGAACCTAATATAAAAATATTATATTTAAATAATAAAAAATTTACTAATTTTTAATAGTTTCTAATAAATAAAAATCAGAAATATTCATAATCGTTTGTTATCAATATTCAAATTAAATATATTTGTTATTAAAATTAAATAATTGTATATTTTATTCAAATAAATTTATTAAAGTCTAATCTATAGTGAATTAAATAAATAAATTTAATTGTTCTAAATAAATCGCTTACAGTTATTGTAAATAAATATTTTGATTATCCAAATAAATTCATATTTCATTCAAATATTTTTTTTTCTAACAAATGGACTAAATTATTTCTCTAAGAGTAGTGTAAATCGTAATGTACAAATCTTTGTACCGACGAGAGAAACACAAAATATTTTCTTCTAGCATTCTGTGGATAAGTGCTATACAATCGTACAGTTATTTAAAAGAAATGAAATAGCTATTTCCATATATTTATTCCACTGGCTAATTGCACTAGGTACAAAAAGGATAGAGATACTGAAGTAAATTAGTAAGAAAGAGAAAGTAAATTTTTACATTCCCCTTACCCCAACAACACTTCATGTAAGCAGATCTAGGTAGAGAAGTTCAATGCTGCACGGACGATCCCCTTAAGACACATTTAAAATTTACCGTTAAGTACAAATAAACAGCTTGAATATTTCATAATGAAAGAATCTTTGTAACATTATTCATTTTGTTGATAAATTTAAACAACTAAATGCTTAATATTAATTTTTCACTTTCCATCTCATATACAGGATGGGCCATTTTAAGTTGCGTTCAGGAATATCTCGGAAACGAAGCATCGGATGAAAAATCAAAAAAACACGACTAAAATATTTTCGAGGGGGACATCCCATGACACCAAATTCAACCCCCCCGCCCCAACCCTGGTGGGGCGGGGCGGGGGTAAGTTTGAAATCTTAAATGGGAACCCCAAATTTTTTTTGCAGATTCGCATTCTACGTGAAAAACGGAATTCAGTGACATCAAAATTTTCGCCCCCGCCCACCCCACCGGGCCAGTTGGGTGGTGGGAAACTTTCAAATTGGTTACGGGAACACCCACTTTTTCTCAAAGATTCGCATTCTACGTTAACAACTACATGCAGTACCATCAAAATTTTCACCCCTGCCCCCACCCCGACCCTGGAAGGTGGGGTGGGGGTGAATATGAAAACTTAAATCGGAACCCCAAATTTTTTTACAGATTCGCATTCGGCATGAAAAACTAAATTCAGTAACATCAAAATTTGCGCCCCTGTCCCCCTCCCCCGTGCCAGTGCCGTGCACCCCGTTGGTTAGATGCGAGGGGACTCGATAATTGGATCGAATCTTCGAGAAAAAGTGGGTGTTCCCGTAACCAATTTGAAAGTTTCCCACCAGCCAACTGGCCCGGGGGGGTGGGCGGGGGCAAAAATTTTGATGTCACTGAATTCCGTTTTTCACGTAGAATGCGAATCTGCAAAAAAAATTTGGGGTTCCCATTTAAGATTTCAAACTTACCCCCTCCCCACCCCACCAGGGTTCGGGCGGGGGGGTTGAATTTGGTGTCATGGGATGTCCCCCTCGAAAATATTTTAGTCGTGTTTTTTTGATTTTTCATCCGATGCTTCGTTTCCGAGATATTCCTGAACGCAACTTAAAATGGCCCACCCTGTATATGCCAAACAAATAAAACAGTATGTTCTTTCTCCAGATTACTTGTGGTTCATAAAAGCTGTGCATATAAAGCTGCTTAATGGGAATAACGATATTTTTTTATTTTAATAATTTTAATTCATTATTAATTTAAACTAATTTTTTCTATAAATCTAAGATTTTAATAATAAAATAATCGGTCAATGAATAAACAGTCGATTATTTTACAAAAATTATTTAATCGATTAAATTATAACATTAATTTATTTTTTTAATTCTTAAGTATATTTTACAAATTTAAGGAATTATATAAATAGTTTAGTTTCACAATCCTAAACAGATCCTTAAACTGATCGAACGGTGTATAACAGGTACCTCGCACTTGGTACCAAGAGGTAACTGACATACGAAAGGGTTTTACTTGATTAAATGAATAACCAAGGGTAGCGTAGTCGCTGGCCACCACGGAATATTTTAACACGATTCCGAAGAGTATTTAGAAAAAGACTTCTGATCAAATGGCGGGAAATATGCGCGCAGGCGGGAATTAAACACGTATTCAACAATAACAAAATTATATAATATTTAATAACGAATAAGCAAAGAAAATTATATAAATCAAATACTTTTACGAGCTGAATAATTCGACGCTATATAATCCAAAGTATCGCTTACTCACTAACTTTTACAATAACTTTCAAAGATCGAAACTGATATAACATTCGCTATTAACAATACTCATACATAAAACTCAAGTCTACTTACATGAACTCACAAAATAAACTTCACAAAAACTATGTATACAATCGAGAGAGGAGCCCTTAAACTGTGTAGTAATTCATTCAACATTTCACAAGAAAAGCCAAAATGCAAGTGTCTGCTCACTGCCCAAGGTTCGCAATTTATTACTTTAGGGATGGGACAGTGGCACTCAAAATAACTGTAACTGGGCACTACTCTCGCATAAGACTCTGGTTAAATATTTCCTACAACCTATTGACTTCCGCTGATTAGGCGGGAACTGAACTGAAATACTAAAGGAGTGGAATTTTCCACGAACAACTAACAATGAACCATTTACTTAGTTTGAAATCTCTAAATATCGTTTGCAATCTTTAATCGTAATAAACGCAAATACCGTTTATTACAACGGTTACGTCGTATGATGATTCAGTTTTACCCGGTGCAAGATAAAATCTTTGAGTACAACAGTTCTGTTCATTTTGAATGAATCTCACTGAATGGGTCGCACTCAACGAATCTTTTTGGTGAATCGATTCAAAAAATGCCTATCTCTACTTCTATGATACAAAGTCATGACAGAAAAAGCCAATTTCATATCTACAGGGATTTGTGCACTTTCTCTCCAGTCATGAAAGAAAGTGCTCAAATATGTGAAAAATTAACAAAATTAAACAAATCAATGGTAAAAATATAAATAAATAAATATATCATCACGCCTTTTACCCATTACGGGTGTGGCACACTGCTTACGCAGATCTCGGTAAGTGATATATTTTTTCGTATGAAGTGCGGTTACCAGCCGTCAAATCATAGTCCCCAAGGATGTTAGTGGAGGGTGAACCACAGGGGTAAATTTAAATTTGTAACTGTCGGCAGTGGGATTCGAACTGAGGATCTCACGATCCACAGTCCGACACGTTATAGCTTGTACAAATTTGCGTGGCGATTGATTCCATTAGTGTTTCTCAGCAGGTATTCCATAAGAGGATTAAAGAAATTTATGAGGGACTACTTTACAGGGTTGTACTAGATAATATTTTCAAATGAGTTTTACACAAACAGACACAAGTAATATCAAAATAAGAAAAATTTTAATAAAATTAAATATGAATACAGTATTGTCATTGTCGTTCAGTAAATATAAACATATATTGATAAAAAAACTTATGTTTTATTTTACATCTATGTTGTTTTACTTAGGTGATTAATCGATAACAATATCATCATCAGTGTCGTCACTTGACTGTCCAACATTTATAATAAATTCATCAATAATATTATTGAAATTTAAGTAACTGTTTTCTATGTCTATCACATGCCGAACACTACTAGCCCAATTTAAGTCACTAATATTATTTATTTCACTTTTAATTAATTCCTCAACATTAGCGCACACGGTTGGTGTAACATTTTTTCGTCTAATACTTGTTTTTAATTGTCCCCAAATTAGTTCTATAGGATTTAATATACAGTAATACGGAGGCAGTCTTAATACAGTATGACCAAATTCACTTTTACTGTACGATTCTTCAAAAAATATATCATGATGATACAAATATTCTTTAATTTCTGTTTTATTACTAGATTTAGTGGGTATTTTAATTAATTGCCTGGAATGGTAACTAGCGTTATCCATAACTATTTCACTATTTGCTGGAATATTTGGTAATAATTGACCGCCAAACCACTCCTCAAAAATATTAGACGTCATATTATCATATTCAACTTGCGACATTGTGTTACAGTGCTGCTGAACTAATGAATTTTAAATGTCGTTTTCTGAAGGGTATATATGTATAAAATTATCTTACTTAACAGTTTTCGGGGAAACTATTGAAAAGATAATTGTATTAAAAATTTCGGAGATTTGAAGCATCTAAGCCCAAAATTATAATAATCCACTCCTGAACATCAGACAAACTTGCACCCCGCTGGCTAGGGCTGGCTTATCCCATTAGCAAGTCAAGTCAATCGCCACGCAAATTTGTACAAGCTATACCACGGAGCTATTTACCCATATTAATGGTAATCATCATATTCGTATAATTTTTAAATACATAAAAAAAACCTTAATTAATATTGTAGTCTTGAAAAAAATAGTATATACACTGCATTAGAGAAGTATACTTGTCCTTTGTCGTATTGTCGTATTCTATCCAATGTATAATATACTATTTTTTCTTCTATTCATTACATGGACAGCACATAACGTCCCGCCCAATACTACTCTTAAACGGTACAAAATAGTACTTGATGATACAGAAACACCTTCTTATTTGTTTATTTTCTATTTATATTTAAGAAATTTAATTTTATTTCGTATATTTATTTAATTTTTTGACATATATTTCATTAAGAAAACAGCTTCACAATCAAAATGTGCCACATTTCATAAAAAAATAATTTTTTTTAAGTGTTTCCATGGTGTACAAGGACTGCAAGATTTATAAAATATAATTTCTTTATATTTTATTATCTCTACAACTTTCAAAATAACATAAATTGTTGAAAAAGGAAATTTAACAGTGTTTTTCACGAAAAACTGTTAAAGGCTTCACGTTTCGGTTGACCAATTTTATCCAAAATCTAATCAGGCTCTTCATTTAAATATAAGAAGCCGACCCGTCTGTTGGCACCCATACAAATATGCTATAAATATTTAAACGGTATCCCTTTTTTTGTTGCCTTGTGCACGACTCTTGCCGCATCCCTTACATGAAATTTTTTTTTGAAGATTTTATTATCTCTAAATCTAATGAAAATTAATAAAATTAGAGTAATGAAACAGATGTAAATTTAAATATTTTAGAATTTTCAAACTAACATAAATTGTTTAAAAATTAAATATAACCGTGTTTTTTCACGGAAAACTGTTAAGGACTTCAAGTGAACTGTTACTTCCGGTTGATCCATTTTATCCAAAATCTAATCAGCTCTTTATATAAATATAAGAAGCAAAAATACACAAACCTGTATTTTTTTGGTATTGTAGTACTTGAGTTATGAGAGACGAAAAAATTGCCACAGACTACACACACAAATACATACATACAGATATCATCGCGAAAATAGTAAAATCGTATTGTAGGGACTTATTCATTGAAAACTCACTACCCAATTTTTTGACCAAAAACAATACATCCCTTACCTAGAGGTAGGCGGGAGGTAAAAATGTAATTTTTTCTCAAAACTATATCATATTTCAGTATATAAAAATGTAAGATGCTCTATGTGCGGAATAGACATCAGATAAAATGATATTCATTATTTTCTATAAAATAAAATATTTCTACATATGTTCATAAAGAACTACGTATGCATATGAATATTGTATATTAAATAAAATAAATATTTCAATGAAGTGGTAGGACTATAAATAGTAAATATGTGGTTCCTTATTTTTTTCGTTAATATTTAAAGATTTATATTTCTAATCAAAATGTAAATAACAATGTCAGTGAATATATACGTATTTCTTTTTATCAAGGAAATAAGCACATAGTTAAAATTAAACTTTTACATACCATAGTTGGCAACATTGCGGCGATTGTGCTTCTGTCAAATATTAATCATCAGTCCATCATTTACCAATCTTTACTCTTGCAGCAGAAAATAAATTTTATAAATAATGTTTCATTTATCAGATATTTGTTTGTTGTGTCTTAATTCTAAGCAACTTAAAAGTGTGTTAATGCAAAACGGTAATGGAGTTGCAGTGCAAGAAGAGCTAAAATATTGCTTGCCTGAAATTGTAAGTAAACATACTTTCTATAAAAAGCATGCATTTGTGGTAATTTTGTTATTGGATTTCGGTTTTTAATTACATGGACATTAAAAATTATGTCACAAATGCTGTATCATTCTATAAGCTGCTGTAATATGAACACATGGTGAACGGAAAGTAATTTGGATAACAAATTCAAATAGAAATTTCGATAACAATATCCAGTAGGAAATTTATTTAATTGCATAATTTACAGCCGAATTCACCAACATACCATTGATACTAATCAACTGATTCGATAATTAAGCTGATCAATCAAGTCATGATCAACTGATTCTCATATTCGTTTAGTTTTTTTTTAATAGTTCATTTAAATTTTTTTAATACCTAAAACAAAGTAATACATACAATTTTCAATGGTCTTTTTCGATATTGCTGTAAATTTTTATCCATTCATATTACAGCGAAAGTGTAAATAAAAATGTTCTTCAAAATTTTTTAATATTCATGCAATAACGCACAATTTATTATCGAAATATTAGTATTTCACAATATATCAATCAAATTAGAGTTAATGTTTATTAGTTAAATGGTCATATTGTAAACGGCCATGGAAAATTAAACAAAAACGAAAAATATTTGACATTTCTTAAAACAAATTGTAATGATATAATGGCGAATTTGAGAGTTCAATTCTTTCCATTTCTTTTTCTTAATTAAATAATACAGTTTTATTTTGTTTTAATTATTACAGTGTTGTATTATTTTCTGTAGAAATTTCGTAGAAGATTGTAATGATATAATATCGAATTTGAGAGTTCAATTCTTTCCATTTCTTTCTTTTAAATAAATAATACAGTAGCGGGAGATTTAAATACTCTTACTCTAAAGAATAGTTGAATCCAATAGATGATTTGCACTAATATAGTATAGTTAAAATTTAGTTAAAAGTTTGCATAAAATGGCGGATTTTTGAGGAAAGTAAGGACAAGATGCAAAATTTTAGTTGTTTGCATGTTCAAATATCTCAGTAAATATTAGATATTTTCGGAAAACAAGATATCAAAACTAAAGAGTACAAAATTATCTATATAAAATGTATTAATTTTTTTTGCCTCACGCAAAATTTTTAGTGATTTATTGTAACGGGACAAAATTTTCGATAGTGAGTTTTCAATGGATAAGCATGTTTTGGGGTTCCTAGAACCAGTGGTGAGCTATGAAATTTTGAATAAAGGGCGCGCTTATAGTTCAATTAAAAAAAAAATTTATGTTAATTATATGTTTTTATAATTTATATTAAACGAACTACATAAACCTATCATAATAAAATTATAATACCCAAAAAAATATTAATAAAAAAAAATCTGATGTGGCCAGCACATAACCTCCCGCCCAATACTACTCTTAAACTGTACAAAATAGTATTTGATGATACAGAAACATACCTTCTTATTTGTTTATTTTCTATTTATATTTGAGAATTTTAATTTTCTTTCGTATATTTATTTAATTTTTTGACATATATTTCACTAAGAAAACAGCTTCACAATCACAATGACATGTGTCACATTTCGTAAAAAATTGAAAATTTTCCATGGTGTACTAGGAATGCAAGATTTGTGAAATCTAATTTCTTTATATTTTATTATCTCTAAATCTAATGAAAATTATTAAAATTAGTGTAATCAAAACAAATGTAAAATTAAATATTCTTCAACTTTCAAAATAACATAAATTGTTGAAAAAGGAAATTTAACCGTGTTTTTCACGAAAAACTGTTAAGGGCTTCAAGTAACCTGCTACTTCCGGTCGACCAATTTTATCCAAAATCTAATCAGCTCTTCATTTAAATATAAGAAGCAACAATTCACAAAATTGTATTTTTTGGTATTATAGTATTTGAGTTATGCGAGACGAAAAAATTGCCACAGACTACACACACACACACATACATACATACATACATACATACATACATACAGACATCATGGCGAAAATAGTAAAATCGTATTGTAGGGACCCTAAAACGTGCTTATTCATTGAAAACTCACTACCCAATTTTTTGACCAAAAACAATACCTCCCTTACCTAGAGGTAGGCGGGAGGTAAAATACAATATAATAAAGGAAAAAATATACCATTTATAACAAAACATCACCAAATCAATTTCATACTTATAAATAATACATATGCACTTATTCCAGAAGCTGCCATACAATTGGCTCTACTTCAATCAATTTTTTTTTTAATTTATTTTTCGAAAATGGACGTTAATATATGAATATTTTTCGTGTTTTCATCTATATTGTAATATAATTTAGCCAGTTATTAATTACTAAAGATTCTATATAAAACCGTGTGACGTCATAGTGACTGATGACAGAACAGCGCTGAAATAAATAATAATTTTGAATTTTTGTTGCTGTTTTTTTCACAACTTGGCACAAAGCAATACTTTATAACCATAATTGTAATTTAACGAGAATTTTATGATTTCAACAAATAAAAACAATAATACAACTTACAGAACACAACACTCAACGCCAAGATGGCACGGATGATGCGCGCGCAATATCTATCTGTCACTAGTCGGTCTGACGTCACAAGAAAAATAATGCACTTTTAATAATTAATTACAGCTGTAATATTTACTTTTTAAATAAAGTATTATATTTTTTGACATTGTTTTCAAGCGTATTATTGAAAATTTGTTCCAAATATGCTTAATTTTAAAGTGGTTGAAGAGCCTATTATTTTATTTCTACTTCACGTATTGAAATCTGAAGATGAACCATAGCCCAGTGATGATTTTTCAAAAATGAATTAACGTAAGACTGCGAATTAAATTTTTCTAAAGATTTTCCATTTAAACACGTCAAAAGTACACTACTTTATCTTCTTCTTTTTTACTTTCTTATACAAAGTATAAGGAAGTATTGGAATCATGAAAAAAACCGTTGAAGAGATTTTTGCGGAAATACATATTTTGACGTTCACTGAATCCCTTAAGACCAATTTCTTCTGTGTGTGAAGATGGATGGATGGATGCCCTTGTGCGCTGTATCTCATGAACGAGACAAAAGATGTATAAATGAAACTTGGAATTTATAAGTTTCATGAAAATATGAAAAGCTGTATGAAGCGTCGTTTGGGACATAATTATATGGGGAAATTATTTTATTTTTCTTCTTAAAAATATTTTTAGTTTGTAAAAAAAATATTTTATATTCATTTTATCGTTCGACTATAACTTCCTTGTGCTTGTTTTTATTGTGTTATTTAATAATTTTTAATGCTTGTTATGTTTTCACACTGGGCACTGAAGAAGAGATAATACATCTCGAAACGTTTGCTATGAGAAGTTGAGTTTTTACTAGCTTTCATCTTTCATTTATTTTGGATCAGATAAGAATAATTATAATTATTTATAGGTGGTGAACACGCTAAAATATATCGGAATAGAAAAGAGTACTTTTCATTAAATTTACAGGCAATTAGTAATAGCAAAAACTATATAATGGATTTAGTTGTACGTTGGTCAGGGTTTTGTCATGACAACAAAAATATGAAAATCAGGAATTTGTGAATACTGTTCTTCAAGGATATAGTGGATATCCCCTTTCAATTTTCTTAATGACGCCAATAAATAACCCAGAGAATTTAGCTGAAGAACGATATAATCGAGCACATATATTAACAAGAACTGTTATTGAAAGAACCTTTGGAATTTGGAAGAGATTTCCAATTTTAAGTTTTGGTATGAGATGTAAACTTGCATTAGCACAAGAAATAATAATTGCTACAAAAAAAATTAACGATAGCATAATATAAGTACAAATATATCGATTTTATCCACAAACCATAAAAAGATGATAAAACAACGCCATCTAGTGTCACTATACTGTACCAAATTCGTGCATGTATGTAGCACTCCCAGGTGAGAAATATAACAAATTGGGCCTTTCAGATGTAGTGGGGCTTCAAACTAAAGAAAAGTTGACTGTTGTTGCGCCATCTATCGAATCTATTGTGAAAATTACCATTCTGTGGGAAATATTTTTGTGTCTTCCCTGTGAGAAATATTTCTGTGTTCACTGGGATAAAAATTTCTAGCTAGCGCGGAAAATATTTTTGTTACGAATGCGGGAAATATTTTTTTAGGGAAAAATGTTAGGGAAATTTATTTTAGATTTTCTGAGATTTTTGAACTGAGAGAAAAAAAATATTTTTAGGAAAAAAATAATAATTTCAGTAAAAAAATATTCTCACAAGTAAAAAAATACTTTTCCCATTTAATTATGTCTCAAACGGCGCTTCATAGAACTGAGTTAATTTCGAATGAAATTGAAAAACAGAACACACAAAACAATAAATTCCATTTTTTCAAAAATAGAATCAGCTTTGAAGAAAGTTTCAAATAAAAGATGTTAGCAAAAATATTTGGAATATAAAATGTTATTTGTACTTTTCTTGTATCTGTTTCTAATTTTGGGACAAAAAACTAAACTATATATTTTTTAATGTATTTCAATAATCTTAGTTACAATGGGAACAAAAACCTAAAACATTTTTAACATCTATGTGTCAAACGTGTCAAATAATTGTGAAGTGTCAGAAATATGTGTCGTTTGAAATATTATAAAAGCAATATTTGTATTATTAGTTGTAAAATTTTAAAGACTAGATATTAATTAATACCTATTATATAAGAAAGTATTGTGATGCCCACACCAGATTTTTATAATCTCGGTTCACTTATGCCCAGTTTTTCAATCGACTGTTAAAGTAACTGTTACATTTATCCTCTTGTTAAAGTTGAAATTCTGTTTATCATTACCTTGTTACGTTTACAACCACATAAATATTAAGTAAACAAAAGTTTAATTTAACAGGCATAAATTTCACCCGGTAAAAAGATAACAAGCAGGTTAAATACAAATTTTATTAAATTTTTTCGTAAATGGCGAATTTAAATGTCAATGTATTATGTGATGATTCTGACGAAGAAATAATAAATGTTATAAATGTGGTATATAGGCGACCTTATACTATTAGACAAAGACCGGATCAAAGGAGCTATTGGGACGATACGGATTTCATTGTATAGTTCCGTCTAAGCAAAAATTGTGTGCATAATTTACTATTACAAATAGAGACATGATAAAATTTCCAACCGAAAGGTAATTATGAATATTTATCTAATATAGTCCTATTGTAATTACATATACTTATCATACAAAAATTCATATTTCCATTTACTTTTAGAAATCATGCTGTAACTCCATTGCAACAATTACTAATCACACTACGATTTTTTGCAACTGGAAACATGTTAGTTTCAGTTGGTGATTTTGGTGGCACACATACGTCACAACATGCGCTATTATTAAACGTGTGACTGAGAAAATATGTTCTTTAAGAGCTCAATATATTAACATTCCAATGAATGAAGAACAAATAATAGTACAACAGGGATTTTACAGAATTGCCCGCTTTCACGCGTTTTATTAACTCTTGATTGTACTCATGTACGTATCCAAGCACCAGGAAAATTTTCGTAATCGAAAAGGGTACTTTTCATTAAATGTACAAGCTGCAAGTGACTTTCAACTAAAGATAAGAAATATCGTAGCTCTTTGGCCATGATAGTACAATTTTTAATAATTCATTTTTAAAAGCTCGTTTTGAAGAAAGAATGGACAATTGTTTAATATTAGGCGACGCAGGTTACCCAGTAAAGAGATATTTAATAACCCCTTTACAAAATCCCCAAACGTCTGTATAATAAAGCACAAATTCGTACCAGAAATGTAATAGAACGTTGTAATAACTAAAATGCCACCATAAAATATAAAATACTAAAATACTAGCGTCCCTGTTCGGGCGCCAATTTGTAATAAGTAAAAATGCCAAAATTGTGACATGTGAGAAAAACAGCATGTAAGTATTTAAATTTTTGGTAGATTTAAAATTCCCGCCGATACAAATTATGTCTGGGGAGATTTGAATTTGCCAACGGATGATTTCTCAGTGATAGAACAAAACTTCACTGACAGCTGATTATGTAGATTCTTCGGGCGCCATTTGTAACTAATCTGAGTGAATGTAAAATCAACTATCCTGACTAGGTCCGGTCTCTCCGTGAACGAGTTTTTAGTGAAATAAAGACATTTGTTTTAATAATGGTAAATAAAATTAATTATTATTGTTCAAAAAGGTAAGTTACAATTTTAAGGTTAGCTTAAATTTATTTAAACATTTTGCAGTGAATCTGAAATATGGTGAGGATGTAAGGAAAAACCTTGGATATTTGGAGGAGATTCACCTGACAGTGCAAGTCTAGATGAATCGCAAATATGTGTAGGTGACTTGATTTGTTTCTTTGGGTAAAAACTTTCACAATTCGTCCGACAGTGCAAGTCTAGACGAATATGTTCTGGAGAACAAAGATGATATAAAAACTGACAGACAAGTCGAGCTCTTAAATCAGGTCAATACTACAATCGCAGCATTCGACAGATTTGAGAAAATAATATTATATAACTGACGGACAAGTCAAGTTATTAATATGGTCCATCTTCGACATAAGAAAAGACAAAAATATTATTTAATAACTGACGGACAAGTCGAGTTATTAAGATGGTCTATCTTCGACATAAGAAAAGACAATTTATTTGTACCTTTTATGTCGAGTTATTAATTCGGCATTGGTAAGTGTACACGAGAGGTAATTAAAGACGGTGCGAGCCATCTGTTGGGAAACGGCCGCATTTTGGAAGTTCGACCTTTCTTTCGCAATAAAGTAACTGTCAGATTTGACGTGTAAACATAAAGTATGGTTAAGTGAATGTGTTCATGTGACAATTTAAATTTCAGATTCTTTTCTTAATTAATTAACCTAAGTAACAACATATTTACATGAGTTGAGACAATATGAATTGAATATGAACATCAATAATAAAAGTGAACATTTACAATACAGTAATTACTTTGAGGTAAGTTAGTTGCTTAAATGTAAAATGTTTATAACCTATACAAATGTTTATTTTTGTAGGAAGAAAAGAAACTGGTTTGTCACAACGTACTTTTGGTGTTTGGAAAAAGCGATTTCCAGTTCTAGCATTAGGTATGCGATTTAAGATAACTACAGTTCAAGATGTGATAGTTGCAACAGCTATATTACATAATATGGCTATAGATGCTCATACTGAACTATCCGAAGTTGATGAAAATATTTTACAACATATAAACGAAGTTGTACCACAAAATAATTATCAAAATCCAGATGAAAACGAAACAGTTCGAAGACAATTAATTAATGATTGTTTTTCCCGTTTGCTATAGGTTTCTCTATGTATACTTGTAAATAAATAATTATATACTTATTATAGTTTATATGTATGCTTTAATTACATTTTGAATAGATTCTTTTATTAACATGTGAACAATAATAATTAAACATTAACAAAAATAATTAAGAAATAATGAAATAAATTAAATTTTAGTAAGATTATCTATAGTTATTTGTTAAACTAGAGAGGAAAGCGTTTCTTTTACCTTCTCGAGTTCTAAGTTCGCCTCATGAGCGCAGAGAGTGAGGCATTTCGAACGAGAGAGGAATAAGAGCTTTCCTCTTGTGTTAGACACAACATTTTTTTCACGACATGTTTCTAAAAACGATTTACACGAACCTAAAATACATTTTGAGAACACAACTGACAAACTGACACGTTAAAAGTTAGGTTATCAGATACAAGGCGGTGTAGCAGTGTTGCCAATGGACCAATCTTAAATATCTTTAATAAGTTGTCAAATTGCGATTTAATAAGAAAAAGAAAAATATAAGACATAATTGTAAGATAATTTAAATTATGTATATTACTAAAATAAGGATTTTCAATCAAATTAGGAATTTATTTATAATTTTTGTAATATATTTTTGTAAATAACATTCATATTGGTAACACTTCTATATTTTCCTCTCTAGAGAGGAACAACGCATTTTCCTCACTATTTCGGGAGAAGAACGGAGGGGTTTCCTATCATGTCGTGAAAAAAAGTAATTTGTTTGATTGCTTTTTCTTTCCTTAATATATAAATTTCTATTTCCTTCTTATCAATTTCACTATTGATGCACTTAATTTTTCGGTTCAGATATTCAATTTTCAATCTTTTCTCTTCCATATCTAGTTTAACTTCTTCTTTTTGTAAATTTATTAATTCTAATTTACACTTTGTCATGGCATTTATATCATTTTTCAAATATGACTATTTTGTTATTATTTTACTTGTAGTAGTTACAGTTGGAGTAGATACTGATGCAGTACAAACATTTTCATCAGCAGTAATAGGCGTTGTTACAGGATTTAAAATAAGATCATTTGTAGCTAAAGGTTCTATTAAAACATTCTCTAAAATTTCTGAAACTTGTATAGGTTCGGTTGTAAATTCTTCAATCTAAAATGATTTACAAAATTATGTAATATGGTATCTACAACTATTGTATTATAACGTCGATGCCATGAATAAAGAGCATACCATGTCGTCATCATTTCTCGCCATAAGACCTTCAGTTGATAGCGATATAATCGACAGCAATTTTTCTTCTAGAAGAGTGAACTCTTATTTTCTTAAATTCCCCTCCGCCTATTCAAACGTCAAACCATGCTCTTGTTATCTTTAGATGAAAATCACGTGCCGGGTGGACTTTCATCTCTCTATCTCTATCGCGGTGTGCTGGTTACAGTCTATCTTTGTCTATACTCCTTCCATACATTTTATTAGTTCTATGATCGGTACCGTTTCTGCTTGCACCCAATCACAGTACATGTTGCTTCTACAGCTGTTAGTTTAAACTTGACGTTTATATAATACAAAAATAAACTGTATTTAAGGTTATTTGATGATATGATGACGAAATGACTGTTTTACTAGTAAATTTATCATCACTTAAAGAATAGGAAACATAGGCGACGTCGATATTCATTTCGTTCCATCAAACGAAGACAGAAACAAAATGGATATTTATAAATATGTATGTACAAATCAAGACCCAGTGTACCCAATTTGAACCCCGCGGAATTTCTGAATTGGCCGGTATTCGCACAGACGGATGGATAAACTAAATTGCCAGTAGTACAAACTCAAAATTAGAAAACACTAAAAAATTAATATAAGTCGTGCTTAGGAATCAGTACGAGAATACAAACATATCGGAAATGTAGCTTTCGACAATGCAGTTTGCAATAGTGCAATAGTGCAATTGGCCAACTTTTGCATTGCGTTGCTTCTGCGTCTCTGCGTTGCGCTTTGTTATAAAGCGTTACTTTACTTCAACTGCATTACTTCTTGCGTTACATATATTTTTGTCTTAAGCGGGATTTATAATGAAGTAACGAAAGAAGCAACGCGGTTGAAGTAAAGTAACGCAAAAGATAAATGTACGGGACTGCATATACTGCTTTATAACAAAACGCAACGCAGAGACGCAGAAGCAACGCAACGCAATAGTTGGCCAACTCCCAACTTCTTGCGTTACTTTTCTACCTCTGACCAATCCGGATGCACTATTTCAAACTACAGTGTAGAAAGCTATATTACCGATATGTTTGTGTTCTCGGAACTGATTTCAAACCACAACTTGGATTCATTTTATTTTTTCTGATTTTTATTTTGCGCTATTGACAATTTAGTTAATTTTCAAGTATTCGTAAAGGCGCTTAAAAGATTTCATTTCTGTATGATCGGGTTATTGCCTTTGTATGCATTTAGTGCTAGACAGACTCTCGCCTAAGCTGTTAATGACCGTCTGTGCGAACATCTGCAAATTCATAAATTCCCAGAAAGTTGGAATTGGGGATTTTTAATGCCTCTTTAGTCTAGTGGCCTGTTCAGCCGTATCATTTGAAGGGTACATTATTGTTACCATCGTCAATTTTAGCTTTCCACTTAAAACAAAACCGATTCAGTTCTACATTCGACTAGCCGGTGCTCTCTCTATACAGTACAAACGTCAAATTCAAACAGCTGAAGAAGCAACACGCACTAGCACTATGATTGGCTGCAAGCAGCCACGGATACTTCATTATAAAGCCTACCGCAGTTTCTTGCTTTACTTCTGCGTCACCGCCTGCGTTGCATCTTACGTTACTTCTTACTTTACTTCATTATAAATCCTGCTTTAGAGCGTGTAAAAGTCAAGAATGTGGTAAATTCTTTGTCTCTTCCGTTGGTAGTTTCCAGCAATTTTATAAAATGTGTTCTATTTTGTACGTGACCCTACACCTAACGATAAAGGGGTACTTGACTATATATATACGATTTTTTTTTCATTGCGGTACCAAAATTTATTATTTTCTTCGTATCGCGTGCGTGCAATTGGGGGCCAAGGGTTCACGCAGCCAGACTCAGACGTATGTGTTAGATCCAGATGTAATTACAATGTTTTCTTTATCTCTCTTACAGGCAATTGCAAAGTTGGGAATTCCAAAATACATCTGTTGTTCTTGCCGCATAGCAGTCCATTCATTCTATAAATTTAAAAAAACGTGTTTGAAGAATTATAGTTGCTTAATAAAATACACACAAATATTACAAGGCAGCAGCGACCAACGAGATCAGAAATTCTCTGAATTGAAAATACAGATAACTAATCTAGACTTGATGATAGAACGAGAGCAGGACGTGGATAGTGCATTAAATATTCAAGAAGACATCGAAGATTCATTTCATTCATTGGAGGATCATAAACAGAGAACTGATAACATCGACGTCAAAGAAGAAGACGATCTGATGTGTACTAAGTTACAAAAACAACTTAATAATCAAGAATTTACTGGAGAGCGACAGAAAGAAGTAGACATTAAACTAAATATTAAAACAGATAACAAAGTTTCGTTACAATCATTGAATGAAGATGATTATAAACCTCTTGTAGATGATGCCGTCGACATCAAAGAAGAATTTGTTTCGTCTGAAGATAGCGGTGACCACAAGCTTTATCTGAAATATTTAAAGAACGAATCGGCATCTGGTAATGAAGAAGACAGCGCTTCAAGTGGTAGTTGTGAAGATGAGAACCATCCGAATGTGGATGAAGCTCATAAGAAAATTCATAAAAATGTTAGAGATAATAAATGTCTAATTTGTAACAAGGTGTTCAAAAATTACAATTATTTGAAAGTTCATTTGAAAATACACGCAGGAATTAGAGATTTTAAATGTTCTGTTTGTAAGAAAACGTATGTACGCAAATCTGCTTTAAATGAACATATGGAGATCCATGCGGGAATTAAGTTTAAATGTTCTGTTTGTGATAAGAGGTATTTATGGAAAAAACATTTAACGCGTCATATGAAGATACATACGGGCATTAAAGATTTTAAATGTTCTGTTTGTGAGAAAACGTATGTACGCAAATCTGATTTAAATGAACATATGAAGATCCATGCGGGAATTAAGTTTAAATGTTCTGTTTGTGATAAAAAGTATTTATGGAGAAAACATTTAACACGACACATGAAGATACATACGGGCATTAAAGATTTTAAATGTTCTGTTTGTGCGAAAACGTATGTACGCAAATCTGATTTAAATGAACATATGGAGATCCATGCGGGAATTAAGTTTAAATGTTCTGTTTGTGATAAAAAGTATTTATGGAGAAAACATTTAACGCAACACATGAAGATACATACGGGCATTAAAGATTTTAAATGTTCTGTTTGTGAGAAAACGTATGTACGCAAATCTGATTTAAATGAACATATGGAGATCCATGCGGGAATTGAGTTAAAATGTTCTGTTTGTGATAAAAAGTATTTATGGAGAAAACATTTAACGCGACATATGAAGATACATACGGGCATTAGAGATTTTAAATGTTCTGTTTGTGATAAAAAGTTTTTCTACATAACTAATTTAAAAAAACATTTGGAAATTCATTCGGGAATTAAGGATTTTAAGTGTTCTGTTTGTGATAAGAATTTCATAAGAAAGCATCATTTATCTAGACATATGAAAACGCATACAAATAAAGGAGAATTTTAAATGTTGAGTTTGGGACAAAA
This sequence comes from Poecilus cupreus, assembly GCA_963942605.1. NCBI lineage: Eukaryota > Metazoa > Arthropoda > Insecta > Coleoptera > Carabidae > Poecilus > Poecilus cupreus. The sequence continues at coordinate 3,012,982 of OZ012728.1, forward strand.
AGTTTTTACGCGAAAGTATGACTGGTTTATATTGGAATTAACTTACAATTTTAGCTTTAAAATTTACGATATACCTCCCTGGTTCATACTCAGTTTACCAAATTTAAAATCTACCAATTAGGATGGGGCTTTAGTTTTTTGACTCATGTATTATAAACAACAACAAAAATACTTTAAATTACCAGCTTTATTTTATAGTAAAAAACTATAAATTAATATCATATTTAAGACTCTCCGGATCCTTGCCACAACAATATATTATAATCACAAATAATTCAGTGGAACTGACAATAAAATTAAAAATAAAAACACTTGGTTTTGTTTCACAAATTTAAGGTCAAACATACGCGTCGAATAACGAATCTTTTATATTTTTTTACACAGCAAATTCTGTTTTCTTCATTTATTTTCATGATCTTTATGGTTCAACAACCTTCATAATAAAAAAAACATGTTTTAAACAATGAAAACATGTTTAAAACATCTGTTTTACTAAATATTATTTCCACCGAAAGATGTTAACAGAAGGGATGTACAAAAGATTAAAGATCGCTTGGAAATGGCATTAACTCCGCCTCACTATTTTTCAAATTTACTTGATCATCAATTTATGGGAGACAATTTAACCCAATCTCAATTAGACATTGCAATGGAATATGCTAAAGCCTACTATCCAGATGTGATGCCGACCATAATCAATTTTCGAGCCAAATGTCCACCTTTTAAGGAATATATGTTTTCTAAACAATTGATTGAAAATGTAAAACCTCTAGCTTGGTGGAAATCTCTAAAATGTTTAGATGCTAATACGATTCAACTTGTTGCATCATCCGCCGATATTGAACGTCATTTTTCATCATATGGCTTGGTTCACTCAAAATTAAGAAATCGTTTAGGCAGAGAAAACAGATCTTCAACGTGTATTAGTAGTAGTACACTTACTACACAGGTTCTAATACTTTATACTGATAATAATAAAATAATACTGATTAATATAGTATGCCTAAGAATTTTATCTTTATGTATAAATAAATAATACAAATGTGTGTTTTTTTTTTTTAGTTAAACCAAAATAAGATTGACTGCTAGTAAGAACAACCGATTAAGAGTGATTAACAAGCATTTGACTAACTTTATTTTACGCTGTCAAGCGTTCCTAAATTATTTTAGAGATATAAGCTTCAAATAAAAGACCTACAGAATTAAATATTCTACCACTTCTATTTCAAATATTTTTCTCAATAATCATGTAAGAAGGTTTGACAGCTGAAAAACACAGATAGTCAACTGCTAGTTAGTCGCCTTTAATCAGCGTTCTTACTAGCGATCATTGTTACTTTAGAGTTTAGTGATAATATTTATAATGGTTCATTTTATGTTTGTATTTTGTTTGTATTATCACCTATTTTTATTGCTTATAAGTAAAAATTTTCTCAAAAACATTTAATGAATTGTTGTTTTATACATGTTTAAAACAGTTTTATACACGTGATTTAAAACACCGTTTAAAACATGAATTAAAACATTAAGCCATGTTTAAAACATGTTTTAAACATAACAACCCTGATAGCTATAACATTAAACTTTAAAAAAATATTAGTTGAAGTCTAGTTGGTCAAAATTTCAGAACTTTGATACTGTATCTCTCATTCCCATGAACGACTACAGTATTGAAAATAATTCGTATATTTATAAATATGGTCATCTATAACAAATTAAGTTTATATTCAATTTGAATTTACAGTTTTTGAGAAACAAATAAAAATATACAAAAAACACACAAAACTGTAAATTCAAATAGAAAATAATCTTAGTATGCTATATACGATCATATTTATAAATATGCAAATTATTTGCATTACTGTAGTCGTTCATGGGAATGTGTGACATAAATTTTACTAATTTGAAAATTATGTTCATGTATAATTTGCAAAGAAAATTACTTTTTTTAAATATAATACAAAACTTTGGACTTTTATCTGCAAATGTAGGTATGAAACATTATATGTTTCATTTATTATAATAATGATGTAATGTTATTATAATGATATAATGCGGTACATATTGTAACAGTACAATCGTCTAGTATAAAATTATTTCTATTAACCGTCGCCTACGTTGTGTTTATGATAAATAAATGTAACCCCAAAAGTGTCCGTAATACGAAGTAGCTATCAATGGTGGGGGAATCGGGATAGGTTCAGTTGAAATGAAAGAAAATAATTCCTTCCAAAAGACATGACTGTGACGTCACACCTTGTGCATTTATTGAAACTAATAAATATCCAGAATAAAATAAAATCATCATAATATTACTATTATAATAGAACGAACTGAGTGTTCTGAACGAGAAGTTCTGTCGTGGAAAAATAAATAACTCTCCGACATTCGCCTTTAATCGCAAGAGGGAAACCACGACAAAAAAAACCTCAAGCAGAGAGAGAACAAAATAATAAATATTGTTGAAATACCAAAAAATCAAGATTACATTTTACAGATTTAAACATATCATAAACTGAATAACGCTGAAACTTCCAAACTAGCCACAATAATGTCATAGTGTATTCAACACTCAGATTATTTATAGTTGAATTGATGAATCAATGTTTTCTGTTATTGTTGAGATATTTGTATCGTTGCCTGTACAAGTGTAATTGCATGTACAGGGGTCTCTTTACAGAGAAGTTTGTAGTTGACTGTACAAGTGTAATTGCATGTACAGTTGTCTCTTTACAGAGAAGTTTTAAAAGTCTGCGCTACGCACAGAGTGTCTCCACATGGAGAAGTTTGCTATTTGTCTGCGCAGAGCACACACATGTCTCCACCCGGAGAAGTTTGTTATCGTGGGTGCAATTAAATGCACATAATCAACAGAAAACACTTGATCGAAGAATTACGCAAGACTCAATAATTACACTCGGCAACAAAAAAAACGCGCCACTTGAAACTGCACGAAAAAACGCGGATTTTCAAATCGCTGTAACTTTCTTCAGTTTCGACGAAAATGGATGAAACTTTGACTCCGAGAAAGTTTGAAATGTTTTCTTTAAGGCCATGTGAAGGGATGAGTCGTAAGTTGGAATCTAACCCCCATAAAACCCCTATGAGAAAAAAATGTTCAGAATGACAAAAAATGTCAAAGTTTGACAACTTGTAACACACGTGAAAAAAATCGTAGCTTAGTGTGACATACAAGGTAATAAAGTTCACTCAATTTCCGTTAGATTTCACAAACTTTCAAGCCGCTACAATAAAATGGCGGGAAGTTATGAATTTTTTTAAAAAAAGTGTATTTTTGAGTATTACTCTGGCAGTTTCTGTCCGAAATGGATGATTTTTTGAGATCTTGGCGTAGAAATGTACTCTTTCAAGTGACATGCCTAAGTTTTATAAAAAAATACAGTTCACCCTTTTGCACCCCCTAAAAGTGAAAAAATGTTCGTACCGTCAAAACATCAATGTTTGACATCTTGTACCGTGCGCAAACAATAATGTGGCTTCATGTGACATGATTAACGATACAATTCAATCATTTTTCAATAGATTTCGCAAAAAATCAAGGAGTTTCAATGACTTTTCGCAAAGTTATGAATTTTTGAAAAAAATATGTTATCAGACCAAAATCTGTTAATTTTGGTCTGAAATTGATGATTTTTTCAGATCTGAAATGGAAAAATGTTATAGAGTAAATTTCATGTGGTTTTCCAACCCATCCCTAATAACAAAAAAAGGATTTCGATTTGGCTACAGTATTTGTTTATGTGTATTCAATTTGAAAAAAATACACTTTTTTTAAAAAAATTCATAACTTCCCGCCATTTTATTGTAGCGGCTTGAATGTTTGTGAAATCTAACGGAAATTGAGTGAACTTTATCACTTTGTATGCTACACTAAGCCACGATTTTTTTCACGTGTGTTACAAGTTGTCAAACTTTGACATTTTTTGTCATTCTGAACATTTTTTTTTCACAGGGGTTTTATGGGGGTTAGTTTTCAACTTACGACTCATCCCTTTACATGGCCTTAAAGAAAACATTTCAAACTTTCTCGGTGTCAAAGTTTCATCCATTTTCGTCGAAACTGAACAAAGTTACAGCGGTTTGAAAATTCGCGTTTTTTCGTGCATTTTCAAGTGGCGCGTTTTTTTTGTTGCCGAGTGTATATTATTGTGACCGTTCGTCAGTATCTCAAATTAATCTTGCCCCATAGTGAATTGTTACTTTTGTGAGAAATAACCATTCTTAAAACTGAATCATGTCATTAAATCGAGAGTTCAACAAATAAAGATGGGAAAAATAATTAAGGATCACCCGTGCCAGGTGTGCCAAGAGCGACAAGCGCCAGGCGGTCCAAGAGCGTCTAGGTGAGGGAATTAATTAAGGATCACCCGTGCCAGGTGTGCCAAGAGCGACAAGCGCCAGGCGGTCCAAGAGCGTCTAGGTGAAGGAATTAATTAAGGATCACCCGTGCCAGGTGTGCCAAGAGCGACAAGCGCCAGGCGGTCCAAGAGCGTCTAGGTGAAGGAATTAATTAAGGATCACCCGTGCCAGGTGTGCCAAGAGCGACAAGCGCCAGGCGGTCCAAGAGCGTCTAGGTGAAGGAATTAATTAAGGATCACCCGTGCCAGGTGTGCCAAGAGCGACAAGCGCCAGGCGGTCCATGAGCGTCTAGGTGAAGGAATTAATTAAGGATCACTCGTGCCAGGTGTGCCAAGAGCGACAAGCGCCAGGCGGTCCAAGAGCGTCTAGGTGAAGGAATTAATTAAGGATCACCCGTGCCAGGTGTGCCAAGAGCGACAAGCGCCAGGCGGTCCAAGAGCGTCTAGGTGAAGGAATTAATTAAGGATCACCCGTGCCAGGTGTGCCAAGAGCGACAAGCGCCAGGCGGTCCAAGAGCGTCTAGGTGAAGGAATTAATTAAGGATCACCCGTGCCAGGTGTGCCAAGAGCGACAAGCGCCAGGCGGTCCAAGAGCGTCTAGGTGAAGGAATTAATTAAGGATCACCCGTGCCAGGTGTGCCAAGAGCGACAAGCGCCAGGCGGTCCATGAGCGTCTAGGTGAAGGAATTAATTAAGGATCACCCGTGCCAGGTGTGCCAAGAGCGACAAGCGCCAGGCGGTCCATGAGCGTCTAGGTGAGGGAATTAATTAAGGATCACCCGTGCTAGGTGTGCCAAGAGCGACAAGCGCCAGGCGGTCCAAGAGCGTCTAGGTGAGGGAATGGAATGACGAGAACTCTCCGACTTACGCTAACATAAAGTCAGAGTGGAGACCACAAATGGTCTCCTCGATTGAAGCAGATTGCTCAGTTTATATACAAAGATTTCCCTCTCGTTCCCTCAGGAGTCTCAAGGTGGGACGTGAAGTTCGTTTTCCTCCCCCGCTCCGTGGTAGTTATTGGTGCCTGTACTGTCTGTTGCGATCCAGCTGTTTTAACCTTTTCATTCCGTCAGTCTTCTAATAACAACAAACAAAACAAAACAAAAAACCGGGGTCATAATACATCCTATGACCTACAATAATTCTTTCCACTTAATCGTCTTCGTTTTAAAACTTCGCCTCTGTCTAGTGGGATTTTTTTCTAATAGCCTGTTGTCTTGTTGCGGTGGCCTCGTGCATTCCACCCTCGGAGACACTTGAGATTAACGTAAACAAACAACAGTTACACAGCAGAAAACAGTATTGGTACCAGATACAAAATATTACTATGGCCATAGAAAACAGTATTAACCTAATTATTTTAATAAATATATTTAGAAATTGTCGTACCGTCTCAATACATTCAGTAAAAACAGTACGGCTGCCAAATGCTGATAGTTGCTATAACAACGCGATGACTACGGTTCTAATTTTTGTGAGAGAAGCGGCTAGACTATCGCGCTCTCCTTTATATTCTTTCCTCCAAGCTCGAAATCATTAAATGTGACAACTGATTTTTACTCAATACCACAAAAATAATAAACACATTTTATTTTTTGTCTGTGGCAGCTCCTCATAAATATTTCTAGCTTCGCCTACGGCTTAAATAAAGCAGTGATTGATGAAAGTAGCGCATGAAGCAGTCCATGAATAAGGTAATTTTCGTATATTGCAATGTTACCCGTATTACAGTATATAAGAATGTAAGAAGCTCTATTCACTGAATAGTTAACTGATAATATATATTCACAATAAACTGCGCATGCATTTCAATGTTGTCCGACAAATATATATATATATATATATATATATATATATATATATATATATATATATATATATATATATATATATATATATATATATATATAATGATTTAGGTCTATGGTAATAGTCAAGAATGTGGTAGATTCATGACTCTTCGGTTCCTAGTTCGCTGAAATTTTATGAAATGTGCTCTATTGGGGGACAAGGGTTTACGCAGCCTGACTCAGACATATATGTTAGATCCAGATGTAATTACAATGTTTTCTTTATCTCTCTTACAGACAATTGCGAAGTTGGTGATTCCAGAATTCATCTGTTCTTCGTGCCGCACAGCAGTCCATTCATTCTACAAATTTAAAAGAACGTGTTTGGAGAATTATAGTCGCTTAATACAATATACTCAAATATTACAAGGCAGCAGCGACCAACGAGATCAGAAATTCTCTGAATTGAGTATACAGATAACTGATCTAGATTTGATGATAAAGCGAGAGCAGGACGTGGATAGTGCATTAAATATTAAAGAAATAATCGAAGATTCAGTTTATTCATTAGAGGATCATAAACAGAGAACTGATAACATCGACGTCAAAGAAGAAGACGATCTGATATGCACTGAGTTGCAAAAACAACTTAATAATCAAGAATTTACTGGAGAGCGACAGAAAGAAGTAGACATTAAACTAAATGTTGAAATAGAGAACAAAGTTTCATCACAATCATTGCATGAAGATGACTATAAACCTCTTGTAGATGGAGCCGTCGGCATCAAAGAAGAATTTGTTCCGTCTGAAGACAGCGGTGGCCACAAACTTTATCTGAAATATTTAAAGAACGAATCGGCATCTGGTAATGAACAAGACAGCGCTTCAAATGGTAGTTGTGAAGATGAGAACCAGCCGAATGTGGATGAAGCTGACTTCAGGGCAGACACAGACAATGTGAATACAAATGTGAATGGAGAAGAGTACAAACATAATAGTACAGTTCGCAATAAATATTATATCAAACAGAATTCTTCAAACGCTCCTATTAGAATTCATAAAAATGTTAGAGATAATAAATGTCTAATTTGTAACAAGGTGTTCAAAAATTACAATTATTTGAAAGTTCATTTGAAAATTCACGCAGGAATTAAAAATTTTAAATGTTCAGTCTGTGAAAAAAAATTTACACAAAAGTATAATTTGAGTGATCATATGAAAACCCATGCGGAAAATAGAGGCTTTAAATGTTCTATTTGTGATAAACAAATTTTAATGAAGAGAAATGTAGAACATCATATGAAAATACACGCTGGAATTAGAGATTTTAAATGTTCTGTTTGTGAGAAAACGTATGTACGCAAAAGTGATTTAAATGAACATATGAAGAACCATGCGGGAATTTATTTGAAATGTTCTGTTTGTGATAAAAAGTATTCATTGAAAAAACATTTAACGCGACATATGAAGATACATACGGGCATTAGAGATTTTAAATGTTCTGTTTGTGATAAAAAGTTTTTCTTCTTAACTCATTTAAAAAAACATTTGGAAATTCATGCGGGAATTAAGGATTTTAATTGTTCTATTTGTGATAAGAATTTCACACGAAAGCATCATTTATCTAGACATATGAAAACGCATACAAATAAATAATAATGTAGAATTTGTTACAAAAAGTTGTTACACGAAAGTATGACTGATTTATATTGGAATTAACTTACAATTTTAGCTTCAAAATTTACGATATACCTCCCTGGTTCATACTCAGTTTACCAAATTTAAAATCTACCAATTAGGATGGGGCTTTAGATTTTTGACTCATGTATTAGAAGCAACAACAAAATTACTTTAACATACAGGCTTTATTTTATAGTTAAAAAATATAAATTAATATCATATTTAACACTTTTCGGATCCATTCATTATCCATATATTATTATCACAAATAATTCAGTGTAACTGACAATATAATTAAAAATAAAAACACTTGGCTTTGTATCACAAATTTAATGTCAAACATACGCGTCGAAGAACGAATCTTATTTTTTTTTTAAACAGCAAATTCTGTATTCTACATTATGGTCCAACAACCTCCATCTTTCATAATTTCATAGATTTTTTACAGTGACTTGTACATTGCAATGTCAAATGAAACAAATATTTTCATTGGGTTCGTTCACTCCCCTGAATTTTGATTTGCAAATTCTAATTTGAATAAATTATTTCTTACAATTATTCTTATTTAGAAACAAAACAATTATTACTGTGAAGTCTTTGAACATTCTAGTATTTATAAATGTGGATGAAAAGAATAGCTATAACATTAAACTTATAAAATATTAGTTGAAGTCTAGTTGGTCAAAAAACTACAGTATTGAAAATAATTCGTATATTTATAAATATGGTCATCTATAACAAATTAAGTCTATTTTCAATTTGAATTTACAGTTTTTGAGAAACAAATAAAAATATACAAAAAACACGCAAATAAATCTTTTTGGTATATTTTTATTTGTTTCTCTAAAACTTTAAATTCAAATGGAAAATAATCTTAGTATGCTATAGACCAGGGGTGGGCAACCTTTTGTATAACGGGGCCAGAATAAGATTTACATTTCGTACGCGGGCCGTAGTTGTTAATTGACACATTTTTGTTACTTATAATTTTTTTCTGAAAATATAAAAAACAATAATAAAACAAAATTAACTAAGTACTATATTTATTTCTTAATTTCAACTAGACGAATTATATCGTAAATTAAAGTGTCAATCTTCCCTTTTTCTTTATGTTGGGTATTGACCTAATTTAAAATTTTTGTTTTTGAAAATATTTATTTATTATTTCTTCTAAAGATCTCGCGGGCCGGATTGGAACTTTACGCGGGCCGGATTTGGCCCGCGGGCCGGAGGTTGCTCACCCCTGCTATAGACGATCATATTTATAAATATGCAAATTATTTACATTACTCTAGTCGTTTGTGGGAATGTGTGACATAAATTTTACTACTTTGAAAATTATGTTCATGTATAAATTGCAAACAAAATTAGCATGTTAAAATTTAATACAAGACTTTGGACTTTTATCTACAAATGTAGGTATAAAACATTATATGTTTCATTTATTGTAATAATGATATATTGTTTCAAAAAAGTCATGTTCATGTTGTGCTATCTTCAGCCCGTATGGTTGACCTTAATCATCAGAAGTGAATACAGTACAGTTTGTTCAGACTTAAAGAAAATGTTCCTGGGCCACAAAAGCGTGCATTACACGGTGATGTTTCTCATTTCAAATGACTTTAAATTGTTTTTATTTTTAATTTTATAATCATGTTTTAACAAGCGTCAACAGAGATCCAACGAAATATTTGACTGACAATCTTGATAAATTTTACTGTTGTCCCAGTTGTCTTTTCGTACTCAGTCAAATTGTGATAGTTTGGATTGAATAATTTAGATTTAAAATATGAAAAAGAGTCATATTTTTAAAATAAAATTTCCAAATCTAACTTTGTTAATTAAACCCTGTATAAACCAGCTTTTAGATACTATGATATGTAATAAAATGTTCATAGAAAAGGTTCATTTAAACACGCTTAAGAGGTTTGATTCCTAGCGACAACAAATCAGAGCGCTGCCCTTTACCAGTATCTGCAATATGTATAGAATGTTTAATTTAATTGTTGTGCATCTTTTGGAGACAATTGTACTCCGGCAATTCGACTTTTTTTATTATCGTTATCAGTTAGCAACAGCTTCAAGAATGAGGATTACTGATAAGTTTTTCTGGATAATTGCAAATGCACTGTTTTCTCGATATCTAATAGATAAGTGAAATGAGTTTTGTGAATAGATGTTTTTGTAATGTAATGTAATCTTATTTTAATATAATAATCGGAGATTGTTTCCTTAACAAAATTTTATGATTCTCCAGCGGAGACTGAAAGAAACTAATATCAAACAATTCATTAAAATAATTTATTTAAGCAGTATTAGTTAAAAAAAATAAATATTTATAATTATATTGCTGATTCATTGCTTTACCCCCAGTTTCCTTTAATACTCTTCTGATAATTATTTCGCATTTTTGTAAGAATCGCTTGAAGGAAAAACCAGTAAATTTATCGAACACTACTTCACCTTCAATTTTGATGAAACTTTATAAAAAAAATAAAAGTAGGGAAAAAATAATAAATTGCGGTCGGATGCGAATGACCTTGAAAAAGTATTTGAATGAATGAGTGTTACAAAATTTAATCAAATCACGAAATATTTCAGTATTGTTATAATCATATATCTTAAAGTTTATTAGACTAGGTTTTAATTTTCTTAAATATCACAAAGTTTATATAATTGTGTTAATTAATGGGGTATGTGACCATAATCGAATTTCAATGTATACGCCATAGAATATGAATGTTCTTCATTGTAGTTTCTTATTACAACAATAAAAACTGTAAATTATTTTGTAATAGTAAAGTTATTAGCAATTTTGTGTTTTGAGAAGGGATATGTGACGTCACTGTGGCCGTACGCATGACCCGCTGATATATATCTATTTCTTTCCTTTACAGTATCTCTGTCTTTTTCTAGCACCATACCTACCGCCGCAATCTATTCAGAAGACACAGTGACGTCTCACATCCCCTCTCCAAATATTTAAAAATTAATTTCTCGTTAACTATAAACAATTAATTCATTTAAAAAAATACGGGTATTTTATTTTTGTATCTAGTATCATGTAATGTCAGAAAAAAAAATTGGTCACATACCCCATTGTCTGATTATATTTTGCATACAACTCGGTCTTGGAGGAAATAAGATAAAGGAGATAGCACAAGCTTTTATTAGAGGCAAGGGGAATGTAACCTGGTGAGGGCAGACGCAAGCAAGCCATGATACTGGTTGGAGTGGGGATTTGTGCGGTACATATATTCAGTAAAAACATCACAGCTGCCAAATTCTGATGGTTGCTATAACAACGCGATAACAGCGGTTCTAATTGTAGTGGGAGAAGCGGCTTCACTATCGCTTGCTAACGCTCTCCCCTTTATATTGTAACGTTCGTGGGTTTAAAATGTTTTTATTTAAACGTAAAGAAATATTATTAATAACAAATAATAAAGTATTATTATAATAAATACTAAAAGTTAATTAACACTAGGTACATAGCACTAAAATAACGAATACAATAACTTATAAACTTACATTTATCACTACTGGAAACACTATTATTTATATATACTAGCCGAGCGATATTTATTTAAGACTTTATATTTTATTTATTTATTTATATTCAGACCGAGCGATATATTTATGTTCACAAGTTCTTCATATTAGCTTCGGAGTCAACTGTCTGACTGAGTCTGAGTCAAATAACTGACTGACTGACTGGTCTCGGTAGTCGCTCTTTTAATACCACGTTCCTTGTTTCTAGAAGGGTCTGGAACAATCTCTATTGTGGAGCAAACGACTTGTCCGAACTCGCTAGCGTTGCGTCATTCACTCGGCGGCGCGGCGTAGGCCGGCAAGCTTCAACTTGTCGCTGCCGCGTCCGTTACAATATTCTTTCCTCCAAGCTCGAAATCATTGAATGTGATTAAACTGGTTTTTCGTCAAAACCACAAAAATAATTACATATTTTATTTTTGTCTGTGGCACCCCCTCATAAATATTCCTAGCTTCGCCTATGGCTTAAATAAAGCAGTGATTGGAGAAAGTAACGCATGAATAAGGCAATTTTCGTGTATTGCAATGTTACCCGTATTTCAGTATATAAAAATTTAAGGCTCTATTCACGGAATAGTTAACAGAAATGCATGCGTATGCATTTCAATATTGTATTTGTATTTTAAATAAACTCCGACGAATATTTTAGTGAAATGGTAGAACTATAAATAATAAATGTGTGGTTTTTATTTATATTTAAAGATTCGTATTTCTAATCAGAATGTAAATAACAATGTCACTGAATATATACGTATTTCTCTTTATCAAGGAAATAAGCACATCTTTAAAAGTAAACTTTTACTTACTATGGTTGGCAACATTGCCATAATTGCGCTTCTGTCAAATGTCATTTAGTAAACGTTACACTTGTGTTTGTGCAGCATAAATAAATTTTATAAATAATGTTCTATATATCAGATATTTGTTTATTGTGTGTTAATTCTAAGCAACTTAAAAGTGTGTTAATGCAGAACAGTAATGGAATTGCACTGCAAGAAGAGCTAAAATATTGCTTGCCTGAAATTGTAAGTAAACATACTTTCTATAAAAAGCATGTATGTATGAGGCGCCTTTTGGGCCAAAATATAACTTTCTGCAATATATGTTATTGCTTAATATATATAAAATTTCGTTAAATATAATATTTTGCCATGTCAATATATATATATATATATATATATATATATATATATATATATATATATATATATATATATATATATATATATATATATATATATATAATATTCATTGTGATATAGAAAATTTCGTTGTCCTTCATCTAATTTTACCAACCTCGTATCTCTTACGGGTTTCGGGATTCGTACCTTAAATGGTACACACTATATAAATATATATATATATATATATATATATATATATATATATATATATATATATATATATATATATATATATAAGCCACAATGATTTTTTAATAAAAATGTTGTGACGTCATAGTAGAGGTGTAGTTGGATCTAAAACAGTACAGATTGTAAGTAATTGTTGTCATATATTTTTTTACTTATTTAATTATTATTATTACAATAAAATAGAACATTTATGTAACAAAAATTATTTAAATCTCTACTATTTTAGATCTCTACTATGACGTCACAACATTTAAAAAAAATCATTGTGGATTAATGAATAACAATTAAGACTTTTTAAAAGTGTAGATAGTCTTCAATATAGATAAAGTTTCATAAAAAAATATAAAAATGGTGAAAGACCCCATTATGCTACATTACAAAAAATATAATTAGAATGGAACGTTTCTTAAAATTAGATATTTAGATTGTAAAAGACTATCGCTACTAAGAAACAGTTATTAAAACATTTCTTGTAAAGCAAAAGTAAGTAGTTAATATATTCAATCTTTTGAGAACTGCGAACTTTTCTTCTCGGCGCTACTATTAAGATTTACAACCCTTAGCCCTCTGTACTTACATTTCATTATGAAATACTCATACTGTAAACTTACAGTGTTACAAGCATGTTAAACGAATGGTATATCATGAAACAATGTAAGTGTAAAACTGGCAACTAGGCTGGGTTTCATTCCATAAGAATAACATTGCCTATGTCTGCCGTACTGTAAAAACTTGTGATTTTTAGTATAGGAGCATCCTAGTAAAGTATATCTTTCAAAGTTTTGCGATGCGAACCGAATCTGTCTAATATGTACTAAGTTCGCGAACAAGAATGTGATCCGAATCTTTTCGTTCACTGAAGTAATTCGTTCAAATTGAACGGGTCGTTCGCGAACGATACATCTCGACTTGTGACTAGATGTTTCTTGTGAACTAATAAATTAGATCTGTTTTAATATAAATACGAATATATTTGTTCATTTCACGCAGGTTAATTATTTCTTATTAAATAATTTATTTAGATTCAGAACATTCTGATAATAGCTTATGTAATAATTTGGACAAATATAGCGACAACAATTAATTAATTACAAAACAATTAATTATATATGATTATGACAAATTTTTCAGGTGGTACGCACCTAATATTTGGGGTTAGGCTCGTATTAGGATGGCTCTTTTTTGGCAAAGTAGAAAAATTGTTGCTTCCAATCCTAATTTACCAAATAAAATTTTTCAAAATGTTCTCGTGTCTCCCAGACCTGGCAGACGGAATTAACCGTGCCTGTAGAAGGCTCAAAATTAGCACTTAGCTTAAATCATATAATTGCCTTTTTAGATATTTTAGTGTATAACTTTCTCTATGTTTGTTTTTAATATATTCAAGAACTTAGAAATACTCTTATCCTGAGACCACGAGTCAAGTCATTTCGATGAAAATTAACGCGCCAATTTGAAAATGATGATTTCTTATATCAAGATTTAATATTTTTATTATTTTCATTCATATTTGATGAATTTTGGCTTCTAAAAGACAACATACATTGAAAATTTTTGATAAACATTATTCTATCTCTGTTAACTTTTTGCTATTAGTAGTGCTGAATTAAACCACTGAAATGTAGTAATACTATTACGATATTTCAGTGAATTAAACTGTGTATTGTATGTAACAATTTACGTCTTTCTGTTGTCGGGGGCAATTTTATATGATTGCCCCCTACAGAATAATTCATCGAGGGCACGTTTGCCGATGCCCCCTACAATTCTACGCCTATGGTAAAAAATGTGGCAGACTATTTGTCTCTTCTGTTGGTAATTCGCTGAAATTTTATAAAATGTCTTCTATTTTGTACGTCAACGATTTTTTTTTTTCATCGCGGTACCAACATTTGTTATTTTTTCGTATCTCGTGCGTGCAATTGCGGGTCTAGGGTTCACGCAGCCTGTGTTAGATCCAGATGTAATTATAATGTTTTCTTTATCTCTCTTACAGACAATGTCGAAGTTGGGGATTCCAGAATTCATTTGTTCTTCGTGCCGCACAGCAGTCCATTCATTCTACAAATTTAAAAGAACGTGTTTGGAGAATTATAGTAGCTTAATACAATACACACAAATATTACAAGGCAGCAACGACCTACGAGATCAGAAATTTTCTGAATTGAAAATACAGATAACTGATCTAGATTTGATGATAAAGCGAGAGCAGAACATGGATAGTATATTAAATAAAGAAGAAATCGAAGATTCAGTTCATTCATTAGAGGATCATAAACAGAGAACTGATAACATCAACGTCAAAGAAGAAGACGATCTGATGTGCACTGAGTTGCAAAAACAACCTAATAATCAAGAATTTACTGGAGAGCGACAGAAAGAAGTGGACATTAAACTAAATGTTGAAATAGAGAACAAAGTTTCATCACAATCATTGCATGAAGATGACTATAAACCTCTTGTAGATGATGCCGTCGACATCAAAGAAGAATTTGTTTCGTCTGAAGAAAGCGGTGACCACAAACTTTATCTGAAATATTTAAAGAACGAATCGGCATCTGGTAATGAAGAAGACAGCGCTTCAAATGGTAGTTGTGAAGATGAGAACCAGCCGAATGTGGATGAAACTGACTTCAGGGCAGACGAACATAATAGTACAGTTCGCAATAAATATTATATAAAAACATATTCATCAAACGCTCATAAGAGAATTCATAAAAATGTTAGAGATAATAAATGTCTAATTTGTAACAAGGTGTTCAAAAATTACAATTATTTGAAAGTTCATTTGAAAATTCATGCAGGAATTAAAAATTTTAAATGTTCAGTCTGTGAAAAAAAATTTACACAAAAGTCAAATTTAAGTGTTCATATGAAAACCCATGCGGAAAATAGAGGCTTTAAATGTTCTATTTGTGATAAACAAATTTTAATAAACACAAATGTAGAACAACATATGAAAATACACGCTGGAATTAGAGATTTTAAATGTTCTGTTTGTGAGAAAACGTATGTACGCAAAAAAAATTTAAATGAACATATGCAGATCCATGCGGGAATTAAAAATTTTAAATGTTCTATTTGTGATAAAAAAATTTTATTGGAAAGACATTTAAAGCAACATATGAAGATACATGCGTCCATTAGAGATTTTAAATGTACTATTTGTGACAAAAAGTTTTTAAAACAGAGTAGTTTGAAAGTACATTTGAAAATGCATGCGGGAATTAAGGATTTTAAGTGTTCTGTTTGTGATAAGAATTTCATATTAAAGTATCACTTATCCAGACATATGAAAACGCATACAAATAAAGGATAATTTTAAATGTTGAATTTGTGACAATAAGTTTTTAGGCGAAAGATCGTTTGTTTCACACATGAAAATGCCTAAACGTATTATAACTGGTTTATATTTGATTTAATTTACAAATTTACCATTAAATTTTAAGGTATACTTTCCTAGTTCATACTCAGTTTACTAAATTTTAAATCTACCAATTAGGATTGGGCTTTAGATATTTGACATTATGTATTAAACAACAACAAAATTTAACTTATCAGCTTTGTTTTATATGTGATGTTTTTCGATAAAAAATAATTTATAAATTAATATCATATTTGACACTCTGCGGATCCATGCTACAACAATATATTACAATCTCAAATAATTCAGTATGACTGACAATAAAATTAAAAATAAAAATACTTCGCTTTGTTTAAGAAATTTAATCATCAGAAGTGAATACAGTATAGTTTGTTCAGAAGAAAATCTACTGCGTCATAAAAGCGTGCATTACAATGTGAAGTATTTCTTTTCAAGCGACCTTAAATTGTTTTAATTTTATAATCCTGTTTCACCAAACGCCAACAGCTCCATCCAACCAAATAATTAACTGACAATCTTAACAAATTTTACTGTTGTCACAGTTGTCTTTTCGTACTGAGTCAAATTGTGATTGTTTGGATTTACGATTTAGTAATTTAGATTTAAAATATGAAATATGGTCATATTTTAAATGTGAATTTTAAATCTTTAAATTTGTAAAACCAGCATAAACCAGTAAAATATTTTTAAAATTAATTTTCTAAATCTAAATTTGTTAATTAAACCCTATATAAACCAGCTATTGGATACTATGATTTGTAATAAATTGTTTATAGGAAAGGTCTATTTAAACACACATTTCTCGATATCTAATAGATAAGTGTAATGAGTTTTGTCAATAGATTTTTTGTAATGTAATATAATGTTATTTTAATATAATAATTGGCGATTGTTTCCGCAATAAAATTTGATGATTCTCCATCGGAGACTGAAAGAAACTTTGATCAGACAATTCATTAAAATAATTTATCTAAGCAGTATTAATTTAAACAATATACATTTAGTATTATATTGCTGTTTCATTGCCTTTTTCCCATTTTCCTTTAATACTCTTCTGATAATTATTTCGCATTTTTTTAAAAATATAACTTGAAGAAAAAACCGGTAAATTTAAACACGTATAACTGGTTTGATTCCTCGCGACAACACATCAGAGCGTTGTTGCAAACAATTGTATTCCGACAATTCGATTTTTTTATTACTCTAATATACTGGTAATCAGTTAGCAACAGCTACAAGAATGAGGATTGCTGATAAGTTTTACTGGATAACTGCTAATGCACTACTTTCTCCATATCTAATAGATTAGTGGAATGAATTTTGGCAATAGATTTTTTGTAATGTAATGTAATAGTAGAGTGCCAGAGAACACTAATTTTCACTTTAGTGGGGGAATCGGTGTTACAAACTGAAATTTTCACACATGAAATTTAATGACCTAACAAATAAAAATTTCGAATTTGTTAAACTTTAAGCCTGGCATAAGGGCACTAGAATCAAAATTAGAGTTATACATATATATGTAAAGAGAAGAAAATTCTGAATTTGATCAAATTAAAAAACGGTCATCTTTCGTGGCCGGTCTATTTTTAATAATGTTTTGAAATATACGCAATACATTGGGGCTTACGTGTTGAAAAAACTTTGAATCGAATTTACTCCGAAAGAGTGACGGAAAAAATTATGCAAAATTAACATATTTTTATGTTTACACTAAATTATCTCAATATCTAAGGCGTATATCAAAAAATTGTATTCCTTATAAAATTTTCTTTCATCTTTTATGGATGCAATGGTATATTTTTTATAATTTTTGGAGTTGTGATATTCGAATTAGTTAATGAATTATAAAATAATACGTTTTCATGCATTCCGTCCAGTGCTCAGCGCTACGCTGTCCCCACTTATCCAGTGATATCTCCCTCTTTATATTCCCACTACACCATCTCTTTCTATCCCATAGTTCAGCGCCACTGCGCTCTCTTGCAGACGAAACAAATATTTAAAAAATAATAACAAATGGGGTTTATTGTAATTTTAATACATGTATTAATAAAGAATTAAAAATATACGATACATGTATAAGTTATATAATTTTATTGCCCCTTTCTGGCAACAAATTATTAGTAAAAGTGATCATAAATAATAGTATTTTATTTATATAAAGATTCATATTTAAAAATAAATTACTTTGGTCATTATTCGATATTTTATTAATATTTATACTTACCTTACTTGTTATAAAATTTCCAAAAAAAAAAAACAGCTCTTACACTAATAGTGTTATATATAGTGTTATATACAGTGTTATACTCCACACAGGACACACATAGGTTAGTACTGGTCTGATGAACATTTTATAAACCTGGCCACATCTGTACGATTCTGTCGCGTCGCGTCTTACCAGAGAATCGCAGGAAAAATAGTGGCGCCGCTATTTTCAGGAGACTAGTCTTATGACGACCTCGTCTGCTTCTCGCTTCACGTCGATGTATCGAATCTCATTTCATTGCAGTGAACTGTCAATTATCATTTACATTTAATCTGTACACAATATTTAGCATAGTCTGGGTGTATGGATGAATTGTGAATAGAACGAGTTTGTCAAATTCACTGATATAAGTCAAATCATGGAAATGGAATAACGAACATATGTTCCCTATTTATACGTTGTATTTATTTGCTAATAATATTTTCGAATTTTTAAATCATATTTTCTTTGTGACATATGTGATTTTGGTTTTTAGTTATAAATAAAATAATTATAAATATAAAAAATATGTATAATTTTTCACGTTGAACACTTGGAGAAAATAATTTAACAACTCACAAATAAAACAAAAAATTAATTAATTCCACTAAATAGGCTCAATCATATTTAAACAAAAATGATTTTTAATCAGTTTAATATTATTACGTACACCTACAAACAAATTTCAAAACGAGCCATTACGGAGAGGAGGTATTGTATTTCTTGATTTTAAGACATATTAGGTGATTCTCCATAAGTTTCCATCTTGCGGATTGAGTGATTTTAAAAACCTATTGCATTTTGAGTTTTTCCAGTTTGAAATTGTAGTTTTAATTGTTTTAGTAGCTCCGTGATACCGCGTCGGACTGTGGATAGTGAGATCCTCAGTTCGAATCCCACTGCCGACAGTTGCCAATTTAAATTTACCTCTGTGGTTTCCCCTCCACTAACAACTTTGGGGGCTATGACTTGACGGCTGGTAACCGCATTTCATACGCAAAAATATATCACTTACCGAGATCTGCGTACGTAGAGTGCCACACCCATAATGGGAGAAAGGCGTGATGATATATTTATTTATTTATTTTAATACATACATACATAACGTCACGCTATGTCCCACTTAGTGGGGTAGCACGAACCCAGAAACACAGTCAACCAACAATCAATCTCCTGCAAACATTCCTATCCTGACACACCACTTTCACCTCGTCCACATTCATAGTGAGATTCATACATGCTCGTTTATTCTTCACACTCGGAATCATTCGTTCACGCAACAAACCATCAATCATACCCAACCAGTTATTCCTCGGACGCCCACGCAATCGTTCACCTTCATTCTCACCCACATATATTAGTTTCACCAACCTTTCATTCGACATTCGCTCAACATGTTCAAACCACCTCAACTGACTCACTCCCACTTTCTTAACAACATTCTTCTCAATCTCTCACTCATCATACACCAATGTATTCCGTATACGATCACGTCTCGAATACCCACACACTCCTCTCAAATATCTCATTTCTACAGCAGTTATACGTCGTTCATGCTTCTTCATCCACACCCAACATTCAGAACCATACATCAATGTAGGCACTAACACACAATTATAAATTAATTTTAATTAGTTTTATAATGTCTAATTATATTTTATTATATTATTATTGATGTCCTTTTCGACAAGAATTGATTGTTCTATTGCTATATTGAGAATGTTGTAAAAATTTTGAAGTTCTTTATCAATGTCTTGAGTACTATTAATGATGGGATTTGGGTTTATGTTGGTATTAATTATTTTCCAATTTGCATTTTTGAATTGTAGTGATGGAGTCTCCTGCGTGAATTGAGGGCTTGTGTTTATTTTAAAGGTAACAGAATTGTGATCTGAGCTAAATTTAGAGGGTGCATCAAAATTTTTGACAGTAGTTATAGTTTTTTATTAGTACGATATCAAGCACGCTTGGTCTCCGTGTATGATCAGAAGGATAGTATGTCGGTTCGTCTGAGTGTTTTAGCATTATATTATGATTACTAATGTAACTAATGAGATTTATTCCATTCCGATTGTTTACCTCACAATTCCAACTAGTATGTTTTGCATTAAGATCTCCCATAATTATAATCTTATTGTTTAGAGCAAAAAGGGCTTGTAGATCTTTAGAATTGATGCATTTACTTGGTGGAATATATCCTGATGTGATGGTAATATTTCCATTGTTTATTGTAACTTGAACTGCAACTGCTTCCATACTACTCAAGGGTAGGAGATATAAGGGACTATGTATGATATTATTCTTTATTATTATGGTAACTCCTCCTCCCTGGGCATTTCGGTCAGCTCGGTATACGTTGTAGCCGCTTACTTTTAGTTTGTGTTTTTCAGAAAGTCGCGTTTCGTTCACGGAAAAAGGTTTTTTTGAGAATACTAATATTTAAGTAGCTATAACAATATTTTTTAGTGGAATTCTAGATAGCAAATATATTTGTCCGAACAGCAAATTTTTTTGGTGAACATTATTTGTTGTGATAATAAGTGAAAAATCACTCCAGAACACTAGATTTATATTTGTTGTTATTTATATTAGCAATTATATTCTATATGTTACAAGAAATAATTAAAATTTGTTTTGGCTCTCAAAACAATTAGCGGCCATAATAAAAAATACTATTTATTATTGGTAATACTTTGTTTTGTAAGGATTGCAAATAAAAACAATATCTAATATGATCATTATTATATTTATAAAGCACTGAATTAGTAAACAAAAAAATAACTCACAAAATATGAGTAAAACATTGTATAGTTCTGGATAGAAGCATTTAATTGTTTAAAAGATAAGTTTAATAATTTACAATTGACTAATTTACATATTCGTAAATGCTTCCTACCCGGATATATACATTGCTATACTGTATATACCGTGTGTCTGTCTTAAAAGTGTACATGGGAAATCAGTTTTTTGCGTGCTGTTCTACTGGACAATAATGATTGTAGTATCAGTCGAAAGATATCGTTTTTCTAAATCAAACGATGTAACATACATTACAATTTAGTAGTAATTTGGCTCAGTAAATTAATTTTAAAAAATTGAAAATTCTCCGATTTATTCCATTAATATCAAAAATAAATTATAGTCATCTATGACTGTTTTATTTTGATTCATTTAAAGCTATTTTTTTGACGTTTACAAATTAATTTACGAAACCAAATTACTACTAAATTGTAATTTAATTACATCGTTTGATTAAAAAAAAAGATCTTTCGATTGATACTACAATCTTTATTGTCCGGTAGAACACAGAGCAACAGCACGCAAAAAATTGATTTCCCATGTTAATCACCTTTAAAACAGGCACAGGGTACACACAGTATTTGAAATTAACTGGTTCAAAATGGTGTCCAGCTTACTTCTGAATTATTGAATCTATATTATATCAGACATATGAGTTAGATCAGTGGCGTCTTCTCCATGCAAGCAAGGCAAGCAGTGCTTGCCTTCATATTTTATAATTTTTAATATATTTCAACAATATATTTATTTATAATTATTTATTTAGAATTTTAGTATTTCGAAACTTAAAAGCAAACAGAAATACACATTTATGTTTAAGATTGCCTACCGCATCGCTAATGTAATACGAGTACATTTAATGACATACGAACTATTAGGATCTTAACCTGTTGTTCAAAACCTGCAAGCACAACTTCGAGTGCTTTCGCCGCACATGCTTACAGTATACCGAACATTGTCGAACATGTAGCTTTCTATACTGGAAATAATGCGCCGTAAACGTTCAGTTAAAAGCAGTTTTTAAAGTGCTTCTATGAAGATAATTTACTAGTAAAAATTAAGAAAGGACAGAATAGAAGTAAATTTTATTTATAAGGTATGTTGCTGCATTAAATTTATTATAAATAAATTTTGAAAATAAAAATAAACCTTGTATTTTTATAGTATGAACGACATTTTTGCAATAAAAAAAACTTGCTGCAAAAACATTTCGGTAGTTGAAGAAAAAGCTTTCATTCCAAGTGGTAGATCTGTTCCTCGTATGAAGTTATTAACAACTATTGTTAAAAATGCAATAAGATATTTACATTATTTTTCACAATTTTTTTTTACTTCCATTTGTCATTGCTTGCCTTATTATAAAATCCACGAAACGCCACTGAGTTAGATCCAAATGTAATTACGTTTTCTTTATCTCTCTTACAGACAATGTCGAAGTTGGGGATTCCAGAATTCATTTGTTCTTCGTGCCGCACAGCAGTCCATTCATTCTACAAATTTAAAAGAACGTGTTTGGAGAATTATAATCGCTTAATACAATACACACAAATATTAGAAGGCAGCAACGACCTACGAGACCAGAAATTCTCTGAATTAAAACTACAGATAACTAATATAGATTTGATGATAGAGCGAGAGCAGGACGTGCATAATGCATTAAATATTAAAGAAGAAATCGAAGATTCAGTTCATTCATTAGAGGATCAGAGAATTGATAACATCGACGTCAAAGAAGAAGACGATCTGATGTGCACTGAGTTGCAAAAACAACCTAATAAACAAGAATTTATTGGAGAACTACAGAAAGAAGTAGAGAACAAAGTTTCGTTACAATCATTGCATGAAGATGACTATAAACCTCTTGTAGATGGAGCCGTCGACATCAAAGAAGAATTTGTTGCGTCTGAAGACAGCGGTGGCCACAAATTTTATCTGAAATATTTAAAGAACGAATCGGCATCTGGTAATGAACAAGACAGCGTTTCAAAGAGTAATTCCAAAGGTGATAAGCAACCAAATTTGGATGAAGCTGACTTCAGCGCAGACACAGACAATGTGAATACAAATGAGAATGGAGAAGATTACGAACATAATGGTACAGTTCGCAATAATTTTGTAAAACAAAATCTTTTAAAGGGTCATATGAGAAGAAATTTTAGAGATAATAAATGTCAAATTTGTAACAAGGTGTTCACATTTTACAGTAACTTGAAAGAACATTTGAAAATTCACGCAGGAATTAAAAATTTTAAATGTTCAATCTGTGAAAAAAAATTTACACAAAAGGCAAATTTGTCTGAACATATGAAAATTCATGCAGAGATTAGAGGATTTCAATGTTCTCTTTGTGATAAACAAATTTTATCAAAAAAAAGTTTAAAACGACATATGAAAATACACGCTGGAATTAGAGATTTTAAATGTTCTGCTTGTGAGAAAACGTATGTACGCAAATCTGATTTAAATGAACATATGAAGATCCATGCGGGAATTTATTTGAAATGTTCTGTTTGTGAAAAAAAGTTTTTATTGAAAAAACATTTAAAGCAACATATGAAGATACATACGGGCATTAGAGATTTTAAATGTTATGTTTGTGATAAAAAGTTTTTCTTCATAACTGATTTAAAAAATCATTTGAAATTTCATGCGGGAATTAATAATTTTAAGTGTTCTGTTTGTGATAAGAATTTCATAAGAAATTATAGTTTATCTAGACATATGAAAACGCATGCGAATAAAGGATAAATTTATGCGAAAGTTCGTTTGTTTCACGCATAAAAATGCTTAAACCTATTATGACTGATTTATATTGGGTTTAATTTACAAATTTAATTTTAAAATTTGCGATATACCTTCCTGGTTCATACTCAGTGTACTAAATTTAAAATCTACAAATTAGGATTGGACTTTAGGTTTTTGACATATGTATTAAACAACAACAAAATTTCTTTAACTTACCAGCTTTGCTTTTTATGTGATGTTTTTCAGTAAAAAATTATAAATAAATATCATATTTAACACTCTCCAGATCCATGCTACAACAATATATTATGGTCACAAATAATTCAGTGTAACTGACTATAAAATTAAAAATAAAAACACTTGACAGTTTATTCAAACTTAGAAGAAAGTCTACCTGGGTCACAAAAGTGAAGTATTTCTTTTCACTTTAAATTGTTTTTATTTTTAATTTTATAATCATGTTCCAACAAGTTCCAACAGCTCCATCCAACGAAATAATTAACTGACAATCTTAACAAAATTTGCTGTTGTCACAGTTGTCTTTTCGTACTGATTCAAATTGTGATTGTTTGGATTTAGTAATATAGATTTTAAATATGAAATATGTGCATATTTTAAATGTAAATTTAAAATATTTAAATTTATAAAACCAGCATAAACCAGAAAAATATTTTAAAAATTAATTTTCTAAATCTAAATTTGTTAATTAAACCCTATATAAACCAGCTATTAGATACTATGATTTGTAATAAATTGTTTATAGAAAAGGTTTATTTAAAGACGCATTTCTCGATATCTAATAGATAGGTGTAATGAGTTTTGTCAGTAGATTTTTTGTAATGTAATATAATCTTATTTTGATATAATAATCGGCGATTGTTTCTGTAATAAAATTTGATGATTCTCCATCGGAGGCTGAAAGAAACTATGATCAAACAATTCATTAAAATAATTTATCTAAGCAGTATTAATTTAAACAATATATAGTTAGTATTATATTGATGTTTCATTGCTTTTCCTCCACTTTCCTTTAATACTCTTCTGATAATTATCTCGCATTTTTTTAAATATCGCTTGATGGAAAAACCGATAAATTTTTCGAACTCTACTTCACTTTCGATTTTGATGAAACTGCCAAAAAATGACAAATAGGGGGAAAATAATTATAAATTGCCGTTGGATGCGGATGACCTTGAAAACGCTATTGAATAATCATATACCTTAAATTTATTAGACGAGTTTTTTTTTTTGTAAATATCACCAAAATTTATATAATTGTGTTAATTATTTTTCTGGTTATATTTGGCATAAAACACAGTTAACTCGAAATCTTGGAGGAAAGAAGAGAAAAGAGAGCATAAGCTTATATTATAGGCAAGGGGAGCGTAACCTGGTGAGGGCAGACGCAAGCAAACCATGATTCTGGTTGGAGTGGAGATTTGCGCGGTACATACACTTTGTCCGCGATGTGGTGGCCGCTACGTCATTAGTCTAATATGTCCATCTCTTTTCCACTACTTGAAAAGAGAAAGGATAGATGATTACTTCACGGACGGAAATGTCGAACTTCAATCTGTGATTTCTTGGAGGAAAGAAAATAAAGGAGATAGCGTTAGCAAGCGATGGTGAAGTTGTTTCCCACGCTTTAACTTGATCCGCTGTTATCGCGTTGTTATAGCAACCATTCGATATGTTTTTGTTTTCTTGTTAGTTTAATATTTCATAAACATTTTCTCCAAGATATTTATAAAGTTATTAACAAATAATTTAATGTATTTAATTTATATTTCGTTGTATTGTTCCATTGTTTTTATAGCCTACTGAAGACTAACTTTAAAAATAAAATTTATTTAAATTTCAATCGCATGTTTTGTCAATATTTTATTATGTAAGGGTATAAAACGAATACATGGTTGAATTCAGAAAAAATACTCTTATCGAATGGGCCTAAAAAATATGCAGCATCTCATTTCAAAAAATAAAACTTTGTGTTGTATCTTGAGAACCACTGCTTTAAAAAAATATTTTCTTCCTTAACTGAATGTCTCCCTTCGTCCTGTATTGTAGATTGGCTTATAGTATTTTGTTGTATCATTAATAACATAAAAGTTATTCCAAGTAGCTCGTTTAGCTGTTACACCCTGTAAATTTCAAATAAAATAAAAATTGTAGAGAATTTAATTCTGCATCTAAATCACTAATCAGATTTTATTTTACACGTCTTGTAATCCGTAAAACCCAGTATATATATATATATATATATATATATATATATATATATATATATATATATATATATATATATATATATATATATACATATATATTAGTGTTTTATATCGTTGTAAAGCAAAAAAAAAAAAAATATCTATTCAAAAATGTCATGGCTTACTATGACCTCCATATGAAAAATAAAAGTTGATACCAGTAACTCGTAAATGTTTAGATATAAAAAAATTTTGAGAACTTCTGCAAATTCACCATTAAAAAGTGTCATAAGAAAGTGCAAACCAAAATCTCGTATTATGTTATACAACGAAGTTATCAGCAAAACAAGAAAATCGCAAAATTTACATTTTAGGCAATATCTAGTGACCTATGCATTCTATTGGAAAAACAAATACATGTTCAGACTGCCCTACTAATCAAGCAATTTTCGTCTAATTTAACCAACCTTGTATCTCTTACGGTTCTCGAGATCCCAATGCATTCGTACCTTAAATGGGACACACTGTATATGTTACCTAACGTCTACCTGCCGACATCAGCGTTTCCCATCGGCCGCTATGTTCCCGCGAGCTGAGGAAGATTCATATTTCTTTTATCTCTGTACACATGTTTATTTTATCTTGAATGTAGTTTTAGTAATCAGTCATGTTGTAGTCTTAAAGCAATAAACTTTTAAAAACTTTGCCTCTCTGTTCCTGAGCAAAAATAAAGTTTTTAAAAACCAATATACAAGTTCTGATCAATTAAGTGGCGCAGTCGGTAGGATATTGAAAGGAAATTCATCGCGAATAATCCGTCAGTATCAACTGTTTATTCAACAAAACAAGAACCAACGAAGATCTGAAGGGCGTTCATCGCGAATCAACCCATCAGCATCAACGACTCATCCCAGAAGAATTCCATCGCGGACAGTCTACCTGAGATGAAGACTCCTCAAATTAATCAATTTCTATCGAAGAAAGTGAAAACGAGTTAGATTATAATAATTGTTTAGAAGTTACAGAATTAGGTTTAATACTTTCAACATTAGATATAACAGAAGTTGAATTAGAAAATGACAGTTGTGTAACTATGGCAGTTCCAAATTTTGAATCTAAATTATTAGACATCGTTCCAAAATTCGATGGAAATCCATTGGAACTCTCTGCCTTTTTAGACACAGCTAATACTTTAATAAATACTTATTGGGATGCAACTCCGCAAAATGTAAATTGCGTTCAGAACATAACGTTAATTTATGGCATTTACGCCAAAAAAATTGGTCCCGCACGCGAGGTATATTCAACGTGTACCTCAAAAGACTGGAAATCTGTGAAAGATGCTCTGATCGCACATTTTGGCGATCAGCGCGACGAAAACGGTCTGTTGTTCGATCTAGATCAGCTCAGACAAAAAGATAACGAAAACCCCCTACAATTTTACACACGAATTATGTCAAATTTAAGTGCTTTGCATAACTATGTAGATGTTCATGAAAGTACAACGACAATTGCAACAGTCAAAAAGAATTTTTACAATACTCATGCATTGAAAATGTTTTTGGCCGGTTTAAAAGAGCCTCTTGGTTCGACGGTCCGCGCAATGAAACCCAACACCTTGGCGGAAGCCAGGCAGAACATAATATCTGAAGATAACATCCGACACTTACAACGTGCTCATTTTGATAAAAGAAAATTTCAAAAATCGAGACAAATTCAAAGGTCAATTCAACGACCACCCCAAATGTATCAAAACCCTCAATTTGTCCAACAACCATCATAACGATTTTATAATCAACACCAACAATTCCCAAGCAACCCTATTCAACTACAACCCCGTTATTCACATACACCACCACGATTCCTAACTAATCACCAAGTATTTGGGAACAATAAACCTAGGTCCTCAGTCAATGTATGGAAACCGCAAGGTACAACGAATCGAGCCATACAACCTAAACCCACACCTATGAGTGGAATATCTCATGCTTCTTTTCCAAAACCCTCATTCCAACAAAGACAAAATTACACAGTAGAAGAGCTACATAATGTTGAACAACACATTCAAAAATATGACGAACAAAATTACGAATACTGTGAAACCGACTATACTGACTATGACTCACTAAACGAAAATTATTCTTATTATCCCGAAAATATTGAAAATGATATTTATGAAACATCTATCGAAGAACAAAATTTTCGCGAACCCAGCCAAATAGCGAACCAAACGTAGAGTTACATTCAATCTACGATAAAAAAGATTTACCATTTATCAAAATTTCGAATCCACCATTAAAATTGTTAATTGATACAGGAGCCACAAAATCTTTCTTGAACCCTGACATAGCTGAAAAATATTTTAAAAATAAAATCATGAAAGAAAATTTTATTATATCTACCATATTTGAAACAACAAAAAGAGATTCTTGTGTAGAAACTCCGGCATTTTCAGAATTTAATGTTAATAAAAATATGAAATTTTTGACGGCCTGATTGGCTATGACATTTTAAAAGATTTTAACGTTCAATTAGATTTAAATAATTCTTTAATAAAAACCCCACACGCATATTTGAAGTTATCTCATTACGAATCTAAGAGAAAACTATTTTTTGCTCAAATAGAATTACGTAGCTTAGAGTCATTGAAAACCCCAGATAATATAAAAACCACGGATGCATTATCTCGTATCCAAATTAACGCTAATGAAACTATTGAAGAATCTGGAGGAATTTTCGACCATATAAAAGATTTTAATAAAAAGTATTCTAACACAAACGATAATATGTCACTGCAAGTCGAACCTGACAACGAAAACAACGACGGAGATATTTCTGACGACGAAACTGTTCACACGAATAGAGAAAATCCAATCGTAGAAATACCAATTTCTGACAAACCAGTAAATCTCGGAAAAAATCAAATTATAATATCTCAAATTAATTTTGATCCCATAAAACCCAAAATTGTAAAATTATTTGAAAATACCCATCAGCGTATAACAGTACAAATTTCAAAAAATAATTCTGTTCAAGACGTTATTAATTTCGTTAAAAATTATATCGTCCCAAAAGTTAAATATTGTTTGTATTTTGAAGACCCTATTTATGAGAAATTTAGTTTAGTTATTCAAAAATACTTTAAAAATTCTGAATTAAATTTTGTAAGATATACTCAGAAATTATTAGATGTTGAAGATCCGTTAGACGTTAAAGAAACAATTCAAAATTACCACGAAAGCAAGACGAACCACCGAGGTCTTGACGAGACCGAGAATCAAATAAAGAAAAAATACTACTGGCCCAACATGCGTAAATCAATTCAAACTTACATCAATGAATGCGAAATCTGTTTAAAAACAAAATACGATCGTGTGCCTATAAAACCAAAATTTAATATAACTCCTACTCCAACAAAACCATTCGAAATATTACATATTGATTCGATAACTTTAGAAAAACAAAAATTCCTAACAATTATACACGCATTTTCAAGATACGCACAAGTTCACAAATTAAATTCTGGTCAAGGTATAGAAGTCGTTAATAATCTTATTAAGTATTTTACTCACCATGGAATACCTGATCAAATCGTTTCTGACAATGGCTTAGAATTCAAAAACTCATTAATAAAGAATTACTAGAAGTTCACAAAGTGAAACTTCACTTTATTAGTTCGCAACACCTAGAGTCAAACGGACTAATCGAGAGATTTCATTCAACATTAGTCGAACATATTAGATTGTTAAATAATCAACAAGAATATAACAAAGAACCTATTGATATTAAAATTAATTACGCACTTCTGGCGTATAACAACTCTATTCATTCGGTAACAAAATTAAAACCGTGTGAAATTATAACAGGACATCTTGATATAAATTCTTTGGGTGCCTCTACCATATCAAATATTGGCTCTTCAAGTTCTACCAATCAAGAAATTAATTTTCTCTCAAAAAATTCGGCATCTTCTGAAATTCATGTTTCAAATTGTAAAAAATTAGTTGTAAGTGTATAATAAATAAGTTAGGTTATTTTTAAGATATTTCATAATAAAAAATATAAATTTTGATTGAATTTCTATTATTTGTCTTACAAAATAAATAATTCATAATGACACTCAGTGCCATTATGAAACTCATAATGATATTCAAGTTAGTGTACCAATTACGTATTAGCGCACTGTCGTAGATAAATAAATTTGTAAAACAAAACCAAATGTTTTTATTTTTAACTTTGTTGTCAGTTACACTGATTTATTTGTGATAATAAAATATTGTTATAACATGCATCCGGAGGGTTAAACATGATATTAATTCATAATATTTTATTCAAAAACATCACATATAAAACATGGTGGCATGTTAAAATATATTTTTTTTTTCGCTGTTTAATACATATGTAAAAATCTAAAGCCCAATCCTAATTAGTATATTAAAATTTGATAAAGTGAGTATGAACCAGGGCCTCACTGTGTTATCCCACCGTCTCATGTGTTTTCATATGTCTGGATAAATGGTGCTTTCGAACAAACGTCTTATCACAATTAGAACATTTATGATCTCGAATTCCTGTATGTGTTTTCATATGTTGGGATAAATGTTCCTTTCGAAAGTACTTCTTATCACAAACTGAACATTTGTGATCTCGGATGCCTGTATGTATTTTCATATGCCCACTTAAATTTTTGTTTGTTGAAAACTTTTTATCACAAATAGGACATTCGAAATCTTTATTCGAATGTATTTTTATATGAAGTTTTAAATGTTTATTTATTAAAAACTTTTTATCACAAATGGAACATTGAAAATCTCTAACTCCCGCATGTGTCTTCATATGTAGCTGTAAATCACTCTTGTATGTATACATTTTCTCACAAACCGAACATTTAAATTCTTTAACTCTAATTCCCGCATGTATTTTCATATGGCGCATTAACTTACTTTTCACTATAAATTTTTTCTCACAAACCGAACATTTGAAATCTCTAATTCCAGCATGGATCTTCATATGCAATTTCAAAGCATTTTTGTATATAAATGTTTTCTCACAAACAGAACATTTGTGATCTCGATTGCCTGTATGCAATGTCATATGTTCGGTTAAATGATGCTTTAGTACAAACATCTTATCACAAATAGAGCATTTGTAATCTGTTGCCTTCACATTATTTGTGTCCACACTGAAGTTAGCTTCATCCACCTGCTGTTGGTCATCATCTTCACAACTACTCCTTGAAACACTGTCTTGTTTATTATCTGATGTCGGTTCATATTTTACATGTTTCAAGTAGAATTCGTAGTCTTCGCTATTTTCAATCAATTCTTCTTTAATATTGACGTTATCAACTACCTTAGCTTCATGATCATATTCCTCCTTCAATGACTGTAATGAATCTTCAATCTCTTCTTTAACATTTGGCACCATCATCAAATCTAGATTATTTCCCTGTATTTGCAACCGCGGGTCCCTGCTTCCTTTCAATTTTTGTAAGAGACTATAATTCTCTAAACTCATTTTTCTAAATTTATAGAATGATTGGACAGTTGCACGGCAAAATGAACAAATAAATTCTGGAATTTCCGACTTCAAAATCGTCTGAAACAGAGAACAGAGACTTTTGAAAGCGAATTTGGGTCGTCACCACTGATAAACTAATTAAAATATCTCTTTGAAGTTGGATTCACACAGGTTTTGTTCCTTCCATATTTTTGGCAAATATGTTTGGTACAACTTTTGTGTTCTTATAGATTTCAAGTAAATTGAGATTTTCAAGAACAAAAGTCGGGCTCGTCTTTTTTTCGAATGTTTAAGTCAGGCTGAGATGTTGGGTCCGTTAAGCTAACACAACCACAAAAACTATCAGAAAATTAAGTACTCATTAATTACTAATTAATTACCGAATAACAAAAATTATTACTGTTATTTTTTTTAAATAAGGATAGTTGTGTTAGCTTAACCGTTAAGATACTAATTAATTACTGGATGAATATTGATTAATTAATTATAAAATACCGGTAATGAACTTGGGTGCTTCCATATGATTAGACAGTAACAAATTATTAAAAATAATAATTTCTGCTTGTCATTATACACCGGAAGTCCATTCGAGCACAAATAGATGTAGGGAATTTTATAATGTATTAATAAAATAAATAATATCGTAACACACGTTTAGAATTGTTCACTCGGGCAAAACTTGTTGTAAGTAATAGATTTTATAATGGACAAATAAATGTAATATCGTAACTCAAGTTTAGAATTAATTACTCGAACACAACTAGTTGTACTGAATTTTATAATGCACCCACTAGTAATAAAATAATATCATAACTCAACTTTAGAATTAATTACTCGAACACAACTAGTTGAAATGAATTTTTTAATGAACTAATAAAATAAGTAATAACGTAACTCGAGATTAGAATTAATTACTCCGACTTTACTAATTTTATAATGTAGTAATAAATTAATTAATAATTTCGTGTTTCTAATTAATTATTAGAGCACAACTAGTTGTAATGAATTTTATAATAAACTGATTAACATCAAAACTCGGGTTTTTAATTAATTACTACACAACTGGTTGTGCTGCAGTAATTAATTGTAAACTTGAGTTTACTACATTAATTAAATTATTAGTTCATTATAATTTCAACTAGTTGTGCTCGACTAATGAATTCTACACTCGACTTCAGATATTATTTGTATTACTAGTTTAACATGTAAAAGCGGCATTATGCTGAATATTTGCCAAATAAAATAATAATTATTTAAGACAAATGCCGTTATCAAAACTACTTTCCTTTGACATGATTCTCGCACAATTTTATTGAACGGTAGTACAAGCAAGAATCACTGGAAACCAAACATGCATTTTAAGGTGAACCATCCGGGCAAATACGGGCTGAAGATAGCGCAAGATGAACATGACTTTTTTGAAACAATATATCATTATTATAATAAATTAAACATATAATGT
Organism: Poecilus cupreus; assembly: GCA_963942605.1. Lineage (NCBI taxonomy): Eukaryota > Metazoa > Arthropoda > Insecta > Coleoptera > Carabidae > Poecilus > Poecilus cupreus. The sequence goes on from OZ012728.1 coordinate 3,046,125, forward strand.
TTTATACCTACGTTTGTAGATAAAAGTCCAAAGTTTTGTAATAAATTTTAAAATGCCAATTTTGTTTACATATTATACATGAACATAATTTTCAAAGTAGTCAAATATATGTCACACATTCCTATGAACGACTACAGTAATGCAAATAATGTGTATATTTATAAATATGATCGTCTACAACATACTAAAATTATTTTACATTTGAATTTACAGTTTTTGAGAAACAAATAAAAATATACCAAAAAGTGTGTTTTTTGGTATATTCTTATTTGTTTCTCAAAAACTGTAAATTCAAATGTAAAATAATTTTAGTATGTTATAGACGATCATATTTATAAATATACGAATTATTTTCATTACTGTCGTCGTTCATGGGAATTAGAAATTCAGTATCAAAATTCTGAATTTTTGACCAACTAGACTTCAACGAATATTTTTTTATAGTTGAATGTTTCAGTTATCCTTTTCATTCACATATATAAATACTAGAATGTTCAAAGACCTTACTGTAATAATTGTTTTGTTTTTCGATAAGAATAATTGTAAGAAATAATTTATTGAAATTTGAATTTGCAAAACAAAATTCATGGGAGTGAACGAACCCAACGGAAATATGTTCTTCATCTGACATTGCAATGTACAAGTCACTGTAAAAAATCCATGATATTTTGACGAATGGAGGTAGTTGGACCATAAAGAACATGAAAATAAATAAAGAATACAGAATTTGCTGTTTTTTTAAAAATAAAGGGTCCGTTCTTTCGACGCGTATGTTTGACCTTAACTCTATTAAAATAGTTAATTTAGGAAATGTTAAATACAGATTTATTTAGTTTTAAACCTAAAATTTAAAAATTAAAACACATACATGCATGCTGTTTAATAGAAATGATATGTTTACTTACAATTTCGGGCAAGCAATATTGTAGCTGTTCTTGCACTGCGATTCCATTGTCGTCCAACACGAACACACTTTCAAGTTGTTTAGATTTAAGACACAACAAACAAAATTGTGATAAGTAGTACATTTTTTACAATTTATGTTTTGTGCTGCAGAGAAATGAAGGCTTTGTAAGTAAAGGTTATACATTTGTCAGACACGTGACTGGCGCAATGTTGCCAACCACAGTTTGAAAAAGGAAATATATGATGATAGTATACGCGTTACTGAACGGATTTTTGAAAATGTTATCGTATATGTAGGGCTTCTTATGTTCCTGACAAGAATGTGTAACATAACCAATCACAAAAAGTATGTAGATACATTTGGTAGAGGCATTGGCGCGCGTTCAAAAATAACACACCATAAATTCACAAGAAATGTATATTTATATAAAAAATGTGCACAATGGAAAATAAAAATAATAAACTTAAACATAATTAAATATAAAGGTAACTTTCGAAAAGAAACGTTTTTATTTGAAAATAATTTGTATACATCAATATTTTTATTTTTTAAACGGATACGTGCAAATTAAAATATAATAATTTAAGAGGAATTTGAAAAATCAAAAACTAATACTGAACAATGTGAATGTCATTGTCACATCGGTGGAAATCGCAAATAGTACTATCACAGATAAATTGTACATCCTGGTTAGAGCAGCTGGTGGTGACGCTCAAAACATATTGCCTTCCTGGTAATGGCGCTGACATTTGTTTTGTTATTATAACAGAACATGATGTATTCCTGACTACGCTAGAAGTAAATCTATTTGATACTAGCTACCGAAATTAGTAAGTACTTGCTATTCATGAAACATCGCGTTTCTTTCAAGATGCTTCATGTTTGTGGTATCATAAATATGGGTGAATGATAAATCAACTGGTTCAAATTTGGATTTTGAGAGAATTTGTAAACAAGAGTTTGTTAACCACTGTCTGAGAATTATATTGAGTATATTTTGGCCAAACAATATACAAACCATGAACTTTGCTAGAGAAGCCACAACGTAGAACATAAATTTGAAATTCGCCGTCGAAAATAAAACTGGACCAAACACACTCTCTGAAAAACCACAGCAACATTGCCAAAGAAACCCTCGACTGAACACACAAGGTAGCCACGGAAGAGGCTGTCTTAAAATAACGTGGATACGATCTGACCTGAAGGAGACTGAAGATGTTTACAAAACATGGGCCAGCAACAGAGTCAGATGGAGGCATTTTGTAGAGGTCCTATATTTCACTGAGGAGTTACAGGAACATATATAATATGTTTGTACATATTAATGTAATTTATTAGCAGCTTTAAACTGTATTACATACCTAAACATCAAACCGCAACAATTGTAAATCTAGGATGTTTCTTTGACAAATTGTGCAACTCCAATCATTGGTGCGTTATTCTTACAAATATTCTGAACTAAATATCGACATTATAAACGTTGATTCTAGATTTTAACATAATATTCGTTTATATTTTCATGTAAAAGTAATTGAGGTTACAGTGAGAATAAATGACTATGCCAGAATATATCTCTGTTATTAAATTGTTTATTATCATTTAAGAAGTACCTTCGTATGCTAAATTATCCTGGTAAATGTGAATTATTTAAAATAAAAACACTTGGTTAGTTTCACAGATTTATAATATTTATTTATTATATTTTACACGACGCGTTTCGACCCTTCGGTCATCATCAGGTGTATTACTATTACAAACTTTTCCTATTGACATCACTTATAACTAAAATACAATATTGAGTAGGGGGGAGTTGCTTACATCTAACTGTTCATTCACTGTTTTTCTTTGAATTAGCCGCTTTGCGAATTTCCAAATTCTCTAATGAGTTCAGCTTAAGGTCAAACATACGCGTCGAAAGAACGAACCCTTTATTTTTTTAAAAAACAGCAAATTCTGTATTCTTTATTTATTTTCATGTTTTTTATGGTCCAACAACCTTCATTCGTCAAAATATCATGGATTTTTTACAGTGACTTATACATTGCAATGTCAGATGAAGATCATATTTTCGTTGGGTTCGTTCACTCCCATGAATTTTGTTTTGCAAATTCAAATTTCAATAAATTATTTCTTACAATTATTCTTATCGAAAAACAAAACAATTATTACTGTGAAGTCTTTGAACATTCTAGTATTTATATATGTGGATGAAAAGGATAACTGAAACATTCAACTATAAAAAAATATTCGTTGAAGTCTAGTTGGTCAAAAATTCAGAATTTTGATACTGAATTTCTAATTCCCATGAACGACGACAGTAATGAAAATAATTCGTATATTTATAAATATAATCGTCTATAACATACTAAAATTATTTTACATTTGAATTTACAGTTTTTGAGAAACAAATAAGAATATACCAAAAAACACACTTTTTGGTATATTTTATATTTTTTTGTTAATATTGAGATTTTGGAACACTGAAGAAACTTTTTGTGTAGTTTTCGGAATGTAATTTAAATAAACCCAATTTTTCTTATTGTTTGTTTGTGTTGGTATATAAATAATGTGCAACATACGTTTTTTATTTTTATTTCTTAATAATTTGTTAATCAAGTTCGCTTCATAACCAATATTAACTGCTATTTGTTTAATCATTCTAAGTTCTTTGTCAAACTTTGTTTTGTTTAATGGAATTGTTATTAATCTATGTATCATGCTATGAAAGGCTGAAAGTTTTACTGTTTGTGATTGATTTGAACTCATAGGTATTATGGTGTCTGTGAATGTGGGTTTTCTATAAATGTCATACTCTATGATTTTATTATTGTTTATGATAGTTAAATCAAGAAAGTTTAGTTTCTTGTTTTCTTCTTTTTCTAGAGTGAATTGTATATGCTTGTTAATCTTGTTTATATGTGCGAGAAATTGATCTAACTCTCTGTAAGTTCCTGTCCATATGCAAAATATATCGTCTACATATCGAGTCCAAAATTTTATCTTATTTTCAAATGTGTTGGATGAGTTTAATAACTTAACTTCAAAGTGGTCCATAAATATATCTGCAAATAATGGTGATATTGGTGAGCCCATAGGCAGACCATTTATTTGTTTATAACATTTACCGTTAAACTGAAAATAGTTTTGGTTAAGGCATAAATCTATTACGGAGAGCAGTTCTTGAGCTTTACAGTTTGAAATTTGGCTATTGAACAATTGTTCTAAAATTATTGTTTTAAGTTCCGGAATAGGGATAGAAGTAAACAAACTTTTGACATCGAACGATAAAAATTTACAACTACTATTTATGTTCACATTTTTTAATTTTTCTACTAATTCTAAGGAGTTTTTAATGGTATATGTCGGTTTAAAATTTATTAGGTCTGGAAGAATCGTATTTAGTTTTTTACAAATTTTATAAGCTGGTGCGTTTGTATGTGAAACAACAGGTCTCATAGGATAGTCTTCTATATGGAGTTTGGGCAACGTGTACATTATTGGGGTTTTGGGATTCATATTCTTCAAAAAATATCTGTCTTTGTCACTAAATAAGTCCGTACACTCTTTTAATATAGATTGCACATTCGTATATTTATAAATATGGTCATCTATAACAAATTAAGTTTATTTTCAATTTGAATTTACAGTTTTTGAGAAACAAATAAAAATATACAAAAAACACGAAAATAAATCTTTTTGGTATATTTTTATTTGTTTCTCTAAAACTGTAAATTCAAATAGAAAATAATCTTGGTATATTAAAGACGATCATATTTATAAATATGCAAATTATTTACATTACTGTAGTCGTTCATGGGAATGTGTGACATAAATTTTACTACTTTGAAAATTATCTTCATGTATAATTTGCAAACAAAATTAGCTTTTTAAAATTTAATATAATACTCTGGACTTTTATCTACAAATGTAGGTATAAAACATTATATGTTTCATGTATTATAATAATGATATATTGTTTCAAAAAAGTCATGTTCAAGTTGTGCTATCTTCAGCCCGTATGGTTGACCTTAATCATCAAAAGTGAATACAGTACAGTTTGTTCAGAAAATGTTCCTGGGCCACAAAAGCGTGCATTACACGGTGATGTTTCTCATTTCAAATGACTTTAAATTGTTTTTATTTTTAATTTTATAATCATGTTTTAACAAGCGTCAACAGAGATCCAACGAAATATTTGACTGACAATCTTGATAAATTTTACAGTTGTCTTTTCGTACTCACTCAAATTGTAATTGTGATTGAGTAATTTAGATTTAAAATATGAAAAAGAGTCATATTTTAAAAATAAATCTAAATTTGTTAATTAAACCCTGTATAAACCAGCTTTTAGATGCTGTGGTTTGTAATAAAATGTTTATAGAAAGGTTCATTTAAACACGCATAAGAGGTTTGATTCCTGGCGACAATAAATCAGAACGCGGCCCTTTACTAGTATCTGCAATATGTATAGAATGTTTGATTTAATTGTTGTGCATCTTTTGCAAACAATTGTACTCCGGCAATTCAATTTTTTTATTACTCTAATATACTTGTAATCGGTTGGCAACAGCGTCAAGGATGAGGATTGCTGATGAGTTTTTCTGGATAACTACTAATGCTTTTTTTTTTGCGATATCTAATAGATAAGTGGAATGAGTTTTGTGAATTCATGTTTTTGTAATGTAATGTAATCTTATTTTAATATAATAATCGGCGATTGTTTCCATAACAAAGTTTGATGATTCTCCATCGGAGACTGAAAGAAACTATGATCAAACAATTCATTAAAATAATTTATTTCAGCAGTATTAGTAAAAAAAAAAAATATTTATTATTATATCGCTGTTTCATTGCTCTTCCCCCAGTTTCCTTTAATACTCTTCTGATAATTATTTCGCATTTTTTTTAAATATCACTTGAAGGAAAAACCAGTAAATTTATCGAACACTACTTCACTTTCGATTTTGATGAAACTGTCAAAAAATGACAAATAGGAGAAAAATCATAAATTGCAGTCGGATGCGGATGCCCTTGAAAAGCTATTGAATGAGTGAGTGAGTGTTACAAAATTTAATCAAATCACGAAATACTTCAATATTGTTATAAACAAATATCTTAAAGTATATTAGACGAAGTTTTTAGTTTCGTAAATATCACAAAAATTTATATAATTTTGTTAACCTATGTTTTGCATATAACACAGATAACTCGAAATCTTGGAGAAAACAAGATAAAAGAGATAGCAGATGGTTATATTATTGGTAAGGGGAATGTAACCTGGTGAGGGCAGACGCAAGCAAGCCATGATACTGGTTGGAGTGGGGATTTGCGCGGTACATATATTCAGTAAAAACAGCACGGCTGCCAAATTCTGATGGTTGCTATAACAACGCGAAAACAGCAGTTTTAATCGAAGTCATAAATATTTCTAGCTTCACCTATGGTTTAAATAAAGCAGTGATTGAAGAAAGTAACGCATGAATAAGGCAATTTTCGTGTATTGCAATGTTACCCGTATTTCAATATATAAAAATGTAAGGCTATATTCACGGAATAGTTAAAAGAAATGCATGCGTATTCATTTCAATATTGTATTGGTATTTTAAATAAACTCCGACGAATATTTCAGTGAAATGGTAGAGCTATAAATAAAAAATGTGTGGTTACTTATTTTTTTCATTAATATTTAAAGATTCATATTTCTAATCAGAATGTAAATAACAATGTCACTGAATATATACGTATTTCTCTTTATCAAGGAAATAAGCACATCTTTAAAAGTAAACTTTTACTTACTATGGTTGGCAACATTGCTACAATTGCGCTTCTGTCAAATGTCATTTCGTAAACGTTACACTTGTGTTTGTGCATGACAAAATAAATTTTATAAATAATGTTTTATTTATCAAATATTTGTTTGTTGTGTGTTAATTCTAAGCAACTTAAAAGTGTGTTAATGCAGAACGGTAATGGATGTGCACTGCAAGAAGAGCTAAAATATTGCTTGCCTGAAATTGTAAGTAAACATATACTTTCTATGAAAAGCATGTATGTATGAGGCGCCGTTTGGGCCAAAATATAACTTTCTGCAATATATGTTATTGCTTAATATATATATAAAATTTCGTTAAATATAATATTTTGCGATGTCACTATATATAATTTTCATTGTGATATAGAAAATTTCGCTGTGTTATAGAGAATCACACCGTGATAGAAATTTTGCTGTGATATAAATAACAAATTTCGTTAATTTTTCTACTAATTATAAAAATATTTTATTAGTGTTTTATATCGTTGTAAAGCAAAAAAAAATCTCTATTCAAAAATGTCATGGGTTACTATGACCTCCATATGAAAAATAAAAGTTGATACCAGTAACTGTTTAGATATAAAAAGTGTCATAAGAAAGTGCAAACCAAAATCTCGTATTATGTTATACAACGAAGTTATCAGCAAAAAAAGAAAATCGCAAAATTTACATTTTAGCCAATATCTAGCGATCTATGCATTCAATTGGAAAAACAAATACATGTTCAAACTGCCCTACTAATCAGGCAACTTTCGTCTAATTGAACCAACCTCGTATCTCTTACGGTTCTCGAGATCCCCATGCATTCGTACCTTAAATGGGACACACTGTATATAATTTTAATTGTGATATAGAAAATTTCGCTGCGATTTAGAGAATCGTGATAGAATTTTTTTCTGTGATATAGAGAACTATGCTGTAATATAAAGAATTGCACTGTAATATAGAATTTTTAGTACCATGAAATGTCGCGATATAATGAGGGCGCTCAGTTTAACGTACGGTTTTGCCAGTGAGCTCTATATATTATGGACTAGAAAGCCGTATACTACATGTTCATATTTAGATGCTATCTTTTTTCTAAAGCCCTGTGTAGACATGGACACACACAGGCAACAGTTGCTCAATGAAGAAGAAGTACTAAAACACACGGAAGACACAAAAATTTGAGCCGTTCACACATGGAACTTGTTTGTGACCTCAAAATTAAAGCAAAAGAGGCACTCACAATTAGTTTTTGTTATTTCTCTATTTTTCTTTATACAATCAAACATAAGATTATACTCAAAAACTAAGTCAAATTAATAAAACCAAAATAAAAATTACAATCGACAATAATCAACAATGTCAAAAGAAATTGCAAGTGACAGAAGAAATAAATTTTTAAGCCTACAAACAAAACATTTCAATGATTTGAAGTTATCAGTGAATTTGAACTTGTACTTTTCCAAGACACTTTGAAGCCACAAATTAGCGGCGCCTCTATTTGACAAGCGACACACACCGCACTTCTTCTTCCTTGAGCAACTGTTGCCTGTGTGTGGCTTGAATGTGTCCTCTGTGTGTCCATGTCGGAACAGGGCTTAACGTATCATCTGCTTATGGTGGAATCCTGAAGCTCTGGCGTGAGCAGATTCGTCGACGATTCTTTTATGAAGAGATATTCAAGCTATTTGCTTGAACCTAACGTTACATTTTAGATTAGTGTATAAGGAATAATAAGCAAAACAAAGCATTATTTCTAAGAATTTCGCTCTGAAAATCTTATTTATGTTATGGTCCAAACTACAAAAGGGATTATCGGAACGCTTATGGCGGTGTTTCTATTGTTTGAGAGGTAAGTTTTGTTGGAGGCATAGACCGAGAGGCATTCTAGTTCTATTCTCAAAATCACAAGTTTTTACAGTACGGCAGACATAGGAATACAGTTTTGCTGTTTCAAGAGTAACGTGTTAGACAAAGACAGAAAATCCAGAGACGGATTATTTTATTTTTCACTTACCTATATACCTTATAATAAAAAATAAAAAAAACTGATAATTTTTCCTCGTTTAACAGGAAGGATAAAAATTACGTAAGTGAAACATTAAATTAATATAAAACAATATATTTCTTTTTGAATTGAAAAGTTTGGCATAATATAAAATATTATAATTTTTTTTATATATGTTCTTCGTTTTTATCTCGGTTTTTATAATATATATTGATGTACCAACTGAACTCATATTATTTATTAATATTCATACAGTCAAAAACTAAATGTATTTTATTGTTAACAGTTTCCTATACTTGCTTTACGTCATCATTGTAATTAATTACGATATATAATTCGTATTTCATTTAATGATACTTGATAACACATATTATTATTCGACTTGTTATATTATTCTTGGTATATTTTATTTATATGATATTTTAGACAGATTGGTCAATTTATTGTTTAGAAGGAGGTATTATAAAATTATAAAATTCAAGATTAACATAACATAAATTGAAAATGTTTAAGTAAGGTCCTGGTTATTTTATTTCGCACTCATAATATAATGTACCCTAAGCGTATCAGTGGTACTCAAACACTCAAAACATGTTTTACATATAATTGTTTTCATCCTTTTCATTATCAGTATTGTCACTTGTTTCATTAGGATTAATAATTACAGGATCAATATCATTGATAACTAAATTGATATTTTAAATAATACAACTATTTATACCTACCATACGGGTTAAATGTAATAAACCAAAATCTTTAAAATCTTAGGTGAGATTTATGCGTAAAATTATAATCGTGTAATCATATTGACTGACAGTATTGCTTGTTGCAATTATGTTAATTTAAGATACAGTTACATTACAAAAAATATAATTAGAATGGAATGTTTCTTAAAATTAGATATTAGATTACAAAAGACTATCTCTAATAAGAAACAGTTATTAAAACATTTCTTGTAAAGTAAAAGTAAGTAGTTAATATTTTCAAAGTTTTGAGAACTGCGAACTTTTCTTCTCGGCGCTACTATTAAGATTTACAACCCTTAGCCCTCTGTACTAACATTTCATTATGAAATACTCATACTGTAAACTTACAGTGTTACAAGCATGATAAACGAGTGGTATATTATGAAACAATGTAAGTGTAAAACTGGCAAGTAGGCTGGGTTTCATTCCATAAGAATAACATTGCCTATGTCTGCCGTACTGTAACAACTTGTGATTCTGAGTATAGGAGCATCCTAGTAAAGTATATCTTTCAAAGTTTTGCGATGCGAACCGAATCTGCCTAATATGTACTGAGTTCGCAAACAAGAAAGTGATCCGAATCTTGTTCACTGAAGTAATTCGTTCAAATTGAACGGGTCGTTCGCGAACGATACATCTCTACTTGTGACTTGATGTTTCTTGTGGACTAATAAATTAGATCTGTTTTAATATAAATACGAATATATTTGTTCATTTCACGCAGGTTAATTATTTCTGAACGGAGCGTAAAATATTGTAATAATGAGAAATTTCTTATTAAATAATTTATTTGGATTCAGTACAGTCTATGTAATAATTTGGACAAATATAGCGACAACAATTAATTAATTACAAAACAATTAATTATATTTGATTATGACAAATTTTTTAGGTGGTACGCACGCAATATTTGGAGTGAGGCTCGTATTAGGATGGCTCTTTTTTGGCAAAGTATAAAACTTGTTGCTCCCACACCTAAATTTACTCCAAATAAAATTTTAAAAATGTTCTCAAAATTTGCATGTAGTTTAAATCAAAAAATTGCCTTTTTAGACATTTTAGTGTATAACTCTATGTTTATTTTTAAAATATTCAAGAACTTAGAAATACGCTTATCCTGAGACCACGAATCATGCCATTTCGATGAAAATTAACGCGCCAATATTAAAATGATGATTTCTAATATCAAGATTTAATATTTTTATTATTTTCATTTTGGCTTCTAAAAGACAACATACATTGAAAATTTTGATAAACATTATTCTATCTCTGTTAACTTTTTGCTATTAGTAGCGCTGAATTAAACCACTGAAATGTAGTAATACTATTACGATATTTTAGTGAATTAAACTGTGTTTTGTATGTAACAATTTAGGTCTTTCTGTTGTTGGGGGCAATTTTATATGATTGCCCCCTACAGAATAACTCATCGAGGGCACGTTTGCTGATGCCCCCTACAATTCTACGCCTATGGTCAAAAATGTGGTAGACTATTTGTCTCTTCTGTTGGTAATTCGCTGAAATTTTATAAAATGTCTTCTATTTTGTACGTCAACGATTTTTTTTTTCATCGCGTTACCAACATTTGTTATTTTTTCGTATCTCGTGCGTGCAATTGCGGGTCTAGGGTTCACGCAGCCTGTGTTAGATCCAGATGTAATTATAATGTTTTCTTTATCTCTCTTACAGACAATGTCGAAGTTGGGGATTCCAGAATTCATTTGTTCTTCGTGCCGCACAGCAGTCCATTCATTCTACAAATTTAAAAGAACGTGTTTGGAGAATTATAATCGCTTAATACAATACACACAAATATTACAAGGCAGCAGCGACCAACGAGATCAGAAATTTTCTGAATTGAAAATACAGATAACTGATCTAGATTTGATGATAAAGCGAGAGCAGGACGTGGATAATGCATTAAATATTAAAGAAGAAATCGAAGATTCAGTTTATTCATTAGAGGATCAGAGAATTGATATCATCGACGTCACAGAAGAATACTATCTGATGTGCACTGAGTTGCAAAAACAACTTAATAATCAAGTATTTATTGGCGAGCTACAGAAAGAAGAGGACAATAAACTAAATATTAAATTAGAGAACAAAGTTTCGTTACAATCATTGCATGAAGATGACTATAAACCTCTTGTAGATGGAGCCGTCGACATCAAAGAAGAATTTGTTGCGTCTGAAGACAGCGGTGGCCATAAATTTTATCTGAAATATTTAAAGAACGAATCGGTATCTGGTAATGAACAAGACAGCGCTTCAAAGAGTAATTCCAAAGGTGATAAGCAACCAAATGCGGATGAAGCTGACTTCAGGGCAGACACAGACAATGTGAATACCAATGAGAACGGAGAAGAGTACGAACATAATGGTACAGTTCGCAATAATTTTGTAAAACAAAATCCTTTAAAGGGTCATATGAGAAGAAGTTTTAGAGATAATAAATGTCTAATTTGTAACAAGGTGTTCAAAAATTACAAATATTTGAAAGTTCATTTGAAAATTCACGCAGGAATTAAAAATTTTAAATGTTCAGTCTGTGAAAAAAAATTTACACAAAAGGCAAATTTGTCTGAACATATGAAAATTCATGCAGAGATTAGAGGCTTTCAATGTTCTCTTTGTGATAAACAAATTTTATCAAAAAGAAGTTTAAAACGACATATGAAAATACACGCTGGAATTAGAGATTTTAAATGTTCTGTTTGTGAGAAAACGTATGTACGTAAATCTGATTTAAATGAACATATGAAGATCCATGCGGGAATTTATTTGAAATGTTCTGTTTGTGAAAAAAAGTTTTTATTGAAAAAATATTTAAAGCAACATATGAAGATACATACGTCCATTAGAGATTTTAAATGTTCTGTTTGTGATAAAAAGTTTTTATTCATAACTAATTTAAAAAATCATTTGAAAATTCATGCGGGAATTAAGAATTTTAAGTGTTCTGTTTGTGATAAGAATTTCATAACAAATTCTAGTTTATCTAAACATATGAAAACGCATACAAATAAAGGATAATTTTAAATGTTAATTTGTGCAAAAGTATTCACGCGAAAGTTTCACACATGTAAATACTTAAACCTATTATGACTGGTTTATATTGGATTTAATTTACAAATTTAACTTTAAAATTTACGATATATCTTCCTGGTTCAAATACTAAATTTAAAATCTACCAATTAGGATTGGGCTTTTGGTTTTTGACATATGTATTAAACAACAACAAAATTTCTTTAACTTACCAGCTTTGCTTTTTATGTAATGTTTTTAATAAAAAATTATAAATTAATATCATATTTAACACTCTCCAGATCCATGCTACAACAATATATTATGATCACAAATAATTCAGTGTAACTGACAATAAAATTAAAAATAAAAACACTTGACAGTTTATTCAAACTTAGAAGAAAGTCTACCTGGGTCACAAAAACGTGCATTTCACGGTGAATTATTTCTTTTCACTTTAAATTTTTATTTTAAACTTTATAATCATGTTTCAACAAGCTCTAACAATTCCATCCAACGAAATAATTAACTGACAATCTTAACAAATTTTGCTGTTGTCACAGTTGTCTTTTCGTACTGTAATTGTTTGGATTTAGTAATATAGATTTAAAATATAAAATATGTGCATATTTTAAATGTAAATTTTAAATCTTTAAATTTGTAACACCAGCATAAACCAGCTATTAGATACTATGATTTGAAATAAATTGTTTATAGAAAAGGTTTATTTAAACACGTACTTCTCGATATCCATTAGATAAGTGTAATGAATTTTGTGAATAGATTTTTTGTAATGTAATATAATCTTATTTTAATAAAATAATTGGCGATTGTTTCCATAATAAAATTTGATGATTCTCCATCGGCGATTGAAAGAAACTATGATCAAACAATTCATTAAAATAATTTATCTAAGCAGTATTAATTTAAACAATATATATTTAGTATTATATTGCTGTTTCATTGCTTTTCCCTCACTTTCCTTTAATACTCCTTCTGATAATTATCTTGCATTTTTTTAAAATATCGCTTGATGGAATAACTGGTAAATTTATCGAACACTACTTCACCTTCGATTTTGATGAAACTGTCAAAAAGTGACAAATAGATAAATAATAATAAATTGCGGTCGGATGCAGATGACCTTGAAAACGCTATTGAATAATCATATACCTCAAGTTTATTAGACGAGTTTTTTTTTTTGTAAATATCACCAAAATTTATATAATTGTGTTAATTATTTTTCTGGTTATATTTGGCATAAAACACAGATAACTCGAAATCTTGGAGAAAAGAAGATAAAAGAGATAGCATAAGCTTATATTATAGGCAAGGGGAATGTAACCTGGTGAGGGCAGACGCAAGCAAACCATGGTCTGGTTGGAGTGGGGATTTGCGCGGTACATACACTTTGTCCGCGATGTGGTGGCCGCTACATCATTAGTCTAATATGACCATCACTTTACCCCATTATTTATTTATTTTATTTTATATTTAACATTTCATAAACATTTTCTCCAAGCTGTTAAAGTCATGGTTCTTGTAGCGTTTTAGGCTGTTCTAATCCAAAGTTCGCGAAAAACTGGGGAGCAAATGCAAACAGAAATGAAAAATAATATTACGAAGATTATTAATAATTAATAATGACAAGTTGGTACATAAAAATGAATTATTTTATTACAATTCTCAAATTCAAGTTTTTTCTATAAATTTTATAAATATATTTGAAATTGTAAAAGTAATCTAAAATTAAAAATTGAACGCAAAAAGTTCATTTTAAATTTACCGCGCAAAGACCCCACTCCAACTTGATCCATGACATGCATGCGTCTGCCCTCACATGGTTACATTCCCCTTATCTATAATATAAGCTTATGCTCTCTCCTTTATATTATTTCTTCCAAGGTCATTTCAGTATTAATTTTAGGTTATATTTTGAACGAAACTACAATATCAAATTTAATAGTAATAATAATAAGTATTAATTTGCCCCTCTGGTTCCCCGTCCACTAACAACTGTGGGGGCTATGATTTGACGGCTGGTAACCGCACTTCATACGAAAAAATATATCACTTACCGAGATCTGCGTAAGCAGAGTGCCACATCCATGATGGGTAAAAGGCGTGATGATATATTTATTTATTTATAAGTATTAATAATAATAAAATGTTCAAAAAGAAATCATAAGAAGATACGTACAGTATCGTAAACCACAGAAGAGTATTTTATATGATTGTTACCTCGAATCACCTCGATCTCGAACTGTCAAACTTAAACATCAAAATAATGTCAGATCGTTGATTCTAAAACTATGGTCTTCATTTAAGATTATTAAATTAATTCATTATCATAAGTATTCAATGTTGAAGAAATTTATAATAATACTAGCATGAAAAAATACTATTTAACTTTTTTCTTTAATAAATAACTCTGCTTGAGAACCTGTATGATGTCATGAAATATCCCCCACCATTAAAATCTTAACCCATACGAATATTTTTGATGGCGTACCGGTTATCACATCACGGACAAAGTGTACGTTCAGTAAAAACAGTACAGCTGCCAAATACTGATGGATGCTATAACAACGCGATAACAGCGGTTCTAATTGTAGTCGGGGAAGCGGCTTTACTATCGCTCTCTCCTTTATATTCTTTCCTTCAAGCTCGAAATCATTATTGTGCCTTAAGGTCAAACATACGCGTCGAAAGAACGAACCCTTTATTTTTTTAAAAAACAGCAAATTCTGTATTTATTTATTTTCATGTTCTTTATGGTCCAACAACCTCCATTCGTCAAAATATCATGGATTTTTTACAGTGACTTGTACATTGCAATGTCAGATGAAGAACATATTTTCGTTGGGTTCGTTCACTCCCATGAATTATGTTTTGCAAATTCAAATTTCAATAAATTATTTCTTACAATAATTCTTATCGAAAAACAAAACAATTATTACTGTGAAGTCTTTGAACATTCTAGTATTTATATATGTGGATAAAAAGGATAACTGAAACATTCAACTATAAAAAAATATTCGTTGAAGTCTAGTTGGTCAAAAATTCAGAATTTTGATACTGAATTTCTAATTCCCATGAACGACGACAGTAATGAAAATAATTCGTATATTTATAAATATAATCGTCTATAACATACTAAAATTATTTTACATTTGAATTTACAGTTTTTGAGAAACAAATAAGAATATACCAAAAAACACACTTTTTGGTATATTTTTATTTGTTTCTCAAAAACTGTAAATTCAAATGTAAAATAATTTTACTATGTTATAGACGATCATATTTATAAATATACACATTATTTGTATTACTGTAGTTGTTCATGGGAATGTGTGACATATATTTGACTACTTTGAAAATTATGTTCATGTATAATATGTAAACAAAATTGGCATTTTAAAATTTATTACAAAACTTTGGACTTTTATCTACAAACGTAGGTATAAAACATTATATGTTTCATTTATTATAATAATGATATATTGTTTCAAAAAAGTCATGTTCATCTAGCGCTATCTTCAGCCCGTATGGTTCACCTTAAATGAAGCAGTAAGAAAGTAACGTATGCAGGGAACAGTGCATGAATAAGGCAACGTTAAAAATTTTCGTGTGTTGCAACCCGTATTTCAGTATACAAAAATGTAAGATGCTCTATTTACGGAATAGTTAACTGATAATGATATTAATTCTTTTCAATAAAATGAAATATTTCTATATTATGTTCACAATAAACTGCGTATGCATTCAAATAATTGGGATGAGGCAACAAATTGGCTGATATCTGGTGGCTAAATTTGAATTACGAGCAATAGGGAAAACATTGCTGTGTTCGTATTGGTGGTATATGGAGATTTAGATTTTGAGTGAACAAAATGTCAAGTAAATCAAAAATATATTGTTCTATGCATCAATATAACAATTATGTTAGTACAGAACTATTATTATATTATTTTCCAAAGAATAAGGTGGTGGAAAATTGTTTCAAATGTGGGAAAAAAGTCAAGACATATATGAACGTTTGTTATGCTCATTTCTTGCTCTTGGATTTTTATAAAGGTATGATTGCTTTTAATTGTTTATACTGAAATAAACTAATCAATTATATTTCTAGTTCGAACTGCCAATAAGAAAGGAATTCTTAAGCATGAGGTCATTTCAACCCAAGATTTTCCACTGACTGTTTGACGTAAAAAATGTCAAAATAATTAGACGGAAGACAGAAAGAATAATTCTGTATGTAATTGTTAATAATTTTTATTTCTTTATAATATGTACTATTTATGTATTATTTACTACAATATTTTTAGAGAAGTACTGGCAAACATAAACATGAAAATGGATGAAATATCTACTGAGTCCAAAATATGAGAGAATGATGGACCATAAACAGTTGGGCAAAGAATTTGGTAGTGACTGGCACACTAGATAAACATTGCTAAATTAATTTACAATGCGATCATAGTGTAAATAAGTGTGTTTTCACCATGAATGCAATGAAATCAGATGAAAATTTGATTGCATTTGCCGGAGTAAACTTCCACTGGCGCACAACTTTTTCGAGTGAAATATTTATGTTATGTGGTGTGCCTTTTTATTTATTTGTTTGTTAACATAGACCGTATATTTTACTTTTATTCTTGATATGTATTTTATATCCACACAGTATAATATGCCCAGCTAAACCAAGGTAATATATCAATGCTAAGCAAAAAATCTGATTTGATTTTTATTTTTATGTAGGTTCTCCTTTCACTATCGTTCGAACTGCTTCATTCAAATAAATGTATATATGTCTATTAAAGAAATTAATTATTGTGACAAATAACTCAAATTTGTACACTCAATCCTACACCAATTCTACTGCTTTTAAATATAAGAACGTAATGTTTTCCCTATTGCTCCACTTTTAGTGCTGCCATCTGTTATCAGTGGCTCATGCGGATTGTATATTAAATAAACTCCGGTAAATATTTCAGTGAAATGGTAGGGCTACAAATAGTAAATGTGGGGTTGCTTATTTTTTTCATTAATATTTAAAGATTTATATTTCTAACCTGAATGTAAATAACAATATCAATGAATATATACGTATTTCTCTTTATCGAGGAAATAAGCACATCTTTAGTAGTAAACTTTTACTTACCATGGTTGGCAACATTGCGACAATTGGGCTTCTGTCATGTATTAACCTTCATTTAGTAAGCGTTACTCACGAGCAGCACAAAATAAATTTTATAAATAATGTTCTATTTATCAGATATTTGTTTGTTGTGTCTTAATTCTAAGCAACTTAAAAGTGTGTTAATGCAGAATAGTAATGGAACTGCACTGCAAGAAGAGCTAAAATATTGCTTGCCTGAAATGGTAAGTAAACATATACTTTCTATAAAAAGTATGTATGTATGTATGGTAATTTTGTTATTGGATTTCGGTTTTTAATGGGCCCATAAACCATTTATATATATATATATATATATATATATATATATATATATATATTTTTTTTTTAATGTAAAAATAATATTTACATATTATAAGTCTTAATTTATAACAAACTAAATATAAATAAAGATAATTCCTTTGACAACTTTACAGTATTTTACTTGATATTCGAGTAAATAACATACGATAGTTTTAGAACAGTGGCGTGGTAAGGTAACCTAACCTCAACACACAATTTTATTCAAGAGTTTTTCAACAAAGCACAATAAAATACTGAAATTATAGAACATGTAATAGAAGCCTAACAGCGGCAGACGCGTGATTTGCAATTTTCATATTTCTGGCCAATAGCATCAATGTAAGTACCTGTGACATGTTCAATTCGTTATATCGCTTTACTGCAAAATATTTAAAAGAAAAAAAATTACCTTACTGCTAATGGGCCCATAAACCAATTTAAAAATATTTTTTTATGAAACTTTATTATAATATATGACGATCAGTGAAAACCCGATGTGAAAATTTCATGTATTACCCGAGATATGATTGTGTGACGTCACATGTATTACTCCAGTGGCACTAAAACAACGATTTTCCATGATAGTAGATATTATATATGTTTTAATATAAAAATAATATTTTTATATTATAAGTCTTAATTTACAACAATTAAACTTAATATAAACTAAGACAAAATTCCTTTGACAACTTTAAGAGTATTTTACTTGATATTCGAGTAAATAACAACAAAAGTTTGAGGACAGTGGCGCTAGTAGTGATGTAACCTAACCTCAACACACAATTTTAATCAATAGATTTTCAACACAGCACAATAAAACAGTGAAATTATAAAGCAAATAATAGAAGCCCAACAAATATAATCTTAAATACCAACAAACAAAAATATGAAATGACATTTCGTAGTTCTATTTTAGTCCACAATAGGCGTTGGGCGCAGCGGCAGACGCGCGATTTGCAATTTTCATATTTCTGGCCAATGTTAGTACCTGTGATGTCAAAATATGTTCAATTCGTTATATCGCTTTACTGCAAAATATTTAAAAGAAAAAAAATACTTTACTACTAATTATTCCATAAGTGTTACACGATTTTGATATCAATTGCTCATATTTCGTTTATGGTTTATGCGCCCATTATTTCGTAAGTGTTACACGATTTTTATAAAAATTTGTAATATTTCGTTTATGGTTTATACGCGCATTACATGAACATTAAAAAATATGTAACAAAATACTCTATCATTTCAAAAGTTTGTGTGCAATGAACACATGGTGAACGGAATGAAATTTGGACAACAAATTTAAATACAAATTTCGATAACAATATTGAGAATGAAAAATTTTAACTGTTTAATTTACAGCAGAATTCACCAACCTACCTTTGATATTGATCAACTGATCCGAGAATTTAAGCCTGTTTTACATTATAATTTTGTCGTCTATTTTCATACTTTTTTTGTCTAGATTTGTATCCCAGTTTCATGCTAGAAGCATCTAGCGAAATTTAAACGAGAAAAGTATAATGAGGAAAATACTTAATAATTCACTATATATTCTTGTATAACATGGCTTTAGATAAATTTATTTTGTCTATGACGACGTTTCGGCCATGATTATCTTCAGTTCTAATTTAAATTGCAAAATACATATTTATAATGAAGTCATAATGTTAAAGTTGTAATGAAGTTAAGTTTATAAAAAAGAATTGAACACTAAATAATTACAAAATATAATGTCTCTGGTTCACTCCACGCTCCCTGGCCACTTCTCTATTTAGTTATAACCAACGAGACTATATTTTCATAGCAAAATGCAAAAAACATACAAATAAATAAAGATAAGAAGTAAATAAGTATAAAATTGATCCACACTTTTTTGCTTAATGTAGCTGTCAAGACAGTTACACAATTAAATATATGTGTAAACAAGATCTGATTATTTTCCGTTATTATTTTCATATCTCTTGTACCTGTACAGTTAATTGTAATCAACGAAAAATTTATATATATATTTTACTTTTAAAATAAAACGGCAGCAGTGTATAAAGGCTAACTAAATATTTCATATTTCAACAGTATTTATTTGGTAAAGACTTAAAGAGCAACCAATGTAAAGCGTGTATTTAATTCATATCTTTTTTTATTAATAACGTATAATAGGCAAATATGAGGTAGATTCTTGTCTTTTCTGTTCGTAGTTTGCTGAAATTTTATAAAATGTGTTCTATTGGGGGACAAAGGTTCACACAGCCTGACTCAGACATATATGTTAGATCCAGATGTAATTACAATGTTTTTTTATCTCTCTTACAGACAATGTCGAAGTTGGGGATTCCAGAATTCATCTGTTCTTCTTGCCGCACAGCAGTCCATTCATTCTACAAATTTAAAAAAACTTGTTTGGAGAATTATAGTCGCTTAATACAATACACACAAATGTTACGAGGCAGCAGCGACCGACGAGACGAGAAATTCTCTGAATTGAAAATACAGATAAGTAATCTAAATTTGATGATAAAGCGAGAGCAGGACATGGATAGTGCATTAAATATTCAAGAAGACATCGAAGATTCATTTCATTCATTGGAGGATCATATACAGAGAACTGATAACATCGACGTCAAAGAAGAAGACGATCTGATGTGCACTGAGTTGCAAAAACAACTTAATAATCAAGAATTTACTGGAGAGCGACAGAAAGAAGTGGACAATAAACTAAATATTAAAATAGAGAACAAAGTTTCGTTACAATCATTGAATGAAGATGACTATAAACCTCTTGTACATGGTGCCGTCGACATCAAAGAAGATTTTGTTCCGTCTGAAGACAGCGGTGACCACAAATTTTATCTGAAATATTTAAAGTACGAATCGGCATCTGGTAATGAAGAAGACAGCGCTTCAAATGGTAGTTGTGAAGATGAGAACCAGCCACATGTGGATGAAACTGACTTCATGGCAGACACAGACAATGTGAATACAAATGTGAATGGAAAAGAGTACGAACATAATGATACAGTTCGCAATAATTTTGTAAAACAAAATCCTTTAAACGCTCATAAGAGAATTCATAAAAATGTTACAGATTATAAATGTCAAATTTGTAACAAGGTGTTCGCATTTTACAGTAAATTGAAAGTTCATTTGAAAATTCACGCAGGAATTAAAAATTTTAAATGTTCAATCTGTGAAAAAAAATTCACACACCAGGGAAATTTGACTGCACATATGCAAATCCATGCAGAAATTAGAGGCTTTAAATGTTCTGTTTGTGATAAACAAATTTTAATGAAAAGAAATTTAGTACGCCATATGAAAATTCACGCTGGAATCAGAGATTTTAAATGTTCTGTTTGTGAAAAAACGTATGTATGCAAATCTGATTTAAATGAACATATGAAGATCCATGCGGGAATGAAAAATTTTAAATGCTCTATTTGTGATAAAAAAAATTTATTGGAAAGACATTTAAAGCAACATATGAAGATTCATACGGCCATTAGAGATTTTAAATGTTCTGTTTGTGATAAAAAGTTTTTATACTTATATAATTTAAACATTTGAAAAGACACGCGGTAATTAAAGATTTTAAATGTTCTGTTTGTGAGAAAACGTTTATATATAAATGCGAGTTAAATGCGCATATGAAGATCCATGCGGGAATTGGAAATTTTAAATGTTCTATTTGTGATAAAATGTTTTTATCGAAAAAGAATATAAAGCTACATGAGAAAATACATACGAGAATTAGAGATTTTAAATGTTATATTTGTGATAAAAAGTTTTTAAGAAAAAGTTATTTAAAAGTACATTTGAAAATACATGCGGGAATTAAGGAATTTAAGTGTTCTGTTTGTGATAAGAATTTCACAAGAAAGGATCACTTATCCAGACATATGATAACGCATACAAATAAAGGATAATTTTAAATGTTGAATTTATGACAAAGTTTTTACGGGAAAGTTCGTTTGTTTCACACATGAAAATGCATAAACGTATTATGACTGGTTTGTTTGTTTGAGTAGTTGATAGCTGCATTGTAAACATTTTACAACTTAGTAAACAAGGTAAACAATGCACGTTGCCACAGTAATGCTTACAAGGCTTATGCAAAATCATTTAAAATCATTTTTGACAGAACAGTTGTGTGTAACTAACAGGACTTTGTTATAATTTTAATTTGATTTACAAATGACTAACAAGTAAAATGTTGTTCAATACACGCAAGGTAACTGTTTTACTGCTTCAAGGAGGTGAGAGGGTCGCCGGTCATTTCCTCCATTCAGCAATAAAAACTGTTTTACCTTGCTTGTAATGTAATTTAAATAACTATAATCTACCAGCTTTGTTTTATATGTGATGTTTTTCAGTTAAAAAAATATAAATTAATATCATATTTAACACTCTCCGGATCCATGCTACAACAATATATTATGATCAAAAATAATTCAGTGTAACTGATAATAAAATTAAAAATGAAAACACTTGACTTTGTTCCACAAATTTAACCATCAGAAATGAATCCAGTACAGTTTGTTCAGACAAGATTATCTACCTGGGTCACAAATGCGTACATTACACGATGAAGTATTTCTTTTCACTTTAAATTGTTTTTATTTTTCATTTTATAATCATGTTTCAACAAGCTCTACCAGCTCCATCCAACGAAATAATTAACTAACAATCTTAACAAATTTTGCTGTTGTCATAGTTGTCTTTTCGTACTGATTTAAAATTGTGATTGTTTAGATTTAGTAATATAAATTTAAAATATGAAATATGGTCATATTTTAAATGTAAATTTTAAATCTTTAAATTTGTAAAACTAGCATAAAACAGTAAAATATTATTATAATTAAATTTCTAAATCTAAATTTGTTCATTAAATCCTGTATAAACCAGCTATTAAATACTATGATTTGTAATAAAATATTTATAGAAAAGGTCCATTTAAACACGCATAAAGGTTTGATTCCTAGCGACAACACATCAGAGTGGCTTTTTACTAATATTTGATGTTTGATTTAATTGTTGTGCATCTTTTGCAAACAATTGAACTTCGACCATTCGGTTTTTTTATTACTCTAATATACTCGTAATCAGTTGGCAAC
The DNA here is from genome assembly GCA_963942605.1 of Poecilus cupreus. Taxonomy (NCBI): domain Eukaryota; kingdom Metazoa; phylum Arthropoda; class Insecta; order Coleoptera; family Carabidae; genus Poecilus; species Poecilus cupreus. The sequence goes on from OZ012728.1 coordinate 3,069,203, forward strand.
AGCTTCAAGAATGAGGATTGCTGTTAAGTTTTAATGGATAACTGCTAATGCACTATTGTCTCCATATCTAATAGATTAGTGGAATGAGTTTTGTCAATAGATTTTTTGAAATGTAATTTAACAAAATTTGATGATTCTTCATCGGAGACTGAAAGAAACTATGATCAAAAAATTCATTAAAATAATTTATTTAAGCAGTATTAGTAAAAAAAATAAATAAATATGTATTATTATATTGCTGTTTCATTGCTTTTCCCCCACTTTCCTTTAATACTCTTCAGATAATTATGTCGCATTTTATACCTAAAATTTATTAGGGAAAAATAAGAGATTGGACTGAAATGCACCACGTGTTAGTTAGTTGCCAGTTATCAAACTAAAATAATAGTATAAAAAACTATTAAACGTGTTTTAAGGAAGCGAGAAGAAGAAGACCGGGTACAAAAAGATACGGTACCACTCTTCCTGAAAATACATAGGGCCATTAGCTATTTTAAATGTTCTGTTTGTGATAAAAAGTTTTTTCAAAACTAAATTAAAATTACATATGAAAATACACGCGGTAATTAAAGATTTTAATGTTCTGTTTGGGAAGAAACGTTTATATACAAATGCGAGTTATATGCACACATGAAGATCCAGGTGGGAATTGGAAATTTCAAATGTTCTAATTGTAATAAAAAGTTTTTATCGAAAAAAAAATTAAAGCTGCATGAGAAAATACATACGGGAATTAGAGATTTTAATTGTTATATTTGTGATATTTGTATGTGGGTATACGAGACGTGATCATATACGGAATACATTGGTGTATGATGAGTGTGGGATTGAGAAGAATGTTGTTAAGAAAGTGGGAGTGAGTCAGTTGAGGTGGTTTGGACATGTTGAGCGAATGTCGAATGAAAGGTTGGTAAAACTAATATATGTGGGTGAGATTGAAGGTGAACGATTGCGCGGGCGTCCGAGGAATAACTGGTTGGGTATGATTGATGGTTTGTTGCGTGAACGAATGATTCCGAGTGTGAAAAATAAACGAGCATGTATGAATCGCACTATGAATGTGGACGAGGCGAAAGTGGTGTGTCAGGATAGGAATGTTTGGAGGAGATTGATTGTTGGTTGACTGTTTTTCTGGGTTCGTGCTACCCCACTAAGTGGGACATAGCGTGACGTTATGTATGTATGTATGTATAATTTTGCGCGTGTGACGTTTGACGTATATCGTTTACATAGAGACTGATTAGTATTTGTTGTTTACGTTTACAGTTTTGACAGATATTAATAGTAAATATTTTTATTGTTGCTTAGCAACCTATAAAGCACGGCGTACTTTAATCTTGCGTTTATGAACGCTGTAGCGTGTTTTAAATACGGATTATGATGCAGGTATAATAAAAAAGCCTTTATTAAAACGTTATTTAAAAGTACATATGAAAATACATTCGGAAATTAGGAATTTTAAGTGTTCTGTATGTGATAAGAACTTCGAACGAAAGCACCATTTATCGAGACTATGATAACGCATACAAATAAAGAATAATTTTAAATGTTGAATTTGTAACAAGAAGTTTTACAAGAAATTTCTTTTGTTTCACACAATGTTATGGCTGGTTCATATTGGATCTAATTAATTTTAGCCTTTAAATTTACGATATACTTTCCTGGTTCATACTCACTATATTAAATTTAAAATCAACCAATTAGGATCGGGCTTTAGATTTTTTACATAATGTATTGAACAAAAATCTGATGTGCCAGCACATAACCTCCCGCCCAATAGAACTCTAAACGGTACAAAATAGTATTTGATGATACAGAAACATACCTATTTCTATTTATATTTGAGAAATTTAATTTTCTTTCGTATATTTATTTAATTTTTTGACATATATTTCACCTAGAAACAGCTTCACAATCAAAATAACATGTGTCACATTTCGTAAAAAATTGAAAATTATTATATGTTTCCATGGTGTACATGGAATGCAAGATAAATGAAATTTAATTTCTTTATATTTTATTATCCCCAAAACTAATGAAAATAAATAAAATTAATGTAATCAAAACACATATAAAATTAAATATTCTATAACTTTCAAAATATCATAAATTGTTGAAAAATTAAATTTAAACGTGTTTTTTCACGGAAAACTGTTAAGGGCTTCTAGTAAACTGCTACTTCCAGTTGGCCAATTTTATCCAAACTCATCAGCTCTTCATATAAATATAAGAAGCAAAAATACACAAAATTGTATATCAAAAAACACACTTTTTGGTTATTTGTTTCTCAAAAACTGTAAATTCAAATGAAAAATAATCTTAGTATGTTATAGACGATCATATTTATAAATGTACAAATTATTTGCATTACTGTAGTCGTTCATGGGCATGTGTGGCATAAATTTTACTACTACGAAAATTATGTTTATGTATAATTTGTAAACAAAATTAGCATTTTAAAATTTATTACAAAACTTTGGCCTTCTATCTACAAATGTAGGTATAAAACATATGATATATTGTTTCAAAAAAGTCATATTCATGTTGAGTATCTTCAGCCCGTATGGTTGACCTTAATTAGTAATTAATTACCAATGAACTTTAGTTATATGAATTTGAATCCATAACATTTAAATCTAAAATTTGATGTATCAAATTTTAATCATTTTGGTATGACAATCAGTAGTGCCATCTTAAATATCATCTTGATTACGTAGCACTATTCGTACAATGATCTCACATTAATTGTACTTTGTTGGGTAATGACATAACTACTTACAGTAGTGATCGTAGAAAATTTTTTTTTAATAATAAGTAAGAAATAATATGAATATATTACTTACAGTCAAAGTAATTAATAATTAAAGGAACGTCAGGATATAACAAGTGCATCAGTAAACAAGACATTAATTGAGAAAAGTGTTACAAAATTTCTGACTGAGGTATTATTTAATCACTTTAATTTGTTTTTATTTAATTAGGTGTCGATCTGGCCGCTGCTGTTAACGTAACAACCCTGCCGCCACGTTTATTTAATCGTTATGTCTTCCAGTTTAGTTTGATCTTCCGGCCAGTGAAGTTGTAGTTTTGTGGTAGGTGATTTAGTGACTATTTACTTTCAGGATTCAGGGATTGTTTAGAGTGAGTTATCCATTGCTATTTTTAGAGAGTATTTTAATGATTGTTGTTGAGTGAAAATGTGGAGCGATTGGAAGTGTGTGGCTGTATATTCCTATCCTTATCCTTAATTATGGTCGCTGTCCCTGAACCCGCTGCGGTGGGGGGATCAGCCGAGTGTACCCAGCATGTGCCGTTACTAGTCCGGTGCCAACGGTGCCCTCCTGCCATCTATAGTGTTGCATTCAGGAGTTGGGCCTTCCTTTCGCTTGCATCTTTGAGTTGTGGAGGAGAGATATGGTTTCAGACTCGGCTTTCAACCGTTCTCTCATAGCCTCGCTCAGTGGAAGATGGCAAGTCTCGTGGTCACGTAGGTTGTCTGCGGACACAGGGGCCACGAGGATTCTTTGCTCACCCTCCGTAGGTTGTCTTCGGACACAGTGGGGTGAGATACTCTCACACGGGAATGTCTTCAAAACCCGAATACGCAAAAACAGAATGAAATGTAACCGAATACGCATGCACAGAATATGCAAAAACCGAAAGGTTACAGAATGGCACGAAATATTCAAAAACAGAATATGCATTACCCGAAAAAGTGGGCGTGGCTCGTTGGTTGGTCTACACTCACCGCAAGATGTTGGTAGGAAATTGGTTAGGTACATTCACTAATAGATGTGATTTATTAATATGTCGATAAAATCACAGACGTACGATTTGAATTGTCAAAATGACAGCTAAATTAAATAAAACCAATAATTATTTTTATAATTCAGTAAACTGTATGTAAAAACCATTGATAAATTAGAATTTTTGCTAGCACATTTACTTTCTATCAAATTAGAAAAACAATTAATTTGGTAGTTTAGTTCTGATTTACCTTCAAATATATAAATTAATAATGTCTCATTGTTTACAGTTGTCACTATTAGTGTGGTGATCTATAACTTTGTGCTTGTCAACATACCATGTTATAATAAATGGCTGATTTTATATAAATATAAACATACGTTTTTCTGATTTTTGTAAAATAATCTATATTACAATTATATAATTATTTAAAAATGTATAAATTGTAAAATTGAATAGAATTTATTGAAATATGCAGCGTTCGAACACACCAATTTTTTCGGATAATTACTTTTTAGATATTCAAAGTAGAAAGTCAAATCAAAATGTAATTTTTATTCTATTACAAATATTAACAATAATTAATAATTCATTATAAGAACCATGTTGATTTATATAAATCTTTCGATTTTACCGACAAAAGAGGTTCTTTTGCTTTTGTCACAATTTCTTTAATATTTTACAGCACTTCTTTCATATTGAATAGTATTTTGAAATGATATAAATAAAACGTATAACAACAGTTTGTATTAATAAAGTCGATCAGTATTATCAAATAGAATTAATTATTTCATTCATTCATCCCTTTCTCTCAAATGGATTTAAGGAATTTTGTATATTGTCAATAATAACTTCATTGTTAAGGTTTTTATTTTTCGACTTTTCCTTAGCTTTTCGACTTGCGTATATAAACTTCAAATTTCCTATAATTTAAAATTATCGAAAGATTTATATAAATCAACAATATGGTTTTTATAATGAATTATTAATTATTGTTAATATTTACAATATAATAAAAGTTACATTTTGATTCGACTTTTTACTTTGAATATCTAAAAAGTAATTATCCGAAAAATTGGGTGTTTTCGAACGCTGCATATTTCAATAAATTCTATTCAATTTTAAAATTTATACATTTTTAAATAATTGATTTATAGATAATTTCACAAAAATCAGAAAAACTAATTTCCTACCAACATCTAGCGGTGAGTTTAGACCAACCAAAGAGCCACTCCCACTTTTTCGGGAAATGCATATTCTGTTTTTGAATATTTCGTGCTATTCTGTAACCTTTCGGTTTTTGCATATTCTGTGCATGCGTATTCGGTTACATTTCATTCTGTTTTTGCGTATTCGGGTTTTGCCCGTACACCCCTCTCACACGGCCACGTAGGTTGTCTTAGGACACAGTGGAGTGAGAGGCGACGGAAGCTTCAGTATGCTACATTACGTCACCTATGTGATTAAGTGATTGCGTGTTTGACTAATTAACTATAGAGTTCAGATTTATATGATTTTGCTATTTAATTGTTTTTCAGCGTGGATTTCTCACTGTGTGCGTTTCACTCATATTTTTTTATTTTCTTACAGCACCGCAACTGACTTCAGAAGTGCGGCGACCCGGCTATCCCTCAGGGCTTGATTGTGGACAGTTACTTTGATTGTATATAGTATTAGGTAATAAATGTTTATTTTCAGAAAATCCTAACTTTTTTTATTTCAGTCTACACCCTTTGCATCTATCATCATAATAAAAGTTTTAAACGCAGTTGTAACTAAAACAAACGTGAGCTGTGTTTAACATTACAAGAGAAAATCAGTAATGGCAAGGTGGAAAACTCCACTATATTTAGGAAGTCCTCGGATGACAAATCTGAATACAGACAGTTACAATATATGTTACAAAACACTGCAATGTCTGTTCACAGTGTTCTTGCCCGAGTTAATGTATACAATTTTTAATATCACTCTTGTAGATAAATTTTGTTTTTTTGGTAGTATTTTTATATTTTCATAATTAAATCTGTATTCTTGATCCAAGCAATGTTTTATTAATGCGCGTTTTCTGACATCCTTCCCTTGTTGTATGTATCAGCAGGATCTGTATTGAAATACTCACAAAATAAATTCATTTCGCACGATACTTGAAGTGTACCTCATATTCCTAGAAACAACATACAATGAGCAGATTTCTCAGTGGTCGTAGAAAAAGTTCAAAGAAACAATAACATTTTTAATATGAAAATTAAAACTTTAGGTAGGCCGTTGCACAAAACAATTTATTGTTTTTTTTATTGATATTCCTGTCAACAATGACTATACATCGACATCAATTGTTGACATCTTAACAATTTACTTTTTCTACTCCTGTATAAATGTATCTTCATTATTTAAATTTTTCAATGAATTATAATACCTATAAATTCACGACAGTGAATTATGATTCATTATTCACTCTTCTCGACCAATCACAGAGCCAGAAATCCATAATTCACGGTTATTTTATAGACGTCTGACAGTTGACATGTAGTCAGTTGTCATTGCGTATTTTTATGTTGACGTTTTTCAACGTGTGTTTTAGCGAATTTCGATTATATTCAAAAGTAATTTTCGAATTTACAGGTGTAGAAAAAGTATGGTATTATATTCGGGATTATGATCATTATTCATTCGGATGATTTACATCACTCTACGTGAATAATGACTTATATAATCATATAATTAGAGTGATATTTTTTTTTCCAATTTAGAATTTTAAAACGTTATTACAAATCATGTGTGTCAATCAGAACTGGGAAATATACTTTTAATAAATATTTAGATACTTTTCTAAGATACTTACATAAATTTGTTAAAGATACTTAAGTATCTAGATACTTTTTATTCTAAGTATCTTAAGATACAAATATTTCTTAAAAGTATCTAATATAAATACTTAAGATACTTTTTAATATCTTAGATACTTTTAGATGTTTAGATACTTTTAAATATCTTAAATACTTTAAAATATCTTAGCTAGGCACTTTTAAGAAATATCTGAATAAATTTTAAATATTTATACTAACTGTAAGCTTAGACATTAAAAAATATATCAGATTTTTCAAAATATTTCACTGGCACATATCTTAAATATAAATATTTGCAAATAAGATACTTTTTTTAAATAGAAGATACTTTTTAAGATAAAAGATACTTTGTAAGACAAAAGATACTTTTTTAAGATAAAAGATACTTTATAAGATGAAAGATACTTTTTTAAGATATAAGATATTTTTTAAGTTAAAAGATACAGATACTTAAAGTATTTAAATAAAAGATACATTTTACATAAAATAGAATGTATCTAAGATAAAGTATCTTAGATACTTTTAGTATCTTAGATACTTTCGAATATCTTTTTATGTAAGATACTCCCAGCTCTGGTGTCAATAAAGGAAAAAATGCAACACTTCTATGAAACCAAAATTAACATTACAATGTTTTTGTTTCGAAGTCGAAGATTCCAGAATCCATTTGTTCTTCTTGCCACACAATTGTCCAAGCGTTCTATAAATTTAGAAAAATGAGTTTAGAGAATTATAATCGTTTAATGCAATACACACAAATATTAAAAGATAGCGGCGACCCGCGAGGTCAGAAGTTTACTGAGCTACAAATACAGATACGTAATCTAGACTTGATGATGGAGCGAAAGCAGAACGTGCATAGTGACGTAAATGTTAAAGAAGAGATGGAAGATTCATTAGAGTCATTGGAGGAACATGGTCCGGGAACAGTTGTAGATGATGACATCGACATCAAAGAAGAATTTGTTCCAGACAGCGAAGACCTAGAATTGTACTTGAAACATGTAATGGAAGAATCAGCAGCTGATGATGAAGAAGACAGCGTTTCAAGGAGTAGTTGTGAAGATGAAAACCAACCGGATGAGGATGAAGCCAACTTCAGTGCGGACACAGACAATGCGAATACAACTTGTAATGAAACAGATACAAGTGGAGAAGAGTTAAAACAGAAACATCATAAATGTTCGATTTGTAACAAAGAGTTCGGGGTAAAAAGTAATTGGGTTAGACATTTTAAAACACACGTAGGAATGGAGAACTTTAAATGTGGTATTTGTGATGCGAAGTTCTTACAAAAAATGGCTTTAAAAACGCATATGAAACAGCATCCCGAAATTAGAATTTTCGATTGCTATATATGTGGTAAACAATTTAAACAATTGCGATATTTATAGAGGCATTTAAAATGTCACGCAGGAATTAGGGATTTTAAAGGTACTGTTTGTGGTAGGGAGTTTGTATAAAAGGGTAATTTAATCTTATCATATGAAAACTCACAACAATATTAGAGATTACAAATGTTCTGTTTGTGAGAAAATGTTAATTCGCAAAGAAGCTTTAAAGCAACATTTAAAAGTGCATGGAGGTATTAAAGAACATAAATGTTCTGTTTGTGATAGACTGTTTTTTCACAATAGTTCGTTGGTGAAACATTTAAAAACACATGAAGTTATTTACAAATGTTCTGTTTGTGATAAAAAGTTTTTTCGAATGGATCACTGGAACTCATGGCGGCAGCACATCACAGCGCGGTACTGAAGCTGAACCAACGGAGTAGATACAAGGTTTTGTAATAAGTGCATCACTTTGTAAATACTAAATAATCTAAAATTTCAGGGATGGGTTCACGCCAACGTAGCGTTTTGTTAAAATAAATAAACTTGTTTCAACCAACTTACACAAAATCTATGTTATATACAATACCTATATAACTTTATAATTACTTTATTTCCATTTGATTATTTTGTCCGAAATTGTAATTAATATTTATTAAATATTAAAATAAAGTTTATATTTTCCTTGATCTAAGAATTATTGTTTGCTTTATTGTAAGAAGGAGAATATCCAAGCACTAGAAGATAAAGATTCAAAAACCTCAGAAACAAACACAAGCAAAACAAATGCCGAGAAAAACGCAACGTGCAACATAAAGCCATGAAGATCGATGTGGGTAAGTAATAGAAACGCACCGAATACCAGCTCGGCCCAAAGTTATCTATTCCTAGTTGGATTATCGGTCGTTATTGCTTAATTTTTAACTATGCGTTTAATCACACATTCACAAATGATTAAGTTGATATTTTGTTATTTACATATTTGACAACATATTAACGATAACAAAGCTTTATGCAATTCATTTTGAAGCTAGCAACGGGTTCAATATGATGTTAAGTTGACAACACATTAAATTAACAGCATGGTTAACAACGCACAACAGTTGACCACACAATCACGACTTTAACAACGTGGCCAAATTTGACAACGCTTTATGCAGCCGGGCCTTTAAATGACAAATATGAGGGATTGATAATGTAATTTTATACAATGGCACAAAATATTTGGAACATGTCAATAATTCACTGAAATATTATTTCTATACTAAACTTTTGACTCGGAATGAAAAACAAACATTCAAAATACACAATTTTGCTTATAATGGTTGGCAACACTGGCTGTCAATGTATAAGTTTGGGTTTGTATTTTGTTTGAAATACATTGTTCAAATCATTGTGGTTCAAATGTATTATTTATCAAACTGTTGTTTATTGTGCCTCAATTCCAAGAATCTTAAGAGTGTGTTAAAACACGACGACAATGAAACATCAGTGGAAGAAGAGCTAAAATGCTGCTTGCCTGAAATTGTAAGTCAACATAACCTTTCTATTATACAGCATGTAAGCAAGCTTGAATGGTTTTGTAATTTCAATATGATATTAAATAAGTACCTTTTGTTAAATTTATAGTATTTATGTGTAATATTGAATAATTTAAAAGATATTTACATTTGAGAAAAATAAACATTTTCCACATCACTATATATCTACCGTTTGAAATAGTACCCGACGAAAGATTCAATGGAGGGTTAAACAAAAGCAAATTTTCGTGCTAATATTTAGGTAATCCTATGGGCCTTAATGCATGTATTTTTAGGGTCAAACTGTCGATAAGGGGCCCCATCTCCGATTTGAATGAAACTTTGTGGAAAAATCACCCGAAAAATTAGAAGTATGGGAAAAATAGTGGCAAGTGGGGGAAACCTTTGGATGACCTTGAATACGCGCCGCGCACACACGCACACGCACACACACACACACACACACACACACACACACACACACACACACACACACCGAATTGTATTATATAGCGCGCGCGTGTGTGTGTGTATGTGCGCGGCGCGTATTCAAGGTCATCCAAAGGTTTCCCCCACTATTTTTCCCATACTTCTAATTTTTCGGGTGATTTTTCCACAAAGTTTCATCCAAATCGGAGGTGGGGCCCCTTATCGACAGTTTGACCATTTTTAGTTCTGAGCAACTTGAATATTTACACTTTTGCTGTAAAGAGAAATTGGTAAATATTTACAGCAATATCAAAAAAACTGCATTGAAACCCCTATGTTTCACATTTCAATTCTACACCCATACAAATCTTGTGCACAACTTCTGTCCAGACACGCAGTGATTTTTGTTATGATCGCTGTGAGTACGAACAATTTAAAAACATTTTATTCTGTTACTCGATCGACCAGGTTTTTTGCAGCCCGCTGATGGACTATTATTATATATTTGTTATTTCTCAACATAGTCCCCTTTTAACTCAATACATTTAGTCCAGCGTTTTGTCAATTTTTTAATTCCTTCAAAATAAGAGGTTTTCTCAAAGCCCACAAAATAGGCGTTTGTTTCAATGATGACCTCTTAATTTGACCCAAATCTCCTTTTACCCAGCCATTTCTTTAGGTTTAGAGAAAGGAAATAGTCACAGAAGGCTAAATCTGGAGAATATGCTGGATGAGGTAGCAGTTCGTATTGCGGCACCCATCGCGCCGATAGCTTCTTCATGTCCAATTATTCATGTAAAATGTGATGTAAACGCTCAGTTGAAATGCCCAGCCACCTCACGCACTTTCGTTATCCTATCGTCCAATATCATTCCATGAATTTTATCGACAATTTATTTCTGGCGTGACGACCTCTTTTGGGCGACCTGAACGTTCGGCGTCATTTGTACTGGTACGACCACAACGGAACTCAGTAAACCACTTCTTAACCATTGAAATTGATGGTTCAGAGTCCCCATAATATTTATAGAGCTTTTTCTTGGTTTCGGTGATGTTTTTTTTACGCAAAAAGCAATGATTAATCAGCACACGAAATTCAATTTTTTCCATTTTCGTTAAAATTCACGAGGTAGACCTCTTTTAATTTATATTTATTTATTTATTTATTCTACAGGACGAATCCAAATAACAGAATAAAATGCAATATAATTATAATACAATTGTGTAGATTTTTGTAATTACATTAAACTTGTACCCCAAAAAAACCAAACATGAAAAAAAAATAACATAAATAAGTTAAGAAATATAACAAATAGTAAACTTATTTTAATAATTCAGTCAGTTTCCTTTTAAATGAAAGTAAACTACTAGAAAAATCAAGTTCATCTGAATACGAATTAAAACTAATACACATTGAATTGATAGGAGAGTTTAAATAGTAATTCGTTCTAGAAAAATTACAAAGGAAAGTAACTGAGTTTCTTGTGTTGCAAGGCCGTACATAAAAATTCAGTTGACCGAGCACATTAGCATCATCTATTAAATTATTGACTACTTTATACAAAAATAATATTTGCTGTTTAATTCGGCGATGTTTTAATGATTCCAAGTTAAACAGTTCCAACAAACAGCTGTAATCAAGGTCGGACCATGTGTGAAATAAACGGTAAAACCAGTGTTTGCAAAACTTTTTTTGTATATTTTCAATATTTATTATTCGATAATTATAATACGGATTCTATATAATGTTACAATATTCTAGTTTGCTTCGAACTAACGACATATATAAGTTCTGCAAACACTGTTTGTTCCGAAAATCAAAAGTTATACGCATAATAAAACCTAAATTTTTACAGGCTGAGTTAATCATAACATTTATTTGTGGATTAAAATTAAGTTTCAAATCGAAAATTATACCTAAGTCTTTTTTCTCCGAAACTCTTTTGAGAACTTTTGTATCAAAGTGATAATTAAATTGGATAATATCAATTTTTCTTGAAAATGATAATACCTCGCATTTATCTTTATTAAAAAATAATTTGTTATTAAGCGACCATTCGTAAATATTACGTAGATCTTCTTGTAATTTTATGCAATCGTCAATACTTGATATTGTTGTAAATATTTTGAAATCATCCGCGAATAGAAGACATTAGGAATGTGAAACTACATTGACAATATCGTTTACGAAAAATACAAAAAGCAAAGGGCCTAGGATAGAACCTTGTGGAATACCCGAAGTAGCACAAAAAAAATCGGATTTGAAACCGTTAACAAAAACATATTGAACCCTATTTTGCAAGTATGCTGAAATTAAATTTAATAGATTATCTCCAAAACCAAGTAATTTTAATTTATTAAGTAGAATTTTATGCGAAACTGTGTCGAAAGCTTTCGCAAAGTCAGTATAAATGCAATCCACTGGTTTTCTTTCATTTAAAGATTCAGCAACATACTGAGTAAATTGAACCAAGTTAGTGACAGTTGATCTAGCGGGGACAAAACCGTGCTGTAGTGTACTAATTAAATGCTTACTTTGATTTTGTATATATTTAAACAGTATAGATTCAAAAATTTTAGCAAATACACATAAACATGAAACGGGTCTATAGTTACGTATTTGAGTCCTGTCACCGGATTTGAAAATGGGGCAGATCTTAGCCATTTTCCATACCTTAGGAAAAGTCTGGGATTTTATACATAAATTGAACAAATCGCAGAGAGCTTGAATTAGACAATCTGCACAACCTTTGACAACGTAAATAGGTATATCATCAGGTCCTACTGATTTAGAATTACTCTGGGATTTGATTGCTTCAGATACATCTGAGCAAGTAACACTAGGCAGAAAAATAAAGTTATTGACAAAAGAGGTGTCAGAATCAAATTGGCTATCACTACTTTCAACATCTAAGGTGAAAACACTTTTGAAAAACTTTGCAAAACCCTCAGACACTTCAGTACCACCTTCAAACGGTTCATTATCCATGTACATGGTTGCCGGTAGCCCAGCGCTCGATTTTTTACTATTAATAAAGGCCCAAAAATTACTGGTATTATTATTAACTATATCAGATTCGATATGGTCTATGTAATTTCTGTATAAAGAGTGGTTCAATTTTTTACTTTTATTTCTTAAATCTTTAAATTTGTTTAAATAAATTATATTATTTGTATTTTTGTACAGTTTTCTGTATCTTTCCTTAGCTTTTATTAATAAAATTAGTTCTCTATTGAACCAAGTGGGATACTTGGGTCTAGTTCGTTGAATTTTAGGTACACATATATCCAATATACTATATATCTTATCATAAAATCTTTTGACTGCTAATTCAACGTTTTCACAATTAGCTATCCAATTCCAATCGACTTCAGAAAGTAAATTGTACAAAAGTATATAATTTCCGTTCTTAAATTGGTAGTAAGTATCAGGTGCACTACATGACTTATACTTGGTTTTGCTGAATATGTCAAATTCAATTAGTAATGATGGATGGTGATCATCTTCTGGCAAAATTGGATCTAAGTTTTTATTTACAGTACAGTTAAAGTTAGCCACTACTATATCAAGAATTCGATCATTGTGATTAACTGTATTGTTGAATTGATTCATATTCAGTAAACTAATATAATTAATAAAATTTAAAACATGTGCATCATTCATTGATTTATCTGAAAGATATCTGCTCAAATTGGGAAGATTAAAATCACCTACTATTATTACATTCGTATTATAAATAAAAGGTAATGCGATAAGTGCATCAAAGAAATTTTCATAAACATTAATAGAAGCATTAGGGGGAATATAAACTGTAATTAAATAATAAACTGAAGAACAGATAACTAGTTTTACGCATAATAGCTCTACATTTGGGTTATTGCACATAATGTCAATTTTAGTTGGCGTAAGCGAGGTCTTGGCTGCAATCAACACGCCCCCGCCGCTCTTCTTGCCGGTTGCTTCTGGATCCCTGTCTGATCGGAAGACAAGGTAACGACGATCAAACAGTTCGGAGTCGAGAACAGTGTCCTTCAACCACGTTTCAGTGAAGACGAACACATTATAATTTAAAGTAGTCACATTTAGATAAAGCTGTGCCAACTTAGTGTTGACACCACGGACGTTTTGATAATACATTGCCACAGGTTGATTTAGTTTTTTGATTCAACTAGACGCGGAACACCTTTAACATACTTGATTTGATATTTTTTACCCTCATTCTTCAGCCGTTTTAGTTCATCCCGCAATAAAGCATAGTGCTCCCTTTGACGTGGAGTTTTATCATTGCTAATAGATATATTTTTAAAGTTATTGTTGTTTTTTAATTTATTAACACCTTGAAAAATTTTTTTCACAAAAATAGATTTTTTGAATGAGACTTTGATAACTCTTGCTCTTCCATTGGAATTGACTGGACCTAAACGTTTGAAGTCAAAGTCTGAAACGGTTATATCTGGAATGATAGTTTTCAGAAGTGGAGGTACTGCTGAAGTATCGTTTGAAGTCTCCTCAGGCAACCCAAAGATGAGTATATTAGACTCACGTTGTCTTCTATCCTCAATTTCGGATATTATATTTTCAAAATCTTCATACTCCTGGATTTTAGATTTTTGGTTACGTTCTAAATTAGTTTTAATTCCAATCAGTTTAAGTTAATTAAGTTAAGTTAAGGATTAATTGTTTAAGTTCCACAAATTCATCCGAGGATTTCTGCAGATTATTGATGGGAATAGAATTGCATGAATTACAAAACCACTTGAAATTCTTTTTCGATCGTAAAGTGCGGCTGTCTGTATGGGATATGTCCACACATACAGTATGGAAATTGTTAATGACTGACAAATAAAAACACAATGACGCAGCTTACTCAAATTTTGACGTTCATCTATTACTAGATGTTAGTTGACGGGAGCAGTGATACCATCAAAGTTACTACACGGGAAATTCAAAAAGTCACTGACTTATCAAACTGCCCTCGTATGTGCAATAAATGCAAAGATACTAAACTTCTATGAAACCAATGTTTTCTCTTTTTCAGATGATTTCCAAGTCGAAGATTCCAGAATTCATTTGTTCTTCTTGCCGCGCAACTGTCCAAGCATTCTATAATTTTAGAAAAATGAGTTTAGAGAATTATAATCGTTTAATGCAATACACACAAATATTAAAAGAAAGCAGCGACCCGCGAGGTCAGAAGTTCACTGAGCTACAAATACAGATACATAATCTAGACTTGATGACGCAGCGAGAGCAGGACGTGCATAGTGACGTAAATGTTAAAGAAGAGATGGAAGATTCATTGGAGGAACATGATCCGGGAACAGTTGTAGATGATGACGTCGACATGAAAGAAGAATTTGTTCCAAACAGCGAAGACCTAGAATTGTACTTGAAACATGTAAAGGACGAATCAGCAGCTGATGATGAAGAAGACAGCGTATCAAGGAGTAGTTGTGAAGATGATAACCAACCGGATGTGAATGAAACTAACTTCAGTGCGGACACAGACAATGCGAATACAACTTGTAATGAAACAGATACAAGTGGAGAAGAATTGAAACGGAAAGTTCATAAATGTTCAATTTGTAACAAAGTGTTCAAAACAAAAGGTATTTGTGTTAGACATTTGAAAATACACGCAGGAATGGAGAACTTTAAATGTAAAGTTTGTGATGAGAAGTTCTTACAAAAAAAGACTTTAAAAATGCATATGAAACTGCATCCCGAAATTAGACTTAGGGACTGTTATATATGTAGGAAACAGTTTAAAACTGCACAGATGTTAGAGAGGCATTTAAAGTCTCATGCAGGAATTAAGGATTTTCAATGTTCTGTTTGTAATAGACAGTTTGTACAAAAGGTGAATTTAAATCGTCATATGAAAATTCACGACAATATTAAAGATTACAAATGTTCTATTTGTGAGAAAAAGTTTTTGCGCAACGAATTTTTAATGGCACATTTAAAAGAACATGATTGTATAAGAGAATATAAATGTTCTGTTTGTAAGAAAATGTTTATTCGTCAACAATCTTTAACGAAACATTTAAAAGCACATGAAGGTATTAAAGATTACAAATGTTCTGTTTGTGATAAGAAGTTCTGCCAAAAGGATTATTTGACCGCACATTCGAAAATACATGAAGTAAATAGAGGAAATGAAGAAATAAAATCTAGATGTTCTGTTTGTAACAAGAAGTTTTTGCACAAACGTTCGTTATTTAGACATATAAAAACACATGAAGGTATTAAAGGTCACAAATGTTCTGTTTGTGATAAAAAGTTTTTTCGAAAGGATCATTTGACCGTCCATACGAAAATACATGAAAAAAAAAGAGAAAAGGAAGAAATATAACCTACATGTTTTGTTTGTAATAAGAAGTTTTTGGACAAACGTTCATCAGAGAATAAGGATCTACTTTTTGAAACTTAAAAGTTTATAAGTAAGAGTGAGCACATGGGAACTCATGGCGGCAGCACATCACAGCACGGTACTGAACCTGAACCAACGGAGTAGATACAAGCTGTGTAATAAGTGCATCACTTTGCAAATACTAAATAATCAAAAAGTTCAGGAATGGCTTAACGTCAACGTTTCGTTAAATTAAATAAATTTGTTTCATAGCTATGTTATTTAACTTTATAATTACTTTATATTCGTTTGAGCATTTTGTACAAAATTGTAAAGAATTTTCAATAAATATTTAATAAAAAAAAAAATGTGATGTGGCAGCACTTAACCTCCCGCTTAAATAATTTTTAAACGGTGGCCAATACCATTCTACATTTTTTTTATTATAACTCAATGGGGTCTTTCACCATTTTTTTTTTATGAAACTTTTTCTCTATTGAAGACAATCTACACTTTTAAAAAGTCTTAATTGTTATTCATTATGCCACAATTTTTTTTTTTTTAAATGTTGTGACGTCATAGTAGAGGTGTTGCTGGATCTAAAACAGTAGAGATTTAAATAATTTTTGTTACATAAATGTTCTATTTTATTGTAATAATAATAATAAAATAAGTAAAAAAATATATGACTACAATTATTTACAATCTGTACTGTTTGAGATCCAGCAACACCTCTACTATGACGTCACAACATTTTTTCTTATCAAAAAGTTATCATTTTCTAGTTAGATTATCGTCTAATTATGCGTTTAATCACACATTCAGATATGACTAACTTGTTACTTTGTTATCTACGTATTTGACAACATGTTAAGTTGACAGCACATTAAGTGAACACCGCCTTATGCAACAGTTGACCAGGCAATCACGACTTTAACAACGTGATCAAATTTTTGCTTTAAGCAACCGGCCTTCAAATACTAAATTTGAGGGAATGATAAAGTGAAAAATTCATTTTTTGCACGACCGGGCGTAAATATCACTTTATTGACTCTGTTTGACGTCGGTAATAATTTACTTTCTCGCCCTAGGGCTGAAAAGTGCACTTTTCCGCCCGTAATGTAATAAACAACATTTACAATAAATACGTTATATTTTATAAATATTTAAAGTTATATTACAATTTTAATAATAATAATAATACTTTATTGTCATGGATGAAGATTACACATTTGACATCGTCAGGTAGTATTACAGGTATATATGGACTTATAGCTAAACATTGATGTTAAATAGAGAATATGCAGTACAGAATATAAATCAAGGCTCTGTATACTCATTCAAGGTCGGTGTGGTGGCTCAGTGTGTTAGCGCGCTGTTCACTGCAAGCTGTGATGTTTGAATCTCAGGTTCAAGTCTACCGGCCGGCAAGTGTGATTGTCGTAAAAAGGTAAAAACACCATGAACTTGAATCACACTCGGTTGCTAGAGACCAACCACCTCTACATCTTAAAAGTAATCTTAGTTGCCTACGTTTCTCTCTGATGCCGCTTTGCTTACATTGTAAACAGAGGCTGTCGCACAGGTTGAGATTCAGATGGCGCTAAGATGAGTGGTTACGAGACAAGTACCGTGGCCGTGGTACTTGAGGCTTTGTCCTGCTTCGAGCTGTCGAGCCATAGATGATGATACTCATTCAAGGAGTAGTAGCATTTATCAATTAAAAATGTTTTAAGAGTGGTTTTAAATTTATTTATGTTCTTTAACTCTTTGATGTGAGCTGGCAATGTGTTATATAACTTGATGCCACTTAATACCCTCCGTGGAAATAACATTTTGAGACCTGTCACTTTGACCGCCACTCTTGCAACTTTCATTTTCTGTTAATAATACTTTTTTGGCGATTTCAATTTTATTATTTACAGAGTCGTCTACGTCTCAGCTTCAGGCAGTTGCAAATATCGCGCTATTATCGTGGAGAATGAGCCAAAATAATTGTTTCCAACTGGCTGGGTTGAACACTTCCCATTTTTGTAACATAAAAATAATCTTTGATGGTTAACATGTTTCGGCCGTAAATTGACATATTTTCTATAAATTTCTACATAATTTAATGAATTTTCCTCGTCATTTATTACTGTGAATTTTCTGTCAGTGTTTGTTTTTCTATCTCTTAACTTTCGGTTTAAAGCCATTAGAATTTCTTTTCAGGAACGCAATTAGTTTTGGAAATGTATTGATTTATAGAGTAGAAGGTTTATAAATTTTCGATCTTTCAGCAAAATATGCTAAAAGTACACTTTCTGTATAGATCTTAACATTTTTCTGATCGCACCATATTAAATTCTTTATAGGCTTTTTCATATAAAATTTTGGACTTCTGGGGAAGTAAATCTTGCACTACCCTTTTCGCAGCATTTTCAATATCTTCCATTTTAACTATTTTCACTAATATGTGTGAATATTTCGTTGAGATCAAGGGGCACCAGGAGATTTCACTTGCATGGTGAAATATGGTTCGCGTTCCGCGAGCCATCTGCCGGATCTGGCCGCACTTATATTTGCTTGTAGAATATTAACGTAGGCTACGATTTATTTAAAACAATTATCAAAATCTGCCACACTTATTCCAAAAACACATGTACGTTTAGAAAAGTTCTTAAAATTGGAATATCATCATTATGTGAAGTAATATTTCATTCATGTACAATGGTACGATAATGTAGGTACTTAAATTACAAATATTGATATTTATGTAATTGTCATTGAATATTATTTTCAGTGATTTCTGGGAAGTACATATATACGAATTTTGATAATCTATTAATTACAAAATGAAGAGCTTATTTTCCACTAATCATTCTTGTTTTAATAATAAATTGAACCTTGCGTACGTAAGTGGATTTCTGGACAAACTAATTTTGACCATAGGTAAATTTGCCGCTATTTTCAATGCACAAGTAAATCCGAAAGAATATAATTATTAACCATATTTTCAATATTCTTCAAAGATGCGACAAGAAATATGTCCCTATCTCTGTGAATAGTTACCATGGCAACGACAGTACCATTTTTTAACCATTGAGTGAAACCTCCTGGTGCTCCTTGGTTGAGATCAACAAAGAAGATATCAATGACATTTATGTTTTTCACTTGGTTGTTTTTAATTTTGTTCAATTACCCCAGCAACGGCAGCAATTGATAAAGAGAACGGCCGACTATACTTCTACTTTGATTTGAAACGTTATTTTTGTTTATATTAAAATAAGAAAATATTAATATAGAACTGATTTGGTTGTGCAAAAAACATTGTTTGTATTACGGGCGAAATATTCCTGGCCCTCAGCGCATTTAAAACCCTCCGCTCCGCGTCGGGCTTTAAATATTGGTCCTCGGGCCAGAATCTATATCTTTTCGCCCTTAATACATAAATAACTATTATACGATGCTACAAAATATTTGGAACACGTCAATAATTCACTTAAATATTATTTCTACACAATACTTTTGACGCGGAATGTATAAAACAAACATTCAAAATGCACACTAGCTTACTATGGTTGGCAACACTGGCTGTCAATTTATTAGTTTCTGTGTTTTGTTTGAAATACGTTATTCAAATCACTGCGGTTGAAATTTCTTATTTATCAGACTGCTGTATATTGTGCCTCGATTCCAATTATCTTAAAAGTGTGTTAATACAAGACGACAATGATACATCAATGGAAGAAGAGCTAAAATGCTGCTTGCCTGAAATTGTAAGTCAACATAACCTTTCTATACATCATCTAAGCATGCTTGAATGGTTTTGCAATTTCAATATGATATTAAATAAGTACCTTGTCTTAAATATATAGCATTTTAGTGTAATATTGTATAATTTAAAAGATAATTACATTTAAACAAAACAAACCTTTCCCAAATAACAAATATGACTATATATCTACCGTTTGAAATAATTTTTTTTTAAAGCAACCAATCAGTTTTATTGGCTAATATTTTTAGAGAAAAAATAAATACACAGGCTTAAACAACAAGGAGGGGGACATAATTGTACAGTTGGTAAAATAAAATTATTAGGGTGATGTAGCGGGGGCGAATGAAAGTTATTTTATCTTAAATGGAAAGGGAAGTTTTTTTTATTGAAATGGATATCATGATATAACATGTTCCTATACCTAAAATTAAGGTCACAATAGTATATTGTACAACGAGCATGGAATGGTACTTATTTCCTACGAGTATGAAAGTTTGTAGCATGAGCCGAAGGCGAATGCTGCAAATCATACGAGTATGAAATGGACATTCCATGCGAGTTGGACACTATACTTTTTCTACGACCACGATATTATTTCAAAATTAATTTAATTTTAATAATAAATTTGTCCCGCTTTCACCATTCCAATATTTGACAATTCTAAATAAGTATCCTAGCAATGGCACCTGTATTTAAATGGTCATTTTGAACTGGAATATGAATTTTCGAGCTGGTCGTTCTAACTCGAGTACACAGTCAACAAGCTTTTAAATAAAATCACTAGAGTAAAGTACATCTATGGAAAAGTCTACACTCCTCATAATGTGTTACGTGGTTTACTAGATCGTGAAAAGCTATATTTATAAATTTCACGTTTATACCGTAATTTTTAAAGCCCAGTACAGCTGCTTTTTCCCTAGTCAGTAAATTAGATTCATCCCAAAAAAATATGAACATAATCTTTGTTACTCAACAATAAAGATTGTTTGTCAAAAATCCTTCTGAGAACCTACAAAGTAAATCTTAACATATATTTACCACAATGAAGAATGAAATAATCCATTTGAGCAAAATAAACTTTAAAACTATCGTTGGCAACATTGTGTCAATCATGCTTCTGTCAAATTTATAACCGTCGCTACATAGCTCCATTTTTATGCAGCACGTAAAATCAATTGTGTGAAATTTACTACTGATCAGAGTTTTATTTGTTGTGACTTAATTCTAAGTAACTTGAAAATGTGTTAATGCTGGACGACAATGGAATTGCTGAGCAAGAACAGCTAAAATATTGCTTGCCTGAAATTGTAAGTAAACATATCATTTCTATTAAACAGCATGTATCTTTCTTAATTTCAATTAATAGATGAACTGTATTTTACATTTCTTAAATTAAGTATTTATTCAAGTATTCACCTTTGTTTACTAATGAATATTCGTTGTACCACCGTTCAGAATATACACCGTCTGATATAAAAGTTTTTGTATAGGAAATACCATATAGAGAATTATATTATAACATAAATTTTGCATCTAATCATCATTGTCCGACACGTCAGTGGTTTCTTCGTCACTACTTGTATTTAAGCCTCGTACAGACCTGCGAACCGTTCGGCGAACTGTTCGGAGTTCGGCGAGCACTGGCAGATGATGGTGGGGGAATGTTCGTCTCTTTTCCATTTTTGTTGCAGATGCATGTATGTAGATTTGCTTTAAAATGGACATTGAAGCCGTGACATATAGATGTTAAACCTGTTTAATTTTTTTTGTTCTCATTGTGACTATGATTTTATTTTAAAACTTTATAACACACATATGGACACATATTTTTGACACCACAATTATTTGACATATAGATGTTGAAAATGTTTTAGTTATTGTTCTCATTGTAATTAAGTTTATTGAAACATATTATTAAATATATAATTGAGATTTTCTCAAAATTAGAAGCATGCACAACAAAGTGCAAATAACATTTTATATTCCAAACATTTTTGTTAACATCTTCCATTTGAAACATTTTTTCGTAGCTAATTCTATTTTTTTTTTAATTTATTGTTTTGTTTGTAAAAAAAAAAGTCATATGATCTTTATTTTGCGGATTCCAAATAAATCGTGATTTATATAACAGAGTTTGATAAATTTTAAAGTATTTATTTTTAATAAATATAGTATTAATGAAGAGCAAAATTTAATCTATGTCAAATTAAAGAATAAAGTGAAATAAAATGATTTGTTGCAAGTAGGGCTGTGCGTTTACATCGATATATCGATATTATATCGATATATCGAATAACGATATTCAGTAGAAAAAATATCGATATATCGATACATCGATATATCAATATATCGATATATCGATGTATCGATATATCGATATATCGATGTATCGATATATCAATAAATCGATATATCGATATATCAATATATCGATATATCGATATATCGATGTATCGATATATCAATATATCGATGTATCGATATATCGATGTATCAATATATCGATGTATCAATATATCGATGTATCAATATATCGATGTATTGATATATCGATGTATTTTGTGAAAAAGAACAAAATTTAGCTATAATGCCATCTAATGAAGGGGGTTGTGTTCGATTTATTGATAGCATTGCATGCTGATATTTATTTTTACTTTCACTCTGGAGTCGGGATTAAGGGGAGAATTAATAATTGGGACGATGTATAGGTACAATTTCCAGCAGAAGTTCTCATAAAACTACCTTCCAGTCATGGCATAGTACAATTTCAAATATTTTAAGTAGATTCCCGTTTGTTTTATAATGCTGGCGCCCAGCACCATAAAGCAAGTACACAAACACCCCAGATGTTAAAATTTTTCGCCTTTGAAACACCCGTTACTTCTCTTCACAATAGAAGTGCCGACATTCTGAACCATTGTAATCCTTCCATAAAATCTATCTGCATTAGATTGTTTACTATTTATATAATACAGATCGACATCCTGAATCATTGTTTAATTACCAATAAAATCTAACTATATTAGATCGATACATCGTTACATCAATATCGATATATCGATATCGATATATCAATATATCGATATATCAATATATCGATACTTCGATATATCGATATATCGATACATCGATATATCGATATATCAATATATCGATACATCGATATTATCGATATTTTTCTAATATCGAATATCGATATTCAAAACAAGATATCGAACAGCCCTAGTTGCAAGTATCCGTTCGCCGTCGCGTCCACACTAGCTGCAACGCGCTCGCGCAACATCCTTTGATCGTTCGTCGAAATACCGACAACCGATGGATCGCGCAAAGGTTGCACGTGTTGCAGAACTTCGTTCGGTTCGCCGTTTCGTTGCGCCGGTGTGGACGTGGTTCACCGAGCGGTTCGCCGGACGGTTCGGCGAACCGTTCGCAGGTCTGTACGAGGCTTTACAAACAATGCTCCGAAGACACGGAGGATATTCAAGTGCTCAAGTTTTATACCGGTTGTACAACCATTTACATCCCGAGTATAAACAATACATCCGAAAGAATTCATTGCGAGATATGAACGATTTAATTCGAGAAATCGAAGAATACGAGAACTTGAAAGAAGAATTGCGGAGATGTACGACAACGCCAAGAAGTATTCCGCCGCCAGAGAGGAAAACGTCACTACCTACGTGGAAATCGCCTCCGCAAGAAAAGAGTCAAAAATCAAAATTCATTTGTTTCCGGTGTGGAGAAGATGGCCACGTGGCCACACATTGTACCAAACCCAGAAAAATTTTCTGCACAGTGTGCAGAAGAGAAGGACAGCAAAGCAAAGATTGCTGTGAGAAAAAAAAATTAGAAGATGACGAGCCGATAATTCTTCTAATGCTTCTTTTCTCACATGATACATTTGGTGCTATTACAAATGGCGCCCGGACAGGGACGCTGATATAATATTACAATACATATTCGAAAAAACACTACCACCAGTCTGCGATATTTGCAACACAAGATTAACGGTTGAACACATAATCACAGAATGTATCAAGTACACACAACAAAGAAGAGTCCATAACATTCCGAAAAACATCAAAGAAGCACTTGGAGAAGTCCAACATCATGCCAAAAACACAATAAAATTTATAAAGAACATTAACATATACGACCACATATAGATATGTAAACACTACACTATTATGTTTTATTACCTTATTATTTATTATTCATATTGTTAACTACAACAGAATGTACCAAGCGCTATAACCACTGCAGTTAAGGCGCTATATCAAAATTAAAAAAATATGAGGTTGTATAACAATTATTTTGAGGAAAATGCTATTAAAAATCAGAAGTAATTTTACAATATGGAAGTAGGCTATGCGATAAACAAATGATACATGTGACAGATAGTTTCGTTATTTAGGTTAATGTTTAAAGTAAGTGTTCTTCGAACAACTGAGGATGAATGTGAAAACAACATTCGTCAACAATTAGAAACTTAAATGCTCAATCTATTATTACAAATTTTATTACATATATTATAATTTAAACTGCAATTTGCGATCAGAAACACGTAAAATATTATATTTTTTATAACACTTGTTCATAACAAATTTTCTTACACATAACATAAATTGTTGTAAAAGCATTAATACGAGGTCTATTAGAAAAGTATCCGAACTAATTTTTTTTGCGAAAACCTGATGGAGTTGAGTCAAGCGCGCTTGCATAAGCCGACCTTGAACCTTCGTGCGCATGCGTGACTACTTGTCTGATAAGGTTTCCAAAGCTACAGGTATATCAGTTTTTTTCCCGGCCAAAGATCGAATACTTGTACCTCGTATATTATGCTAAATATTGTTGTTTGTTAATGATTATACAGTATACGTTTGTACATCATTTGTAATTTATTTTCATTATTTGCTTTTCAAATGAACTCCAAAAAAATTCTTTAGAATACCTGTCTCTTAACCGAGCACTTCGTGGTAACAACTTATTATCTCTGTCCTAAAGCGGCGTTACCTTCGAACTTACAATTATTATGACAACAAAGTATTTCAGATACCAACCTTGTTTATTACTTTATCAATCCTGAGGGAAGATGATCTCCTTACGTCGAAAACAGACGAAACCGAAGAATTTTTTGATACTGAAGTCGTCGACGAATTATTGTATCGTATAAGAAGTAGAACCACCTGACTTTCAAAGTTTGATAGTTAATATATATGCTCTTGTACTTAATAGTTATTATTTACTTTGTTTTAACTCATGATAGTAACTCAAGGTAGGAGGATGTTAATAAATATGTTATGTTACCAGTTTGGGAGTTGTTATGAAAATAAAAAATTAGTTGTATGGTATATTTTTGACATGAGTAAACAGAAAAATAATAATACATTTTGAAAATAAAAATATATTCAAAGAAAAGCTCCTGTTGTATAATTTAAATCGAAAAACCAATTTTACTTATGTACTCAACAGATACCTTCATCATATATCTTCATATGTCTAACAACACATCTTTTATACCTAAATTTCTTATCACATGCTATCTGCATGTTTTTTCATATGTTCAGTTAAATAATCCTTTCGAATAAACATCTTCTCACAAATAGAACATTTGTGATCTCGAATCCTTGTATGTTTTTTAATATGTTGGGTTAAACTATTCTTTCGTGTACACATCTTATCACAAATAGAACATTTCCATTTGTGATTTTGGTTTGCTGTATGTAATTTCATATGTTGGGTTAAATGTTGCTTTCGTACAAACATTTTATCACAAACAGAACATTTATGATCTCGAATACCTGTATGTAATTTCATATGTTCAGTTAAATAATCCTTTCGAATAAACATCTTCTCACAAATAGAACATTTGTGATCTCGAATCCTTGTATGTTTTTTAATATGTTGGGTTAAACTATTCTTTCGTGTACACATCTTATCACAAATAGAACATTTCCATTTGTGATTTTGGTTTGCTGTATGTAATTTCATATGTTGGGTTAAATGTTGCTTTCGTACAAACATTTTATCACAAACAGAACATTTATGATCTCGAATACCTGTATGTAATTTCATATGTTGGGTTAAATGTTCCTTTCGTAGAAACATTTTATCACAAGCAGAACATTTATAATCCCGAATACCTGTGTGTAATTTCATATGTCTCTTTAAATGTTCCTTTCGTAGATACATTTTATCACAAGCATAACATTTATAATCCCGAATATCTGTATGTAATTTCATATGTTGGGTTAAATTTTCCTTTCGTAGAAACATTTTATCACAAGCAGAACATTTATGATCTCGAATACCTGTATGTAATTTCATATGTTGGGTTAAATGTTCCTTTTGTACAAACATTTTATCACAAGCAGAACATTTATAATCCCGAATACCTGTATGTAATTTCATATGTATTATTAAATGTTGCTTTAGTGCAAACATTTTATCACAACCAGAACATTTATAATCCCGAATACCTGTATGTAATTTCATATGTTGGGTTAAATTACTCTTTTGTACAAACATTTTATCACAAACAGAACATTTGTGATCCCGAATACCTGTATGTAATTTCATATGTTGGGTTAAATTTTTTTTTCGTTCGAACATTTTATCACAAACAGAACATTTGTAATCTCGAATTGCTGTATGTAATTTTATATGTCGATTTAAATGTTTCTTTGTTGAAAACTTCTTAGCACAAATGGAACATTTGTGATCTTTCATACCTTCATCCATTTCCATATGTGACGCTAAAGAATTTTCGTGAAAAAACTTTTTATCTGAAAAAGAACAAGTTGCATTCACATTGTCTGTGTCCGCATTGAAGTTAGCTTCAATCACATTAGGTTGGTCATCATCACAAGTATCTCTTGAAACGTTATTTTGTGCATCAACCGGTGTCAATTCGTACTTTATATGTAGGGGGTAAAATTCCTGCTCTTGTGTGTATGCTATAAAATCTTCATTGCTGTAGACGGTGTCAAATGCAATAGATTTCTCCCCATGTTCATTGAATGAATGTGCTGAATGATCCATCTCTTCTTTCATGTCACTATCCAAGGCCTGCTCTCGATGCATTAACAATTCTTGATTACTCATTTGAAATTCTTCATTTATTTTGACGTTTTCATCTACAACTTCTTCTTTATTAGATTTCGATTCGTACTTTACATGTCTCAAGTAAAATTCGTAGTCCTTGCTGTCTGTAATAAATTCTTCTTTGATATCGACGTCATTATCTACAACGGTTTCCTGATCATATTCCTCCAATGATTGTAATGAATCTTCGATCTGTTCGTTAATATTTAATTCACAATCCACGGCCTGTTCTCGCTCCATCATCAAGTCTGTTATTTATCTGTATTTCTAAAGTTGTAGAATGATTGGACTGTCGTGCGACAAAAAGAACAAATTTCTTCAAAATCGTCTGAAAAAGAGAAAATATTGTAATGTTGTTTGTTAATATGAATCTGAGCCAAAAACTTGGTTCGTCTCTCTCTGTCACTTTCACTCACTTAATCAAATGACGAGGAAATAATAACAAATACTGAAATCACGAAGAAATGAAATATCGTTCATGTATATGTATATACATACATACATACATTATGAGAAGATTTGTTTTTATGAAACTTTATTAGAATATATGACGATCAGTGAAAACTCGATGTGAAAATTTCATATATTACCCGAGATATGATTTTTTTAAATTTGTGTGACGTCACTAGTTCTAGTCCAGTGGCACTAAAACAACGATTTTTCATGATAGTAGATATTATATATTTCTTTAATGGGGTAAATAGCTCCGTGGTAACGCGTTGGACTGTGGATCGTGAGATCCTCAGTTCGAATCCCACAGCTGACAGTTGCCAATTTAAATTTACCCCTGTGGTTCCCCCTCCCCTAACATCTTTGGGGGCTATGATTTGACGGCTGGTAACCGCACTTCAAACGAAAAAATATATCACTTCCCGAGATCTGCGTAAGCAGAGTTCCACACCCATAATGGGTAAAAGGCGTAATGATATTTTTTTTTCTTAATGTAAAAATAATATTTACATATTATAAGTCTTTATTTACAACAATTAAACTTAATAAAAATAAAGTTAAAACTCTTTTACCAACTTTAGAGAATTTTATTTTATATTCGAGTAAACATCATAGAGTTTGAGATCAGTGGCGCTAGTAGTGATGTAACCTAACCTCAATACGCAATTTTATTCAATAGATTTTCAACACAGCACAATAAAACAGTGAAATTTTGAAACAATAATAGAAGCCCAACAAAATAATCTTAAATACCAACAAACAAAACAAATGAAATAACATTTCTTAGTTCTATTTTAACCCAAAATAGGCGATGGGCGTAACGGCAGACGTGCGATTTGCACATTTCATATTTCTGACCAATAGCATCAATGCGAGGACCCCTGACGTCAAAATATGTTCAATTCGTTATATCGCTTTACTGCAGAATATTTAAAACAAACAAAAAATACTTTACTACTAATTATTCCGTAAGTGTTACACGATTTTGATTTAAATTTGTCAAACTACATTACAGTGATATGATTCTTAGTACAGCCCATCTTGACATATGACTCGTAAACCTGAACTCTTAGCAAAAAACAAATACATAAACTCCAAATATGTCAAAAGGCATGGAAAGAAGTATACCAGGTATATATAAAAGAGACAATAAAAAATACCGTCATAAGATCGAGGACAAACAAAAGATATAATTTATTTATGTAAGAAATTTAGGGTTGTTAGGATTTAAATCAATTGATTTAAATCAAGACAAAAATTCACGATCAAATAATTTTTTTATTGCATCTAATCACGTATCAACATAAAAGAAAATAAACTGTTACTGTTTTTGGGTATTTTAAGAGAAGTGTTTTAGACTCTACAATGTTCTACTATTCGTTTATAAAAAAATGCTACAAAAAAATAAGAGATAATATATTTCTCTGTAACTTTTATTCGAAGCATTTCTTTATAAAATAATTTTAGGATGTTGTACAGTGCTAAAACAAAGGCTACAACACTTCTCCTAAAACACCCAAAATAGAGCTCGTGGTTAAAGCCATTAGTGTATAATGTATATTATTAACATTTCTTTCATCATAATCTGGTTCTCTGATAACGCCGTATATCCTAATGCAGCCTTTTAAATAGAAAATTCAGTTTAGCCGCTTTTTCTGTCCACAACTAATTTCTCAATTTCAAGTGTAACTACTCATCTATCCTTCAGTAATAGGTTTTAGAACTGTGTTCTTAAAACTCAGATTGGCAGCACTCATGAAAATTATTATTATTATTTCACTTAGAAAGAAAGATGGATTGTTTTTTATTATTGTATACAAGTTTAATTGAATTTTTTTTTACAACCTTAAAGAAATTAAAATGTTGTTTTTAATACGCTACCCGCTAACCATAACCAGTAATGGGCTCATAAACCATAAACGAAATATGAGCAATTTATATCAAAATCGTGTAAAGCCCTGTTCAGACATGGACACACAGAGGACACATTCAAGCCACACTCAGGCAACAGTAGCACAATGAAGAAGAAGTGCGGTGTGTGTCGCTTGTCAAATAGAGGCGCCGCTAATTTGTGGCTTCAAAGTGTCTTGGAAAAGTACAAGTTCAAATTCACTGATAACTTCAAATCATTGAAATGTTTTGTTTGTAGGCTTAAAAATGTATTTCTTCTGTCACTTGCAATTTCTTTTGGCATTGTTGATTATTGTCGAATGTAATTTTTCTTTTGGTTTTATTAATTTGGATTAGTTTTTGAGTATAATCTTATGTTTGATTGTATAAAGAAAAATAGAGAAATAACAAAAACTAATTTTGAGTGCTTCTTTTGCTTTAATTTTGAGGCCACAAACAAATTCCATGTGTGAACGTCTCAAATTTTTGTGTCTTCCGCGTGTCTCAGTACTTCTTCTTCATTGAGCAACTGTTGCCTGTGTGTGGCTTGAATGTGTCCTCTGTGTGTCCACGTCTGAACAGGGCTTAACACTTATGGAATAATTAGTAGTGAAGTATTTTTTTTTCTTTTTAATATTTTGCAGTAAAGCGATATAACGAATTGAACATACTTTGACGTCACAGGTACTTGTATTGGCCAGAAATATGAAAATTGCAAATCGCGCGTCTGCTGCTGCGCCCAACGCCTGTTGTGGGCTAAAATAGAACTACGAAATGTCATTTCATTTGTTTTGTTTATTAGTATCTGAGATTAAATTTGTTGGGCTTCTATTACTTGCTTTATAATTTCACTGTTTTATTGCGCTGTGTTGAAAATCTATTGATTAAAATTATGTGTTGAGGTTAGGTTACATCACTACTAGCGCCACTGTCCTCAAACTTTTGTTGTTATTTACTCGAATATCAAGTAAAATACTCTTAAAGTTGTCAAAGGAATTTTGCCTTAGTTTATATTAAGTTTAATTGTAGTAAATTAAGACTTATAATATACAAATATTATTTTTATATTAAAAAATATATAATATCTACTATCATGAAAAATCGTAGTCTTAGTGCCACTGGTGTAATACCTGTGACGTCACACAACGTCACACAAACTTTGAAAAATCATATCTCGGGTAATACAAGAAATTTTCACATCGGGTTTTCACTGATCGTCATATATTCTAATAAAGTTTCATAAAAAAATTTTAAAAAAAATTGGTTTATGAGCCCATTATAACTACTAACGATAAACACTAATTTTGTATTGTGAAGTAACATAGTTCGAATCATAATAATTTTGCAAGACATTATATAAAACTGGTAAATATTTCGAAATTTTGAAATATTCTTGTCTGACCATTTGTTTTGGTACGGTTAAATGAATTGCAAAATCGTTGAGAACATTTACAATATAAATAAATGTAAGAATATCTTTGAGTTAAAAGATGTTGAAACATATCAAACATCTTTTAACTCAGAGATATACTGCGTCCATAACCGTCACATTTCATGTATCTATTAACAAGTAAGCGTTACACTTCTCTTCAACATTTACAATATCCTTAAAAGGTGTAGAGAATGATTCGTTAGCATTCGATCTTTTATTATTTATTGTCTTTTATCAGATTTTCAGCATCAACTTTATCTAGATTTATCTTTTGAATTACTTAGGGCCGATATTCCCAACAAAAAATATTTCTTCAAAATCATAGCTCAAATATGTAATGATTATTATTCTAGCTGTCATCTGTTGGTGCTACATTTCTCGTTTAATCCAATGAAAATGTTATTCTCTAGTTCTGAGTTTTTCACTACCTACACTACAGTGAAAAAACTACAATTTCAGTGAGAAGGCTGTGCCTGTTTATTTTTTAATAATTTGCCGAAACGTGGTTCTATTTTTGAGACGCAAATAACCAAATCCTTTTCTAATTGGAGTCTCTTTCTCGTTTTAATTTTCATGTTCACCATTGAAGAGAACGTTAGTACAAATAGTAGGAATTGGCGAATGGCAGATCTAATTGTAGAGCTCTCGCGACTTCCTTGCATAGTACACTTGATTTTTAGATCAATATAGGAACAAAATTAAAAATGTAGTCTTCAAACTCACTTACATAGTTTTATTATAATCCTGTGGGGTCGCAAGAATTTTGTAACTTGTAAAGAAGTCGCGTAAAATGAAGGTGAATTTCTGGTTGAGAATCTAACATTGATGGAGTGGTTGAACAATTCATTAAACTGTAAATACAAGTAGTAACGTAGAAACCGCTGACGAGTCGGACAATGATGATTAGAATTAAAAATTATGTTATTATTATATTATAATTCTTTATATTCTATTTATATTTCGTTTATGTTTCGTTTAATACAAAAACTTTTATATCAGACTGTATTTCTCGCGCGTACTATCTATCTCTTTCCATCCGAATGCTTTCTCTGTCGACGTACGACATCAGCAGGAACTTGTTAGAAAAGACATGTGCACCATTTTATTAAACTCAAGTTAAAATGTAAAATACAGTGCATTTATCGATAGATTTATTAGGTTTCAAACAGCAAAATTAAGACGCATACATGCTGTATAATAGAAATGATATGTTTACTTACTATTTCAGGCAAGCAATATTTTATCTGTTCTTGTACTGCAATTCCATTGTCGTCTAGCACTAACTCACTTTCAAGTTGCTTAGAATAAAGTCACAACAAATAAAACTAATAAGTAATAAATTTTATACAATTTATTTTACATGCTGCATAAAAATTATGCTTTGTAAACGACGGTTGTAAATACGAGAGAAACTTGACTAGCACAATGTTGCCAACCATAGTCAGTTTATTTTACACAAATGGATTATGCCATTCTTCAATGTGAGAAATATTCAAAAGTTATACTTTCTAGGTTCTGAGATGGGTTTTAAAAAACAATCTTTATTGTTAAGTAACAAAAATTATGTTCATTAACCTTTTGTCATAAATTACAAATTTATTATGATTACATTTAATTGTTTACTACTTTACATTATGAGTGTTTTCTACTGACTGATTACAAAATACACTTAACATCTAAGTAGAAAAAAGACACCCAGGAAAATTTTAAGGACTGAAAATAACTTCAGATGAACATGACTTTTTTGATAACTAACAAAAATATGTGGCTTTTTATTTGAAATTTTTTTTGCCAATATGCGATAGTTTAAAATTAAAAGAACGAAAATATGTTTTTTATCCACATCTATACTGAAGTGTTGGTAGTGTGGATAGACAAAGGTAATGTATTTGTTATGGAAGAAATAGATTGCAATTTACGAACCCTTTTTTTTTAACTCAACAAAGCAAAACGTAATTTTCAGTACAGAGTTTCTTCGATTAACACAAAATGAATATAGATTTTCAAAACAAAATGTATTATTGGTAGATTATCAAAACACCAATATTACATCGATATATATATATATATATATATATATATATATATATATATATATATATATATATATATATATATATACATATAGTTATATATAGAAATTATTTTCAGCCCATATATTCACGTTAGTGGCTTGGTGTCCTAGTTCTACTTAGATGATAATAGTATAAGTGTATTTTAAAATCAATCAGGTAGACAACTTGTAACAAAAAGATTAATGAATATAATCTGTATAATTCAACAATAAAGATTGTTTTTTAAAAACCCTTCTGAAAACCTACAAAGTTTATCTTAACATATATTTATCACATTGGAGAATGAAATATGCCATTTGTTCAAAATAACTTTAAAACTATGGTTGGCAACATTGTTTCAATTATGTTTCTGTCACATTGATAATCTTAGTTTACACGGCTCCATTTTCTACAGGACGTAAAATCAATATCAATTGTATAAAATTTACTACTTATCAGTTTTGTTTGTTGTGTCTTCATTCTTAGTAACTTGAAAGTGTGTTAATGCTGGACGACAATAGAATTGCACTACAAGAACAGCTAAAATATTGCTTGCCTGAAATTGTAAGTAAACATATCATTTATATTAAACAGCATGTATCTGTCTTAATTTTGTTATTTGGAGTTTGAAACCTAATAAATCAATTGACAGATGCACTATATTTTACATTTCTTAAATAAGTATTTATTCAAGTATCAAATGCACCTTTGTTTACAAATGAATATACGTTGTACCACCGTTCAATAAAATGGTGTACAGCTCAACAAGTCTTTCCTGCCGTGTCGTGCGCTGAGAGAGAAAGCATACGGAGAAAGAGATAGTACGCGCCAGATACAGTCTTTTTAAATGATTTTGTATTAAACGAAATATATTCATAATAATGAAAGTACAAATACCATATCGTTACCTGAGGGTTCTAATGTTTTATCTGTATTTTTTAAGAAAAATGAGACTTTGTTTTAATTGGAGGTAAAAATGCCATATCTTTTTGTAAACAATTTATTTTTGTTCTATTTGTTATTTTCATAGAATTTTGAAATTATAATGTTTTGTCTACCGCATCCAATGAAATGGGAGTATTTTGTTCTAAGAATATATTTGTTCTATATGCTTTTAGCTTATTGAAAGGTGCTAAAACTGTTACTATAACAAAAAAATACAAATAAGAATGATAAATAAAAAATTAATAGTTATTAATAGCATGTACATGATATGATTTATAGTACAAAATAATTGTTATTTTTTTCTTTTACTTCATTAATAGTACAAATTATTAATAGAATTAAACTTACTTTCATGTTTTGTACTCATAATGTTTTTAGATGCATTGTTTTGTATTTTAGTAATTAATAATCGTATATAAAATAAGTAAATAATAATTAAATTTATAATTACGTTTCACATAGAACAATATGCTATTTAAAAAATCTGGTGTGGGCAGCACACTACTTTCTTATACAAATAAAACCAACTGAACACGTATGACTTGTTCCTTGCGTATGACTTTATTTTGAAAATTATTTGATATATAGATGTCAAACTTGTTTAATTGTGTGTTCTCATTGGAACTATGAATTTCTTTATAAAAAAATAATCAATTAATATCTAGTTTTCAAAACTTTCTAACTAAAAACAAATTATTACTTTTATAATACATTTTTCACAAGACACATATTTTTGACAGTTCACAATTATTTGACATGTTTCATGTTTGACACATTATAGGTTTGTTCCAAGTGGTCATTTCGGACATGTTTGTGACAAATTTTACTGCGCCTGTGATAAATGTAAACAAGTTAAGTTAGAAACATAAACTGGAACGGCGAATGGAGTGAATCGCATGTGCATACTCATTTTTTGTTTTGACAGCTAACCTTAAATATACATATACGTAAAGAAATTCATACATTTTTCGCTACAAAAAAGAAAATGAAGCTTGTGTTTCAAACTTAACTTGTTTACATTTTTCGCAGGCGCAGTGAAATTTGTCACAAACATGTCACAAACATGTCCGAAATGACCACTTGGAACAAACCTTTCAAAAAAAAGTTTTAGTTTTTGTTCCCATTGTAACTAAGATTATTGAAATATATTCTAAAATAAATAATTTAGTTTTTCTCAAAATTAGAAACATGTACAAGAAAAATGCAAATAACATTTTATATTCCAAATATTTTTGCTAACATCTTTCATTTGAAACTTTTTCTCATAGCTGATTCTATTTTTGAAAAAGATGGAACTTATTGTTTTGTGTGTCCAGTAAACTTCTTCTTTCGGTTTTTCAATTTCATTCAAAATCAACTCAGCTCTTCATTTTTCCATGAAACTTATAAATTCCAATTTCGTTTATATATCTTGTCTCGTTCATGAGATATTGCGCACACGGACATCATCCATCCTCACACACAGACATAACTGAGAAATTGGTCTTAAAGGATTCAGTGGACGTCAAAATATGTATTTTCGCAAAAATCTAGTCAGCGATTTTTTTCGTAATTCCAATTCTTCCAACAAGAAAGTAAAAATCAAACTGGAAGTATCAAATATTCAATAGTTATATTACGAGTGCTAAGAATTTATTCGATTCAATTTTGCTTAAAAAATGTTTGAGTACATAATAATTTGAAAAAATCACGAGACCACAGGTCGAGGGATTTTATCTTAAATTATTATGTACGATAACACTTTTTTAAAAGCAAAATTTTGTAAATAAGCAATAATAAGCTAGACATCAAATTTAATCCATTCAATTCTTTAGCACGAAGGGTATATGTCAAGATTATTTCATGAATTCATAGCATAAACTTTAATATTTTCCGAAAAATTGTACTAAAACGTTGAATTTGTTTGGCACATTTTAACATAAATAAATTGGGACATACAAAACAAAAAGCACCATAAAATTATGTTGTTATAGTATAACTATAGCAAAATTTTGTGTGCATATGTGCACATTAGTATATTGAACAACTAGTGTTACAATGACCTTTTTTGTAATACGAGTATAGTTTGCTTAAACGAGCCGCAGGCGAGTTACGCAAAATACGAGTTAGTTTCTACAGGAAAACATAATTTTATGACGTCGACTAAGTGAATGTAACATTTGTTTTGCAACATATTGTATAAGTGATATCCAAACCAATGATAAATCAAATAGAACACCATTTTACATTTACATTCATTGGTTTCCGTGATGACGTTAATGTAATGTAATGTTTGACTGAAGCTGTCAGTTGGTGCACTATACTGCAATTTAGCCTTTTAATATTTATAACATGTTAATATTTTTTATCCAACATCGACTCATAATAAGGCTGTAACTATGGTTATTTGATATAAGTAATGTCTAACATTGCTCACGCAGTGAGAGAATAATAGAGAAGTCACGGGGAAAATAATTACTGATTAAATTCACTAAATTCTTTATTTATAAATATCTCTGGACTTCTTTGGAATTAAAGTCAGACATGCTTCTTGTGATATTTAGAGAAATTTCCATATTTTCATCTATTTTTTTTTTTTTACCTTATTTCGGGTTTACAATTTACAATGACCGATCACAAACAATCATTCCTTGGCTATTATGTAATTTCTATATTTTATAAATAACTTATGAAATGTCTAGTCAGTGTCAAACTAAAATATACAAACGATTTAAGACGTTTTAAGAGTGGGGTTGTGTGTTGGATAAAACGTTGTATTGCACTCGTGTGGAATGAACAATAGTCACTCAAGAAAACTTTTTCTTTCGTGGCTCTTATGTCACAAATTACTATTAAATCTGTACCTGTCATTGTAGTATTCTTTTATTGTACACAATAAATTTTATTTTCTGCAATGTTTATACATTCAAATTAAATAATTTTTGACACCACTAATGTTTCTATAACTTTTCCCTAACCGCAGATAAATTCTACATTACTTAAATCCGTCAAGTTACATCGTCCGAATCATACTGTTCAGTGTTCATTTTTTAAGGATCATATTGAACGCTCCATTTCGATGAACCAATTTACAAGAACTGGACCAACTAAACGAACGGGTCTTTGCATCTATATCATGCCTTCGGACGAAATGTAGTATTGATAAGATAAAGTTTAAAAAATTCACAATCATGTTTAAAATTAAAAGTAACTATTCAATAATAAGGTGCAACTTATTCTCTGGAATATTTAAAAGTTATCACAAACATGCAAACAAAACGTCTTCTCTTATACATTGTACATATATGAATCTGTGTTGGTGGCTCAAATTTACATTGACAAGTAACATTACAATATTTTCTCTTTTTCAGACGAATTTGAAGACGGAGATTTAAGAATTCATTTCTTCTTTTTGTCGCACAAAAGTCCATTCATTCTACAACTTACGAAAATTAGAGTTCAGCAATACGGATAAATAACGTAGCCTTGAAGATGGAGCGAGAACATGCCGTGGATAATGAATTAGATATTAAAGAAGAGATCGAATTTTCATTACAATCATTGGAGGAACATGATCAGAGAACTTCTGAAGATGATGACATCGACATCAAAGAAGAATTTCAAATGAATAATCAAGAATTGTTGATGAAGCGAGAGCAGGATGTGGATAGTAACATGAAAGAAGAGATGGATAATTCATTACATTTATTTGACGAGCATGGAGAGAAACCCATTGCATTTGATACAGTCTATATCAAAGAAGAATTTGTTGCAGACAGAGAAGAGCACGAACTTACGAAAGTACATGTAGAAATTCGAGATCACATATGCTCTATTTGTGATGCAAAGTTTCTACAAAAGGGCCATTTAACTCAACATATGATAATACATGCAGGCATTCGTGATCACAAATGTTCTGTTTGTGATAAGACGTTTGTGCTAAAGAAACATTT
This sequence comes from Poecilus cupreus, assembly GCA_963942605.1. Lineage (NCBI taxonomy): Eukaryota > Metazoa > Arthropoda > Insecta > Coleoptera > Carabidae > Poecilus > Poecilus cupreus. Next base: position 3,106,996 of record OZ012728.1, read on the forward strand.
AACCAGACATATAAAATTACATACAGGAATTCGAGATCACATATGTTCTATTTGCGATAAAAAGTTTGTACTAAAGGAAAATTTAACCCAACATATGAAAATACATGCAGGAATACGAGATTACACATGTTCTGTTTGCGACAAGACCTTTCTACAGAAGAGCAATTTGAACCATCACATGAAAATACATGTAGGTATTCGAAATCACATATGTTCTGTTTGTAATAAGATGTTTCTACAGAGTAGTCATTTAACTCAACATATGAAAATACATGCAGGAATTCGAGATCACAAATGTTCTGTTTGTGATAAAAAGTTTGCAACAGAGGTTTATTTAACCAAACATAAGAAAATTCATGCAGGAATTCGAGATTTTAAATGTTCTATTTGCGATAAGATGTTTCTACACAAGGGTCATTTAAATCAACATTTGAAAATACATGCAGGAATTCGAGATCACAAATGTTCTATTTGCAATAAGGTATTTCTACAGAAGAGTAATTTAACAACACATATGAAAACACATGCAAGAAATCGAGACCATAAATGATCTGTTTACAATAAGATGTTTGTACAGAATAGGATTTAACCCAACGTATGAAAATATATGCAGCCATTCCAGATCACAAATATTCTGATTGTGATAAGAAGTTTGAACGAAAGAATTATTTAACGAAAACAGATTTAAAAATTCTGTTTGTGATACGAAGTTTATATAAAATGAATTAGCACACATTTGTTAGAGCATAAATCAATAAATTCTTATACATGTTTAGTTTGTGACAATGGTTTTTTTATTCAAAATATTTTTCTTAGGGTCGATATTTTCATCTATGAGCAAAGTACCGAATAAATTATTCGCCGAATAAATGAAAAATATCTCATCGAAATCATAGCTCAAATGATACTTATTGTTCTAGCTGTCATTTTTTGATGCGCATTTTTTTATTTATTCGACGAATAACTTATTCGGAAGTTTAATCGTAGATGGAAATATTGGCCTTTAGTTAATTGTATTTCTTATTAAGTAGAAGTCGCAGCCCGTGGAAGTACGTAACGATGAAAAGTATACGAAGGTAAGTTTTTTGGCTTGGGAGTTTCCGCCAAGTGCAATGGGAGAAATCATTCAACCGCCATCTTAGTCAATTCATATTTTGCTATTGTTTAATAGCTATTAACATTCCAAGTGACGTTATGAGTATCATAACATCTTAGGCCTGTTATGACATAACATCACTAAGAATGTTAATAGTTATAACCGGATTCAGGAGATTAAACTTATGTTTACATGCACAAAAGTAGGCAGGGTAAGTATGTCATAAGTCTATGCTGTACGATATTATTACCATACTGACCTGTCAAAACAGTCAAGAAAATGAAAATAAAACACAACCATATATTAATACACACGGAATTAAGATGTTCAGAGCTTCACCTGCTGCGTTCCAAATATTTTCAGGCAATTCAGCATCGCCAAAATCCACTTTTTATCTAGCCATTATGAACATATTTGACGTTTAAGTAAAAAAAAAATGTGTTGCCGATTGTGACACTATGAACTGTTAGCAACCTGTAAAGTGTCACTTTTATGCCTAGGCTGTAAAATGATTTTACATAGCAACAGCTCTACAAATGCATAGCAACCGTTCAACAAATTAATGGCAACGTAATTTTTCAGCGATAACCTTCAAAATATGTATATAAAATAATCACTAAATTAATAATTATTTTTAATCGGCAAAAAAATTATGTGTTTAACTCGACACCAAACACAGATTTACAGCTTCGGCAGCATTAATTGCCTTGGCTTAGCCTCGTCAATGAAACGGCAGCCTCTGCTGTGAATCTGGTATTTTGGTGCCTAGTTAAACAAAGAACTATTATAAATATGATACAAAACAAGTGTAACCCAAGGTGTTAATAAAAACAAACAGACTTACTTGATCAGCTTCTAAAATTATGACAGACGTTATTCTCTATTCTCTACGAGCTCAGATTTCAAACTGACATCTGTGACTGTTTTGATACTCATAACATCGCTAGAAATTAATCTTTGTTACTCATCAATAAAGTTTGTTTCTAATTATCCTTCCGAAAACCTACAAATTGTATCTTAAAATACATTTACCTTACCACAATGAAGAATGTGTGATGTGTACAAAATATATTTTTAAACTAGGGTTGGCAACATTGTGTCGATCATGTCATGTTTCTGTCAAATTTGTAACCGTCGCTTACAAAGCTCCATTTTTATGCTCCACGTGAAATCAGTTGTATTAAACTTGCTACTGAACAGAGTTTTGTGTGTTGTGTCTTATTTCTAAGTAAATTTAAAGTGTGTTTATGGTGGAATATTGCTTTCCTGAAATTGTAAGTAAACATATCATTTTTATTAAACAGCATGTATCTGTCTTAATTATGTAATTTGAAGTTTGAAACCTAATAAATCAATTGGCAGGTTCACTGTATTGTATATTTTCTTAATTAAGTTTTTATTCAGAGTAGCAAATGCACCTTTATTCAAATGAATATTCCTTGTTCCACCGTTCAATAAAATAGTGTACAGCCCGTGAGCCCGCTGGTGTCGCGCACTGGTAGAGAATGCATTCGGAAGGAGAGATAGATAACACGCGAGAAATTCTGTCGGATGTTTTGTTTTACACAAAAACATATACAGTGTGTCCTGTTTATAGTACGAGTGCATTGGGATCTTCAGAACCGTAAGAATTACGTGCTTGATTAAATTGGAAGAAAGTTGAAAGTTGAACATGTATTTGATACATTCATAATGTAAATTTAGCGATTTTATTTTTTACTGATAACTTTGCTATATGTCATAATACGAGATTCTGGTTTGTACTTAATTTTGTCACTTTTTAATGGTGAATTTGCAGAAGCACTCAAGTTTTTTTATATCTACACATTTACGAGTTACTGGTATCAACTTTTATTTTTCATATGGAGGTCATAGTAATTCATTACATTTTTAATAGAGATTTTTTTTTGCTTTACAACGATATAAAACAATAATAATATATTTTTATAATTAACAGAAAAATTAACGAAATATTTAGTTATAATATAATTTAAATAAAAAAAGTGAATCGTATGCTGCTATGATAACATTTAATAATAAACAATAGAATCTCGCCATCGAGTTAGATTTAGTTTGAATGTTTGTTTTGGTGTACTAGGAATTCCACTAATTGGCCCAATCATAGTTAACGAAATTTTAAATGCCAATGTCCCTAGATATTTAAATAGGTAACTAAATGATATTGCAGATGTTTTACATACATTGCAAATTTGTCAAATACAAAATATGTGGTTTCAACAGGGTGGAGATTCTGCTCATAAATCACAATATTTACATGTTCGATTTGGAGGGATTTAACTCAATTAAATTTTTTATGGGGTTACTGAGAAAATAAACTCTTTCTTCAGAAAAATTAAAATGAAAATGTACTACGAAATGCCACAGTAATAATTCTGAATCAAATTAGGCCAAGAATATTAAGTAAAAACTTAATGAAAGGCGCATAAATGCTTGGAACGAAATACCCAATTAATAGAATATTTATTGTTAAGTTTTCGTAAATTATTTTTGATTTGTTTATTAAATTGTTATTTTCTTTCATAGCAGCCTATTCAGCAGCCAATTCAAGTTTTTACAGTATGACAGACATAGGAATACAGTGTTGCTAAATATATTCCAAAAGTAACGTGTTAGACAAAGACGGAAATCCAGAGACAGATTATTTTGTTTTCGCTTATGTATGTTCCTTATAATTAAAAAAAAATACTGACAATTTTTCCTCGTTTAACAGGAAAGATAAAAATTGCATAAATGAAAATTAAATTTATAACTACAATATATTTTTTACTGTATTTGTAATTCTAATTTCTGTTAATAATTATCCAGTTAAAAACAAGTTATAGTTTATTGTTAACAGTTTCATAAAATTGCTTTACTTTATTATTGCAATAAATCAAGATATATAATTCGTATTTATGGAGTAAATAGCTCTGTGGTAACGTGTCGGACTATGGATCGTGAGATCCACAGTTCGAATCCCACTGCCGACAGGTACAAATTTAAATTTATCCTTGTAGTTCTCCCTCCACTAAAATCTTTGAGAGCTATGATTTGACGGCTGATAATCGCACTTCATACGTAATAATATATCACTTACCGAGATCTGCGTAAGCAGAGTGCCGCACCCGTAATGGGTAAAAGGCGTGATGATATATTTATTTATTAAACTTGATAATACATATTATTATTTGACTTGTTATATTATTTTTGGTACATTTTATTCACATGACTAACAAAGTGAATAAATATTTAATAGATAAACAGAGCACTACATAATATAGATTATTCAATTTATTGTTAAGAAGGAAGTATTATAAAATACAAGATTAATATAACAAATTGAAAATTTTTAAGTAAGGTCCTGGTTACTTTGTTTCGCATTCACAATCTAAGCGTATCAGCGGTACTCAAACACTCAAAATATACTTTACATATAATTGTTTTCATCATTTTCAATTTTACTATCGCCACTTGTTTCATTACGATTAATAATTACAGGATCAATATCATTGATTACTAAATTGATATTTTCAATAATACAACTATTTATACCTATCTTAAACGTAATTAACAAAAATCTTTAAATTATTAAGTGAGATTTATCCGTAAAATTATAATCGTGTCATACAATATTTTACCTCAGAAAAATGAAAAATTTAAGTATTGCTTGTTGCAATTAGGATAACTTAAGATACAGTTACATTACAAAAAATATAATTAGAATGGAATGTTTCTTAAAATTAGATATTAGATTGCAAAAGACTATCTCTACTAAGAAACAGTTATTAAAACATTTCTTGTAAAGTAAAAGTAAGTAGTTAATATTTTCAAACTTTTGAGAACTGCGAACTTTTCTTCTCGGCGCTACTATTAAGATTTACAACCCTCAGCCCTCTGTACTTACATTTCATTATGTAATACTCATACTGTAAACTTACAGTGTTACAGGCATGATAAACGAATGGTATATCATGAAACAATGTAAGTGTAAAACTGGCAACTAGGCTGGGTTTCATTCCATAAGAATAACATTGCCTATGTCTGCCGTACTGTAAAAACTTGTGATTTTGAGTCCTATTCTGTGACCTGCCAGATTTCCTGTTTAAGCCCATTAGATTTTTACTTATGGGGATATTTAAAGATAAAAATGTATGTTACCGTTAAAATAATTTAAATGAATTAAAAAATAATATTGAATTTGTTCTTAATAATTTTGACGGAAGAACACTGCGATTAGTAAGAAATAATTTTTCAAAAAGATTAGAAATTTGTATTCATGTTAATGGTGAGAATCAATTTTTATAAATTATATGTCTTCATATTGTATACTGTTTATTTTCTAATAATTATTCACAAATTAAAGAATATTATTTTTGTAATTATTTCTGCATTTGATTTATTTGTTTTTTTTTTTTCGTGGCAATCATTGAATATACATTTTTAATTTTGCATTTTTCTCAAATATTTTGTAATATTAGGTTATTACATGTGGATATCGTTGAACTCAGAGAAAAATACTGTATCGAATAAGTAAATAAAAACAATAGGTTGCCATTTAAAATAAAAAAATGCACCCCGTATTTTGAAAATCACTGGAATAAAAAAATTCTTGTTTCGCTCATTTTAATTGTCTAATAATATAGAAATTGTTTACTAATTACACCGACCTCGTTCTCGAAATAGCAATAGTGTACCACTTAAAATGGACAATATTTTATTCAATTTTGGAGGATATATTAATAGTTATTAAGTATTATGAAATTCAGTTTTGATAAATTAAGGAAACTAATCAATTAGTAGTCTGTGCCCTGTGCATGACAATCGTGGTTGCTTAAGATTGTATTTATTGACAGTGATGTCTTAAGTATTTGGTGCAAATGGCAATAAGTGATAAGTGTGTGAATGAAAGCAATCGTGGGTCAGTTAAAAAGCTTGAATGGGTCAGTGTCTGACCCACGGGTCATAGGTTCGCAATTACTGGTCTATAACATGTAACGGAATGGCATATCCCACACTCGCAAACCGTAGCCCTCGCCTTTGGTTCGAACTACATTCTTTATGCTCGTGTTGAATATGTGCCCTTCCATTACTTGTTGTAGAATATACTATTCTTCACTGATAGGATGCTCCCCTTGATCTCCTACAACTTTATTCAGTAGTATTTTTTTGTGAGTATAATAATAAAGTAAATAATGGCGATGATCGGCTTTGGTGTTACAGCCTGTATATGAACGCTATTTTATTATTTCTTCAATTTTCTAGGATTTGTTTTTATTTTCTCGTTCCTTCAAGTGAGTGAAAGAGGCAGAAAGAGAGATAATGTGTGTGTGGGACGGTTCACTGCAGATTGATCCAAAGATTCGATAAACGATACGAACCAAGTTTTTATTCGCGAAACTGTCTAATTACCTAGAATCATAAGAACCTGTGTTGTTGGCTCAAGTTTACATTCACAAGTAACACTATATTTTCTCTTTTTCAGACGATTTTGAAGGCGCAGATCTCAGAATTCATTTGTTGTTTGTCGCACAATAGTCAATTCATTCTACAACTTTCGAAAATTAGGGATCAGTAATTCGGATAAATAACGTAGCCTTGACGATGGAGCGAGAGCAGGCCGTGGATATTGAATTAAATATTCAAGAACAAAACGAATTTTCATCACAGTCATTGGAGGAACATGATCAGATAACTGTTATAGATGATGACGTCGACATCAAAGAAGAATTTCATGTTAATAATAAAGAATTGTTTATGAAGCGGGAGCAGGAGATAGATTGTGATATAAAAGAAGAGATAGAAGATTCATTAGATTCATTCGACGAGTATGGAGAGAAACCCATTGCATTTGATACCGTCTATATCAAAGAAGAATTTGTTGCAGACAGAGAAGAGCACGAACACATGAAAGTACATGAAGAAATTCCAGATTACAAATGTTTTGTTTGTGATAAGATGTTTCTAGAGAGGAGTTATTTGAATCATCATATGAAAAAACATACAAGAATTCAAAAGCACAAATGTCCTATTTGTAACAAGATGTTTGTACAGAAGGGTAATTTGGCCCATCATATGAAAATACATGCTGGAATTCGAGATCACAAATGTTCAGTTTGTAATAAAATGTTTCTACAGAAGAGTCATTTAACTCAGCATATGAAAATTCATACAGGAATTCGAGATCACAAATGTTCTGTTTGCGATAAGACGTTTTTACTAAAAGAAAATTTAACTCAACATATGAAAATACATTCAGGAAAACGAGATTACAAATGTTCTGTTTGCGATAAAACGTTTCTACAGAAGGGTAATTTAATCCATCATATGAAAATACATGCAGGAATTCGAAGTCACAAATGTTCCGTTTGTGATAGGAAGTTTCTACAGAAAAGTAATTTAAATCAACATATGAAAATTCATGCAGGAATTCAAGATCACAAATGCTCTGTTTGTAATAAGAATTTTATACGAAAGGGTTATTTAACCCAACATATGCAAATACATGTAGCAAAACGGAATTACAAATGTTCAGTGTGCGATAAGATGTTTCTACAGAAGAGGAATCTGACCAATCATATGAATATACATGCAGTAACTCCAGAACATAAATGCTCTGTTTGTGATAGGAATTTTGTAAGAGAGGTTTTTTTAACCCGACATATGAAAAAACATCACGAAAATCTATTATAAATATTCTGATAAGAAATAATGAAACTTTTGCTGAATATTGTATTTTACATTTTGAATTTTCATTATACTGAAAATCATGCACATTTCTTTATTTGCAATATCATCCAAATTTGATTGGTAGATACGTCAAAAATTCTTACTTCTGATTGGTTAAAATGTACCGCGCATAAGTTCTGTAAATCACTTTGACAAGATGTAGATAATATGTAAGAATAATGACTAGTTTTTAATGGAATAACAATTAAATACACAATTCTGCTCATGACAGCTTTTCTAATATGTATTTTACAAATGCGCCAGATTGACACAATATTCTAACCTGAAATTCAAGTATTTTGGGTAATAGTACCTGCTTCGTTCTTTTCATAAATCGACTTGGCAGAAAAACGATAGTTAATAATTTGTATTATTCACATTTCGTTTGAAATTTGCAACCTACATTCTATTTTTTGCTGCAGTTACAACTGCATTAAGTTGATTTTAAAATATAAATTATTATTATTATCATTAAGCGGTCCTAACTGCTAAGGTTATATGCCGCCTCGGAACCTCGTTTTCGGTGGTGTGACAACGGCACGCAGTGTTAAAAATATAAATCTCAATTAAAATATTAAATACAATTTTCTAGCTGAATCTATTTCGTTTGAATTCCGGAAATCAAAATTAGCATTTAGTAGATTATGTATGATAATTGGATTTTGAATACCTAATTATAAAAAATCATATAAAAATATAAGTATTTTATTTATTTATATAGCCTACGAACATTTCAATATACATGCTTATACCGGGTGTACAATTGAAGTGTGGAATATAGGGATTCAACATTATTTATTTGATATTATAAAATTTTACTTATTCACTATAAAGCAATAGTATAAATAGGTTGTTCGGAATTTAAAAGTGCATGCAATAAGATCCATTTAGTTACCTAAGGCCCGGTTGCACCAACATATGCTTTAATTTTTATTAACTAATGGATACTTAAAATTTAATGAAATGTTAAACTAATGAGCGTTGCACCAAAAATATTTTTAATTTTTAACGTGTCATTAGCAGATGGAGCATTAAGTATAGGTTGGTATGGTTTTCTAGTGATGTACCTAGCTTCACTATTGTTTTGACAGGACTTGACAAACGTCAAAATTTCATAACGATACAAATATTGCTGTTTACTTTCAAGTAACATGCTATAAAGTACTGCAGTGGGAACAATTAATTCTAATATTTTATTCATTTAAAATTTCAATCGTACTGCGAGATAAGATAAGAAATTAATACCTTAACGTGATGGACAGTTGGTCCATCGAACTAACAGGAATGTTTTTGTTGGTAATATCATGCAGTAATTCTAATATATATCACAAATGTGTCTTTTGACAGTCTATAGTGCATTTTAAAGTTCAGTTCGTCATACATTTCGAATGAATTATTTCTATTTCAGAAAATTCTTGGTAGTGGTAAAATTTCTAGACCATAAATTTCATCTTCAGATATTATATTTGAAAAATATCACCTCATAAATAGCAATAATTTTATGTGTATTTGCATTTCAGCGTGAAATATATAGATACAAAAATATTCACAAAACAGAACATGTCAAATATTGACATGTGTCAAATATTAATGCTACATTAAAAATTTAAGTACAGAAAAACGGGTACTTAATTTAATGGTTCGTTTAATGTGACATTACCGTTAATGCGGATTGGTGCAACAAAATTATGTCACTTTTAATTTTTCATTAATTTAACCCGACATTAATATTTTAAGTATCGTTGGTGCAACCGGGCCTAAGTGTTAGTATTTCACGATATGCCAATCAAATTAATATTTATTAGAAAACTTATAATACGGCCATGACAAAAAACAAAAATGGAATATATTTGACATTTCAGAACAAAGATTAGATTTATTTATCACATTGTATTATTTTCTGCAGAAATTTCATAGAAGATTATAATAATACGAGTTTAATTCAAGAGTTCATATAACTCAATTTCTTTCTGTTAAACAAATAAATATATTTTAACCTACTTTTGAAACGTCTAATAATTTTCAATAGTTATATCACGAGTGCTAAAAATTTAATCGATAAAATTTGACATGTCTAGCTTATGCATAAAATTTTGCTTAAAAAGTGTTTGAGTACATAATAATTTGAAATTTTATCTTAAATTATTATGTACGATAACACTTTTTTAAAAGCAAAATTCTATAAATAAGCTAGACATCAAATTTAATCGATTCAATTCTTTAGCACGAGGGGTATATCTCAAGATTATTTCATGAATTCATAGCATGAACTTTAATACTTGCCGAAGAAATTGTACTAAAACGTTGATTTTTGACACATTTTCACATAAATAAATCGGTACACTCATAAACAAAAAGCACCATAAAATTATGTTGTTATAGTGTAACTATAGCAAATTGGTTGTTTTTCTTTATATTTGTCAAATAAATGTCAAAAATTTGTAAATAAAAATAGCTTGAATTGAATAATTCAGCATGTTTAAAGACATAGAATACCAGTAAAGGTAAAAAACATGTAAGTATCTTGCTTCTGCACTAATTATCCAGCTAAATATGCCTTCAAAATGTTCAAAATTTGCATATAAAAGCTAGCTTCAATTTAATCGCGAATAAACAGCATGGTGTTGTTTATTCACTTATCTAAAATGCACAACAATGGAAAATGAGACATTCTGATTGGTCAAATTTGAAATGAATGAAATAATCAATTGTAATTACACAAGGGCTTTTTATTTTGCCGGATAAATTTTTGTTTGTCACGAAACCTTGTTACCTAGCAATTTGACAAGAAAACTGTTTTAATAAAATCACGACACCGTAGGTGGAGTGGTTTTATTTTTTAAACAGTTTTCTAGTCAAATTGCTGTCAGGTGACAAGGTTGAGTTGTCAAACTGAAATTTATACGAAGAAAATAAAATGCTCGAGTGTAATTCGGCGAGATAATTTAACGATATTATTTATGAAACGTTTATTTAAAAGTGCAATTGGTGAAAATACAATTATTATATAACATATTTTTCACATATAATGCAAATGATTTTAATGTAGTTAGTATTTTGATCTGGTTGCTAAGAGAAAGGTAAATAACGTTTATCCAACACCTCTCAATAAATGCTATATAACTATGGCGATTTTAAACAAGCAAAGTAACAGATTATCCACTAGTGGGTATAATTTGGAGGAAAGCCACTAGTGAGTATTTCTTTATTTATAACAATAATAATAACACACAACACCTTGGTAACTACTTCGATTGACATTTTAATTTAAAAATTTAAGCATATGTCACTGTCAAATAAAATTTCTTTCATAAATTTTTCATTTATTAAGAAGTGTTGGATAAAACGTTATACTTCACACGTGGGCAAAGTGGAATTACCCACTCGATAAAATTATCTCACTCAGCCTTCGGCTTCGTGAGCTAAAATTTCTCTCGTGGGTAATTCCTTACTTTGCCCACTTGTAAAGTAAATAACGTTTTATCACTTACAAAATGTTACCTTCTTATTTATGCGCTGTCAAAACGATAATTTTTTTTTCTTTATGGCTTATTTTATATTGGATTGAAATTGTCGACTTTGTCCAATTTTACATAGCATTATAACAATTTTTATAATAAATATTTATTATAATTTGATTGATATATCGTGAAAGACTAACAATTAAAAAACCAAATGGGCCTTATTACATTCATTTTTAAATTCTGAACAACTTTTGTATTTACACTTTTGCTTTACAGTGAATAGGTAAAATTGTATATTCCATATTTCAATACTACACCCGGTATATCAAAATGATTGAAAAAATATTAGATTGCAAGAAAATAGTTTATTGATCTGATAACAAATTTTGTAGAATCGAAAAAGTTTGGCTTCTCTTAAAACCAATATAATCAATCAAGAAATAAGCTTTATCGCATAGGAATAGCATATTTTTAAAATTGTTAAAAAAATATTTATTTCAACTAGGTTTATAATCAGTTTCTAAATTAATTTTCAATATAATGTAATCATGTATGAAAGTTATTAATTTTTCTAAGTACAATACAAACAGAAATAATTATAAATTGCTTAAGCGACAGGATATTTAATTTTACTGAACAATTAAAAATATTTTATAACACACACATTTAATAACCTTAGTAAAATTATTTTGTGTGCAACCGGACGCGAAATAAGCATTTCGCAGCCGCAAAATAGACCCAGAAATTAAATGTCGCGGCTGTTGTTATGGTAACGGCCGCGAAATCCAAAATGATTGTTTTGTACCCTTTTTCGCCGTTGTTTATGGTAACGGATGCGAAATAGAATAAAAAAACAATCATTTTGACACTTGAGAATTGACATTATTTTTTTAAGACCAATTGTTTTGCTTATCAAATGTCGATCCCATAGCAGCCACTTTCTATTTACAATAAAACTGTTTAAAATTTGTAATTACATATTTTTTACGGTTGCACAAAAAATAGTGTGTCCACGAAACCCTTTATCGCCCTCGAGATTTTTCTCTCGGTACGCTAAAGGGCGATTTTGCGGCCTTGTTATACAAATATCTATTAATAAACAATTGTCTGATGTAATGACTTTTGTTGATTAGATTTATTTTATTATGTAATGTATGTAATGTAATTATTAATTTTATCAATACTTAAGGAATCCAAGTGAAAAGTTATTTCAGATGGTACATCTCCTAACGCCGAATAAAGTTTAACTCATGTACCATCTGAAATAACTTCGCTTGTAATCCTTAAGCCTTGCTAAAATTTAAATATTATTTGGATCGTTCATAATTATTGAAATAATTTTATTTTAATATAATAATCGGCCACTGTTTCCGTAACAAATATATTATGATTCTCCATCGGAGATTGAGAGAAACTATGATCAAACAATTCATTAAAATAATATATTTCAGCAGTATTTTTTTAAACTTGGTTTAAATAAATATAAGCAAATCGAAGTTATGTATCATATGGAGTAATTGACATTGATGTCAAAAATTAGATACGCTACGGGCATTAATAACTTAATAATTATTCATGAATTTTATGAAACATTGACAATTTATTGTCTTTATATTTTGTATATTAGCAGTATTAGTTAAACAGAATAAATTAAATATTTATAATTTTATTGCTGTTTCATTTCTTTCCCCCGCACTTTCCTTTAATACTCTTCTGATAATTATTTTGCATTTTTTACATGTATCAATAACATCGCTTGCTGAAAAATTAACATATTTTTTTTTGTAAAATTAATCTGCATACCTCATTTTAATCTGGAGACGTTTCCAAAGCATTTTTGCATTCGTCGCATTTTAATATCTAACAACGAACCCTCCTATGTAAGTTACAACATATTCTAAAACTAAATTTATTTCACTAAAATTGGGAATATAATTCTGATCATTTGCTATGTCTTTTTGTATTGTTTCAATAATCAGATATTTCTCTGCTGACTCATTTATAATTTCAGCGGGCGTTACACTCGAGGAGATCCGCAAATATCGCCAAATATTATTAAATCTAATCGTAATAAAATAGAATATTATTTTTCCAAACCTTATTCTAGACAAATTTTTCTTTGCCAAATATTATTTAAGTAAAATCGAAACAAAGAATTTGACAAGCTGTATTTTTGCCTAACGCATATTTAGTATAAAATATACAAAAAACACACTTTTTGGTATATTTTTATTTGTTATACGGTGTCGTGATTTTATTAAAACAGCTAATTTACAAGGTTTCGTGACAAACAGAAATTTACCCGGTAAAATAAAAAGCTCTTGTTTAATTACAAGCGAAAGGATATTGATAACTTTGTAACAAATGCTGCTGACGGCAGTGCCACCAACGTTTTACGATTATAAAATGTACGCTTACCTGTGGGTACGCTGCTACTGTGCTGACAGGCTGGTTCACTTCTTATTGCACCTTAATTTAAGGTTGCTCCGGACTACGAGACAAAAAATGTTAAATACAGCAGTTTTCATGTAAGTATTTTGACTCTTCTATGGGATAAAAATTATTCATATTTTTTATTATAAGCAGGATAATGACATTTTTACGTACGTATGTATGTCCTTTCGGGATTATGACACCTTGCAGTCTGCATCCGTACCCTAGAGTGAAGCCCAACATATTAATTTTTCCTTTAAATTGCCGCTTACTTTACACTGATGCCTTGCGTATTGCCTACACGACGCAAGTACTTGTTTACCCACTGAAATATAGGAATTCTGGAACGCTCACTAACTGTCTTTGTCGTACAGTCCGCTAAGCAAACTATTTGAACACTCGATACACCCGTACTTGCAATTGGTTTATTCCTTGTATCCGCGAAAAAATCCAAATATAGATGGCACTCTTGTCGCATACTAGCTGTCACCCAAATAGGGAAAACACTTGTCAGAACGCCATTACGGTATATGAATTCCACTTGTTCTTTGGTGTGTTATTTTCGTGTTTAGTGTAAACTTTTGGATTTTTATTCATTTTCAATGTGGGAATAATCATTGTCAGATATTCTTTTATATTTGGATGAAAAAATACGGCCGATTACTGACGGAGAAGCTGTGACTTGTACCATGGAAGAATGCTCCATAGGTTCTACTGTGGTTGTTACATTCTCTTTCATACTTTTCATTAGCTTAATTCTGCAAATATAATAATACTCGTATTACTAGCATTGAACAATTTCCTAACTCTATATTTGTTTATGCTTGTTAATATTCCGTTTTGTCGTTCTATCATCTCTGGCCGAATAACCTTTCTTTTAAATATTGAAAGAAGCTTTCACAACTCATACTATAAAACAATAATTGGGTAAAAAATCAGTGAAATGTTTATTAAAATAACGACGTTTCAACAGCAAAGTGCTGCCCGCTTCAAGTAAAAAATAAAACAGTAATTATTTATTTAACCTTTTTTTATTTAGGAAAACTACCAACTGGTAATTTTTTTGGTTGAAACAGCACCAGGTTTTAATTTTTATCTCCCCTTCTTTGCAAGATATTCTATTAAGTATGTATATGGTAAAAATAAAGAAGATGATAGACATGCTCCATAAATCTGTAGGTTTGAAATGCTCAGAACACATTCACGTATTTTTCTATTTTTAATGCATGAACCCATGCATGTCGGACTTTTATGTCTTTGGGAAAATAATGTAGAGATATATTTTCACTAATAGAACTATTGCATTGTGCAACTGAGCAATATCTCTTAAATTTACTCAGGTTTCTCATGTATTTCCTATGACTTTTAAATTTCGCCACCAGATGTCAGCTACTTTGTTTTTTTTCGCCAATTGATGAAGTGTTTGCCGCATTGTTTTGAACATTTCGGTATGTCTGCAATCATATAACTGCATAGACGAGGCTGTCAATCACTATACTTATAATTAACAATTACCTATACATCACTATAACCAAATTTATTTGGTATCGCTGATTTGTTTAAATAACGTCGTGTTTCAGTGTATTGAAATAGACTACAGATGCGAGAATATATACTATTTTTTCTTTTTGATGGTACAATTTCAAGCCACTTTTGTGAATTATTGATTCGAGGAAAGCTAAAATTATGTATTTATATTGTATTTCTTCTTTTGATACACATTTTGAGGTTAAGTTATACTAAGGTGTAATATTTCATAATAGGATTTAAATAATTTAATTAAATAAATATACATATATCTATAATGCATGCATTCTGGATTAAATTTTATAATAAAATTATGTTTAATTCATTTCAATTAATATTCACAACTTACCCATTTCAATTTCCAATTCATTTATAATAAACAACTAACCTGAAAAACGACAATGGGTTGTTTGGGAACCAGTATGATTTTCAATACTCCCGCAACAATCTATTACCATGTTTCTTATTTTTATTATATTTACACGTTTACTCGAAACTAGATGAAAATATTCACTCTTGGACAAGCCTGTACGACATGCGGTTTTGGTGATAATGCGCATGGCAACCGTTCTACAAACAAGTGTTAGACAAAGACGGGTAACCCAAGGCTCGTTTTCTCTTTCACAAAAACATAAATATAAATAGAAAATAAACAAATAAGAAGGTATGTTTCTATATCATCAAATACTATTTTGTACCGTTTGAGAGTAGTATTGGGCGGGAGGTTATGTGCTGGCCACATCAGATTTTTTTTATTGGATAGAGTGTATACCTTAAATTTGGTCCCATTAAAAGCTTAACCAATTTTACCACGAATAACTTTGTACTGGGTTATCCGATTTCGATGATTCTTTCTTTTTAGAAAGAAACTGAAAAGCATAAAATAAAATAAACCTTTTTAGTCTTAATAGCTATGCTCCTGAATTCAAGTAAGCAACTAAATTTGAGTTGGCGTGCGTTTTTTGTTTGTTTGGTGCTGACTCAAAATTAGTTACTATCCGGTCAAACAACTATTTGTTTCATCTCTAATATTTATATACAACAAAAGAAAAGAATCAAAACCAAAAAAATAGTTATTTGTTTAACTATAGGCACCAAAATACCAGATTTACAGCAAAGGCTGCCGTTTCATTGACGAGAAATATTGAATAATATGTGACTGAAATGATCTAAATTTTTATAATTTGTAAAAAAACAGAACTTTTTTAGTGTTTGACCCCATTGTAATATTGGTTATTAATGTTAATTTAACACAATATATTTGTCAATATTAACTAAAAATACTTGAACGCAAAATTAACAAATCGCAAATAAAATTTTTTCTGTGTTACACCTCCCTTACATATATGTATATGCAAGAGGTGAAAATGATAGAATTTAAGATATAGATATGGTGAATGAAGTTTTAAAAGAAATTTTACATAACTAGCATAACATATAACAATAAGAAAATGTCATTCAATCAAATCCATTTTCCTGTACGCTATATCTTCAATACTTATAATAATGTATAACCATATAATACTTGTATCATTTAATTAACAACTCTCTCAGCATTTAACAAGATGGCATTTTCAGGAGTGGCTATGAAAGCTCTGGGTTCCAAAATTGGAGGATTTACAGTCATCGGATTTAAAGTAAACTTGTAATTCAACAATAGCTGACACAACCCGACTTTCACTTGCATCATTCCAAATCTTAATCCTGTAACAAATTAAATACCAAATTAATAATATTTTAGTTTAATTATTTTTTAAGATTTTACCAATGCAAATCCTGGGCCCTTCTCCAAATGGCAGCCAAGTATAATCTGGCCGTGTGGCTTTGCCTTCCTCAGTAAATCGATCGGGGTCAAATTTTTCTGGTTCGGGATAAAATTCGGGGTCTTTTTGTATAGCCAAAACAGGAATTATAATAGTTGTACCTTTTTCCAGAACAGTATTTGTATCAGGAATAGTATAGTCCGATGTAACAACACGTTGTAATAATGATAATGCCGGGTATTTTCTCATTGCCTCTGTAATTATAATGATATATTTTTCGTAAACAATAATTAATGACACTTATACCTTGGACCACACGTTCCATGTAATGCATTTGCATTATAGCGTCGTATGTTATTTTGCCGTCATATTTCTTTAACACGCGCACAATTTCTTCTCTGAGTTTGTCTTGAATTGGCTGATTTTGCGCTAATTCAAACAAAGTCCAATTCATTGTTGTTGAAGAAGTCTCAAATCCGGCTATAAAGAATATGAAAGCCTGCGCAGATAATTCATTCATGGATAATTTATAATCAGTTACATTTTCTTTGCCATCAAGGTGTTCCTTTTCGTGTTCATCGTCATGTTCATCATATTCTATGTTTCCTTTATTCTTCAGCTGAATTAAAAGTTGTAAAAAATCATTTCTAGTAATGTTATGTTTTTCTCGATACTCAATAGTTTCTTTCACAAGATTTCTGTAGAAAATATCAACCTCCTTGTTGGTAACTCGCATTTTGAAGAATTTTGCAACTTTTGGAAGAGCAAAAGCAAAAAACATTTTTACTCTATCAAATCCAACGGGCGAAAATATTCTTATTCCCAATTTACTGAATTGCGTGTCAGGATCTTTAAAGCTATTACATTCGATTCCAAACGCACAAGATCCAATAACATCAGTGGTATATTGAACTAAAACCTGTTTAATATTAACTGGTTCACCTTTACGTATCGTTTCATTTAAGCAGTCTTTCAGTTCGACACTGCACTCCACTAGAGTTTGAAACATTTTTTTTAGTTTTCCAGAAGTAAATGTTGGAGTTAATTTTGCTCTCAAATTTTTCCATTTCTGCCCTTCTAAAGAAAACAAAGTTGCAGACAATGGATCATTTTCTGCATCGTGGTAGACGCCTCTATCGTAAAAATGTCCGAAATCTCTAGACATTATAGATTTAATTAACTCTGTATCCACGGGCACAAAAGCTGGATTGTGGAAAAGATATACGCCGAAATATCTATGACCTTTTGCTTTCATTTCATTGTAGTAATTATTTAGTATTAGCCCAATATGTAGTTTTAGGGTAACAGACTCTTTGAAATGCCCAAATGGGAACTTCGGTTCCAGATAGGGAACGCCCAGATTCTTCCAATACGTGTAGCGATATTTGAAGTACAAATAAACAGCAGAAAACACAAAAACTATCGCAACTATTATATTATACAACGCGTACCCAGTTAACAACACCATGTTTGTAAACACTTAAACACTTTTCACAACCATATACAAGTAAATGTCAACATACGCCGTAGCTAGTTATATAAATACTGAGATAAATTGTATGTTTTATTATATTGCAAATGTGAATTGACCTTGACTGGAGTACTTGTCCCAGGAATATCAAGAAATGTTTTCGAGATGACACAGTAGATAAATTTTGATAACAGAGCTGGTAGATAACATAGGCGCGTTCGGTTTGGGCGCTCACGCAGATTTCGAGAAAATATTTCTGTTCATTTTAACTCTACCCGCAATGTTTATGTTATAAAATGAGTGAACATAAATTCGTGTACTATTTTAAGCTGAAGTTCACGGAAGGTCGAATAGTATGCAGGATGTTCAATTTAAGTGTGCCAGCATTGCTATCTCGAAAACTATAAGAACTACAAGGTTGGTTAAATTAGCAAACAATTTCTAATTTACAAGACTATTTTAATAAGCATAAAAATATTTTTTTAAACCAGTGGTTCTCAAAATATGGCTCAACATTTATATTTTAAATGGAAACATATATTTTTTATTGTTTTTAAATAGATAATTTTTTTCTGAAATCAACAATATTCACATGTTTTATCCTAAAACAACGGAAGAACTGAGAAAAATGCATTTTAAATTTATATTTATTTTATTAGTATGTATGTAGTTGTAATTAAGAGTGCTTTGAATAGAAGACGATTGAAAATAAATAAATAGCTCCGTGGTAACGTGTCGGACTGTGGATCGTGAGATCCTCAGTTCGAATCCCACAGCTGACAGTTGCCAATTTACATTTATCTCTGTGATTCCCCCTCCACTAACATGTTTGGGGGCTATGATTTAACTGCTGGTAACCGCACTTCATACGCAAAAATATATCACCTACCGAGATCTGCGTAAGCAGAGTGTCACACCCGTAATGGGTAAAAAGCGTGATGATATATTTATTTGAAAATAAATGCTTTATTGAAACAATGGTTGATTGTTGTTAGTTGACATTTGTCTACAATATAAATTTTTAGTGTAAAATGTATAATATTATTACTCACGCCCTAATACTCGTAAATGCTCGTGCTGCAGTTCATATGTACGCAGAACGGTATCCTGACAGGGATAGTGTACAAAACTGCATCTTGACGTGGAATAATTGAAAAATAACATTGAAGAAGTAATATCTAATATCGACGGTAGAACATTACGAAATGTTAGAAAAAAGGGTTCATTGGAGTATTTATCAAACTATGGGAAATTTTAAACAATTTTTAAAAACAAAATCCAAGTATTTTTATCTAAAGTAGACACTACTATTAGTATAAAATGAGTTTAAAATTAAAATTAGAACAACATTGTTCCACAAGTTTATTTTAAATTGTTTTCTATTCTAAGCACTCTTAACCCTCTATTGCTTCTGTTCCCGAACGGGAACATAAAATTAAAATTTTTTTTTCTTTTCTTATGCAGTTTACATTTATGGCAATCATGTTGTAACATTTGGGAACATTATATACACTTTGTTAATTGCCAATTAGGTCATTCCTCCTAATTTGACCAACATAAAAAAATAAATTTTAACTGGAAAAAGGATAATTACAGAAACTGAGATAGAAAATGTAAAATTTGAAGGAAGCAGCTTATTACCTGCTGATATATTACAGCTAAATACACCTTTAAAAAATTTCCAAAAAATTTTTTTATCTGATGTTTTCCTAGAAGGGGCAGTTTATCAAACAATTTTGTATAGTACACAAAGACGACCCAATAGACCAAAGTTCTATTGTAAGTTGAATTTGTTCATAATGTTCCCAATAGTGAACAAAATTTAAAAAAATTTTTTTTTATTTTTGGAAAAAAAAATTATATAACACACTTATTTTACATATATGAATATTTCTTTTTTAAAAAATAATGTTTTTGAGCCCTTATTTAAAAGAAATAATAATTCATGCAATAGAGGGTTAATCACAACTACATGCTAATAAAATTAATATAAATTGAAAACGCATTTTTCTCAGTTCTTTCGTAATATTAAGATACATGTGTATATCGTTGAATTCAGAAAAAAATCTCTGTTAAATAGCTTAATAAAACATATGTTTTCATTTAAAATAAGAAAGTTGCACTCCATATTTTGAGAACCACTGGTTTAAAAAATATTTTTATGCTCATTAAAATAGTCTTGTAAAATAGAAATTGTTTGCTAATTTAACCAACCTTGTAGCTCTTATAGTTCTCGAGATAGCAATGGTGGTACACTTAAATTGAACACCCTGCTTAATTACAAATTCGATAATAGAGAACTTGCAGGAGGCGTGGTCTATTTGGCGGGAGTCTGTTTCTGGGCAACGACCGTTCAGGTTAGCATTGAGTCTTATGGAGGTTTTGGTTCTTGTGACTTATTTTTTTGTTTTGTCGGTGTTGATTGCGTGTTTTGTTTATATTATATACTTTTTAAGAAAGGTAAATGTATATATAATGTATATGCATTTAATACATATATGTAGAGCAAGTATATTTTAAATGAAATGTATTAGAAACACATTAAATGTATTGGTAAGTTGATGTATAGTATATGAATCAATACTGATGACAGATATGTTTTACAAATATTACTCGTTAGATTCTACCGATAAAGCTTTCACATATTCACTTAATTTACTCATCTAAAAATGAAATATAAATTAATATATTTTAAAATTTAAAGTTAAAGAAAACAGTTATATCAAAGAAATAAAATAATAATACTTGTCAAGTCTTACAATGCTAAGTCTTGTTAGAAATATGATGTTAATTGTCGAAACCCTTGATAACTGATTAAAAACTGTTTAGTAACTGAAGAACTTAACTAAAATCATTTTTTATATCCTCTTTTCATTTATTGTTGGGGTTGAAATTGGTAGGTGGTTTGAAAATTACTTTAATTGGTTTATTTTGGTAATAAGCAAACAGTTTTTTAATTTAGTTAGTTGATGCAAAATGTACTTCTCAAAATTTTCTTCAAATTGAGGTTAATTTCTAATACTATTAAAATTACTGACATCTACATGGATTTTCACTAATTGTTAAATAAATAAGCATATACCATTTCTTAATCTATCAGAAAATACACAAAATATGATGAGAATATTACAGTTTTATAAATTATTTTCATCAACATTTACGATACTACACTTTTAAAAAACGATATTTTAAAATTGCTTTATATTTAGGAGAATTTTGTGTAACCAGTATAATTATGACTTACCTTAATCAACGTCATAAGTTTTCTTATTTCAAAACAAAGTAGAATGCGAATAACAGATAATTTTACAAAAGTAAACATGAATACTCCATAAGACGCCATGTTAAAATTTTGTCTGGTTGCCCAGGAACAGGTTCGCGCGCTAAGTTTGTGACTTTGATGCAAGTACTCTATTGTAATAAACAAAAAATTCATGACATTGAGATTATTTATGAAGCACCTACTGATAAAATTAACCTAACCAGGGACTTGGGAAGTAGGAGTCAAGGAGGCACACCGCCCATAACCAGCAAAATAGTACGACTTGCTGAGTTGACTTTTAGCATATTCGGCGAGTAAACCTATTTTGCACGACACCGTCCATTAGAGCCCTTCAGACACCATTTCTTACAAAATAGTGCGCCTTGTGAAGCAATTCCACTTTCGTCCAGCATGAAAACACTTTCAAGTTGCATAGAATTAAGACTCAACAAAAAAAAACTAATAAATTGTATAAAAATGAAACTTTGTAAGCAACGGTCATCAATTTGACAGAAGCATGATTCACACAATGTTGTCAACAGTAGTTTTAAAGTTTATTTTGTACAAATGGGTTATTGCATGCATTCTTCAATGTAAAATATATTAAGTAATATTTTGTAGGTTCTCAGAAGGGTTTTAAAAAATAATCTTTATTGTTGAGTAACAAAAATTATGTTCATTAAAAAAACCGCTTCCTTGTTATAAAATTAAAATATTATTATGGAAAAATTAGAAGACGAACACTATACATTAGTTTAGATAACCAACTAAATGTTATTATTACTATATAAATAAATTATAATATAATTAAATTGTATACTTTTAACAATTAACAAATTCTCATTGTGATTAAATATTATATATTGTTGTAACTAGCATGCAGCTATAATAAATAAATATATGCATTCATTCTAAACTCATTTTGATAGATAATTTGTACGATTTTTGAGGTTAATGCAGACAAATGTCAAATAGCTATGGATTTCAATCCATTATTTTCCTGTTCTTTGACGTCACGCAATCGGATTTGTTCCTTCAGATCGGGATGGATCGCTAACCGAAAGAAAACACTTTTTGTCACCATTAGCAAGTTGCTGCAATAACAACTTCGTTAGATAATGGGTCCCATTATATCGTTATTATATTAAATGAAATATATAATCTTAACTTTGTATCAAGAAAAGATCATTTATAATCTATTTTCTGCATGTAATTTCATATGTCGGGTTAAAATATCCTTTCGCACAAACATCTTCTCACAAATAGAACATTTGTGATCCCGAGTGTCTGAATGTAATTTCATATGTCGGGTTAACTGTTTCTTCATTATAAACATCTTACCACAGACAGAACATTTGTGATCACGAATGCCTGCATGTATTTTCATATGTTGGGTCAAATGATCCTTTTGTAGAAATTCCGTATCACAAATGGAACATTTGTGATCTCGAATTCCTGAATGTATTTTCATATGAAAGAGTAAAGAGCTCTGATATACAAACATCTTATCACAAACAGAACATTTATAATTTCGAGGTTCTGAATGTATTTTCATGTGTTGGGTTAAATTAGCCTTTAGTAGAAACATTTTATCACAAACAGAACATTTATAATCTCGAGTTCCTGAATGTGTTTTCATGTGTTGGGTTAAATAAACCTTTCGTAAAAATAACTTATCACAAACAGAACATTTATGATCTCGAAATCCTGAATGAGTTTTCTTATGATAAATTAAAGAGCTTTGATGTACAAACATCTTATCACAAACAGTGCATTTGAAATCTCGAGTTGTTGAATGTGTTTTCATGTGATGGTTCAAATTATTCTTCTGTAGAAACGTCTTATCGCAAACAGAACATTTGTAATCTCGTTTTCCTGCATGTATTTTCATATGCTGGGTTAAATTATCCTTTAGTAAAAACTTCTTTTCACAAATAGTACATTGGTGATCTCGAATTCCTGTATGTAACTTTATATGTCGGGATAAATGTTTCTTTAGTACAAACATCTTATCACAAACAGTACATTTGTAATCTCGAGTTGCTGAATGTGTTTTCATATGATGGTTCAAATTATTTTTCAGTAGAAACGTCTTATCGCAAACAGAACATTTGTAATCTCGTTTTCCTGCATGTATTTTCATATGCTGCGTTAAATTTCCCTTTAGTGAAAACTTTTTTTCGCAAATAGTACATTGGTGGTCTCGAATTCCTGTATGTAACTTTATATGTTGGGATAAATGTTTCTTTAGTACAAACATTTTATCACAAACAGAACATTTGTGATCACGAATGCCTGAATGTATATTCATATGTTCGTGCTCTTCTCTATCTGCAATAAATTCTTCTTTAATATAAACGGCGTCAAATGCAATGGGTTTCTCCCCATGTTCGTCGAATGAAAATCCCATATCTTCTTTCTTTTCACTACCCATGTTCTGCTTTCGCTTCATCAACAATTCTTGATTATTCATTTGAAATTCTTCCTTTATTTCGACGTCTTCATCTACAACTTCCTCATTATTAGATGTCGATTCGCACTTTACATATCTCAAGTCAAATTCGTAGCCTTTGCTGTCTGCAATAAATTCTTCTTTGATATCGACGTCATTATCTACAACAGCTCTCTGATCATGATCCTCCAATGATTGTAATGGAACTTCTATCTGTTCTTTAATATTTACTTCACGGTCCACGGCTTGCTCTCGCTCCATCATCAAGTCTACGTTTATCAGGTATTACTAGACCCTAATTTTCTAAAGTTGTAGAATGAATGGACTATTGTGGGTCAAAAAGAATTAACGAATTCTGCAATTTCCGTCTTCAAAATCGTCTGAAAAAGAGAAAATATTGTAATTTGTAATATTACTTGTCAATGTAAATCTGAACCATCAACACAGATTCTCATGATTCTCGGTAATTTGATAGTTTCGGGAATAAAAACTAGGTTCGTCTTGTATATCGAATATTAGGATCAGGTCTAGGTGAACCGCTAGCTATACACACTCTATAGATTATAGATGTAAAACGGTAGCCAAAGTTCTGATATTATAATAAAATTTGCTGTTTATTTAAAATAATTATATATTAATGTTAAAATGGGGTCATAAACCTTTTTTTGTTTTATTTTTTTTTTCTGTAAGTTTAAGTAAAATTATAAAAATAGATACTAATTTTAATATTAAAATGCATTTAGTTATTAAGATACGATTTTTTGAAATTGGCATCCTATTTCAAATTTTTCGCTTGTGACGTCAGCATCTGCGTCATCTTGTCATTCTACGAAACACGCTCTTGCGGAGAGCGAGGAACTACACCAACTGTCAAATTGACTGTTATCTGTCATTGTTATTTACTGAGAGGTTTTTACAAATATTGTTTATTCACATTACCTGGCCAAAATAATATAACAAATATAATAAACATAAGTTTAATTTGAAAATCGTTGTTAACTGCAACATATGAGTTGAGATGACAGCTGTGATAATGAGACTACCGATATTACCGACAAGCGACAAGATATAGTACAACAAAGCATTTTTTTTTAACACGTCCTAAACTCTTTGACTAAAAATGTTATAATTAACCAATATCTAATTTAATTTATCGGAGTATTCATGCTTGCCTTGCCATGCTTTACATTCTATTGCAAGATGACATCACGATTTTGCAACCGCGAAACTTCAGAAAGGAAATTATGAATGAAAAGTTGAAAAATTATAAGAAATATTGAATAATATGTTACTGAAATGATCTAAATTTTTATAATTTGTAAAAAAACACAACTTTTTTTAAAAGTGTATGACCCCATTGATAGACACTGCACACTGCTCATGAGATCCAAAATCAGAATCAAAATGATAATGAGGCAAACAATTTACAATTAACTAATTCCAGAAGTCAACAGAATAGAAGAACGAAATTCCATTTGTAATAATTTACCATTGTAAAAATAATTTATGATAATTTTATGCTATAAACTATATTGTAAAATACAAAACTTTCTGTACAACATTCTATTATAATAATATTGTACTTAAATTATTTTATTAATTCTGTGCTAATTGTTGAATTAGATTTTAAATAATGATATATTGGATATTGTTGAAGACAATGCTTATGATATTCAAAAGATAACGAGGAAATGGGAAATTTTATTTTAAATAATTTACCATTTTAAAAATAATTTATTAAAAACTCGACGTCAACGGGGGCAAATCTACTGAGAGTCGTATGCAGTTTCTACGGTTACTAGAAAGTTACCACAAATTGAAGGTACCGTGTTCCGAAAACACACCGGTTCGCTGAAAAAAGTGTTACCTGAATCGTACAAATTACAGTTCGAGACATAAATTATGCAGGGATGTAAAAGTAAATTAATTGGAGTTGCGTTACTTTTAAATAATTTTGGTCATAATGTCTAAGATTTCCACCCTATTTTCCTGATGAAAATTCGATAGAGTAGGTTTGGACATCACTTCAACAATATGTTGTCAAAAATATGTTATCATTGAAAAAAAATTAAGGTACATTTCTAGCTACAAAAGCTCATGACGAAGTGTTCGAACAATTCACGAGACAATACGAAGAAACCACTTGCGAGTCGGGCAATGATGATTAGATGTAAAAATTATTATATTATAATTATATATATATATATATATATATATATATATATATATATATATATATATATATTGAGATCGCAATGGTAGCCACTTAAAAATGAACACCCTATATATATATATATATATATATATATATATATATATATATATATATATATATATATATATAGTATTTTTAATTTTCATTATTATCAAAGAATATTCATATATGTACAGGTGTCCCAGATTTAAACAGCCTTACTTAAAATTAGGATTAAACACCTAAAAATAGGGCGACAAGTTTATTTGAGCAAATGTCCGTAAATGCTTTATTCCAGAGATATTCATGTTTTTCTTATTGAGTCGGGCTACTTTAAAAATCAACTTCATAACGAAATATCCAGTATTATCTTATTGAGCTGAGACATAATAATTAAATTCAATTAATAATAAATTGGTTATTACCTAATTTTAATACAAAATTTAGTCTGCTTGCACTATTGTCAAAGAAAAAATGAGAAATTATCAACGAATTTAAAGAATTTTTTTAAGGTGCCATAAAAGAAAAAGTCTATGAAGAACCGATAAATAATTTAGACTCACTACGTAGAAAAATCATTCCGGTTGCGAAACCATATCTCCGGAGCAATGTCACGCAGCAACCAATGCAGTGGCAGATCATTGTCGTGCCTGTTTACGTGCTGTAGGTGAACATTTTGAACAAATATTAAAAAAAAAATAGTTTATGAAGTTATGTTATTTTATTATTTTAAACAATAAATTTCCTTAAATTCATTGATAGTTTCTCATTTTTCCCCAGACATCAGTGCAAGCAAACTAAATTTTGTATTGAAATTAGGTAATAAACAATTTATTATTAATTTAATTTAATTATTATGTAACACCTAAATACGATAATATTGGATATTTCATTATGAAGTTGATTTTTTAAAGTAGCGCTACTCAATAAGAAAAACATGAATATCTCTGGAATAAAGCATTTACGGACATTTGCTCAAATGAACTTGACACCTTATTTTTAGGTGTTTATATTATGGATTAAGTTAGGCCGTTTAAATCTGGGACACCTGTATAAATTATGCGAAAATTGTTTCGTTTAATACAAAAACTTTTATATCAGACTGTATTTCTCGCGCGTACTATCTATCTCTTTCCATTCGAATGCTTTCTCTCTCAGTACCAGCGAAAACAGATACTTGTTGGGCTGTACACCATTTTATTAAACGGTGGTACAACGAATATTCATTAGTAAACAAAGGTACACTTGACACTTGAATAAATACTTAATTTAAGAAATGTATCATACAGTGCATCTGTTAATTAATTTATTAGGTTTCCAACTTCAAATTACAAAGTTAAGACAGGTTACATGCTGTTAAATAGAAATGATATGTTTACTTACATTTCAGGCAAGCAATATTTTAGCTTGTTCTTGCACAGCAATTTCAATATCGTCTAGCATTAACACACTTTCAAGTTACTTAGAATTAATACACAACAAACAAAACTTTGATAAGTAGCATATTTTATATTAAATGATTTTACGTATTGAGTAAAATGAAGTTTAGTAAGCGACGGTTATGAATTTGACAGGATAGAACCATGATTGACACAATGTTGCCAACCATAGTTTTATAGTTCATTTTACACAAAAAGTTATTTCATTCTTCAGTGTGACAAATATAATGTTCAGATTTACTTTTGTAGGTTCTCAGGTAGGATTTTGAAAAATAATTTTTATTGTTGAGTAACAAAGATTGTCCATTAACTTTTTGGTCTCAAATTACAAATTTTAATAATGATTATATTTAATTATTTAATACGTTATATTATAAGTGTTCGCTACTGAGTGATTTCAAAACATCTAAGTAGAAAGAGGATACCAAGGCGAATCATGCCGGCTGAAGTTAAGTTCAGATGATAATGACTTTTTTTTTTTATAATCGAGCTTATTTTCTAAAAAGGATGCTACCGTAAAAATTTCAAAATTGGCAAAATTTTTAGTCCCATACAATGCACCATTCATTTTTGTTAATTTAACAAATTTCAAATTTGTTAGCAAAAAATAAATTATTTTTGTGTATTTCGTAACTAAATATATTTGTGAATATAGTAATTATTAACATTTCTTTGTATGTTATTTTGACTACATATTTTAGTAATTATATTGAAGCAGAACAGTAAATCATTATTATTATAATAATTTAAGTTGTCACAAAGTATATTATTTTTCTTTAACAATTTCAAATTGATAAGTTAGCCAAATTTTTCTTGTTATTATTGACGAGTCTATTTGTTAAATTTTATAAATCCAGCAAATAAATAAAAACAACAATTTTTCTTGTTAAAAATTCAGAACTGACAAAATTTTAATTTTACAAATGGTCATATTTGTTGAAATTATTATAGTAACACAATATATTTGTCAATATTAGCTAAAAATACTTAGCAACCGCAAAATTAATAAATCGCAACAAATTTATTACTGTGTAGAAATGAAAAACAACGAAATTATTTTAAAAGGAAATGACAATTATATGTACCAAATTCATACTCAGTTATACAGGGTGTTAATACTAAGTCGTTACACCCGAAAATGGTAGATAGAACTCATTAAAACAAACAACTTTTTTTAGCTCAAATTTTTTATTTGGAGCCCCATTTCATAGTTATTGGCGTTCTCTTGTTTTTCGAAAAATCGTCATAACTCCTATACACAATAAATTCTGGGATGACAAAATTATTAAAAATGAGAATTTATTTATTTTAATTCATTTTTGCGAGAAATAGACTCTGGGGGTTTACCAATTAAGGAAATATTTTAGGGTTTATAAATGTTTGGTTTGGTTTTGATCCTTTTCTTTTGTTTTTGTAAATAACGTATATAAATATGTTCATGTACTAGTGCTGTCTTTTTTTGTAAAAAAATGTGGTTAAATTTTAGTACAAAAATGT
The DNA here is from genome assembly GCA_963942605.1 of Poecilus cupreus. Taxonomy (NCBI): domain Eukaryota; kingdom Metazoa; phylum Arthropoda; class Insecta; order Coleoptera; family Carabidae; genus Poecilus; species Poecilus cupreus. Next base: position 3,136,320 of record OZ012728.1, read on the forward strand.
TTAATTTATTTTTAATAAATCATCCAAGTTTTCATGTAGTTAATAGTTAATGTGTGTAATAATAACATACCAACGAACATGTTTTTATCTAAATAAACACGACTATTTGCAGAATTGTCAAATATATTTATATCGTGTTTTAATTATTGAATCTAATTTTTTAAAACTAATTTTCCGTGCTTCAAAATTAAATAGTTCCGCTTAATCAATGTTACCAATTTTATGAATGGAACACTTCTGTGAAAAATCCACTGATAATTAATTAAAATATAGTATAATTTTCCATTACATATATATACTTTGCGTATTTAAATACTTTGTAATCCGCAAGCAATGTAAAAATGTCGAATGGTGGGATATCGGAGTGGTAAAAGTGGGTTCGAATCCGGGTCAGGGCAGGAATATTTTTATGGCTTGATTTGGATCGGTACTCACTCCCGTTACCTTTCCAAGTTGGGATAAAATTAACTTGGCAACTACAATGCTATGCTTATTGGGCACCGGATTGTAAGTGGTAACAAGGGCTTGCACCGTGTGGGCAACACGCATGGCATCAGTGTGAAATAAGTAGCAATTTAAAGTAAAAATTAAGATGTGTGTTGTGGCAAATTAAGTAAATATTTCAAATCAAAATTTTAATAACTTCGACCATTTAAAAATTTAGCCTTAAGTATGTAAATAATACCCAAAAAGTTTCAAACTGGAATCTACATTAGTTTAGGAGATAGAAAAATTAAAGTATATTTCATTTAATATTGTAAGTTCCATGAATGATACATTTAAAAAAGATAAATTTTAATAAAATTTAATTAAATGAAAATGGCTGCATGAATTCGGCATTATACTTTGTAATTTCTTTATTGTTGAGTAACCAAGATTATGTTCATTACTCTTTTTGTCACAAAATACAAATCTATTTCAAAATGATTACATTTAATTATTTACTGCTTTATATTATGCGAATTATCTACTGACTGATTACAAAACTTAGTATATTATAAATATACAGATGACTATATTTATAAATACAAGAATTTCCTGTAATATTCACTTGTATTATTCATAAGAACACAGTAACAAATTTCAGTATATTTGATCTCAACTAATATTTTTTTTATAATAGTTTAATATGCGAATATAGCTAATAGGTTCACCAACTGGTGGTCAATTTAACTTCCAATATTAAAATACGGTAACTAGCGGCAGAATTCTGAACTACGTCTCGCGGTACATTGTGTTTTTGACGTTTATTCTGAGTTTTTATTTATTTAAAGAATTTGAACTTATTTCTTATTTTTTCTAAATTTATATCAACAGTAGTGACTATAGAAGAATTTCAATGGAATTATTACATTTATCTATGACGTGTTATTTAAATAAGTACTACATTTAATTTGTAGATTAGAGGTTAAGATGGAGTTTTCTCCAAAAAAAACCTGTTAAAAACAGAAAAATTTGTATTGTTTATGGCTGCAGTTCTTCTGCTAATAAAAGTTGAACAGTTCGATTTCATTTATTCTCAAAAAAAGGTGAAAGACTAGTTCGTGTGAAGAATAAATGGGGTGTCACAATGATGTGACAGTGTGACAAATTAAAGGCATGGAAAAGAGCATTGAAAATTACGATGATATTGTTGATGTACTTCCACATAATATTTTGTGGCCACTATTTATTATTTGCTGGCCTTCTACCATGCTTCTAGAAGATAAAGAGCAACGTGCGAACTTACATATACTATCTAAATCTAAGCAAATAAATGAATCCGTTACTATTGAAACTAAAAGTAAAATAAAACTACTGAAAACAACAACAAATAACTACAAAAATATTAACTACAAACTAATATCAACAAAGAAAAATGATAACCTATCTTAAACAAAATAATGCTACAGTTAATAACTACTTACCTACAATAAAAAACTACAAAACAACTAATGGCTAATGTAAATATAACCATAGTCAATAATTAATAATAATAAAATCTAAACAAATCTACGAAATACACTAATAAAACACAAATTACCACAACTAGAGCACGCATTCGCCATAGAAGACCATACAAAATGATTCTGACATGTACCGCTAGAGATTTGTGATGAGCGCCATCTCTTGATAGTTTGGAAGCCCAATTCCCAGGATTAGTAGTCAGTTTTACTTCGGAGCTGAAGTCATTGCACTGATAACTAAACAAGATGCTCAGTTCGTTGCACATTGTATCCCGAGTTGTATCCTTTACTTTATGAAATCACTTTTAGATTGTTTAATTGAACAGTTTTATGATGGATATTCAAATGTATGGAATAGTATAGATGGCGTTAAAAAAATTATACGTTCGTAATAATCCAAAGCATTGTATTTTCACTGCACAATTTACCATATTAATTTAGTAATTAACGTTCTGAATAGTGTACTGGATTTGAGAAATATTATTGGCACAATAATTTTTTTTTTCGAGAAATCCAAAGTAACAAAACCAAATGCAAATTACATTTATGTGTTTTATTTATATCAGGCTTAGAATTAAAAGCGATTGTCACAAACAGAACATGTACAAGGTTTTATTGATCCATGCTTTAACATATGAGTGGATTATTCAATTTAGTATGAACCACAAAGTAATAACATAGGAAGAGACAAAACTCAATGTATTAAAATCGAAGGTGTTGACAGCAGCGCATCACTACTAGGTGGAAGAACTATAATGACAGGTAGCGATTTCATTGGTATTTTGTACATTCAAAATTAAAAACATTCATTGAAACAAAAGTTTAAGAAGAGATATGCATATTTTATTTAACATATATTTTACATAATAAATATATACCTATTATGTACATAAACAAAAAATAAATTGGTTAATATGAATGAATGTTATTTGCTACTCACATATGGGTGGTTCCGGGTGACGATTTTTTAAATAAGATGCCTACATGTGGAGGACGTAGTAACTTCGCAGATTTGCAGATTTGGTATCAAGCTTGATGTGTAGTTTGAAAAAAACAAACGGTTTTGTTTGATTTTATGAACTTCGTATGACAGAACATTTATAATCTGTGTCCTTCGTGTATTTTCATATGTTGGCTTAATTGAGTATTTCGTGCAAACATCTTATCACATACAGAACATTTGTGATCTCGAATGCCAGCATGTATTTTCACATGTTGAGTTAATTGACTTTTTTGTACAAACATTTTATCACACACAGAACATTTGTGATCTCGAATGCCTGAATGTATTTTCATATGTTGGTTTAATTGATTCTTTCGTACAAACATTTTATCACAAACGGAACATTTGTGTTCTCGAGTTCCTGCATGTATTTTCATATGTTGTGTTAAATAAAATTTTTCAAGAAACATCTTATCACAAACAGTACATTTGAAATCTCGAATGCCTGAATGTATTTTCATATGTTGGGTTAATTGACTCTTTCGAACAAACAACCTATCACAAACAGAACATTTATAATCTCGAACTCCTGCATGTATTTTCATATGTTGAGTTAAATAATCTTTTCGTTGAAATATCTTATCACAAATAGAACATCTATGTTCATGTTCTTTCGTATGTTGGATTAATTGGCTCTTTTGTGCAAACACCTGATCACAAATAGAACATTTGTATTCTCGAATCTCTGTATGTTTTTTCATATGTTGGATTAATTGAGTCTTTCGTATAAACATTTTATCACAATCAGAACATTTGTGATTCCGAATTCCTGCATGTGTTTTCATATGATCAGTTAAATATTGTTTGTGTAGAAACATCTTGCTACAAATAGAACATTTATGATCTCGAATTCCTACATGCATTTTTATATGTCTTTTTAAAGTGCATTTGTACAAAAACTTCTTGTTACAAATGGAACATGTGTAATCTCTAGTACCTTTATGCATTTCTTTGTGTGGCGGTAAAGAATTTTCGTTAACAAACTTTGTCTCACAAATTGCATTCACATTGTCTGTGTCCATACTGAAGTTAGCTTTATTCTCATTCGGTTGGTCATCGTCTTCACAACTACTGCTTGATTCTTCTTTGATATAGACTGCGTCAAATGCAATAGGTTTCTCCTCATGTTCTTCGAATGACTGTAATGACTCTTCCATCTCTTCTTTAATATTTAATTCAATATCCTCGTCCTGTTCTACCTTCATCAACAATTCTTGAGTATTGATTTGAAATTCTTCTTTGATGTCGACATCTACAACTGTTCCCTGATCATATTCCTCCAATAACTGTTTTGAATCTTTGATCTCTTCTTTATTATTTAATTCACTATCCATGACCTGCTCTCGCTCCATCATTTGTTGTGCCACAAAAAGGATAAATGAATTCTGGAATCTCCGTCTTTAAAATCGTCTGAAAATGAGAAAATATGTTAATATCACTTGTGAATGTGAAGCCACCAACTAAATAAACTAATTACAATATCTCACTTAGGGTTGGTAACTTCGAGTTTTTTGTCAAACATGTTTGTGATAACTTTTGTAAAATTAGCTGTATTCTTTTTGGAAAATCTTAGCTCAACTCAGTTGATAAGTGAGTAAGAATTTACGATCTCCGAACAGGTACAAGTTAAAATCCATAAACGTAATTTCGGAAAGAAGAAAAATGAAAATTTAAACAAGTAACCGTAAAAGCAGTAATACACGAAAGAGGCCAAGTATTAGACAACCAAAACAAGAAACATAAACTGCCACAACTTAAAAAAAACTCGGTATTATTGAAGATTAATTTCACTAGGATTCTTCGAAATAAAAATACGTGATGAAAGAAATCGCGGCATCAATAGGAGTCGGAAATGTCCTTGTTCAGGTAAACACTCAAATAATCATCCTTAAAATATCGCTGGAAAAATTATTTGACTAACAGAATTTATTAGAAAATAATATGGGCATGATAAATCAAAATTTAGAAAAGTATAAATTTAATGCGGAAAAATAATGATCGGGGATACTCATAGGATCTTTATTTTCTACACCGCCAACGTTTCGACACCACTTGTGTCTTCTTCAGGGCTAGTAGAAAAAATTTATATGATAATGTTAAAAATGCATACAAATAATGCAATTGGATGTTTAAGTTCTGTTGAGACAGAACAATCGTCACAAATAAAGAATATAAAAAATATGAGACACGTCAGCAATTTTCTCATGTTACTAGTGTAAAGCAAATTTAATAATAAATTCATAAATTCTAAGAACATTTCAAATTCTTTTATAAATCATATTAAAGGAAAGACTCAATTACTGAATATTAAAAGGAATAAATATGGTCTAATAATTGGATTAGAATCAATGAGCGCATAAACCATAAACGAAATATGACAAATTTATATCAAAATCGTATAACACTTACGGAATAATTAGTAGTAGAGTATTTTTATTTTGTTTTAAATATTCTGCAGTAAAGCGATATAACGAATTGAACATATTTTGACGTCACGGGTACTCGCATTGATTCTATTGACCAGAAATATGAAAAGTGCAAATCACGCGTCTGCCGGTGCACCCAACGCCTATTGTGAGCTAAAACAGAACTACAAAATGTCATTTCATTTGTTTTGTTTTGTTTGTTGGTATTTAATATTATATTTGTTGGACTTCTATTACTTGTTTCTTAATTTCACTGTTTTATTGTGCCGTGTTGAAAATCTATTGAATAAAATTGTGTGTTGAGGTTAGGTTACATCATTACTAGAGCCACTGCTCTCAAATTTTCGTATGATGTTTACTCGAATATAAAGTAAAATACTCTAAAGTTGCCAAGATAATTTTATCCTTATTTATATTGTTTAATTATTCTAAATTAAGACTGACAATATGTAAATATTATTTTTACTTTGAAATATATAATATCTACTTTTATGAAAAATCGTTGTTTTAGTGTCACTGGAGGAGTACTAGTGACGTCACACAAATTTGAAAAAATCATATCCTGGGTAACATATGGAATTTTCACATCGGGTTTTTACTGATCGTCATATATTCTAATCAAGTTTCATAAATTAAAAAAAAAAATGGTTTATGGGCCCATTATAAAAAGTATCACACACAACTTACTCTTGTTAATAAGATATGACGTAAATTATCATAATTTTTATTTGTTGAGCACCGTATTATTGAATAATAACTTTAATTAAGAAAATTTAACTATTATAAATATTAATTTTAAACTTGATGTTATCTTATCAAAACTTCTTTCCGGTGACATGATTATCAGTGTACACCATTTTATTGAACGGTGGTACAACGACGATTCTTTCAGATGCAAATGATAAATAGTTAATGTAAAAATTATGAAATATAGTGCATCTGTCCATAGATTTATTAGGTTTCACATCTCAAATAACAAAATTAAGATACAAACATTCTGTTTAGTAGAAATGATATGTTTACTTACAATTTCGTGCAAGCAATATTGTAGCTATTCTTTTACAGCGATTTCTTTATCGTCCAGCAAGCAATAACTCACTTTCAAGTTGCTTAGAGTTAAAACACCTCAAACAAAACTCTTATAAGTAGTAAACTTTGTACAATTTATCTTACGTGCTACATAAAAATGGAGCTTGGTAAGCGAAGGTTATAAATTTGACAGAAGCAATGTTGCCAACAATAGTTCCAAAAAGTTTATTTTGTGTAAATGGGTTATTGTATTCTTCGATTATAAAGTAAGTTGTTGTATATTATTTACTTAAAAAAGTTATGTAAACCGTATTACATTTATCTGGGACAATAACTATAACTATTCCACTCTTTGGGAGAACAAATGTTTCTTTATTATTTTTGAAATATATATACAGAGTGTTCATTTTAAGTGGTACACTATTGCTATTTCGAGAACTATAAGAGCTACGACGTCGGTTAAATTTACGCCATTTACCCATTACTAGGTGTGGCACTCTGCTCAAAGCAGATCTCGGTATTACGATATAATGTCAAGCAAAGTAACGAATTTTTTGAAAAAGTGAGTTCAGCGGCAGCAAATGCAGGGGGGTTGAATTTGGTGTCATGGGATGTCACCCTCGAAAATATTTTAGTCGTGTTTTTTGGATTTTTCATCCGATGCTTCGTTTCCGAGATATTCCAGAACGCAACTTAAAACGCCCCACCCTGTATATATATATATATATATATATATATATATATATATATATACAGGGTGTTCATTTTAAGACAATTAAAACGAGTGAAACAATAATAATTAGACCAGTGGTTCTCAAAATGCGGGGTGTAACTTTCTTATTTTAAATGGCAACCTATTTTTTTTTATTTGCTTATTCGTTTCATTATTTTTTCTGAATTCAATGATATGCACATTTAATGATCAAATATTACAAAATATTTGAGAAAAATGCAAAATTAAAAATGTATCATTTTTATTTAAATATGCATATACAAAGTTTGCTATGGAAGAAAACAAATAAACCAAATGCAGAAATAGTTGAAAAAACTGCAATTATGAGAATAATTATTAATTTAGTTGTTACAATACAGAAATACAGAGGTACACTTAAAAAAACTAATATTAAAAATTGTTTGATTTATTTGTTTTCTTCCATGGCAAACCTTATATATGCAAATTTAAATAAAAAGATATATTTTTCTCAAATATTTTGTATTATTTGGTCATTACATGTGAATATCATTGAATTCAGAAAAAAATATTGCATCGAATAACAATTTGTTTTCTGCCATGGCAAACTTTGTATATGCATATTTAAATAAAAATGATACATTTTTAATTTTGCATTTTCTCAAATATTTTGTAATATTTGGTCATTACATGTGAATATCATTGAATTCAGAAAAAAATACTGAATCGAATAAGCAAATAAAAAAAGTAGGTTGCCATTTAAAATAAGAAAGTTACACCCCGCATTTTGAGAACCACTGGTCTAAAAAAATTATTGTTTCACTCGTTTTAATTGTCTTATAATATAGAAATTGTTTGCTAATTTAACCGACGTCGTAGCTCTTATAGTTCTCGAAATAGCAATAGTGTACCACTTAAAATGAACACCCTGTATATATATATACAGGGTGGGGCGTTTTAAGTTGCGTTCAGGAATATCTCGGAAACGAAGCATCGGATGAAAAATCCAAAAAACACGACTAAAATATTTTCGAGGGTGACATCCCATGACACCAAATTCAACCCCCCTGCATTTGCTGCCGCTGAACTCACTTTTTCAAAAAATTCGTTACTTTGCTTGACATTATATCGTAATACCGAGATCTGCTTTGAGCAGAGTGCCACACCTAGTAATGGGTAAATGGCGTGATGATATATTTATTTAGTGAAATGTCCAAAGCGCACTTGAAATATAGTAAGAAATTATTCTAGTGTATGGAATTGGTATGTTATTATTAGAATCGAGATTAAAATTTAATAATCTGTATTAGTAAACATTTTAAATTGTACTATAAAAAATATATTACGAACATAAAACTCAAAATTATGTCGTTAAATAAAAAAAATGTTCGAATACATATCTCAAAATATATAGTATACGGTCTATGTCTGACGCATGCGCAAAGTGGCATTGTTGCATCTCGAAATTTTTGAGAATTTAGCGCTTCCAAAACAATTTTATTGCGGTTAACTTTCAGTCTGCACCTGTTTGGCGCAAAGACAAGATGGAAAACATTATTATTAATTTTAAACTTTTGTTTTGTGTTTTAGCGGGGCAGGATAATAGCTGCAGGTCCTAATTACTTTAACAGGGTATGGTTACAGAAAAATAATTTTAAAAAGCTAGAAACTAAGATATATTTTAGTTTTGAGGTTGAATAAACACGAATTGGTTCAACGGCATTTCTATTTATAAAAATTAAACCTATAGTTTTGGTGCCACTGGATGCATGTCATTAGTTTCTTATAGACTACTTCCTTGCCCCCTGTCGGAAACACTGCAAAACACGATAGACCGTATACTATAGTTTTACCCAAAATATATAGCAAAGCGGTTAAAAGGATTCTTATTTTTTAATTATTAACAGTCATAATATTGTTTATGAAATGAAAATATTACAATATTGCACAATTGTACACAGCTCACAATTATTGTAATTCGTATGGACCCTTAAAAACGCGTAGAGTGACAAACTTCACCCTACAGTTTATTTTTCTTGTGGTGCGGTTTACGTCACTATCTTCTATATCAATAGTGGGAGAAAGAAGATAGTGACGTGAACCGCACCACAAGAAAAATAAACTGTACCTCAATCACATAGTTGGAGGAGATTTCTAGTCGTAGTTTTAATTCTAAGTACACCTTAAAAGAAAATAATCAAATCAAAAATAGCTGTCGAATAAAATTATAAATATTACTGTACAAAATTTGATTGGATATTTTTTATGTAAGATATGCCTAAAATGTTTGTACACTTGAATAGAATATTATGATTATATAACACAATACTTTCCATGTGCCCTGACTACGAACTATACTGAAGAACAGGAAACTGGTGTGCGAATTGCGTCTGTTGAAATGAAGCCGAGAGAGAGCGAAGATAGGGCAACTGAGACAGCGCAATGAGTCTGTGATTTTAAACAAAATATATACATAATTATATAACAAGAAATAAAATAAAATGTTTTTTGTAAAATATTTACAAAAGAGTAATTTAAATCTAGAGTAATCAAATATGGGTAATTACCAAAAAATGTATATTGAAAAAAAAAAAATTCGACATTTAATAAAAATAAAACAAATATAATAATATTTAAATTATAACAAAGGAATCAATTATAATGAATCATTAATTATTATAAGAAGAATAAACATAGGTAACTAAATTACACTTCTTAACTTAAACTGAAAGGAAAACTTGATTGCTCTGTTTGCCAATTGAGTCAACGACTTTTTTGGCACTGCGTACGAGCTGTCAAATTTGGAAATTTTTTGACATCAGGAACTTTTTTTATATAAGATTTAGGAGGGGATGGAATGGATTTGATATCATATTGACTAGCATCACATTGAAAAGCACATTTCAAAGTTTCTAAAACTCAAAGAATCATTCAAATTTAGTCTTTTTTGTGCATTTTCAAGTCCTGAGTTTTTTTCCTCGAGTGTACATTGTTGTCAATCATTTTGCTGTAACTATGGTACTGACACATCCCTATGTATACTGATAAAAAAAAAAAAACTCCCGGTGCATGTATTTTCATCATTAATGCGATATCACATGAAATTTTCATTTTCTTTGCTGGAATAAACTTCCACTAACGCACATCTTTTCCGAACAAAATATTTATCGAGCCTTTTAAATTTTTATATGTTGGGTTATTCAGCTTTTATGTATAAATACAGTACAGCTTTCTTGTGGTGCGGTTCACGTCACTATCTTCTTTCTCACTTTCTGATCAGCAATAGTGGGAGAAAGTGAGAAAGAAGATAGTGACGTGAACCGCACCATAAGAAAGCTGTACTGTATCTCATCATAAATGAAATATTTGTGATTTCGAATTCATTCATGTATTTTCATATGTCGGGTTAAGCTTTCCTTTCGTGAACACTTCATATTACAAATAGAACATTTGTGTTCTTCAATTCCTGAATGTATTTTCATATGTCGGGTTAAACTTTCCTTTCGTAAATACTTCATACCACAAATAGAACATTTGTGTTCTTGAATGCCTGCATGTATTTTCATATGTTTTGTTAAATTTACATTTCGTAAATACTTCTTATCACAAATAGAGCATTTGTGTTCTGGATTTCCTGTATGTGTTTTCATATGTTTTATTAAACTTTCCTTCTTTAAATACTTCTTCTCACAAATAGAACATTTATGATCTTGAGTGCCTGTATGTAGTTTCACATGTTGGGCTAAAATTTCCTTTCGTGAAAACTTCTTGTTACAAATAGTACATTCGTGATCACGACTTGCTGTATGTAGTAGCTCATGTTTAATTAAATAATCTTTTCTTACAAACGTCTTACCACAAACGGAACATTTGTGATCCTGAGTACCTGCATGTATTATCATATGTTGGGTTAAATGAATCTTCTGTACAAATTTCTTATTACAAATAGAGCATTCGTGATTTCGAATTCCTAAATGCGCATTCATATGTGTATCTAAATTACTTTTGGACAAAAACTTCTTGTTGCAAACAGAACATATGTAATTTTTAAGACTTTTATTCGTTTTCATATGTGACGCTAAATAATTCTCGTGAACAATCATTTTATCGGAAAGAGAACAAGTTGCATTTTCATTGTTTGTGTCCGCACTGAAGTTAGCTTCAGCCACATTCGGTTGGTATTCATATTCACAACTACTCCTTGAAACATTGTTTTCTTCATTAACAGATTCCGATTCGTACTTTACATGTTTGGGGTAAACTTCGTGTTCTTCGTTGTTTTCAATCAATTCTTCTTTGATATAAACGGTGTTAAATGCAATAGGTTTCTCCCCATGTTCATCGAATGACTGTAATGAATCTTGCATCTCTTCTTTAATCATTAATTCACTATTCATGACCTGCTCCCGCTTCATCAACAATTCTTGATTATTTATTTGAAATTCTTCTTTGATGTCGACGACATCATCTACAACAGTTCCTTCATCATGTTCCTCTAATGACTGTAACGGATCTTCGATCTCTTCTTTAATATTTAATTCACTATCCATGGCCAGCTCTCGCTGCATCATCAAGTCTAAGTTATTTTTTGTTCTTCTAAACTCTTTTTTCTAAATTTATAGAATGAATGATCTATTTATTGTGCGACAATACCATCAAATGAATTCTGGAATCTCCGACTTCAAATCGTCTGAAAAAGAGGAAATATTTTAGTTACTTGTGATTGTGAATCTGTTCATCCAACATACATAAAATTTATTTTCTCAAAGAGTCCAGATAATTTGAGACTTTTCCAAATAAAAATTTGTTTCGTCTTGTTTCTGAAATAACAAATTCTGAAAGCGCGGAGAAGAAAGAAAATATCGTTTATGAATATGTTTAATAACAGAAGACTTTTATGTTTACATGCTTGTGATAACTTTTAATTATTCCCAAGAATATGTAAATATTTCTTCATATCACTCCTGTGCAAATAAAATATAAAGTAAATTATCAGAATTTTTATTTTTCGGGCGCCGTATTATTGAATGAATTTAATAATAGGAATTCTTCCGCCAGAGGGTCTACTCATGTACTTTAAACAGGCCTATGACTCTATTAAGAAAGAGAAACTATATGAAATCCTAAAAGAACTAGGAATACCACGAAAATTAATAAGACTTGTAAAAATGACACAAAGAAACAGTACTTGTAAAGTAGCCATAGATGGAGTTGAATCCGAAAATTTCAGAGTTAGTAAAGGTCTGAGACAGGAGGAAAGAGCGGATTATATGTATACGTACATACATACATAACATCACGCTATATCCCACTTAGTGTGGTAGCACGAACCCAGAAACACAGTCAACCAACAATCAATCTCCTCCAAACATTCTTATCCTGGCACACCACTTTCGCCTTGTCCACATTCATAGTGCGATTCATAAATGCTCGTTTATTCTTCACACTCGGAATCATTCATTCACGCAACAAACCATCAATCATACCCAACCAATTATAATATACAAATATAGTCAGAATTTGGAAAAAGGAATCAATTGAAAGTCAATGTTTCGAGCGACGAAGGAGTGGGCCTCCATAATCCAGTGAGCTCTGTAAACAGGATGTCTACTTGTCTACTAATTATAATAAAAACGAAATTCAAGGACCAGGTATTCCAGGATAATTTCTAAATAATTCCAGGCGATTTAAAGATATACGTACTGGAAGGTCCATCGGTCAGTATTTTTTTTATTTTATTTTGTGATTATTTTATATATTACAGAATTTATTTCAAAATGTATTTTACATTAAAATGCCCAAGTATCTATAGTATAAGTTTTTCTACTTGGTATTCCATTTTCGCGCAGTGATACGCAACTTTATATTTTTAAATGGAATACCCCATATATTTTTGAAAAATTTTAAAGACCTTGAATAGGTAAGTCATGGGGTAAGTCCTTATTCATTATATATACATATCTCGAGAATTCATTTGTCGAAAGCAATATCAAATGTCATAGCTCCATCTAGTGAGCAATGATTACAATGGGCGCATAAACCATAAACGAAATATGACAAATTTATATCAAAATCGTGTAACACTTATGGAATAATTAGTAGGATAGTATTTTTTTTTCTTTAAATATTTTGCAGTAAAGCGATATAACGAATTGAACATATTTTGACGTCACAGGTATTTACATTGTGCTATTGGCCAGATATATGAAAATTGAAAATCGCGCGTCTGCCGCTGCTCCCAACGCCTATTGTGGGCTAAATTTGGCTAAAATACAACTACTAATGTCATTTCATATTTTTGTTTGTTGGTATTTAAGATTATATTTGTTGGGCTTCTATTACTTGTTTCATAATTTTACTGTTTTATTGTGCTGTGTTGAAAATCTATTGATTAAAATTGTGTGTTGAGGTTAGGTTACATCACTACTAGCGCCACTGTTCTCAAACTTTTGTTGTTATTTACTCGAATATCAAGTAAAATACTCTTAAAGTTGTCAAAGGAATTTTGTCTTAGTTTATATTAAGTTTAATTGTTGTAAATTAAGACTTATAATATGAAAATATTATTTTTATATTAAAAAATATATAATATCTACTATCATGGAAAATCGTTGATTTAGTGCCACTGGAGCAGTGCCTATGACGTCACACAAACTTTGAAAAATCATATCTCCGGTAATATATGAAATTTTCATATCGGGTTTTCACTGATCGTCATATATTCTAATCAAGTTTCATAAAAAAATTTTAAAAAATTGGTTTATGGGACCATTCGATATTTGGTATTGTTCGCTTTCGACAAATTTATTTTCGAGATATTTAACATTCGATATTCGTAATATTCAAGAAATATATTTTCGAAATTTCTAACATCCAAGCGATTTGACAAATGTAGTTTCGAGATTTGTAACATTCATCGTTTGAAATATTTCTTACATTCGACAATTATTGTATTTTTGATAAATGTACAAATGTAATTTTCGATATTTGTATATTCCAGAAATGTATTTTCGTAAAGTGTATGCGTTCCCGAATTAATTATATTAATTATGTAATGAAGTAATAAGTAATAAATATTATTATACTACGTAATATTAAGAAATGTAAATGCAAAAATTATCTTGAAAAGAAGAAATGACTTAAAATAAATAATAGATTTAAAGATATTGAAATAAAAGAAATTTTGTGGTCAAACTTAACTTTTGAAGAATTATGTTTTACTTTAAGGGTGGAGTAGAAATATAGGATCACCAGCCTATATTTCATAATTATCAGTGATGATTGCATCACCCATAAAAATGAGAGTAAGCAAATTATAATCAAATTAGCGTAATTATAATCTTTGTATAAGAATAGTTTTGTGTTAGAAAGATTTCATTCTAGTAGCAACCTTTGTATTAACAAGCATTAGTCTGTTTCATTGTGTTAATAAAGTAATTTTTATTTAAATAATTTTATGGAGCACGTAATTATTACTTGTATAAGTACAATAATAGAAGACTTTTATGTTTACAATCTTGTTACTCGTACAATAAGATATAAGTAAATTACCATAAATTTCATTTGATGAGCGCCATATTATTGAATAGTTTTTTAATTATTAACTTTTAGTTAAGAAATATGAATGTTAAACTTGATATTATCTTATCAAAACTTCTTTCCGGTGACTTAATTATCAGTGTACACCATTTTATTGAAAGGTGGTACAACGAAGATTCATAAAGATGCAAATAATAAAACAGATAATATAAGAAATATAGTGCATCTGTCCATTGATTTATTAGGTTTCAACCCTCAAATTACAAAATTAAGACACAAACATTCTATTTAGTATAAATGATATGTTTACTTACAATTTCGAGCAAGCAATATTGTAGCTGTTCTTGACTGCAATTCCTTTGTCTTCCAACAATAATATACTTTCAAGTTGCTTAGAATTAAGACACAACAAATAAAACTCTTATAATTAGTTTATTTTGTACAATTTATTTCTAGTGCTACATAAAAATGGAGCTTGGTAAAGCGAAGGTTATATATTTGACATGAGCAATGTTGCCAATCATAGTTTGACAAAGTTTATTTTGTGTAAATGAGTTATTTCATTTTTCAATTATAGAAATATAATGTAAGTTATTGTTGTATTTTATTCAAAATAATTAGACGGACGACAAAAATAATAATTCTGTAATTTTTAATTATTTTTTATTTCTTTATATGTTCTTGAAATTTGTAATTTTTAGAAAATGTATACTGGAAAACTCAAAAATGTCAGAGAATAATGGATTAGGTTCCAGTTGGGCGAAAGACATGGTTGTAACTGGCACACTAGATAAACATTGCGAAATTTATTTATAATGCGATCATGGTGTAAATACTATTTTCAACATAAATGCGATGAAATCAGACAAAAATTTCATTAACTTCCTTTGACGAACATCTTTTTCGAATGTAATATTTATGTGGCGTTGAGTTATTTAGCTCTTTTATATAAATATCTCATCATAAATAATATATTTGTGATTTTAAATTCATGCATGTACTTTCATATGTTGTACTAAATTTACCTTCCGTAAAAACTTCTTATCACAAACAGAACATTTGACTTCTGGAATTCCTGCATGTATTTTCATATGTTGGGTTAAACTTTCCTTTCGTAAATACTGTTTATCACAAAGAGAACATTTGTGATCTCGAATGCCGTTATGTTTCTTCATATGTTGGGTTAAAATTTCCTTCCGTAAAAACGTCTTATTACAAATAGTACATATGTGATCTCGAATTCCTGTATGTATTTTCTCATGTTTGTTTAAATAATCCTTTCTTACAAACGTCTTATCGCAAAAAGAACATTTATGGTCTCGAATGCCTGCATGTATTATCATATGTTGGGTTAAATGAATCTTTTGTATAAATTTCTTATTACAAATAGAACATTCGTGGTTTCGAATTCCTACGTGCACTTGCATATGTCTATTTAAACTACTTCTGTACAAAAACTTATTGTTACAAATAGAACATATGTAATCTTTATTATCTTCATTCGTTTCCGTATGTGACGCTAAAGAATTTTCGTGTACAAACATTTCATCAGAAAAAGAACAAGTTGCATTTACATTGTCTGTGTCCGCACTGAAGTTAGCTTCAGCCACATTCGGTTGGTATTCATATTCACAACTACTCATTGAAACATTGTTTTCTTCATTAACAGATTCCGATTCGCACTTTACATGTTTGGGGTAAACTTCGTGTTCTTCGTTGTTTTCAATAAATTCTTCTTTGATATAGACGGTGTTAAATGCAATTGGTTTCTCCCCATGTTCATTGAATGACTGTAATGAATCTTGCATCTCTTCTTTAATCATTAATTCACTATTCATGACCTGCTCTTGCTTCTTCAACAATTTTTGATTATTTATTTGAAATTTTTCTTTGATATTGACGGCATCATCTACAACAGTTCCCTCATCATGTTCCTCTAATGACTGTAACGGATCTTCGATCTCTTCTTTAATAATTAATTCACTATGCATAACCTGCTCTCGCTTCATCAACAATTCTTGATTATTTATATGAAATTCTTCTTTGATATTGACGGCATCATCTACAACAGTTCCCTCATCATGTTCCTCTAATGACTGTAATGAATCTTCGATCTCTTCTTTAATATTTAATTCATCCATGGCCTGCTCTCGCTGCATCATCAAGTCTATGTTATTTATCTATATTTCTAAACTGATTTTTCTAAATTTGTAGAATGAATGGTCTATTAATTGGTCGACAAAAAGAACAAATGAATTCTACATTCTCCGACTTCAAAATAGTCTGAAAAAGAAAAAATTTTATAGTTACTTGTGAATGTGAATCTGTGCATTCAAAATACATAAATAAATTAAATATCTCCTCGAAGTTGGGTTCATACAGGTTTCGTATTTTAGAATTTTTTGGCAAACTTGTTTGTGATAACTGTTGTAAATTTGTTTTCTCAAATATTGCAGATAATTTGAGACTTTCGCAAATAAAAATTTGGTTCGTCTTGTTTCTGGAATATTTGGGTCATACTGAGGTTAATCACTACTTATTTAAGGAACGAGAAAACACATTCTGGAAACGCAAAGAAGAAAGAAAATGTCGTTCATGTATATGTGCAATAATAGAAGACTTTTATGTTTATATGTTTGTGATAACTTTTAAATATTCATAATTTCTTCATATCACTTTCGTTAAAATAAGACATAAAGTAAATTATCAGAATTTTTATTTATTGGTCGTCATATTATTGAATAGCTACTTTTAATTAAAAAAAAATTAACCATGTTCAGAAATATGAATTTTAAATATGATGTTATCAAAACTACTTTTCGGTGATATGATTCCAAGTGCACACTATTTTATTGAACGGGGGTACAAGGAAGGTTCATTGGTAAAGGTCAAAGGTGTATGACAGTTGATAAAATGTTATATACAGTGCATCTGTCAATTAATTCATTTGTTTTCAAACTTCACATTACAAAATAAACACATACATGCTATCTAATAGAAATGAAATGTTTACTTACAATTTCAGACAAGCAATAGTTTAGTTGTCCTAGTACTGCAATTCCATTGTAGTGCAGCATAAATACACTTACAAGTTGCTTAGATTTCAGACACAACAAAACTTTGATAAGTAGTAAATTTTATATAATTTTACTTGCTGCATAAAACTGAATCTTTGTGAGCGATGGTTATAAACTTGACATAAGCAATTTTGCCAACCTTAGTTAAAAAAAAATTATTTTGTACACATTTTTCAGTGATAGAAATTTGTTTGGAAAAAACCTGTAGGTCTCAGGTTGTTAATTAATCGTTCTACAGCCTTTTTCTTGTACCATTGTTTTTATTACAATACAAGGTATTTTACAATATTGTAAAAAAGTTGCTATTTAGGTGAATGCTTGAGAACTTTCAATACCAATCCAAAATTAAGTTTTTGCTTTGGATTTAGACGAGTTGTAAATATATTTAGTTACAATTTTTTGTGAAATTATGGACAAAATTAAGATTTCTATTGTGAAGCTTTTGAGACAGTAATTCCAGTTTTTCAAGTAACTTATCATTGAATGTTGGCGAACTGAAATCAATATTACTTAAAAATTTATGTAAAAATAATGACTTATCAAACTTATCTAGATGAAAATAAGTAGTTAGAAAGTGATCGGTACAAGTAGATTCCCAATTAAAGCAAGTATGAATGAGTTCAATGTATGAGAAATCTCTTCATCTTTTATTTGAAACTTTTTTCTCTAGAATAATTAGGGAAGTAGGAAATTGCATAAATATTATTTAACATGCTTTTTGAACAGTGGAAATATGTCTTTATTTCACGATAAAAATATCTGGCTATGGATAGAAAGCGATTGTCATAAAGAGAATATGAACAAGGTTTTTTTTTTTTATTTCAAGCTTTGATTATATGTGATTATTTCACTCATTACAAATTTGATCATTCAGAATGCCTCATTTTCCATTGTTAGCGTTTTAGATAAATGATTAAACATATAACAAGCTGTTTAATCGCGATTAAATTGAAGCTAGCTTTTATAAAACATTTTGTAATAGTTATTTGTCAAACTAGAGAGGAAAGCGCTTCTTTTTACACCTCGAGTTCGAAGTTTGCCTCATGAGCGCAGCGAGTGAGGCATTTCGAACGAGAGTGGAAGAAGAGCTTTCCTCTCGAGTTAGACACAACATTTTTTTCACGACATGTTTCTAAAAACGATTTTCTCGGATCTAAAATACACTTTGAGAACTCAACTGACAGCCTGACACGTTAAAAGTTAGGTTATCAGACACAAGGCGATGTAGCAGTGTTGCCAATGAACCAATCTTAAATATCTTTAATAAGTTGTCAAATTGTGATTTGATAAGAAAAAGAAAAATATAAGACATAATTGTAAGATAATTTAAAGTATGCATATCACTAAAATAAGGATTTTCAATAAAATTAGGAATTTATTTTCAATTTTTGTAATATATTTTTTGTAAATAACATTCATATTGGCAACACTTCTGTATTTTCCTCTCTAGAGAGGAACAACACATTTTCCTCACTATTTCGGGAGAAGAACGGTGGGGTTTCCTACCATGTCGTGAAAAAACATATTTATTTAACTTTACTAGTATTCTATATATTTAAACATGCTGAATTATTCAATTCAAGCTATTTTTATTTACAAATTTTTGACATTTATTTGACAAGTAAAAAAAAAAATAAACAATTTGCTATGATTACAATATAATAACAAAATTTTATGGCGCTTTTTGTTTATGTGTGAACCAATTCATTTATGTATAGAAATGTCAAAATACACGTTTTAGTATAATTTCTTCGGCAAGTATTAAAGTTTTTGCTATGAATTCATGAAATAATCTTGACCTGTACCACTCGTGCTAAAGAATTGAATCGATTAAATTTGATGTCTAGCTTATTTATAAAATTTTGCTTTTTAATATGTGTACTTTTAAGCAAAATTTATGCATAAGCTAGACTTGTCAAATTTAATCCATTAAATTCTTAGCACTCGATTGAATAATTCATTTAGTAAAAACTACGTATCACAAACAAAACATTTATAATCCGTTTTCTTCATGTATTTTCATGTGTGGTTAAATAATCCTTTCGTATAAACATTTTATCACAAACAGAACATTTGTGATCTAGAATGGCTGCATGTATTTCCATATGTCGGGTTAAATAATCCTTTCGTATAAACTTTTTATCACAAACAGAACATTTATGATTTCGAATGCCTGCATGTATTTCCATATGTCGGGTTAAATAATCCTTTCGTGCAAACTTCTTATCACAAACAGAACATTTGTGATCTCGAATTCCTGCATGTTTTTTCATATGTCGGTTTAAATAATCCTTTCGTGTAAACTTCTCATCACAAACAGAACATTTATGATCTAGAATGCCTGCATGTATTTTCATATGTTTGGTTAAATTTTCCTTAAGTGTAAACTTCTTATAACAAACAGAACATATGTGGTATTTAATACCTTCGTGCATTTCCATATGAGACGCTAACGAATTTTCGCTTACTAACTTTTTATCACGAAGAGAACAAGTTGCATTTACATTGTCTGTGTCCACACCGAAATTAACTTCACCCATATTCGGATGGTTATCTTCTTCACAACTACTTGAAAAGTTGTTTTGTTCAGTGAACGGTGTCCCTTCGTTCTTTACAAGTTTGGGGTAAATTTCGTGCTTTTCGCTGTCTGTAATCAATTCTTCTTTGATGTTGGCTGTATCAAATGCAATAGATTTCTCCCTATGTTCGTCGAATGACTGGAATGAATCTTGCAACTCTTCTTTTATTGTTAATTCACTATCCATGTCCTGCTCTTGCTTCAACGACAATTCTTGACTATTTCTTTGAAATTCTTCTTCGACGACTTCATCTACAACTTCTTTATTAGATGTCGATTCGTACTTTACGTGTTTCAAGTAAAATTCGTAGTCCTTGCTGTCTTCAATAAACTCTTCTTTGATGTCGACGTCATTATCTTCAATAGTTCTTTGATCATGTTCCTCCAATGATTGTAATGGAACTTCGATCTGATCTTTAATATTTAATTCAAAGTCCACGGCCTGCTCACGCTCCATCATCAAGTCTACGTTATTTATCTGTATTTCTGAACTCAATTTTCTAAAGTTGTAGAGTGAATTGGCCGACAATAAAATCGTCTGAAAAAGAGGAAATATTGTAATGTTACTTTAAATGTAAATTTGAGCGATCGCTACATACACTCTCTTTCTCTCTGCCTCTTTCACTCACGAGCAAATATAGTGGCGTCAAAAATTACTAATTTTTTTTTATTACAATTCAATTATAGTTTAAAAATTGTGAATCGTAATTTACAGCGATTTATTTTTATGAAAATATTATAGAATATTTCATTGGTCGGAGACTTGTGCACGCCACTATAATAACAAATCCACGAAACGTTAAGAAGAAATACAATATCGTTCATGTAATGTACAATAAGAGAAGATCTTTATGTTTGCATGTCTGTGTTAACTTTTATATATTCCAAAGAATAGGTCATAATTTCTACATATCACTATTGTTTCAGTAATATATAAAGTAAATTACGATAATTTTCATTTGTTGGAAGTCGTATTATTGAGTAGTATCTTTAAATTCCGAAAATTTAACATATTAAAAAATATTTATAATTTAAAACGTTGTTGTCAAAACTACTTTCCAGTGATATTATTCTCAGTAAGTAAGGTCAAAGTAGGTAACGGTACACATGATAGAATACCCAGTTAATTCACAATGGTTTATTGCCTGTCAATATACAGAAAGGTCCATCGATCTGTATTTTTAATTTTATGCGATCATTTTAAATATTACCGAAATTTTCTTCAAAGTTTATTTTACATTAAACTGCCGATGTAACTTCAATATAAGTTTATCTACAGGTTGCTCCATTTCCGCGAAGTATGCAACTTAGTATTTTTAAATGGAACACCCTATGTATTTTTAGAAAATTTTAATGATCTTATGTTTATCTTTAAATAAGTTCTTATTCGCTCTAGTCCTAAAATGATCAGTACAGAAAATATACACGTTCTTATGATTCGATAACCACAAAGGAAATATGCCATAAAATTGTGTATTTAAACAATCAGATTAGTTGCTGTCAGATCTTTAATAATTATTATTTACTAGTTTCACTTAGTTTTACCACTTTTTTCGTTACATTTTATTTAGTTTGTTGAACTAATGTTCAATTCGTACATTTTTTTATAAATTTATTTATTGTTTTTAATTTCATTGCTTATTTTTTGTGTGTGATTCTTCATTAATAAACACGTGAATAGTTTCTGTACTGATCATTTTAGGACTATAATGAATAAGAACTATTTTAAAAAGAAACAAAATGGCTTTCAAATTTTCAAAAATATATAGCATGTGCCATTTAATAATATAAAGTTGCATACCATTGCGAGAAAATGGAACACCCAATAGAAAAACTTATACTTCAGATACATAGGCATTTTTAAGTAAAATAAATTTTGTCTGAAAAAAATTTTGGTAATATTTATAATAATCGTATAAAATAAAAAATACCGACCGATGGACCACCCTGTATAGTGACTAATAACATAAGATGAATCTTTAAGTTCATGGTTATAAGATGAGATTATCACCTGCGTTAGCTTAGTGTATATTAAGATAATAATAATCTAGCACATTCCTCGAAATCATCAATTACTATCTTTAAGAATCTGGGATTTTAACTGACTTATATTTTATAGTTATTTGAAATTATGTATGTTAAATGTGAATAAAATTATAAACTTAATAAAATAAAAACTTACCTTTTCATGATAGCAGTTTTCTTCCATGCTTATGTCTGTATCATCAAGGACTTCAATCTCAGCTTTCAAGTGTGATATTGCTGCAGTCGAATCGTCTACATTTAACTTAAATGCAGAATCTTTAATCTAAAAATAAATATTAATAATAATAACAAATTTATCAAATATGCTCAAGTATTATGATTAAGAATATAATTACCGAACATAATGAAGTGGATAACGTCAGATTTGGTACTGCATCAGGTTTCAGAATAGTTTTTTTTGTTGTACTTTTGTAATCACTTGGTAAAAAATGATCACTGCATACCCTGCTATATTTTGAAGGAGTCCAGTCGGCCCGATTAATTGCACAAAGCCATAAGTTTAATAAGGGCTGGTTTGACAAAGGGAATCTGAAAATAAATTATAATTATATTAAATTTTTATATGATGCTGTTAAAATTTATTTTAACTTGGTACAATGATAACCATTTTATATTAGGAATTGAACAACTAGTGTTACAATTAGGCATTGTAACATGAGTTGTTCATACTACTTTTCCTATTTCACGTTCATAAATTCAATAAAAATAAAATAAAATTGTACGGCATGTTTAATATACCACTGGTCACCAAGGGCCTTTGCCCGCGGGGCCTATCGGGTTCCAGGCCGCAACCCCGACGCAGGGGCTCCGATTCAATAATTTTACGTGAGTAATGACAGCCCCAAGTTTGACAGACTGTTAATTTTTCAAATAATAAATTCCCCAAAAACAGTTGCACAAAATTCAATTTTGGAGCATTGTTTTTGAGAAAAACAGTGTCACAAAATTGACTTTGTGTACGTGAAATAGGAAAAATAGTTTAGGTTATCTAATTCTATGATAAATGTAATTAGGCAATTAATTTATGACTAAGAAATTACGAGAAAAGAAAGAAAATTTGTTACTTACCTATGAAAATGAAGATTTGGCTTTACACCGGTACTATTTTTGCAAATATTTACATTACACAGATGTACCATATTTATTTATTGATATAATAATAATAATAATAACACTTTATTGTGACCAAAAGGCGAGGTTCAGCCAAGGCTGATCTTCCACCTAACCTAATATAGCAATACACAGATGCTGTCACTGTTCTCAATGTACATCCTTTGTCCAACAACTCAACTCCAAGTCTAAGTTGACAGTAGGACTAAAATACGCACTGGTTCCGTAGACTGTGGTGGGGGTGAAATATCCTAAAGCCCTGTACAGACATGGACAGGTAGAGTACACACAGAAGCCACACACAGACAACAGTTAACAAGAAAAAAATACGGAGACCCAAAAATTTGTACTGTTCACACATGGAACTTGGTTATGGCCTCAAAATTAAAACAAGAAAGGCACCCGTGGTATTCCGATATGATTGAAATAATCAAAAGTAATCACTTTTGTATAGTTTATATAATAATATTATTTGATAATACAATAAAACATGTTTAATAACAAGTTTTCAATCATAATTTTATGTTAGAAAATGCAATATTGTAAACTCTCCTGAAAATTGTGACGTCACAACGCCTACCGCTCACTTCATGTCTATATGTTTGGGTTTGCGCATATTTTTATTAATTCAAATGTTATTTTTTTGGGGTAAATAGCTCCGTGGTAACGTGTCGGACTGTGGATCGTGAGATCCTCTGTTCGAATCCCACTGCCGACAGTTACAAATTTAAATTTACCCCTGTGGTACCCCCTCCACTAACATCCTTGGGGGCTATGATTTGACGGCTGGTAACCGCACTTCATAAGAAAAAATATATCACCTACCGAGATCTGCGTAAGCAGAGTGCCACACCCGTAATGGGTAAAAGGCGTGATGATATATTTATTTATATTTGTTACTCTGATTCTAGGTATGGGTTATTGTGCCAAATTTTCTTCAAACACTTGATAATTATTAGACAAAATCTATAAACACACTCGTGTTACACTGTCAGGGCACCTTGATGATAACTATGAACACGGGCTTGTTTATTTTGAAGTTAGGTGTAGGCAGATTCTGATTATTTAAAATTTGAAATTTTTTTTTTCATTCATATCTCACTTAATAAATATGTATATGTTTTATTTAATTTAAATTTCATATTTGCATTACTAATGACTAGGGCTGTGTGTTTATATCGATATTATATCGATATATAGAATAACGATATTTAGCACAAAAAATATCGATGTATCGATGTATCGATATATCATTGTATTGATGGATCGACGTATTAATATATCGATGTATTAATATATCAGTGTGCCATTGTATCTGTAGCGAAAAATGCTGCTAATAAATATGCAAGAATTTATTGCTAAACTGACGGCCGGGCTATGCATCTGGCAAAGGACTAGGTAGGTACCTAGACTTGTCCATCGGCACCTATCGCCATAAAAACGTGTACAAATACCCCAAACACTCATTATTTTCTTCTCAGAAAAATGAACCATTGTTAATGTTAATTTCTCAATAAAATATATCTACTTGGTTGGATGGTTTACTATTTATATAGACCAGACTATAAAACAAGATGTGGATGTGTTGTCCGTTGTTTTTTGTACTAAACTGAATACAACTTAAAAATAAAATTATTTCGGTAATTATGCCGACAGAGCTAAGCATAAATTATTTCAAAGCAAATTGTAAAATTATATGCAGAATTTAATTCTCTTTTATTTGAAGAAATTTACTCTGTGGTGGTTCGTATTATTGCATAAATTTATTTGATCGATATTGTATTTTTAATTTAAAACTGTCACACTTATATTGATACATCGATATATAAATAAATCAAAATATCAATGCATCGATATATCAATACATCGATATATCAGTACATCGATATATCCATACATCGATATACCTATCGATACATCAATATATCGATATTTTTCTAACATCGAACATCGATATTCAAAACAAGATATCGAACAGCCTACTAATGACCCAAACTAATAAAAATAAAATTAAACAGAATTCGTCGGAATCCTCCATTAGTTTTTGACTCTCCTACATTTTTCTTTATACAATTACATAAAATTATAACAAAAAAAAGAGACAAATTAATAAAACCGAAAGAAAAATTACAATCAACAATAGTTAACAATAACAAAACAACTCGCAAGTGACAGAAGAAATCATGCTTAAGTCTACAAACGGGAGGGTGTGATCCTGCCGAACAGGCTATAAACAAAGCATTTCATTGTTTGAAGTTATCAGTGAATTTGAACTACTTTTCGAAGACACAAAATAGCAGGGCCTTTATTTGACAGGCGACAAACCGTATTTCTTCATTGTGCTTGTTGCCTGTGGGTGGCTTGAATATGTCCTGTGTGTATTCATGTCTGAACTGGGCTTAACTATGCAGCAAAGTACAGTTCGAGACATAAATTAGGAAGAATTTAAAAAATAAATTGATTTACAGTGCGTTACTTTCAAATAATTTTGATTATAATGTTCTAAGATTTTTGCCCTTTCATCTGAATTTAAATCCAATAAAGTTAGTTTGAGCAACACTTGCGCAATATGTTGACAAAAAAAATGTTACATTCAAATTAGCCGACGTCGCAAAATTATGTCGAGAAATTTTTTATAATTTTCCTGTAGAAGATTGGCAATCGCGTAGCGATCATGTAAAAAAAACTTGAAGGTGAATTTCTAGCTAGAAAAGTTAGCATTGATGAATTAATTAAAAAATTCGTTAAAATGGCTACTGCTTCGGTCATTACTAAATATATTGAAGAAAATGTTTTTCTATAACACTGTTTTGGAAACTAGGCATTCCAAAACTAATAATTGTTATGGAATCACTAACATTCCATACGCTACGTATGAAATATTTTCTACGAAGTATTCTTGATTCAGTTACTATGGTTACGTCTATTTGTTTTTATTTGAGTTTGACGTTTCCAACAGTTTTATATTTGTAGTTTGTATAATTTCCAAAATCTTATTATAGAAAATATAGTCTACAACATGTAACGGAATGGCATATCCTACACTCGCAAACCTTCGGCTCGGACTACAAACTTTTTGCTCGCGTGGAATATGTGCCATTCCATTACTTGTTGTAGAATATACTATATTAGCATTACATTATTATTGCTGTGGTTTTTGTTAATAAGTAAATTTATTAAGTATGCCCTTTAAATTGGTTTAAATTTTAAGTATCTACACCAAATAATAATAAAAATAATCAAATAGAAAATATCTGTCGAATAAAACTGTAAATATTGCTGTACAAAATTTGGTTGGACATTTTTTATCTAAAGTATGCTTGAAAGGTTGGTGCATTTGAATAAAATATTAAGATTTTATAATATAATACTGGTACCTACCTAATCTATGCAGTCACACTCAGATTATGCTATTTGTCAATATGTGTAAGTAGTTACACAGGTGAGCAAAAATCGAGGCACATTTTAAAATTTTTTTGTTAATGTCACCATTTTTTTAGTAAATAGAATAGAGCGTTCGGTGTTTTACGATGCAAGTTTGCAGAAAAAACGATATACTTTCATTTTTTAATTTAATAATATCCGCTGCTTATAAATAAACAATATTAAAAGAAATTGAAATTTCCTCAAATATAGGATGAAATAAGAAAATAAATTGTTCCAAAATAAACTTAACAACGATTAAAAAGAGCCTTGAATAAGTTTCAATACTGTTTATTAAACAATCTGATATGTACCTACACACGAAGCTATTTTTTTACTTCCTAATGGTCCATTGAATTAAAGCACCAAAAATTTCGTTAAAAGCACTACAAAAACTATATGATATTAACAGATATTTCAAAATTATTTGTAGGTATTATTGTCGTGATTATTTGCTCGCCAGTGTAGTTTCATATACAGGGTGTAAATCAAAAAGCGGGCCATAGGCGTTTAACATGGGAAATCAGTTTTTCCGTGCGCAAAACTTCCCAAATGGTTTTAGACGAAAATGATTCAAATACAAATTGTAGAGAATTTAATTCTGCATCTAAATCACTAATCAGATTTTATTTTGCACGTTTTGTAATCTGTAAAATCGACTTTAAAGAATTATAAATATTGCTAGTGATATGTAATTGTTTGTAATTTTGTTTCAATTCCATGGCTATCACTACAAATGAGCAATATTTATAAAATTTTAAAGTAGATTTTACGGATTACAAGAAGTATAAAATAAAATCTGATTAGTGATTTAGATGCAGAATTAATTTCTCTACAATTTTTATTTGAACCATTTTCGTCTAAAACCATTTGGGAACTTTTGCGCACTGAAAAACAGGTTTCACATGTTAAACGCCTAGCTTTTTGATTTACACCCTGTATAAAATTAACATTAGTACAAAATGAAACTGAATTTATTTTCTTTCACATTACATTCATTTTCCTGCTTACAATCCATATTCAAAAACAATTAAAATTTCTAAAATAATAAAATTTATTTGCCGAAATTATCAATAAAGAAAATTTATATGTTCGGTCAACATAATAAAATTATTCAAATTTAGTTTTTAATGAATATTTAAACCATTTTAATTAGTTTTCTTCATGTATTTTCATATGCGTGGCTAAATAATCCTTCCGTACAAACATCTTATCACAAAAAGGACATTTGTGATCTCGATTCCTTGCATGTATTTTCATATGTTGGATTAAATAATCTCTTCGTACAAACTTCTTATCACAAACAGAACATATGTAATTTTGAATTCCAACATGTATTTTCATATGTGTGGTTAAATTATCCTTTCGTACAAACATCTTGTCACAAACAGAACATTTGTGATCTCGAATGCCTGTATGTATTTTCATATGTTGGGATAAAATTTCTTTTCGTAAAAACTTCTTATTACAAACAGTACATTTATGATCTCGACTTCCTGTATGAATTTTCGAATGTTTGCTTAAATAATCCTTTGTTACAAACTCCTTATCACAAACAGAACATTTGTAATCTCGACTGCCTGCATGAATTTTCATATGTTGGGATAAAATTTCCTTCCGTAAAAACTTCTTATTGCAAATAGAACATTTGTGGTCCCGAACTCCTGCGTGCATTTTTATATGTCGTTCTAAAGTACTTTTGTACGCAAATTTCTTGTCACACACAGAACATATGAAATATTTAATACCTTCATGCATTTTCATAGGCGGTGCTAACGAATTTTCGTGAACAAGCTTTTTATCACGAAGAGAACTTGTTGCATTTACACTGTCTGTGTCCGCACTGATGTTGACTTCAACCACATTCGGTTGGTTATCAATATCATCTCCACAACTACTCTTTGAAACGTTGTTTTGTTCATTATCAGGTGCCGACTCGTACATTACATGTTTGGGGTAAACTTCCTGCTCCTCGCTGTCTGCCATAAATTCTTCTTTGATGTAGACGGTGTCAAATGCAATAGGTTTCTCCCCATCTTCAATCCCTTCTCTAATATTTAATTCACAATTTACGGCCTGCTCTCGCTCCATCATCAAGTCTATGTTATTTATCTGTATTTCTAAACTCCTTTTTCTAAATTTGTGGAATGAATACTGGAATCGCCACCTCAAAATTGTCTGAAAAAGAAAGTAAATATTATAATGTTAATTGCGAATGCGAATCTGAACCACTAATATAGCTAATCTATATATTTTTAATTTTAAGAAAGAAAAAAAACATTTTAATGTTTTATAAACTAGAAGTTATCAAAACTACTTTCCAGTAATGATTCTGTGTACACCATTTTATTGAAAAGTGGTTCAATGAAGATTCTATCGTAAAAAAGATATGTCAGTTGATTAATAGTTAATTTAAGAAATTTTAAATAAATTGCATCTCTGCAATTGATTTATTTGGTTTCAAATATCAAATTAAAAATTGAGACACTCATGTTATCTAATAGAAATGATGTTTACTTACAATTTCAGGCTAGCTATATTTTAGCAGTTTCAGTTCTTGTACTGCAATTCCATTACCGTCCAGCATTAACACTTTCAAGTTGTTAAAATTTAAGACACGACAAACAAATCTGTGATAAGTAGTAAATTTTATACAATTTATTTTACGTGCTGCATAAAAATGGAGGTTTTGTAAACAACGCTTATAAATTTGGTCGAAGCAATGTTGCCAACCCTAGCTTGAAAAAGTTTTAATTTTTATGTGAAAGACAGTGGCGTACCATAGTTTTTTGATGCCCGGGGCAGATGCCACATTTGCCGCCCCTTTTTCCAGCTATAAGTTGAAAAGATGATTATAATTTTAAAACATTTTCTTGAGTGAAGAAAATATTAAGATGCAACTTTGACATTTCCCAATACACACTTCTAAAAACAATTACATTATTTAAAAAAATATTATTTTGATATTAAGTTGAAGAAGATGTCTCGAGGGATATTTTAAACTACTGAATATTAAAATAAAATTAAAATAAATATATCATCACGTCTTTTACCCATTATAGGTGTGGCTCTCTGCTTGCGCAGATCTCGGTATGTGATATATATTTTTGCGTATGAACTGCGGTTACCAGCCGTCAAATCATAGCCCCCAAAGACGTTAGTGGAGGGAGAACTACAGTGGTAAATTTAAATTGGCAACTGTCAGCTGTGGGATTCGAACTGAGGATCTCACGATCCACAGTCCGACGCGTTTCCATGGAGCTATTTGCCCCATAATGTTATATAATAAATATTTTTTTACATAATTGAACTGTTTTCCGAAATCGATACTAATATACACGATATAACTCCGTGAAGTTAGCTAAAATAGTAGCTAAAGTAAAATTTTACAGATCCTTATGTTAAAATTTAACTTTACGGACTTATCTGTCAAACTTTTAGAACTACCTAAAATAACAAACATATTATTCTATAATACTATTGATGAATTTATTTATTATTTACCTTTGATAATAATTTGTCGGATTTAATGCAGATCACATGCAGACCACGTCTAAAGAACATGCAATGTAATAATGAAAATTATACACAAATATTTGACACTTTGACTGTTCTTTTGTTATCACAGCCAAACCCGTCGAAACAACTAGCTGATGTTTTACAAATACATAATGCTGTTTATTTATAATTTTAATTAATAATTTAACAATTTTGGGAAAAATGTAATGTATACCTCGGCACTATAGTATTTGTTTTAAACAGAAGAAAAGTTAAGATATTTCAATATCTGTACTAGAAGAAAATATAAGCAATATAAATAAAAATTATTTTAGAATATATTAAAGAAGAAAACTGCTAAATTTATATGAAGATCAAGATACTGTTAAAATTTCCAACTCAAGGCAAGAAACTGCAAGCATCACAAGCTCGGAAGAAACATACAATAATTATCAGCAAAAGCCAGAACTGAGAACATCGGAAAGATTAAGAAAACATTAAAATGTATTCTAGAAATAACAATAAAATATAGGAAATACGAATATAAGAATGAATATATAGAACCAAGGACAGCCAAACTATCTGTTAGAAGAAATTAAAACCTTGAAAAAAATTAAACGTGGAAATAGTTAGTCAAAAGATAAATTCAATTTTGTTACATTGTCTGAAAATTTGGGAGATATTTTTACAAAAAATTATCAGATCCGAAAATCAAAGAAGTATTGCCAAAAATTGGAATGAAGAATATTTAAACTGTATTTCTTTTATGTATTTGATGTATTTTTTTAATTAATGTTAAATGTGTCCATAATTGCTAGAAAAAAGTAGATTTTGGCGATGCTGAATTGCCTGAAAATATTTGGAACGCAGCAGGTGAAGCTCTGAATAACTTAATTCCCTGAGTATTAATAAATAGCGTTATATTATCATTGTGTTTTATTTTCATTTTCTTGACTCTTTTGACAGGTCAGTATGGTAATTTTACCGTACAGCATAGAGTTATGACATACTTACCCTGCCTAATTTTGTGCATGTAAACATAGGTTTAATCTCCTGAAATCGGTAATTAAATTTAATGATATGATTTTGTATGACAAAAGTGAAGTATAGATAAAAAAAAAACATTTTTCAATAAAAGCGAAGATTGTTTTATTAAACTCGAAAGAAAATACAGTTTTATCAAAATTAATATTTTGTTTTTTAACAATAATTGCGATCAAAAACTTAATTACATATGTATTTTAATAAGAAAATACCTTTAAAAAATTCAAAGTTAAATTTGTATAACTGGCTATGGATACAAAGCGATTGTCACAAATAGAACATAAACAATGTTTTATTGATTCATGCTCTGACATATGTGTAAATAATTAATTTAATATGAACTACGTATTAGAAACACAACACTTATAATTTGTTTTGTTCATGTTTTTTCATATGTGTGTTTAAATTTATTTTTCTTGTAAACAACTTACCACAATCAAAACATTTGTGATCTCGAATTCCTAGATGTATTTTTATATGTTGGGTTAAATTTTCCTTTCGTAAAAACTTTTTATTACATACAGGACATTTGTGGTCTCGACTTCCTGTATGGATTTGCTTATGTTTGTTTAAATAATCCTTTCTTACAAACTTCATACCACAAATAGAACATTGGTGGTTTCGAATTTCTGTATGTATTTCCATATGTTGGGTTAAATTTTCCTTTTGGAAAAACGTCTTCTCACAAATTTGACATTTGTGATCACGAATTCCTGTATGTATTTTCGTATGTTTGCTTAAATCATTCTTTCTTACAAACGCCTTACAACAAACCGAACATTTGTACTCTCGAATTTCTGCATGTCTTTTCATATGTTCGGTTAAATTTGGCTTTTTGGAAAACTTCTTATTACAGATAGAACATTTGTAGTCTCGAACTCCTGCATGCATTTTTATATGACTATCTAAAATAGATTTGTAGGCAAACTTTTTGTTACAAGAACACATATAATATTTAATACCTGTATTCATTTCCATATGTGACGCTAACGAATTTTCGTGAACAAATTTTGTATCACAAAGAGAAGTTGCATTCACATTGTTGGCTTCATCCATATTCGGTTGGTTATCTTCTTCACAACTATTCCTTGAAACGTTGTTTTGTTCATTAATCGGTCTCGATTCGTATTTTTCAAGTTTAGAGTAAACTTTCTGCTCTTCGTTGTCTGCAACAAATTCTTCATTGATGTAAACGGTTTCAAATGCAACAGATTTCTCCCCATGTTCGTCGAATGATTGCAATAAATCTTGCAACTCTTTAATATTTAATTCACTATCCACATCTTGCTTTCGCTTCATGAACAATTCTTGATTATTCATTTGAAATTTGACATCATCTACATCTTCTTTATTAGATGCCGATTCGTACTTTACATGTTCCACGTGAAATTCGTAGTCCTTACTGTTTGCAATACGATCTTCTTTGATGTCGACGTCATCATCTACAACAGCTCCCTGATCATAATCCTCTAATGACTGTAATGAATCTTCGATGTCTTCTTTAATATTTAATTTATTATTCACGGTCTGCTCTCGCTCCATTTTCAAGTCTATGTTATTTATATGTATTTCTGAACTCAAGGATCAATGGAATAGTCTGAAAAAGAAAAAATTGTAATGTTATTTGTGAATGTGAATCAGAACTACCAACACCAACATAGATAGACTAAATAAATATCTCCTCGAATTTCATACCACTGAAATATAGTAATACTGGAACGCGCACTACCATGCTGTCCCTGTATGGAAAAAGCGAGCCGAGAGAGATAGTTTGCGTCAGGTATCTCTATCATTGTCTAACACTTCTGCGCTTGAGTAACTATAGTTACGTTACGTACACACTAATACAAAAGTTAGTCCCTGTTTTTTAAGAAACTATATTTTTGACATTTCTCATAAATGGTTAAATAGAAATAAGTGTTTTTTAATAAAAAAAAAAATAAAATAATAAAAATGGTACGACATTGTAGCACAAAGCTTTGTAAAGCTGTGTGGTAGCAAAATACGAAATTATCCTTTTTAGGTACGTAATGAATACTTTAACCTTAAGCTTTTGACATTTGTTCAATCATTCCATTTAATGTAAAATTGTAGTGTATTTCACATTATAATCATTATAGTATATTTGAATACATCAGTTTGGCAATGAGAAACAATGCCAGTGTTTCTTTTTCTCATTTGAATTTCAGTTTTCCTATAAACAATGGTTGCTACGACACAAACTTTTTAAAAGTACTATACGACAAGTATAGAGATACCTGTGGATCGCTTTCTCTCTCGGCTCGCATTTACACCGCTAGTGCTCGTTCCAGTATTACTATATTTCAGTGGTTCACACATGATTCACATTTTCGAATGAATTTTAAACTTTATGTTATCAAACCTACTTTCCGGCAATGATTCTAAATACACACACACCATTTTATTGAACACTTGATTAAATAGTTAATTTAAGAAATTTTAAGTAAATTGCATCTATTAATTGATTTATTTGGTTTTAAACTTTATATTAAAAAATTAAGACACAATCATGCTATATAATAGAAATGATATGTTTACCTACTTACAATTTCAGGCAAACAATATTTTAGTTTTTCTAGCACTGCAATTCCATTTTCAAGTTGCTTCGATTTAAGACACAACAAACAAAACTCTGAGAAGTATAAATTTTATGCCATTTATATTCGTGCTGCACAATAAAGGTACTTTGTAAGTGAAGGTTATTAATTTGACAGAGACAGAGGCAATGTTGCCAACCTTAGTTTGAAATAAAATATTTTATACAATTGGATTCATTTTGCAGTTATTGAAATATGTAAGTTATTGGGAAAGAAACCCAAATGTAGATGGTAAAATAGCGGTGAAAAGGAGAAAAACATATACTTAAAACCTCTATAATACCGCGCATACACATTTTTTTTTCGATCTAAAATAGCCACGGCGATGAAAAATATGCTTATATTTCTAATAGTCTTTTTGTTTACTAACGAGTAAGTAGGAATCCCATAGTATCTAAGAAAAAAATTTTGAAAGTGGCAAAACAAAAAAGAGATACAGGAGCGTACTCGAATATTTAATCGGAAGGTTCAAAATAAATATGGTAAATTTCATTGTTCTGGATATGGAATGAGACAAAACAGAATTAAAAGAAATATATTATATTGGGTATGATTGATGGTTTGTTGCGTGAACGAATGATTCCGAGTGTGAAGAATAAACGAGCATGTATGAATCGCAACTATGAATGTGGACGAGGCGAAAGTGGTGTGTCAGGATAGGAATGTTTGGAGGAGATTGATTGTGTTTCTGGGTTCGTGCTACCCCACTAATTGGGGCATAGCGTGACGTTATGTATGTATGTGGGATCAAATTACAGGAATTAACAAAAATTTAAGTGAGTAATGTTATATTTAATGACAAAATAAATACACTTTTAATAATTAATTCAAATACAGAATCTGACGTTTTAATTATTATTTTTAAGATTTTTTTTCTCCTAGATACTACTG
Source organism: Poecilus cupreus (assembly GCA_963942605.1). Lineage (NCBI taxonomy): Eukaryota > Metazoa > Arthropoda > Insecta > Coleoptera > Carabidae > Poecilus > Poecilus cupreus. Next base: position 3,171,239 of record OZ012728.1, read on the forward strand.
TTTTTTCCATTGTCTAATTGGCTGACGGTCTTTTTCAAAATCTCGTGTGCGCTGGAATTGCTTGATTGACACCAGCCTTTAAAATCTTCGCTCTCGCATGTATGTATTTTATAGTAAAAATGAAAAGAGTTATTGAGTACTTGATCCAAAGATAAAAAATACCGAACTGATTGTAAAAAAAATATGTAATAATAATAATAATAATGAAGGCAGGTATAAGATCCAATTGGGGCCCTCGCCTATGGCTCCGGCGCCCAACTCTGGACTCATGATTATATGCACTACTTTACTCAATAGTATTAAAAATAGCTATTTTCGCACATGAAAAAATAATAGTTATTTTTTCACGGGTAAAAAAAAACACAAACTTCGCGCATTCATAACAATGTACAAATGTTTTTTTGACAGTTGTAGAAAAAATCTGGGTACTTAAATATAGGAGCGGTCCAAAACCCGAATCCTAAAATCCCGAATGCCCAAGTAGCATGAGAGGGAGGTGTACAAGTTGTGAAGTTAAATATTAATTCCTTATGAAGCTAAATAACAATACAATTATGGCTTTTGGGTACTTAGCGCACTTTCCTTCTGAACTGGGTTGGGTTGCTGGTCAGCTGGATAGTAGCCGGAAGAGGAATCCCCAGAAGCATGAAAACCGTGGTGTCGTATTCCTTGATTTACGTTTTTTGTTTTTTTTCATTGACTCTATTGAAATAATTTTTATATTATCGAACAGTAGAGATATTGCTGCTTTTATGACTAGTTTCAATTTTCAATTTAATTTTTAATAGTTGCCTATTTTTAAAGCACATAGTTATTTTATTTGGAAATTTCACTATTTCTAAATTAGTTATTTCTTTTATTAGATTTCTACGGAAAACGAAAGCGAAGTTTTCATATTTTGCAACAAAATTTGGGCATAGACACAAAAATAATTTTTAATAACGATAGTGTGTAAAACTGATGTTTAGTTGTTAGTATTAAGTTTGAAATGTTTAGTAACAATATTTCATTATTCACGGGTTGCCGAGCAACGAGTATTTAATATTTATTTATTTATACCAAGGCCGCGAAAACATTCTTTAGCGTACCGAGAGAAAAATTGTCGCTTGCGGCCGAGACAGGACAATTTCAAGGGCCATAAAGGATTTCACGGACAAGGTGTACACACTATATTTTGTGCAACCATAAAAATTATTAATTACAAATTTTAAACAGATTTATTGCAAATATAAATTGGCTATGGGATTGACATTTGACAAACAAAACAATTCGTTTTGAAAAAATAATGTCAATTCTCAAATGTCAAAATGATTATTTTTTACCTTATTTCGCGTCCGTTGTTAATGGTAACGACCGCGAAATAGGGTAAAAATTTATCATTTTGAATTTCGCGACCGTTACCATAACCTACAGCCGTGAAATACAATTTCGAGGCCTATATTGCGGCTGCGAAAGCCTTAGTTCGCGTCCGGTTGCACAATAAATACTTAAATACGCCAGCAAAATTTTGTTATCAACGAAAACTTCTCATTTAATATTGTGATCCTAATTCATAAATAATATTGCATTATACGGTAAGGGAGAGAAGTGTATGATTTTTCCCGCGAAGTAAATTGAAGCACAAGCCGTAGTCGAGTGCTAAAATAAGACAAGGGAAAATACACTCTTCTACGGTGTATATACTACATATATTCACGACCTCAATATTTTTGATGATTTTTATGTTTTTCAAAATTATTTGAATACATCGTTTGGTGTTTTACGATGCAAGTTACTATTAGTTTGCAGAAAAAATAGCATTGTTATTTATTAGTCTATTTAATAAAAATCCGCAGCTTATTAATAAAAAATATTACGAGAAATTGAAATTTACTTGAATAGTGTATGAAATATAAAAAAAATTCTCCCAAAATTAATTAGATAAAGATTAAAAAGAATTCAAATAGCATGGAATTTAACCCAGTTTTATTAATAGAAATTTCTAAATTATTCGTCTAGTGTCCCGATTTTATTGCTCGCAGTGTAATTTCATATTCCAGAATAACATTACAAAATGAAACTATTTATTTTGCTCTTATTTTCTTTCATATTGCATATATTTTTCCTGCTTTTAATCCATTCTCTTGGATAATTAAAATTTCTAATTCTATATTACACCATTTATTTGTCGAACTTAGCAATGAAGAAAGTTTATATTGTCCTTTTAACATAATCAAACTATTCAAATTTAGTTATATAATGAAACATTTTTTATTGGTAAAATTCTGTCATTATTTTTAATAATTAATTAACTAATTGTTTAAAATATAAACTAAACTGAGGTGTTTTATACAAATTTACATTTTGTAATTCTGTTCGCTAAGCAACAATCTAATTTTTAAAATATTTCTTCCATGCATTTTAAGAACTACAATGTTTTATTCGGGTGAAAAATTCGCCGATTCGCGTCTTCAATTTAATTTTAAATGTCATGTTCTAATTTACTTCTTATTAAGTAGCTGAAACATAAATTAATAATGAAAAATAATACATTTTATAAGTGTAACTTACATCTAAGTTCGAAACAAAAAAGTATCAGCACTATCTGTTTTTTTTTTTTATGACGATGGGAGGCGGACCAACTACTTCGGTCATATGCCGCCTCATGATTGGATGATTGTGAATTTCTATGATTAACACAAACGACCATGCTCTTCAGTGGGATTCGAACCCACGACCTCCGGCGTGCTAGGCTAGCGACATAACCACTACACCATCGAGATCGGCTATATCATCTGTTAGTTCATATACTATGTAAATATTTAAGTCAGCTATTTGGAATGAAAATGTGTTTGAATTCTGTTTAATAACTTTATTTTAAATTATAAAATTTCCCTTGTGTTTTATTTTTATTTGGATATAGATAGATCTCAATTTTCAGCATGTGTTTTCATATGTATGATTAAATTTTGCCTTCGTGAATACTTCTTATTACAAAGAGAACATTTGTGTTCTCGACTTCCTCCATGTGTTCTCATATGTTGGATTAAATAATCTTTTCGTATAAACTTTTTGTCACAAACGGAACATTCGTGATTTTGAATTCCAGCATGTATTTTCATATGTGCAGTTAAATTTTCCTTTCGTACAAACATCTTATCACAACTAGAACATTTATGATTTCGAACGCCTACATGTATTTTCATATGTTGGGATAAAATTTCCTTTCGTAAAAACTTCTTATTGCAAATAGAACATTTGTGATCTCGAATTCCTGTATGTATTTTCGTATGTTTGCTTAAATAATCCTTTGTTACAAATGTCTTATCACAAACAGAACATTTGTAATCTCGATTGCCTGCATGCAATTTCATATGTTGGGATAAAATTTCCTTTCGTAAATACTTCTTATCACAAATAGAACATTTGTAGTCTAGAACTCCTGCGTGCATTTTTATATGTCGTTCTAAAGTACTTTTGTATGCAAATTTCTTGTCACACTCAGAACATATGTAATATTTAATACCTACATGCATTTTCATATGCGACGCTAACGAATTTTCGTGAACAAGCTTTTTATCACGAAGAGAACTTGTTGCATTTACACTGTCTGTGTCCGCACTGATGTTGACTTCATCCACATACGGTTGGGTATCATCTTCACAACTACTTTTTGAAACGTTGTTTTGTTCATTATCAGGTGCCGACTCGTACTTTACATGTTTGGGGTAAACTTCCTGCTCTTCGCTGTCTGCCATAAATTCTTCTTTGATGTAGACGGTGTCAAATGCAATAGGTTTCTCCGCGTCTTCCATCTCTTCCGTAATATTTAATTCCCTATCCACGGACTGCTTCCGCTCCATCAAGTCTACGTTATTTATCTGTATTTCTAAACTCATTTTTCTAAATTTGTAGAATGAATGGACTTTTTGCGACGAAATGAACAAATGAATTCTGGAATCTCCACGTTAAAATCGTCTGAAAAAAAAATATATAATGTTACTAGTGAATGTGAATCTGTGCCCACTACAGATAAACTAATTAAATATCTCTTTTTGACAAACACATTTGTGATAACATCGCTATACGCTCTTCCTCTATATCTTTCACTCAGTTATTCAAGAAACGAGAAAATGTCGTTCATGTTTATGTACATAATTAGTATTCTGCAATCGTTTTAAGTCGAGATTAATTAAAGTAAACTCGGGCGTTCCGCAAGTGTCTCATTTAGGACCCTTATTATTCAATATACCGTGTGTCTGTCTTAAAGGTATACATAGGAGATTAACATAAGAAATCAGTTTTTTGCGTGCTGTTACTCAGTGTTCCATCGATTAATGCCAGAAATTGTATTACTTTCTATTTTTACAAAGTTAATTCCAATAACCCAACAACAACATGATGGGTTATGTTGGGGTAAATAGCTCCGTGGTAACGTGTCGGACTGTGGATCGTGAGATCCTCAGTTCGAATCCCACTGCCGACAGTTACAAATTTAAATTTACCCCTGTGGTTCCCCCTCCACTAACATCTTTGGGGGCTATGATTTGACGGCTGGTAACCGCACTTCATACGTAAAAATATATCAATTACCGAGATCTGCGTAATCAGAGTGCCACACCAGTAATGGGTAAAAGGCGTGATGATATATTTATTTATTTTTATATTTATATTTAATTCCAATAACTATAAAAATTCGCCAATAAATAGGATTATGTAATCGTATAATGAAAATTTTCAACATCTAGATTTATTTACATTAAGTTTATATCAATTTGAGAGTAAATTAATAATTTGTACGTTTGAATGTTAATTTGAAGTCGATGTATTTAATAATTGTTATTTTAATGTACCTTTTTCTGTTATATAATCTGTGAATGCCTATAATTGGATTTATTCCGTTGGCTTCCCAAATACTTATAAATAAATAAATAAATAAATAAATAAAAGAATTTTATGTGGACATATTTGTGATAACTTTTAAATATTCCACAGAATAGGACATAATTTCTTGATATTAACTCTTATTAAAATAAGATATAAAGTAAATTATCATAATTTTAATTTGTTAGCGACATATTACTGAATACTTTTAATATCTAAAAAAAATCTATGTTAATATGTATTTTAAACTAGATGTTATCAAAACTACTTTCCGTTGATATGATTCTCAGTGTATACCATTTTATTGAACGGTGGTACAACGAAGATTCATTCGAAAGAAAGATTATTTGTCACTTGATTAAATAGATATTTAAAGAAATGTTAAATAAATTGCATTTGTCAGTAATTGATTTATTTGATATCAAACTTCAAATTAAAACACATACATGCTATCTAATAGAAATGATATGTTTACTTACATTTTCAGGCAGGCAATAATTTAGTTGTACTAGCACTGCAATTCAATTGTCATGCAGCAAAACACACTTTCAAGTTACTTTAAAATAAGACAAAACATAACTCTGATACGAAGTGAATTTTATACAATTTATTTTACGTGCTGCATAAAAATGGAGCTTTGTAAGCAACGGTTATGAATTTGAAAGAAGCAATGTTGCCAACCTTAGTGTGAAAAACTTTATTTTATACAATTACTGGGTTTTCATTTTTCAGTGATAGAAATACAGGATGTAACAGCTAAACGAGCTACCTGGAATAACTTAATATTAAAGATACAATAAAATATTATAAGCCAATCTTTATACAGGACGAAGGTGGGCATTCAGTTAAGGAAGAAAATATTTTTTAAAACCAGTGGTTCTCAAGATACAACACAAAGTTATATTTTTTCAAATGAGATGCTGTATATATTTTAGGCCCATTCGATAGAGTATTTTTTTCTGAATTCAACCATGTATTCGTTTCTCTTATATAATAAAAATATTGGGAAAAATGCGATTGAAATTTAAATACATTTTATTTTTAAAGTTATTTTTCAGTAGGCTTTATTATTATTATTATTAAATTTTTATTTAGATTATTTTTTGACGGTTCTTTAAACCAATGAAATGCTTTGTTCTATGTCACGTGTCTGCGTTTTAACCAATCTTGTCATTATTACACTGAGAATAATGCTGTTGCGATTATTCCCGGCAATATTCTCTGTAGCTTTTTTGTTTTTGTTGACATTTGTCAGATGTCAGATAGTTATCATCAACACAAGTAAAAATGAAATCAAAAAATAATCTAATTAAATATAACTCGCGAGTTCGATAAATTAGAAAATAATTCTCAGTAATAATATAACAAGAGAGTGAGAATATATTGAAAATAATTTGACAGATCTTTCGAAAACTTGTTGTCAGGCAATAGCCACGAAAGCCCGTAGTTATATTTAATTAGATTATTTTTTGATTTCATCATTAGGCACGCTACTAAACCTATCTTTTTTGCTCATTTTTACTTGTGCTGATGATAACTATCTGACATCTGTAAACAAAAACAAAAAAGCTACAGAGAATATTGCCGGGAATAATCACAAGAGCATTATTCTCAGTATAATAATGACAGGATTGGCTAAAACGCAGAGACGGCACATACAATAAAGTATTTCATTGGTTTCAAGAAACGTCAAAAAATAATCCAGTATCTTTCTCAAACAATAGCATACCTTGAGCATTTTATATTATACTACTCTTTTAAATACAAGTTTAGCAAAGCAGATCGTTTTTCTTAAAACTGAAATGTTTTTTACCTGATATAAGAATGTGATCCTCTAGCTCCATTCTCACGCCTTGACATGCTGCCGCTAATTCACTCGTCACAGCTTTATCCTCCTTGGATGGCTTTAAACTTCCTCCTGGATGGTTGTGCGACAGTATTATTGATTTTGCCTCTATTGTTAGTGCCTTTTTTATTACTTCCCTTTCATAAATATATACTTCATCTATTGTACCCATGTGCACCTCATCTTATATCAAATTGTACTGCTTATCCAAATAAATTATCATTGCAGCTTCCTTTGCTGATAGACCTATATTTACCCTTATATATTCTACGAGTTTTGCGTAATTATCCATTATAGGCCCTTTCTTTAAATCCTTTCTTAGTGCCCTCTTTGGAGCTTGCTTAACACATTCAATCGCTGCAACTGCAGAGTCAGTTACCCCATCTATTAGTTTCAGCTCATACATTTCTCGACCCAAAATTCCTCCTATTCCTTTACAAGTATCAATTAGCTTTCCAGCAATAGCTTGAGCTTGTGCTTTGTCATGAACTGAACTTAAGCCCTGTTCAGACATGGACACACAGAGGACACATTCAAGCCACACACAGGCAACAGTGGCGCAATGAAGAAGAAGTACGAAGACACACGGAAGACACAAAAATTTTGGCCGTTCACACATGGATTTTGCTTGTGACCTCAAAATTAAAGAAAAACAGGCACTCACAATTAGTTTTTGTCACTTCTCTATTTTATTTATACAATCAAACATAAGATGATACTCAAAAACTAAGCCAAATTAATAAAACCAAAAGAAAAATTACAATTGACAATAATCAACAATAACAAAATAAATTGAAAGTGACACAAGAAATATTTTTTTATGGCTACAAACAAAACATTTCAATGATTTGAAGTTAACAGTGAATTTGAACTTGTACTTTTCCAAGACACTTTGAAGCCACAAATTAGCGGCGCCTCTATTTGACAGGCGACACACACCGCACTTCTTCTTCCTTGAGCAACTGTTGCCTGTGTGTGGCATGAATGTGTCCTCTGTGTGTCCATGTCGGAACAGGGCTTTAGAAGCATTACAACTATTTCATGATCTAGTAGGGCCTCTCCTCCGCTTTGTTTTACTCTCTTTATTTCTTCTATAAATTCATTTTCGTCTTTATTCTTATTTTTTCTTAAAATATACCTAAAATTAGTTACTAATAATTTTTAAATGTTTACTACTGTTTCTTTAGTAGTATTGGCATAAATCCATCTATTTTGGCGGAAGTCAAGTCAATTTTTTCGATTTTTTTTGTTTATATTTTTTGTGAAAAGATAGAAGATATTAATAATTATTGGTTTCTTTAAGCGATGTCGCTGTATTCGTACTCTTAAAAATAAGCTCAGGATTGGTTCTCACTAGATAAGCCAGTGATTGAAGAAATAGCATCAAGAGAAATACCTAGTATAAGTAGATTATTTGCTACTTTTATCCCTTCTGCTTTGTCGATCTTTTCTTTGTAAATCTGCTTTCTTTGGGATAAAAATTCTATTAGTATGTTCAGTTCATCTCTTGATTCCTGATTATCAATTCTTTTGAATTCTCTCGTCAAACTTAATAGCTCATTTTCCGCTTCCTCGTCTTCACTTTCATAGTAATCTTCCTTCGCTATTAGATCTTCAGCATCTACTGATAATATTTCTGCTGCTTTACATGCCACCTCGCTCAAAAAGGCACCCTTCCCTTGTTCATAGTTATGTATTTGTGAACTTGCTACACCGAGCTCTTTTGCCAATTCCTCTTGAGTATATTCCCTTATTATCCTCCATTTCTTCATCTCTTGTCCTTCCTTGTGACGCTTACAGACAACTAGCTCTTTGTTATCATATTCATCTATTGATAAGCCTGTTGCTTGGTAGATAATATCAGCATCAAATTCTAACTCGAGCATATTTTTTGCCATTCTTATTCTTGCTGCTTTTACATCACTTTCCTCTTGAGCTTGAGGTTCATTGCCTGCTTTTTCTGACAACTGACTTTTTGACCAACTAAGAGAAACAGCAGCAAGTATAGAATTAATTGTTCCTTTAACCAACTGTTCTAATAAAGCCTTGCGTGTTTGCTCTGCTTTTTCAACTTCACGTTTTGAACCTATGAAAGGAATTACTTTGGTTTCTTCTTCTACATTTTGGTTATTTTTCAAGCTATTAAGATATTCTCTAGCTGTCATGCTCACTTCTTTTTCGTCTAGATGATCTTGGAATTTTTTGCTGTTTAACTTCATATCAGCATTGATAAGTACCGGTACGCTACCTTCTACATGAATTTTAGTTCCAAAGTCATATAACTGTACTCTAGATAATTATTGACCATTCTGTTTTAATTTCTTTTGTGAAAATTTGCTTATCTTCATCAGATAGTAATTTATTAGCTTTAGCAATATTAAAGTATTCAACAAGAAAACCTTCTTTCTTTATTTTATAGCCAGCAAGCCCTACTGCCTCTTTTACAACTTGCATAAGCTGAGTAACACTTTTTAATCCAGAAAAAAATACGGTATTACAGTCAAAATAAGCATAATTATCACCAGTTCTATAAATCGCAATGACATGATCTATCATTACAAAGTGAATAGCAAAATCACTTTCAATCCCAGCTATATAATTTGATAAACTGTCAAGTGTTTTACAATCCTGAGTATACATTATGTTGTAAGGTAGGCTACCTATATGAGAGCATAGTTGTTGTTCACAATCTTGAAGTAATTTTCTAAAAGCAGAAAGTTCCCTTTCAGATATTTGTTTATTGGGATCAGCTAAATCTTTCAAATTACTCAAAACAGACCTTTCTTCCTGTAAGAATAAAACTTGAGAAAAGCTACGAGTAATTGGTACACATCTGCCATCAAGAGCTCCGGCTCTCGAAAAAAAGGCGAATACAGACCTTGTCTTGTTGACTCAATAGAAGCATTTGGAAAGTTACTCGATACAAATTCTTATAAATGCGAAAACACTTCTTGTCGCTCTTCTTCAAAAATTTCTGTATCCACTTTTGTTTTTGTTCTTCTCCTTTTACTGCGGTTATCCTGTGATGTACTTTCTAACTTCCTTTTACCTAGTGAACTACCCTGTTGCTGAGAAGCAGAAGCTCTATTTATTCTATCTTTCCGGCTAGATGAACCTGCACTTGCCTGCTCTTCTAAATTTTCTTTATCTTTTCTTCTCTTAGGTTTTTGATCATTAGTATGCTGCTTTTCATAAGAAAATACTGAGGGAGTAGAAGGATCATTTACATCCTCCATTTTGCTTTCTTCTATTATACTAATATCCTGTTGTTGAGGTGATATATTATCTAAGAAAATAGAAGGAGCTTTTCTAACCTTTTTATATAATATGTTAATTATCTTATTCGATGGGTTATTTTTGATAAGGTTGTTTAAATAATCTGTTTTATTTCCTGCTTTATCAAAGCAAAGTTCATGCAATTTTTTAAAGGTATGGCGAATACTAAGTCCTACCCTATCTAATATCTTAGATAAATCTTTCGGCGTAAAGAGTTTCTTCTCAGCTAAGAAGTGACTTAAATAATTTTCTTTATTAAAACAAGATTTATGAAAAATTCTTAAAATAGAAGCGGCATTATTTCCTGCCATGGTTAATATACTGGATAAATCACTCGGCGTAAAACCTGCCTTATGGAAATCATCTAAAAGCTGTGTTGTGCTTGCTGTCTCACCAAAACAAACATCATGAAAATCTTTTAAGGCAGAACAAATATTAGCTCTTGCTCCATGCAGTATTCTAGACAAGTTACTAAGAGTAAAATCTTCTTTCAAGAAATGACTTAAATACTTTTTTGCTTCTTCTGTAGAACAAAAATCATACAAATTTTCTAGACTATCCGCTGCTCCGCTCAACATTCTGGATAGATCACTCGAACTAAAACCTGTACAATAGAAATCATCTAAAAGTTTGGTTTTTTCTCTTTTCTCATTAAAACAAACGCTATGTAATTTCTTTAACACAGAAGAAGCACGAACTCCTGATCCACATAATGCAGAAGATAAGTCACTTGGGCTAAAGCCTGCTTTATAGAAATCATCTAGAAGTTCTGTTCTTTCTCCTTCATCATTAAAACAAACATTATGTAATTTTTCAAAGGCATCTTTAGCTCTAGCTCCTGCTCCACTTAAAATACCGGATAAGCTACGCATCTTGAAACTTTCCCTATCCTTTTTCTCAATAAAATGCTTTAAGTGAGGTTTCTTATTTTCTTGTTCATCAAAAAAAGCATTATATAGCTCTATAAAGGCTTTTGCAGCATTAGATCCTGCTCGATGTAAGATACTGGATATACTAACTAGATCTATCCCTTCTTTTTCCAAAGTTTTCAAATATCGTGTTTCATTTCCCTGCTCATTAAACCACAGATCAAATAAGTCTTTAAAGGCTTTTGCAGCATTAGATCCTACTCCAGCTAAAATACTGGACATGTTAGATAGGTTTAATCCTTCCTTTTCCAGAGTTCTTAAATATTGCGTTTTATTTCCTTTTCTATTAAACCATAAACTATATAAATCTTTAAAAGCCTTTGTAGCACTAGTTCCTGCTCTATTTAGAATATCTGACATATTAGATAGATCTACTCTTTCTTTTTTCAGAACTTTCAAGTATTGCGTTTCATTTCCTTGCTCATCAAACCACAGATCATATAAGTCTTTAAAAGCTTTTGCAGCATTAGATCCTGCTCCACCTAAAATACTGGACATATTAGCTAGGTTTATTCTTTCTTTTTTTAGAGTTTTTAAATATTGAGTTTCATTTCCTTGCTCATCAAACCACAGATCATATAAGTCTTTAAAAGCTTTTTCAGCATTAGATCCTGCTCCACCTAAAATACTGGACATATTAGCTAGGTTTATTCTTTCTTTTTTTAGAGTTTTTAAATATTTAGTTTTATTTCCTTCTGCATCAAACCACAGATCATACAACTTTTTAAAAGCTTTAGGAGCATTAGATCCCGCTCTACTTAAAATACTAGATATGTTAGATAGGTTTATTTCTTCTTTTTCTAGGGTTTTTAAATATTGAGTTTTATTTCCTTGCTCATCAAACCACAGACCATACAAGTCTTTAAAAGCTTTTGCAGCATCAGCTCCTACTTCACGCAAAATATTAGACATATTAGATAGATTTATTTCTTCTTTTTCTAGGGTTTTTAAATATTGAGTTTTATTTCCTTCTGCATCAAACCACAGATCATACAACTTTTTAAAAGCTTTAGGAGCATTAGATCCTGCTCTACTTAGAATACTAGACATATTAGATAGACTTATTTCTTCTTTTTCTAGAGTTTTCAAATATTGTGTTTTATTTCCTTCTGCATCAAACCACAGATCATATAAGTTTTTAAAAGCTTTTTCAGCATTAGCCCCTGACCTACTTAGAATACTAGACATATAAGATAGACTTATTTCTTCTTTTTCTAGAGTTTTTAAATATTGAGTTTTATTTCCTTCTGCATCAAACCACAGATTATATAAGTCTTTAAAAGCTTTTGCAGCATTAGATCCTGCTCCATTCAAAATATTAGATATATTAGATAGATTTATTTCTTCCTTTTCTAGAGATTTTAAATATTGAGTTTTATTTCCCTCCGCATCAAACCACAGATCATATAAGTCTTTAAAAGCTTTTTCAGCCTTAGTCCCTACTCTACTTAAAATACTGGACATACTAGATAAATTCATTCCTTCCTTTTCCAGAGTTCTTAAATATTGAGTTTTATTCCCATGCTTATTAAACCAAAGATCGTATAAGTTTTCAAAAGCCTTTGCAGCATTAGATCCTGCTCCATTCAAAATACTGGATATGTTAGCTAGGTTTATTCCTTCTTCCTCTAGAGTTTTTAAATGTCGAGTTTTATTTCCTTCTGCATCAAACCACAGATCATACAAGTCTTTAAAAGCCTTTGTAGCATTAGCCCCTGCTTTATTCAAAATACTGGATATATTAGATAGGTTTATTTGTTCTTTTTCTAGAGTTTTTAAATATTGAGTTTTATCTCCTTCTGCATCAAACCACAGATCATATAAGTCTCTAAAGGCTTTTGCAGCATTGGCTCTTGCTCCACTTAAAATACTGGATATATTAGATAGGTTTATTTCTTCTTTTTCTAGAGTTTTTAAATAATGAGTTTTATTTCCTTCTGCATCAAACCACAGATCATATAAGTCTCTAAAGGCTTCTGCAGCATTGGCTCTTGCTCCACTTAAAATACTAGATATATTAGATAGGTTTATTTCCTCTTTTTCTAGAGTTTTTAAATATTGAGTTTTATTTCCTTCTGCATCAAACCACAGATCATACAAGTCTTTAAAAGCTTTTTCAGCATTAACTCCTGCTCCATTCAAAATACTGGACATACTGGATAGGTTTATTCCTTTTCTTTTCAGAACTTCTAGACATTCTTTTCCTTCCCCTTCAATTAAAAAATCTAAGAACTGATTAAATCTGGGTGTCCCTTCTTTACCGGCAACACTTTTAGCAAATTTTCTTTCTTCACCAGACAAGTCCTGTCTAGATTCATCTTGTAAATGACTAGGAAATTCTGAATCTTCATTATTAATATCCATGCGCAGCATCTTTGTCTGTAAGAGAACGTCCAGCTTTACGATTTTCCTTACTTGAACTTCTTGAATAACAACCTTGTTTATGTGAGGAATTTTTAGTATTTTTTAATGGTGTAAAAGTTTTTTTACCTAACATATAAAGTCTCTTATTGTTTTCATTATGCATGGTAGTCGAAAAAGTTAGCAAAGCAAAGTTATTTTTTTTTTATGACTAATAAAATTATTTTAATCGGTATTTGATGTGATTTTCGTCTATCTTAAAGGTGTACATAGGAGATTAACATGGGAAATTAGTTTTTTGCGATCTGTTACTCGGTGTTCCATCGATTAAAACCAGAAATTTTATTACTTTTTATTTTTACAAAGTAAATTCCAATAACTATAAAAATTCGCCATTGAAAATTTTCAACATCTAGATTTCTTTACATTCAGTTTATATCAATTTAAGAGTAAATTTGAAGTCGATATATTTAATAATTGTAATTTTAAGGTACCTTTTTCTTTGTTATATAATTTATGGATGCCTATAATTGGATTTATTCCGTTGTCTTCCCAAATACTTATAAATAAATAGAAGAATTTTATGTGGACATATTTATGATAAGTTTTAAATATTCCACAGAGTAGGATATAATTTCTTGATATTACTCTTGTTAAAATAAGATATAACATTATCATAATTTTAATTTGTTGAGCGTCATATAACTGAATACTTTTAATATTTAAAAAAATCTATGTAAATATGTATTTTAAACTTGATGTTATCTAAACTACTTTCCGTTGATATGATTCTCAGTGTACACCATTTTATTGAATTTGTCAGTAATTGATTTATTTGATATCAAACTTCAAATTAAAAAATTAAAACACATACATGCTATCTAATAGAAATTATATGTTTACTTACATTTTCCGGCAAGCAATATTTTAGTTGTCTTCAATTCAATTGTTAGCAAAACACACTTTCAAGTTACTTTAAATTAGGTTATGAATTTGAAAGAAGCAATGTTGCCAACCTTAGTTTGAAAAAAATTATTTTGTACAATTACTAGGTTTTCATTTTTCAGTGAAAGAAATATATGTAAATTTTTGGGAAAAAAACCTGAATGTAGATAGTAAAATGGCGGTGAAACGGAGAAAACAAACTACATACCATAGCGGAATGTAAATGTTTTTCCAAGAAACAATTGTTAATTAATCGTCCTACAGCCTTATTCTTGTTACAGTTGTATACATCGTAAATATTGCAATAAAGATTACAATATTGTAAAAGGTTGCTATTTAGGTACCACTTATAAACTATGTAATACTAATTCGATATTATTATCTTTGTTGTTATTGTCAAGTTGCATACATTTATACTATACATACATCACGCTTCACGCTATATCACAATTAGTGGGGTAGCACGAACCCAGAAACACAATCAACCAACAATCAATCTCCTCCAAACATTCCTACCCTGGCACAAAACTTGCGCCTCGTCCACATTCATAGTGCAAATATATTTTATTACAAATTTTTTTGTGAAATTATTGTTATTTATAAATGTATGTAAAAATAAAAAACAACGATTGTTGTTTCCAATAAAGGAAGATGCAGGGAAGCTAAAGAAACAGGATTATGGGAAGGAAGAGAAATAGAAAAAGTAAAAGCGTTTAAATATTCGGGGTACACGATTCACAGAAATGGAGAAGAGAATGAACATAAAAAGCAAATAACGAAGAAAGCTAACATAGCTCTCCCAAAAATTTGGGATATAGGACAAAGAAAATATAAAGAAGAACTTTAAATTAAGAATATTACTTTTTGATAAATTGATTGCTAGCGCTAGCATTATGATGTATGGAACCGAAATTTGGGGTTGGAGAGAACAAGACAAAATAGAAAGATACCAATCAAAATATACTAGATGGGTACTTGATGGGTTAGACAAACAAACATCGACAGTATAAGACATACGAAGTTCTTTAAATTAGCAAACAATTTCTAAGTTATATGACGGGAGGTATTGTGGTGCCCACAACAGATTTTTTGTATTCGTGACAGACGGCACTGTAATCGACAAAAATCAAAATTGGGAGAAAAACTCGAATGTAGGTGGCAGGTCGGACAGTAGCAAAATGGCGTCAAAACGAGGAAAACAAACTATCTGTCATAGCTGCATGTACATGTTTATCGAAGAAAATACTGTTAATTAACCGTTCTAATCCGATAAAATTGAATTTGTTGTTGAATTTGAGTATTTGGTAGTTCGGTATGTAGAGGTTTTTCGAATAAACAACTGGTTATTTACCGTCCTAATCCGATATTATTGCTGTTGTTGCTGAGTTTGAACATTCGTAGTTCTTGTTTCGAATTGTAAACATCTACACATTTTGTGAAATTATGGAGAAAGTTACTATTGAGTGAAGTGATATTTTTGAGTATATTTAGTTAAAATAATACAAATTTTCTTTTCTATGCTATTGACATTCAAAGTTGGAAATAGCTTCAAAGTATTTATCACTAATTTCTAAATAGTGTTAACTTGTACACTTTTGTCAACATACACTGTTTTATCTACAGGTACTAATTTAGCATCTAACTGCCGAATGTTTTCAACTAATTCTGGAGTTACTGTTATTTCTTCTTCCAACTCTTCTGCACCCAGAACATCTAGAGGTTGATTTTAAAATTCATAATCATTCGTTTATGGTTGATGGTTTTTAAACACCTGTTTGCCGTATATGGACGATCTTAAATCAATGGTATTTATGAATTCATGTAAAAATAAAGACATTCCAACTTACTTGGATGAAAATCAGTAGCCTGAAAGTGATCAGAACAAACAGACATTGCTTTTGAGACAGGTTTCCTAATTCGGAGAAAATTGCCCATTTTTTTGATAATAATGGATCAATGGATCTTTAGGGAAGGAGTGTATACTGATATCAACTGTTTTACAATTATTACACTGTGCCACTGAACAATATCTTTTGCATTTGCTCGTCATTGTTCGATTTCAAATCTTCACATATACTAACTAAACACTGCTATATACACTATTAACACATTTAATACTACTTAAAAGACTTAGACTAATACTAAAACACTATCTATTTACTATAATAAACCTAAATATATTTGTAAATTTGAATACAATTCTATAGCTTTACTATGTATTTCAAATGGAGCAACGAATGTTTTCCTCGTTTCTTTAGTTTATATTTTTGCCGCAAGGTGTCAGCTACTTTGATTTTTTTCCCCAATTGGTAAACAATCGTTGAAAATTGGGGATAAGAAAATAATATAATTCCTTATAAGGGGTACTATACCGATCACATAGAAAACAGAGTAGACCGACCACAACATTTTCTACTTGATGTATCATCCAGTGTTTCACAGATGTCTCCCATATAGACATAGAGTGTGGAGTGGGGACTTCTATCCCTTATGTATGAGGGCTTTCAAGTCTCTCCGCCTTTCTTTCGTTAAGTCTTTGGTCTAACTAATGTGCTTTAGTCAAATAATTTCTCGTTACTAACAGAACCTGTACAAAATTTAATTTTTTTTCATGCTCAAACATATGTGTGGATAATTCAGCATATAGTACGAAAATTTGATCACAAATTGAACATTAAAAATCTTTGTTTTTTATGTATTTTCATATGTTTGGTAAAATTAGTTCAAACATATGAAAATGCATGAAAAACGCAGAGATTAATATAAGTTGAGTTCAAGTGTGATTATGAGAAGGTTAAGGTAATAACAAAATTCAATTTAAAACTATAAACATCAACACAGCTACAGCAGACAAGAAACTAAAACGTAAGTAAGAAGAGAACAAATAAAAATATTAATATTTTATTCATTTACGAAGATTGAAAGTGAACTAACTACTTAGTTCATATGCCGCCTCAATAGTGGATGATTGAGTATTTTATGAACACAAACGACCATGCTTGTAAGTGGGATTTGAACCCACGACCTCTGGTATGCTAGGCTAGTGGCATTGCCACTAAGCCCCGAGATCGACTAATAAACATTTTAAAATAATTTTTAGGCAAAACTTTAGGATAAAGCCATTATAGGTAATGGAGAAACTTGAAGCCAAGATGGCGCATAGGTGCGTCATTGGAAATTTTCAGCGGTACTAAAACAATGATGTAGAAGTTATGTTTATGTGGTATTGATTTGTAGGTAAACTCATTTCGTTCGCACTTTTAATAAACAAATCCATATCCTATAAAAATCACGCTAGAAAAACGCAAATCACAGTACTCATTGAAGAAATAGCAAGTGTTCCAAGTTAAAGGAAAAAGTGACACATTGTTTTGATACTGCCGTATGCGGAACAAGAATATAAATTTTGCGCATGCGTATAAATAAACTAACAAATTGTTAGTTTAAATAATATTACAATTTTATTTTGTAACTGCAAGTTTAACAATTTACAAGTGCAATAAGTAGCTATACGATATTTATTTAAATTTGATAATGCCAACAAAATATCTGTTAAACTTTATTATTAATACAAGGCTTTGTTTTTGTTTGTTTACATTCTATATCAGTACGTGTAAGAGATAAGTATTTTAAAACAATAATGCACTGATAAGAAGTATATAAAATGTCCAAACAATATCACAATGTTAATTATACTTTATTGGAAGCGAACAGCGGAACACAGAGTGAAATAATGGAATTAGAAAATGAAAATGAGGTTATAGAAAGTAACCTATTCAAAGGAGACACTGACAACAGCAACGTGTCAACAGAAATGAAGCATAAAAGTGACTCAAAACGAACTGTAAATGAAAATATCACCACTGTTGTTCACATTTTAACAATTCAGTTTGTTATCTTCATCTTATATTTATGTTTTAGTCATGAAGTCGAATTATTTACATGGCATCCAATTCTTTTGTCCATTGGTGTAAGTATTTTAACCTTGATAACATCAACAAGTGTGTTTATTGATTGTTGTATTTTTAGTGGTCATTATTCCTGACAGAAGGCGTCTTAGCAATTTCTGGCGAGAATTGGTTTACCAAATTTATTTCTCAGAGAGATAGAGTGCTTGTTCATTGGGTTTTACAGATCTGGGCGTCGGCCTGCATTCTTTCAGGTTTTATAATTGTTATAGTGAATAAAAACTTAAAGAATAAGGAACATTTTAAAACTTGGCATGCCACCATGGGACTTGTTTCTATTATTTTCTTCATTCCATCATGTTTATTAGGAGCTTTGACATTATATAAGATTGAATTGCGTCAGTACGTGAATCCAAAGCTAAATAAATTAGTGCACATCTTTTTTGGAGCTGGTACGTGCATTTTAGGGACCATTACTGTTATTTTAAGCTTATATTCCAATTGGTTTGTTAAAAGGACAAACTTTACTGCACAAGTCGTTTGTTTTGTTGCAGTTGTTATTGCTTCACTGTGGGTTTTAGTTAGACCAATGAAATTTTTATCTAGAAGATTGTTACAGCTATAAATATTATTTTTGTACTTTTTAATACATGATTTTTTTATACAATAAAGAAATGTATACTGTCCTTTTTACAAAATATATTTGTTTCTTATATCAGCTAGCCATTTTGGCATCCGGTGTGAGATCAGAATAAGGCGCCTATAATAATAGGTCATACAGGTACCTACCTATATTATTTTTATTAATTGAATTGAAATGTGGAGTATAGGGATTTTAATGTTATTTTGATATTGCTGTAAATTTTTACTTACTTTACAGGAAAAGTGTAAGTATAAAAGTTGCTCAGAATTTTAAAATGCATGCAATCAATAAGACCCATTTAGTTATTAGTATTTCATGATATTAAAATCAAATTATAAATTAATATTTATTAAAAAAAATTGTAATATTTCCACGAAAAATATTTGATATTTCAGAAAACAGATGTTCTTGGTCTTCTCTGTCTTCACATGCAACAAATTCTTCTTTGATGTCGCCGGTGTCAAATGCAGTAGGTTCCTTCTCATATTCCTCCTAGGATTGTAATGAATATTCGAAGTCTTCTTTAATATTTAACTCACTATGGACGTCCTGTTCTCGCTTTATTAACAAGTCCTCATTATTTATTTGTATCTGCCAAGCATGACTTTCTAAATTTATCGAATTAATGGACAGTTGTGTTAGAAGAGTGACAAATGAGTTCTGGAATTTCCAGTTTTGATATCGACTGAAAAACAAAATAAATTAAAATGTTAAATTAATTATTTACTATAATGGAAATATTTACTTACAATTTCAGACAAGCAACATTTTAACTGTTCTTGCAATGAAATTCCATTGTCGTCCAGCAATAACGCACTTTCAAGTTGCTTAATATTAAGACACAATAAACAAAACTCTGATAAGTAGTACATTTTATATATAATTTATTTTGTTATGTTTAGAAACGAAACTTTTTAAACAAAGATTGTAAATTTAACAGCAGCTATCTCTCTTGTTTATGACAGCTGGACTGGCACAATGTTGCCAACCATAGTATGAAAAAGTTTACTTTGCAGAAATGAATTTTTTTATTCTTCATTTATAGAAATCTATGAATTTATTTTTAATTGAAATGTAAACAACATTGTAAGTGAATACATAGAATTTTTTGTATCAAGGAACATAGGAAATAGGAAGCATATAGTTGAAAGTAAATTTTTGCATTACACAGTTGGCAACACTGGGACAATAATGTTTGTGTCATTCTGTCAAGTTTTAATTTACTAACCTTACTCTTGTGCAGCTCAAAATAAACTTTATAAAATGTTCTATTTATCAGATATTTGTTTGTTATGTCTTAATTTTAAGCAATTGGAAAGTGTATCAATGCAGAAAGATAGCGGAAATGCAGTGCAAGAAGAGCTGAAATATTGCTTGCCTGAAATTGTAAGTAAACATATACTTTATATAAAAAGCATATATACGTGGAAATTTTATTATTGGATGTCGGCTCACGCTATAAACTTTCATACTCCTTGGAAATGAGTACCATTCCATGGTTGTTGTACAATATACTATAGTATATTTTATATAAAATATTTTTTAAAAGTTGTTTCTAATTTTATATTTCAAATAAAATTTAATTTGTACCGCGGCACTGAAGTTCCTTTGTAGTAAAATTTCAATGTCTTAATACATAAACAACTATTATTTACGCTTTGCCTTATAAAATTAAAATGTACCATTTATGATTTCGATATTTGTAGCAGTTAAATATTTTACTTTTTGATGAGTCCAAGGTTTCTCCGACTCAGACATATGAGATCCAGAATCGCAAAAGCTACAAATTATTGGAAATCTATGAGAGCAACGAATTAACAAAGTGGTCACAAACATATTTGTCAATAACCTGAAATATATAAAACCTTTATCAAATCTACTTCGAGGAGATATTTCACAGATCAGTTTTGTGAACTCAGATTCACTTTCACAACTAACATTACAATTTTCTTTATCTCTTATAGACAATTTCGAAGTTGGGATTTCCAGAATTCATTTGTTCTTCTTGCCGCACAGCAGTCCATTCTTTCTACAAATTTAAAGAAACATGTTTGGAGAATTATAGTCGCTTGATACAATACACAAAAATATTACAAGGCAGCAGCGACCTGCGAGGCCAGAAATTCTCTGAGTTGAAAATACAGATAAATAATCTAAACTTGAAGGATGAAGAGCAGTATGTGGATAGTACATTAAATATTAAAGAAGAATTCGAAGTTTCCTTTTATTCATTGGAGGAATATATACAGAGAACTGGTAACGTCAAAGAAGAATGCGACCTGATATTGCTAAAACAACTAAATAATGAAGAATTGATGAGAGAGCGACAGCAAGAAATGTACAGTAAATTTAGTATTGAAATAGAGAACCAAGCTTCGTTGCAATCTTTAAATGAAGATGAACACGACGGCAAAGAAGAATTTGTTGCGCCTGAAGACCGCGATGACTACGAATTTTATCAGATATATACAAAGAACGAATTGGCATCTGAAAATGAACAAGACAGCGCTTCAAGGAGTAGTTGTGAAGATAATAACCAGCCGAATGAAGATGAAGTTGACTTCAAGGTAGACACAGACAATGTGAATACAATTTGTAATAACTCAGACACAGGTGGAGAAGAGCACAAACATAAACAAAATCCTTTAAACGCACGTATTCATAAAAATGTTAGAGATAATAAATTTCAAATTTGTAACAAGGAGTTGGAACAAAACAATACTTTTAATAAACATTTGAAAAAGAACACAGAAAGTAATAATTTTAAATGTTCAATCTGTGATAAAAAGGTCTCACGAAAGAAAATATTAAACGATCATATGAAAATCCATACAGGAATTAAAGATTTTAATTGTTCTATTTGTGAGAAAAAGTTTTTTTTGGAAAGCTGTTTAAAAGTTCATATGAAAATACATACAGAAATTACAGATTTTAAATGTCCTATTTGTGACAACAAATTTATATACAAAGGTGATTTAAAAGTGCATATGAAAAGCCATGCAGAAAATAGAGATTTCAAATGTTCTGTTTGTGATAAAGGATTTTTATTTAAAAAACGTTTAATACAACACATGAAAATACATGCGGGAATTAGGGATTTTAAATGTAGTATTTGTGAAAAGAAGTTTATACACAAAGCTGATTTAAAAAGACATATAAAAATCCATACAGCAATAAAAGATTTCAAATGTTCCGTTTGCGATAAAAAATTTTTAATGGAAAGTTATTTAAAAGTACATATGAAATTTCATACGGGAATTAAAGATTTTAAATGTTCTACTTGTGACAAAAAGTTTGTTTTAAAAAAACATTTAGTACAACATAGGAAAGTACATGCGGAAAATGGAGATTTAAAATGTTCTATTTGTGACAAAAAGTTTTCTTTAAAAAAATATTTAGAAAAACATATGAATATACATGCGGGAATTGATTTTAAATGTTCAATTTGTGATAAAAAGTTTATGTACAAAAGTAATTTAGAAATACATATGAAAATACATGCGGGAATTAGAGATTTTAAATGTTCAATTTGTGATATGGAGTTTGTACAAAAGCGAAATTTAACCAAACATATGATAAAGCATGCAAATAAAGAATAACTTTAAATGTTGAATTTGTAAGCGTATGTTTTTTGTTTCACATCATTTTACTGGGTTTCATTTTAAGATAGATTTAGAAATTTAATTTTACGATTTATCTTCCTGGTTTATACCCAATTTGTTAAATTTGAAATCTACTAATTAGTAAAAGGGCTTTAGATTTTTGACATATGTATTTAACAAAAAAGAAACAGAATAATCTTAGTAAATTTGGTTTTATATGTGATGTTTTTCAATAAAAAATTATAAAGCATTTCTACATCTCTGTTAAAACAATATTTTATGATTACACAAGAGCTTTTAATTTTGCCAGATAAATTTCTGTTTGTACGAAACCTTGGTTACCTACCTACGGCGTCGTGATTTTATTTTTTAAACAATTTTCGAGTTAAATTGCGGTCAAGTGATAAGGTTGAGTTGTCAAACTGAAATTTATCCGAAGAAAATTAAATGCTCGAGTGTAATTTGGCGAGATGATTTAACGACATTATTTATGAAAAGGTTTATTTAAAAGTGCAAATGGTGAAAATACAATTATTATATATCATATTTTTTACATTTCATACAAATGATATTAATGTAGTTCTGGTTTTTATCACAAATAAATCATTTTAACTACTGATCTTGACATATTTTACTATAGTTACTGTTGTACTTTTATCACCAAGTCAAACTGGGATTGGTTCAATATAGACACAGATGGTGCTATTCACAGGTCTATACTAAGTGCTACTAACTAGGGCATTTTAAAATTTGGCACTGTTACTTTGCAAAAGTTGTTGATTACCTTGGAGATCAACAATTTTTTCATAGCAACTGTGTTAAATCTTAAAATGCCATAGTTAGTAGTCCTTAGTATAGAGGTGTGAATAGCACCCTAAATTTCTAAACGTAAATTTGTAAATTATATCTAGTATAAATATAAACCAAAATAGAGAATATGAATGTACCACTTGTATTAAAAGTTTGTAGAAAAGGTTAATTTAAACACATATAAGAGATGACCTCCCACAGGAGGACCATCACAACGTCGTCAAGATTGATCCTGTTAGATATTTAAAAAGATAATTACTTTGTTATATATTTGTTAGTATTATTTATTTATATTTTTTATCTATTGGCAACATTAAGTTGGTGTGTAACTTTTTGTAAATGTTTGTTCTGGTTCTGGACGACACTCAGAACTTGTACATACCTTTACCTAGCGAGACGTGTCAGTCACAATTATAAAATATAAACTTGGCTCAAGTTTTTCATTTCGTATAACCTTTCTAAAATACGTAACAGATCCTATTCCTTTTGTTTTTTCTGATGATGATAACTTACTTATCGAAATATGTATATAATTTATGTTATTTATTTGTAATTACGCAATGCCATAGGTAAGTGTAAAATAAACAAAACACTAACTATATTGTTTCAATTTTATAAAAATAAATCTACAGCTTCCCTTCCCCCAAAATTAACTGCACGCCACTGATGCGTACCAATACAGACTTTATTGTTCTCTTCATTATCACCTGCTAATATAAATGCATATATTTAAAAATTAGAATTGCCATTTATATGTAGTACCTATAATTATATTATAAAATAAGAGGAAATCTTTTTACTCATTTATATTAAAAGCAACTATTTTACTTAAATTCTGATAACACAAATTTCCTATGATTTCAAAATTTTCATGTTCACAATAAAGGCAAATAAATATTGCATAATAATAAAAGGAAATATCCACATCGTTTAATAGTTATTTACTTTACAAGTGGGCAAAGTAAGGAATTACCCACGAGAGAAATTTTAGCACATGAAGCCGAAGTAGTTACCTGCCACGGGGGAATGTCTTCAAAACACGAATACGCAAAAACAGAATAAAATGTAACCGAATACGCATGCACAGAATATGCAAAAACCGAAAGGTTACAGAATGGCACGAAATATTCAAAAACAGAATATGCATTTCCCGAAAAAGTGAGCGTGGTTCTTTGGTTGGTCTACTTTAGGCAATTACCGTAAGATAAAATCACAGACGTACGATTTTAATTGTCAAACTGACAGCTAAATAAAATAAAACCAATAATTATTTTTATAATTCAGTAAACAGTATGTAAAAACCATTGATGAACCAGCATTTTTGCGAGCACATTTACGTGCTATCAAATTAGAAAAACATTTAATTTAGTAGTTTAGTTAGTCAGATTTACCGTCAAATATATAAATGAATAATGTCTCATTGTTTTTAAATATATAGTTGTCACTATTAGTGTGGGGATCTATAACTTTGTGCTTGTCAACATACCATGATAATAAATAGCTGATTTTATGTAAACATACATTTTTCTGATTTTTGTAAAAAAACTATATATCAATTATATAATTATTTAAGAATGTATCAATTGTAAAATTGAATAGAATTTATTGTAATATATCGCCTTCGAAAACATACAATTTTTCGGATAATTACTTTTTAGATATTCAAAGTAAGAAAGTCGAATCAAAATGCAATTTTTATTATATTACAAATATTAACAATAATAAATAATTCACTACAAGAACCATTTTGATATTGTTGATTTATATAAAACTTCTGATTTTATCAACAAAAGAGGTTCTTTTACTTTTGTCACAATTTCTTTAATATTTTACAGCACTTCTTTCATATTGAACAGTATTTTAAATTGATGTGAATAAAAAATGTAACAACAGTGACAGAATCAAATTTTAAAATACTTTTAGTGAATGTACCTAACTTATGTCATATTAACATAAAGCGGTGATTGTTTAAAGTAAACCAACCAAAGAGCCACGCCCACTTTATCGGGAAATGCATATTCTGTTTTTGAATATTTCGTGCCATTCTGTAACCTTTCGGTTTTTGCATATTCTGTGCATGCGTATTCGGTTACATTTCATTCTGTTTTTGCGTATTCGGGTTTTGCCCGTACACCCTGCCGCGGTATAAGGTGTTGTGTGTTTTTATTATTGTTATAAATAAAAAAATACTCACTAGTGGATTTCCTCAAAATTATACCCACTAGTGGATAATCTGTTACTTTGCTTGTTTAAAATCGCCATAGTTATAGAGCATTTATTGAGAGGTGTTGGATAAAAATATTTATTATATATACCACAGTTGGCAACATTGGGACAGCCGAGCTCCTGTCAAATTTTAATCTACGCTTGCTAGACTGAAGTTTTGCGCAGTTCTCAATAAACTGCATAAAATGTATTATTTAACAGAGTTTTGTTTGTTGTGTCTTAATTCTAAACAACTTAAAAGTTTGTTAGTGCTGGACGACAATGGAATTGCAGTGCAAAAACAGCTACAATTCTGTTTGCCTGAAATTGTAAGTAAACATTGTATTTTGTATGTACGCGTGGTACTTAATTTTGGTATTTCATGTGAGCGGAAAGTGGTTTTGATAACATTCATATTTCGATAACAATCAACAGCATATACAGTATGTTCATTTTAAGTGGTAAACTATTGCTATTTCGAGAACTATAAGAGCTACGAGGTCGGTTAAATTAGTAAACAATTTCTATATTATAAGACAATTAAAATGAATAAAAAAAGAATTTTTTAGACCAGTGGTTCTCAAAATGCGGGGTGCAGCTTTCTTATTTTAAAAGGCAACCTATTTTTTTTTATTTGCTTGTTCGATTCAATATTTTTTTCTAAATTTAACAATATTCACATGTAATGACCAAATAATACAAAATATTTCAGAAAAATCATATTTATTTAAATATGCATATACAAAGTTTGCCATGGAAGAAAACAAATAAATCAAATGCAGAAATAATTGCAAAAATTGTAATTATGAGAATAATTATTCATTTTGTTGTTACAATACAGAAATACGGAAGTACACTTCAAAAAACTAATATTGGGAAAATTGTTTGATTTATTTGTTTTCTTCCATGGCAAACTTTGTATAGACATATTTAAATAAAAATGATACATTTTTAATTTGGATTTTTCTCAAATATTTTGTATTATTTGGTCATTACAAGTGAATATTATTGAAGTTAGAAAAAAAAAAAAATACTGAATCGAATAAGCAAATAAAAAAAAAAAAAATAGGTTGCCATTTAAAATAAGAAAGTTGCACCCCACATTTTGAGAACCCTTGGTCTATAAAAAATTCTTGTTTTGCTCATTTTAATTGTCTTATAATATAGAAATTGTTTACTAATTTAACCGACCTCGTAGCTCTTATAGTTCTCGAAATAGCAATAATGTACCATTTAAAATTAACTCCCTGTATACTATTAATTATTTAATTTAAAGTTTAATACAAGATCAAATCAAAATTAACATACCTTAATTATTTAATTGAATATCCAATGTACCAATATTCACCAATTTATCCTTCGATTTATTGTTCAATGAAATGGTGTTCAACGAGAACTATGTCAACGTAATAGTTATTTATATCACAAGGTTGGAAACTGCTATTTTGAGAGTGCGAGTTTATTTTGATAGGACGAGCCGTAGGCGAGTCCTACAAATACGAGCACTCGCAAAATAGTTTCCAACCGAGGGATACACAAGATTTTTCGCGCCAACATTTATGTAAATTTAATAAATAAATTTAATTTATTAGTCATTTTCTTAATAATAGGGAATTTTTTATGTTGCTAACTTCACAATATTTGAATGTCAATTATGTTTATTTTCCCATATCATAACCAAAAATATCTACATATTTTTATTTGGATTTTACACTACAAAATCAATTATAATTACTTACAAATATGTTTAAAAATCCATAAATATTCTGTTTTCTTGTATTGCAAATACTCAATTGTAGATACATTGCCATAATATTTTTAAGTCTATGCAATACTTTGACATTTCTAGCGTCAGAAGTTAGCTAAAATCAGTGAAGTGATGCCAACATATAACCATAAAAAGTTAGCAATTTTTGTCGAACTGGTACGACAGTAAAATTCTGGACGAACTCTTTTATTTTCATATTTCATTTAATTTTCATACTGGGCCGTCCTTAAATTCTCCAGAGAAACGTTACGCAGCGTTACGAGGGGGTAGGGGGGATAATGTGCGCGTTACGTAACGTAGTTCATATTTTTATAAATATAACCTTATAGACGAAAATTATAAATATGTATTCATTTTATGTACAGCCATTACCTCAAAAATTAGAATCGTTGAAAATAGGGGGGGGGGGGGGTAGGACTGCGTTACGTAATATTTAGGGAAGGGGGTTGTGGTTGCGTTACAAGGGGGGGGGATATCTGAAATAGTCAAAATCTGCGTTACGTAATTTAAGGACGGCCCCTAACTGAAAATATATAATTTAATAATATTAATTTAGTGAATATTTATTTAATTAACTAGGCACCAGACTTGCATTACTAAGCTGTAAATTTGTGTTTGATGCGATGTTGAACACATTTTTTTTGCCGATTTTAGAATTAATATTTTTTTTTTTTATTACGAAGATGGGAGGCGGACTAACTACTATGGTCATATGCCGCCTCATGAGTCGATGATAATGAATTTGTGTGAACACATACGATCATGCTCTTCAGTGGGATTCGAACCCACGACCACTGGCGTGCTAGGCTAGTGACATAGCCACTACGCCACCGAGATCGGCGGGGATTAATATTAATTTAGTAATTATTTTTAATATACATTTTGAAATCGCCATCAAATTATGTTGCTATGCATTTGTTAAACGGTTGATATGAGTTTGTTCAACGTGACCTATATAATAGTATTTTTACTGCCTAGAGAGTAAAAGTAATATTTTACAGAATGCTTTCAAAAAAGTTCACATTTAGTGTCAATCAGCAATAATAAAAAATTATAATAATTCGATATATATCTGATGAAGACAAGCGTACTATGTAGATTTTACGAACTATAGGTATGGAATATTGAATTTAATAATATTTACAAACATTGTATTTAATTAGTAAAGAACAACCAATTTATAGCGTAGATTTTATTCATATCTTTTTTGCTTATAATTCTACGTATGATAATCAAGTATGTGGTCACTGAAATATAATCATTCAGGAACGCGCTCTATCAACGCCAGCGCGTGTCGACAGAGAAAGCGAATCACGGGAGATGCTGTCTTTGTCGTACAGTCTGCTCAAGAAGTATTTTCCAATGCTGTATTGGGCTTTCAAATTATAAAGAGATGACGCTGATCACAATTCATGAAACGTACATGTCAAATTCATTTTGTATATGTTATGATGGTGAATGCGTGCTTTAATATTGGTAGTTTGTTTTTATTGGCAGCAGAACTGTAGCCATACACATTGCAAATATTCCTGTTTTTAAAAGTTTTTCTTTTGGAGAAAATTCAATCTTAACCTATAATCTAGAAATACAATGTACCTTTCATTTTTACATCTTATTAAAATAATACGACTTAAACAAATGTAATACTTACATTGGAATACTCCTAAAATCACTACTGTTGTTATTAATTTAAAAAAATAATTAATTTCAAAATACAATGAAATTATATATTTTACGTTTAGTTCTGCTTTCTACCACTAGTTATCGTTCGAATCGAACATAAACAAAGATATTCACTTTTGTGACAGAATGTATTCCGCGTGACATTTGTTCAAATGCGCAATCACAAAATGGTAGACAGCGATAATATAACAGTAACCATACCTCTCGGCTCGCTTTGACTCCCATAGACAGTGCACATTCCAGAATTATTATATTTCAGTGTATGTAGTATATTGTTGTCTCTTCTGTTAATAGTTTCCTACAATTTTATAAAAGGTTTTTTCTTCACTGCGTTGCCAAAATTTATATCTTACCTGTAAGTAAAGGTAAAGGGACCGAGGGTTCACTGCAGCCTGACTCAAGCCGGATTTATGCAGCCATTTACATTTAATTTAATTTTCATTTAACAGTTAAATGTATGTAACCTAATGCACCCATTCATGCAACATAATCATTTTCATTTATCTTTCATTTTAATTTAATTTATAAGTTGCGTTTACGAGTAGTTGCGAACGTTCAGTTGACTGTGTTTGGTTTTTAGTAAGGTTATGTGGTGTGTATTGCAATTGAAAAACAAATTCATAACTTCGTCGCTATCACTGTTATTGAACATCGTCACTTGTAAAATAACCCTAAATTTTAATCCATTTGACATTTATTACCTTGGACACTACTCTGTTTTTGGGTGCATGCGTTCATTTTCATTTATCTTGTTGCAGTAATTCGTATATTTAAAAAGTATAAATGGCTGCATAAATCCGGCTTCAGGCATATGAAATCCAAATTCGCGATTCGTTTTCACAAGTAACATTTTAATGTTTTCTTTATCTCTCTTACAGACAGCTTCGAAGTCGGGAATTCCAGAATACATTTGTTCTTCTTGCCACATAGCAGTCCACTCTTTTTATAAATTTAAAGAAAAATGTTTGAAGAATTATAACCGCTTAATACAATATACACAAATATTGCAAGATAGCAGCGAACTACGAGGCCAGAAAGTCTCTGACCTGAAAATACAGATAAATAATATAGATTTGACGATAGATCAAGAGCAGGACGTTGATAGTGCATTAAATATTAAAGAAGAAATCGAAGATTCCGATCATTCATTGGAAGATCATAAACAGAGAACTGTTGATATATGCACTGAGTTGCCAAAACAAATTAATATTCAAGAATTTGTTACAGAGCGAGAACAAAAAGTGGACAGTATACTAAATATTAAAACAGATAACCAAGTTTCACCTCAACCGTTAAATGAAGATGAAGACAAACCTAATCTGGATGACGCTTTTGAAGTCAGAGAAGAATTTGTTGCTTCAGAAGACATCGATGACCACGAATTTTATCTGAAATACATAAACAACGAATCGGCATCTGAAAATGAACAACACAGCGCTTCAAGGAGCAGTGAAGATGATAACCAGCCGAATGAAGATGAAGCTGACTTCAGGGCAGACACAGACAATGAGACTACAAATGCGAATAGAGAAGAGTACAAACATAATATTGCAGGGCGCAAGAAATATTATATAAAACAATATTCATCAAACGCTCATGTGAGAATTCATAAAAAAGTTAGAGATAATAAATGTCGAGTTTGTAACAAGGAGTTCGCAACTTATAGTAATTTGAAAAAACATTTGAACATTCACGCTGGAATTAAAAATTTTAAATGTATAATCTGTGACAGAAGGTTCTCACAAAAAACTTCTTTAATCGATCATGTGAAAATCCATGCAGATATTAGAGACTACAAATGTTCTTTTTGTAATAAAATGTTTGTAAACAAAAAAGTTTTAAGAGACCATTTGAAAATACATGCGGGAATTAGAGATTTCAAATGTTCTGTTTGTGAGAAAACGTTTATATACAAATCTAATTTAAAAGCACATTTGAAAATGCACGCGAGAATTAAAGATTTTAAATGTACGGTTTGTGAGAAATTGTTTATATACAAATCTGATTTAAAAGGACATATGAATAAACACTCTGGAATTGATTTCAAGTGTTCTGTGTGTGATAAAAAGTTTGCACACAAAAGTAGTTTAAAAATACATATGAAGATGCATGGGGGAATTAGAGAATTTAAATGTTCTGTTTGTGATAAAAAGTATATATCCAAAGGTAATTTAAAAATACATATGAAGATCCATGCGGGAATTAGGGATTTCGAATGTACTATTTGTGAGAAAAAGTTTGCATACAAAAAAAGCTTAGAAATACATACGAAGACACATGCGGAAATACGAGATTTTAACTGTTCTATTTGTGATAGAAAGTTTACATACAAAGGTAGTTTTAAAGCACATATGAAGACACATGCGGGAATTAGAGATTTTAACTGTTCTGTTTGTGATAAAAATTTTATATACAAAGGTAGTTTTGAAACACATATGAAAATGCATACGGCAATTTGAGATTTTAATGTTCACTTGTGATACGGAATTTATACGAAATCCAAATTTAACCATCATCTTGTCATATTTTACTATAACTTCAGTTATATTTAAAATACAGTCAAACTGTCATTGGTTGGAATTAGAAATTTGGTTTTAGAACAGGAAATACAGTAAAATTTTGAATGTAAATTTTAATATGAATATACCATTTGTAATAAATATTTTGTATGAAATGTTCATTTAAAAACACATAAGAGATTCAAATATCTCATGATTTCCCACATGAGGATTCCTAGCAACAAAACTTCAGAGCCAGAGTGCTGCTCTTTACCATTATCTGAATTATATATGTATTATATTTGGAATAATTATTTTGCACCTTTAGAAAACGGTGTCGTATTAACTCAGCTGTGTAGATTCGACCATGGGCGTAGAACACTTTATTTTGATAAATTTTTAGGGGACAAGATTGCATGTAATACTTGCTTGAAATACATAATTTTATTGTATGTATTTTGCCTGATTATTGTTTGATTATTTGGGTGACAATTAGTGAAAGTAGATTTTATTTTTTGAGGGAAATACGTATGTGAGTGGTCTTGGTAGTCAAATAATAAATAAAAAATAATATATTAAATCATAATATTTAATTACCAAACGTACAATAAAAATAAGATAAATATATCGTAATAAAAAAGTATAACGCCAGTAAAAAAACATGAAACACTAATAAACATAAACTAAACAAATATTATTGTTAGAAAATGTACATTAGTAAAATAAAACAATTTATAATTACAAAAATTAAAATTTCACAACAGTTACGTCCAAATTACAAGAAAAAAACGCTCAACATATGTAACATATATATTATCAATAAATTTCGCTAATACAGAATTTTATACTCTTTAGGTACATTTTCGATTTGAAGCTTATTTGCCTAAAATTAGTAGGAAAGCAGGCCCTTAATTTGATATATTAATTTGTAACGATGATGAGTACCTAGTGGTCAAAATCTACTTTAGTACATTTTATAATAAAATTATTTAGTGAAGATAAAACCTGCTGCCCATTGGCCAGAATGAGATTATCTACATGTTCTCATTTGTTGAAATTTTAGTGTGAGTATTACAAGCAATCTTGTCCCCCTAAAAATTTATCAAAATAAAGTGTTCTACGCCCATGGTCTCATGCTGTGAAAAAGGAACGAAAATTTCGTGGAAGGGTTGCTCAGGTAGTTTCGGCTGAATCTACACGGCTGAGTTAACACTGCACCTTAGAAAACACTCGTACGTTGCCATTATTTTAATAATTTTTTTTTTTTTGCAATAGCGACAAGTGTAGGAATTGCAAATAAGGTTTTCTTGATAATTTCTAATACACGATTTTCTCAAAAGTCATATTATTTTGTCACGATAAACCAGTATTTATCATAGACAATAAAGTTATTGTACGGTTTGAATATAGTGATTACAATATTTGTACACCATACTATATATTAGTATATAATATTTAGTTATTTTTATTTTTCTTCATTTTATTTGTGTACAAAAAAGACTACAATTATTGTTCTCGTAAAAAGTGTTATGTTTACAGAAATAAAAACGAAAATAATGTATAACATGTAAAATAATATTGCAAATAATTCTTTCATATTTTACACTTTTAAATTGTTATTGCCATCATACCGGGTGTCTCAAGAAAAGTACACAGTATAACTTTTATTTATATATTTTTAAATAATCCAAAGGCAAAAATTTTGTTATCATGGCAAACTTCTCATTTAATAGTGTAATCCTAATTCATAAATAATAGTATATTATGATACAAGTGTATAAGTAAGCTTTTAAAGCACGTACGACGAGTTTAAGAGCACGACGCGAAGCGGAGTGCTTTTAATGTCGCTAGTGCTTTAAAAGCACTTATACACGTGTGTCATACGCTATTTTTTATTATACCTGTATCATATTCTGGAAAAAACTGGAAAGCAACATTTTGACCTTGATTCATTTCATAATTTGCGCGTGTGACGTTTGACGTATATCGTTTACATGGAGACTGGTTAGCATTTGTTTAAGTTTACAGTTTTGACAGATATTAATAGTAAATATTTTTGTTGTTGCTTAGCAACCTTTAAAGCACGGCGTGTTTTAATCTTGCGTTTATGAACGCTGTAGCGTGTTTTAAACACGGATAATGATGCAGGTATAATAAAATAGTATATTATGATACAAGTGTATATGTAAGCTTTTAAAGCACGTACGAACGAGTTTAAGAGCACGACGCGAAGCGGAGTGCTTTTAACGTCGCTAGTGCTTTAAAAGCACTTATACACGTGTGTCATAGGCTATTTTTTATTATACCTGCACCATACTCTGGAAAAAACTGAAAAGCAACATTTTGATTTTGATTATTTTAAGCGTGTGACGTTTGACGTATATCGTTTACATGGAGTTTGGTTAGTATTTATTGTTTACGTTTACAGTTTTGACAGATATTAACAGTAATTATTTGTGTTGTTGCTTAGCAACCTTTAAAACACGGCGTGTTTTAATCTTGCGTTTGTGAACGCTGTAGCGTGTTTTAAACACGGATAATGATGCAGGTATAATAAAAAAGCTTTTTTTATATTTATTGGGTTTTTTCATTATATTGTAGATAAAATATTGTACAACACACATACGTAAAGTGTCTTTAGTCACTCAGGAGTCTTAAAACACTCGCTATGCTCGTGTTTTAATTGACCCATTCGTGACTAAAGACTAGCTTTACGGACTTGTATCGTAAATAACTATTATATAAATTACATTTATTATTAATAGTTTTTGCCAAAATTAATTG
Source organism: Poecilus cupreus (assembly GCA_963942605.1). Classification (NCBI taxonomy): domain Eukaryota; kingdom Metazoa; phylum Arthropoda; class Insecta; order Coleoptera; family Carabidae; genus Poecilus; species Poecilus cupreus. The sequence continues at coordinate 3,205,360 of OZ012728.1, forward strand.
CTTTTCCCATTAAAAGTCCATGTCTTGAGCATCTTTTAAGAATTGATGAACTTCTGCTGCGCTTTTGACTTTTTAGGTTAGCCGCCACCATTTTTACCTCCCGCCTACCTCTAGGTAAGGGAGGTATTGTTTTTGGTCAGAAAATTGGGTAGTGAGTTTTCAATGAATAAGCACGTTTTAGGGTCCTTACAGTACGATTTTACTATTTTCGCGATGATGTCTGTATGTATGTATGTATGTATGTGTGTGTGTGTGTGTAGTCTGTGGCAATTTTTTCGTCTCGCATAACTCAAATACTATAATACCAAAAAATACAATTTTTTGAATTATTGCTTCTTATATTTAAATGAAGAGCTGATTAGATTTTGGATAAAATTGGTCGACCGGAAGTAGCAGTTTACTTGAAGCCCTTAACAGTTTTTCGTGAAAAACACGGTTAAATTTCCTTTTTCAACAATTTATGTTATTTTGAAAGTTGAAGAATATTTAATTCTACATGTGTTTTGATTACACTAATTTTAATAATTTTCATTAGATTTAGAGATAATAAAATACAAAGAAATTAGATTTCACAAATCTTGCATTCCTAGTACACCATGGAAACATTTAAAAATTATCAATTTTTTACGAAATGTGACACATGTCATTGTTATTGTGAAACTGTTTTCTTAGTGAAATATATGTCAAAAAATTAAATAAATATACGAAAGAAAATTAAAATTCTCAAATATAAATAGAAAATAAACAAATAAGAAGGTATGTTTCTGTATCATCAAATACTATTTTGTACCGTTTAGAGTAGTATTGGGCGGGAGGTTATGTGCTGGGCACATCAGATTTTTTTTTTCTTCTAACGAAAGAAATTATTTTCGGGAATTTGCTTATATCAGTATTATTTTTAACCACCAATATTGATTTCAACATCGAATATTGCGCTCAAAGGATAGAAGCTTTCTCAATTTTGATTTGTCATAAAAATACACAAGCAGCACAATTTTCGATACATGTATTTTAGTGTCAAATTAAGTTTCGAATGGTTTTTATATAATTTTCTAGATTTTTATTGGCAGTAATTCCTCTGTAGCTCCTTCTTCAAATTATCCATAATGAAGCGTAACTCAAAATAGTGATATCGTTGTTATCAAAGCCATCCATTTTCAATTTTTGAATTAAACGAGTATGTATTTTAAATCCTTTAATATTAATCATTATTTCAAATGTATTGCTGGAAAGAGTGTTGGAAGTGCAAAAATAGTGTATATACCACAGGATTGAAGTGCCTTTAATCACTCAGGTGATTATTTCCCTCGCATACGGCTCGTGAAATAACTTCACCTTCAGGATTAAATTATGCACTTCAGTCCCTTGGTATATTAACTACTATTATGGAACCCTGATTTTAACTGAAAAAAAAAAACATTTAATTCTCAGGTCAAATTATATTATTTGTTACAAATACAAACATATATATTTTACATGTAGTTTACTTTTTATCAGCAAATAATTTATTCCGAGTATAATCGTAGATAGAAAAATCAATCCTAATGCCTCACTCATGTAAATAGAAAAATTTTGTTGTTAAAATCTATATTTTGTTTCAGTAAAGTGTAAATTTCCATACACTACTTAATTTTTTATATTGATTTTGTTAATCAAACTGTACTTTTAAGTATTTGAATTCTATAATTTTTTAAAACTTTTTTAATATAAATCCTTACAATCTTCATTATTTTTTGTAATAATCTTTATAATTTGATGTGAAATCTTTGCATTCCCTTATTAAAATCCAAACAATCTTTAAAATCCATAACTTAATCTTCAAAATCGTATTATTAATTCAATGAATCCTTGCAATCTCGTAACAATCTCTAAAATCATTGTAAATCTTTTTAGTCTCAAAAATCTTTAAAATCTATGTACAATTTGCAAGGATTGCAGTTAGTTGTACGGTATGGACCTTAGTGATTTCCCCATCGGATGTAACTATATATAATAATATTATGTAAATTTTTTAATTTGTAATGAAAATGTATTTTAATTGTACCTAAATAAATGTATAATACAAGAAAATTAACAGTTACGCAATATTTTAACCTTAAACAAAAGTTGCCTTCGATATTTTCATTTTGTTTTCCATAAATCACGCTTCATTCTGGGTACCTATTCTTTACAATGGAGTCCTTTCACCATTTATTTATTTTTTATGAAACTTTATTTAAATTGAAGACTATCTATACTTTTAAAACGTCTTAATTTTTATTTATTAAGCCACAATGATTTTCATACCTAATTTTTTTTTAATGGTGAACGCCCCATTCCACTATCACGATCACGGAAATGGGGCCATACACCTTTTTTCATTCTATTTTTTTTTTCTGTAAGCTTGAGTAAAATTATAAATATAGTTACTAATTTTAATATTAAAACGCATTTAGTTATTAAGATACGATTTTTTTGAAATTGGCATCCCACTTAAAATTTTTCGCTTGTGACGTCAGCACCTACGTCATCTTGTAATTCTACAAAACACTCTCTTGCGGAGAGCGAGGAACTACACCTACTGTCAAATTGACTATATTTGTCATTGTTATTTACTGAGAGGTTTTTACAAATATTGTTTATTCACATTACCTGGCCAAAATAATATAACAAATATAATAAACATAAGTTTAATTTGAAAATCGTTATTACCTGCAACATATGAGTTGAGATGACAGGTGTGATAATGAGACTACCGACAAGCGTCAAGCAAGATATAGTACATCAAAGCATTTTTCCTAAACTCTTTGTCTAAAAGAAAAGGTAATTATTACAATCCTGAAAAGGAAATTATTATTTGTTATCAACACCTCTTTTGCCTTGCCATGCTGTACATTCTATTACAAGATGTCGTCAGGATTTTGCAACCGCGAAACTTCAGAAAGGATATTATGAATGAAAAGTTGAAAAATTATAAGAAATATTGAATATGTGAATGAAAGATCTAAATTCTTATAATTTGTAAAAACACAGAACTTTTTTTTAAAAGTGTATGACCCCATTGTTGATGTGAACTGATATTTTAGTGAGTTTATTTTGGTTAGTTCTTTGGAAGTTAAGATGGCAACTGTGCAATTCGCTTTGAATTGTATTTTATTACTGCAAGCAATTTGCTAAGTTCACAAATAGATGATTTATTTAAAAGAAACTTTGGTAAAGTGAAATTATTTATTTATGTATTACCTATTTCTTTGTTTACAAATATGTAATAATTTTACATAAAATACAGCCATTTATACATAGATTATTAATTTAAAATATGTTTTAAATTACTAATTGAAGAAGGTGGGTGGTAGGTGTCAGGATCAATAAATAGATGTATAAATATTTATTTGGACGTTTTAACTTTAATTATAAATTGTCGAACAATGTACGTATTTTACTGATGATGACTTGTATTAAAGTCGAAACATATATTACCACATTTATATATTTATTTATTGATTCAGAGATCTATCATTCGAACATCAATTATAAATTAAAAATTATAATTTGTTCCCAGATTACATCTAATTTTTATTTATTTATTTTACGTTTTCCTCAGAAAGAAAAATATAAAATCGTTCAAACTGTCAAAACAATACAAACAGTGCTCGCCAAATTAATTGATTTTGTAGCAGATAATCGACAGGCTTACCACAAACAGTAGTCTGGTTACCTGGTAGGCCAGGGTGGGACTATTTAAAATATTGTATTTCTAAACATATTACTTTGAATTTTCTAAGAATGCATTTGTATAATTTTATCTACGGGAAAAACTAAATTTATAATCTGAAAAGAATTAACGGTGAATAGTAGTTTGCTAGTACTACATAAAGAATGTTTTAAGAAATTTTAAATTAGTTACAATTTTTACCGACGACAGATTTTTACTGCTTTTAAATACGTATCTGTATTTTCAACTCCTATAATCCTCTTATTAGGTACCTGCTGTGAGGGTCTAACAGGTAAGTAACCGTTTTATTTGGCGAGCACACAGAAAATCACGTGACACAAGTCGTGAATTACTTTTTCCACTGCCTACGGAGGTCATGAGTAAAATCACAACTGATATGCGTTAGTTCACGTTTTCCGTCACTTGTTAGCGCTGCGAAATTACACGATCGTGAATGAAATTCACTCTGGAATTGTGTACAGGGCACTGATTTTTATATAACATTATACTGGAAATCACAAGTTTTTACAGTACGGCAGACATAGGAATACAGTGTTGCTAAATATATTCCAAGAGTAACGTGTTAAACAAAGACGGAAAATCCAGAGACGGATTATTTTGTTTTTCAATTGTCTATATTCCTTATAATAATAAAAAAATACTGATAATTTGTCCTCGTTTAACAGGAAGGATAAAAATTATGTAAGTGAAACATTAAATTAATATAAAACAATATATTTTTATTGAATTGGAAAGTTTGACCTAATATGGAAAAGTATATGGGTAATTAATTCTATTTCTATTATAATTTTTTTTATATGTTCTTCGTTTTTATAATATATAATGATGTACCAACTAAACTCATATTATTTATTAATATTCATACAGTCAAAAACAAGTTGTAGTTCATTGTTAACAATTTCATATAATTGCTTTACTTCATCATTGTAATAACTTAAGATATATAATTCGTATTACATTTAATGATACTTGATAACACATATTATTATTCGACTTGTCATATTATTCTTGGTACATTTTATTTACATGACATTTTAGACAGATTGGTCAATTTATTGTATTATAAAATGGGGTCATAAACCTTTTTTCGTTTTATTTTTTTTCTGTAAATTTGAGTAAAGTTATGAATGTAGATACTAATTTTAATATTAAAAGGCATGGAGTTATAAAGATATGATTTTTTGAAATGGGCATCTCATTTCAAATTTTTTGCTCCTGACGTCAGCATGTTATACTACTACTAAACACGCTCTAGCGGAGAAAGAGGAACTACACCTACTGTCAAATTGACTGTTATCAGTCAATGTTATTTACTGAGAGGTTTTTTTTTACAAATATAGTTTATTCTCATTACCTGGGCAAAATAATATAACAGATATAATAAACATAAGTTTAATTTGAAAATCGTTGTTAACTGCAACATATAACTTGAGATGACAGGAGTGATAATGAGACTACCGACATTACCGACAAGCGACAAGATATAGTACAACAAAGCATCTTGTTTTAACACGTCCCAAACCCTTTGACAAAAATGGTATAATTAACGAATATCTAATTTAATTTATCGGAGTATTCATTTTAATAATAATAAGTAATTATTACAACACTGAAAAGCAAGTTTTTATTTGTTATCAACACCTCTTTCGCCTTGCCATGCTTTATATTCTATTACATGATGACATCACGATTTTGCAACCGCGAAACTTCAGAAAGGAAATTATGAATGAAAAGTTGAAAAATTATAAGTAATATTGAATAATATGTGACTGAAATGATCTAAATTTTTATAATTTGTAAAAAAACACAACTTTTTTTAAAAAGTGTATGACCCCATTATAGGGTTAACATGATTTAAATCAAGTGATTTAAATCATTGATTTAAATCATGATTTAAATCAATCGAAAAACTCAAAAAAAATCATGATTTAAATCAAACACATTTTTTCCGTGAAAAAATGTTAAAAAAATCATTTAAAAATTTTTTTAAGTCCGTAATGCGGACATTCGTAACCGATTATACATCACGCCAAACATAAACCGTAATTATTCCTAAATTTCACTGCCAATAGTGCCAACTTATCAGCAATATAGAGATTTTTTTGACGACATTTAACTGTATTAGTTACATGCGTATGTCTATTCAACAATTTAACGACAAAGAGAAGACTGTTTAATTGCGTTGTATAAGTTGTAAAAAAGTTGTATACGTATTGAGATAATATATTCAGATTAAATTGCTTAAAGTATGTACATTTGTCTAATTTGTTTATAAACTGACTGATGATTTTTCACATTTAAATAATATATTTGTATTGATCGTCTGTTAGTCACTCGGATTTAATATCACTCGTCTATGTTCCACGTGTGTTTTTTATTTCATTAATCGGTATTATAAGCTAAGCTTATATTGATAACGATTTAAATCAAAAAAATCTGATTTAAATCAAAAAAATCGATTTTTTTGATTTTTTTAAAAAAAATCATGATTTATATTATAACCCTACCCCATTATAATATAAGATTAACATAAATTGAAAATATTCAAGTAAGGTCCTGGTTACTTTGTTTCGCACTCACAATATAATGTACCCTATGCGTAGAGTGCGTACACGTTAGCTTCAAGCCACCAAGCCCATCGGTCGTCCGGTGCGCGGCAAGGAGAAACAGCGTGACGAAAACGTTCATGATTGGCTGCAGCCCGAAGCCATAGGCTCGTCAGATTTTAATAAAACTGGGGGCTACTTACACGCGCTCGTAACGCAAGACAGAAGACCTTGGCGCTCGGACTAATATTGTGCACGCTACTGGACAGTTTGTTGAAGGCGTGGTTTGCAAGATTCATTCATGACGTAGATGGCTTGAAGTGAACGTGTACGCACTCTATCACCGGTACTCAAACACTCAAAACATGCATTACATATAATTGTTAATCAATCATTTTCAATATCACTATTGTCACTTGTTTCATTAGGATTAATAATTACAGGATCATTATCATTGATAACTAAATTGATATTTTAAATAATACAACTATTTATACCTACCCTAGAGGTTAAATGTAATTAATAAAAATCTTTAAAATCTTAGGTGAGATTTATGCGTAAAATTATAACAGTGTAATCATCTTATAATATTTTACATGAGATAATTTTAAATATTGCTTGTTGTAATTAGGGTAACTAAAGATAAAGTTACATTACAAAAAAAATAATTATAATGGTATGTTTCTTAAAATTAGATATTAGATTACTAATAACTATCTCTACTAAGAAACAGTTATTAAAACATTTCTTGTAAAGTAAAAGTAGTTAATATTTTCAAACTTTTGAGAACTGCGAACTTTTCTTTTCGGCGCTACTATTAAGATTTACAACCCTTAGCCCTCTGTACTAACATTTCATTATGAAATACTCATACTGTAAACTTACAGTGTTACAAGCATGATAAACGAATGGTATATCATGAAACAATGTAAGTGTAAAATTGGCAAGTAGGCTGGGTTTCATCCCATAATAATAACATTGCCTATGTCTGCCGTACTGTAAAAAACCTTTTTCGCATTTTGTTTAGTAATGGACTATATTGCTAAACACAAAATCGTTGAGTAAAGTGGTACTTTACTGCATAGCAACCATTACTGCATAGCAACGGATTTTACATAAATAAATAGGTACTCATAGTATGAAAATTATTTATTTTTATTTAAAGTATAAAAGTATTATCAGGGGCAACATTTAGAAACTTCGTAACATTTTCCATTGACAAAATTTTTGACTTTTTGGGTTCATATTTATCATTTTGACGCTTCAAAAAGGCAACTAATTTCTTACATTGGGAAATATCCACATTTTCATGAATTTATAAGGTTCTTTTGATCATGGAGTACATGGACCATAAGCTTGAAGCCTTTAAATTTTTAGCCTAAATAAAAAATTTATTAAAAAGTCGATTTCACATTAGTTTTATAATTTACCTTTTCAAAAAAATAAGCCAACATTACATTTTCGTTGGCTTCTGTTACATTTTTGTTTGTTCTCCATTCACAAAATTGATTATAATATTTGTTATATCGTTCTTTGGACTTATATGGAAGTAAACTGGAGGACGCTTCTTTTGCTGCATTTAAAATGTCATCTCCAATTTTAAAATTATTGCTATTATCTTGGTTTTCCATTTTAAAGAAATCAATTTTTAGGAGTGACACATTGAAAATATTTATTTTTGTTTTTAATGCGATATTGTTGTTGCTAAGAGAAGCCGTCTACTTTTTATTTATATTTAAATATTTATAATTTTTTAAGGATATCTACTTCATTTTTCAAACATTTATTCAAAATGCGAAAAAATAGTGTACACAACACGTGTAGAAAAGTGGTTTTACTTCACTCGTATGGCTTTGAGCACTCGCTACGCTCGTTTACTCAAACAGCCATACTCATTCAGTAAAACATCACTTTTCTAAACTTGTTGTGTAATATACTATTTGTAAATAAACAGTGTCCGGCAAAAAACTGATTTTACATGTTAACTGCCTATGCCAACATTTACGTGGGACATACGGTAAACTTATTGGAACAGATTCACGAGTTTTTCTCCAATCCATTGCTGCAGTAGAAATATTCTGAATGTAAAGTATTCTTACCACCAATGGCCCTGCTGGAAGTTTTTGTTTACACAATTCTCCATAATATGAAGTCGTTAGCCGAAGCTTTATTTCTTCCAATAATAAGACGTTTTCAGATTGTCCACCATACAAACCACGAACTATGCCATAGAACCTACACCGTAGAACTTAAATTTGAAATTCGCCGTCGAAAATGGAACTAGACCGAACAATGCCAAAGAAGCCCTCGACTCAAAGCATGTTATTTAATACAGATTACTTTATTTTGATACCGCAATTTAATGAAATTAATAATAATAATTCCTAATTTTCCGCCTACTCTTTTCATTGCTACTGACGTACAGTGTCTGCAATTTCTTTTAAATATTTTAATCTGTCAATTTCTGGCGATGGAAACCATTCGGCGTTCATTCCTGTGATGTATTCAGATATTTGTCTTGCACTGCGCCCCCATAATACATTCTAATAATATTTACACGGTTCCCGACATTTAATGTATTCTTGATGATAGTGACAGGTTAAAATATTTAAAACAAATTGCAAGCACTATGCGTCAGTAGCAATAAAAAGAGTATTGTTGCTCTCGACGAGACTGTATGTAAAATAAATACTGGGGAATGTTTCAATGAAATGGTAGGACTATACATAGTAAATGTGTGGTTGCTTATATTTTTGGTTAACATTTACAGATTTATATTTTTAATCAGATTGTAAATAACAATGCCATTGAATATATTATACGTATTTCTTTGCATTAAGGAAATATGCACATTTTTAAAAGTAAACTTTTGCTTACTATCGTTGGCAACATTGCGATAATTATATTTCTGTCAAATTTCAACTTACATGTTACTGTATGAATAAAGCTTTCTTGTGAAGCCAGAATACATTTTATAAATAATGTTTTATTTATCAGATATTTGTTTGTTGTGTTTAAATTCTAAGCAGCTTGAAAGTGTGTTAATTCAGAACGATAATGGAATTGCAGTGCAAGAAGAGCTAAAATTTTGCTTGCCTGAAATTGTAAGTAAACATATCTTTTATAAAAAGAGTAAAACTTGGTAATTTTGTTATTGCATTTCGATTTTTATGTTCATGAACATTAAGATTAGTCACAAACGGTATTTTATTCCAAAGTTGTACAATTTGTTTGCTATGAAAACATGATGAACGGAAAGTAGTTTTGATAACCTAATTCAAAATTTAAATTTCGATAACAATAAACAGCATGTATATTTTTAATTGTTTAATTTACATGTGACTTCACCAACATACCATAGATCAGTTATCAGTTGATCCTAGAATGAAGCTGATCCCTGGATCAACATTTATTCTAATTTACTATCTGAAGCGAATAATAACCATGATCAACTGATTCACATAATCGTTTTGTTTTTTGACAGTTCATATAATAGGCTCTTCAATCAATTTTTTTATTTTATTTTTCGAAAATAGACGTTAATATATGAATATTTTTAAAATTTTAATCTATATTGTAATATAATTAAGCCTGTAATTAATTACTGAAGATTCCATATAAAACTGTGTGACATCATACTGACTGATGACAGAACAGTGCTAAAATAAATAATAATTTTGAATTTTTATTGCTGTTGTTTTTACAATTTGGCACAAAGCAATACTTTATGACCATAATTGCAATTTTAATGAGGATTTAAAAATTTCAATAAATTAAAACAATAAAACAACCGACAGAACACAACATTCAACGCCAAGATAGCCAAGATTATGCGCGCGCAATCAATCTTTATCTGTCACTAGTCGGTCTGACGTCACACGAAAAATAATGCACTTTTAATTATTAATTACAGGCGTAATATTTACTTTTTAAATAAAGTGTTATATTTTTTGACAGTGTTTTCAAGCGTATTATTGGAAATTTATTCTAAATGTGCTTAATTTTAGAGTGGTTGAAGAGCCTATTTACCTTGTGTAAATTACTCTTTTTGTCTAAATTAAAGTAATATGCCTCTTCGGCAATTTTACTATTGCGAAGTATTCCCAAGAGGATCCACCTACGGTTTCGTGATTTTTTTAAAACAGTTTTCTTGTCAAATTGTTAGGTAACAAGGTTTCGTAACAAACAGAAATTTATCCAGCAAAATAAAAAGCTCTTGCGTAATTATAGTGAAGGGGCACCAGAAGATTTCACTGCATGGTAAAATTAGGTTCGCGTTGCGCGAGGCATCTGCCGGATCTGGCCGCACTTATATTTGCTTATAGAATATTAACGTAGGCTACGATTTATTTAAGACAAATATCAAAATTTGTCACATCTGTCACATTTTTTCCACAAACACAAGTTTGTATTGAAAAGTTCATGAAATTAGAATTTTATCGTTATGTGAAGTAATACTTTATTCATGTACAATGGTACGATATTGTAAGTACTTTAATTAGAAATATTAATATTTTTGCAATTGTCACTGAATATTAATTTTCAGTACGAAACGAAGACCTTCTTTTCCTCCAATCATTTTTCTTTCAATAACCAATTGAAAGATTCATAGAGCATTGCGTGATTAAGTGGAATTTTAGACTTAAACTAATTTTGTTCGTAGGTAAATTAGTCGCTATTTCCAATATACAAATAAATCCGATAGAATAATTATTATTTATATTTTTCAAAGATACGGCAAGAAATATATGCCTTTCTCTGTAAATAGTTAGTATGGTCCTTGGGTGCATGATGGAAAATCAATGTTAGATGAATTGTGGATAAAATGACATTGTCAAATTCATTGATATAAATTTAATCGTGCAAATGAATCATCGAATATACATGCGATATTTGAACGTTGTATTTATTTGCTAATAATTCTTATAAAATATATGTATAAATAATACATGTGGTGGCATTTAACGGTTGTGGCCGCAATTATAATTACCATGGCAACGACGGTACCATCTTTTCCCTTTGAGTGGAACCTCCTGGTGGTAGATTCGCGATTCGCTTTCAGAAGTAACATTTTAATGTTTTCTTTATCTCTTTTACAGACAGTTTCGAAGTCGGGGATTCCAGAATTAATTTGTTCTTCTTGTCGCACAGCAGTTCATTCATTCTACAAATTTAAAGAAACGTGTCTGGAGAATTATAGTCGCTTTTTACAATATACACAAATATTACAAGGCAACAGCGAACAACGAGGCCAGAAAGTCTCTGAGGTGGAAATACAGATAAATAAAAAAGACTTGATGATAGAGCGAGAGCAGGACGTGAAGAGTGTATTAAATATTAAAGAAGAAATAGAAGATTCCGTTCATCCATTGGAGGATCTTATACAGAGAACTGATAACATCGACATCAAAGAAGAAGACGATCTGATATGCACTGAGTTGCAAGAACAACTTAATAATCAAGACTTTATTAGAGAGCGAGAGCAAAACGTGGATAGTAAACTAAATATTACAACAGATAACCAAGTTTCGTTGCAATCATTGAATGAGGATGATGACAAACCTATTTTGGATGATGCTACCGAAGTCAGAGAAGAATTTGTTGCTTCAGAAGACAGCGATGACCCCGAATTTTATCTGAAATTTATAAACAACGAATCGGCATCTGATAATGAAGAAGACAGCGCTTCAAAGGGTAGTTGTGAAGATGATAAGCAGCCGAATGACGATGAAGATGACTGCAGAGCAGACACAAACAATGTGACAGCAAACGCGAATGGAGAAGAGTACAAACATAATGAAAATCCTTTAAACGCTCCTAAGAGAATTCATGAAAATGTTACAGATTATAAATGTCAAATTTGTAACAAGGAGTTCATAAAAAAGAGTGCTTTGAATAGACATTTGAAAATTCATGTAAGAATTAATCAATTTAAATGTTCAATTTGTGATCAAAAATTCGCACAAAAGGGTTATTTAACTGATCATATGAAAATCCATTTAGAAATTAAAGACTTTATATGTTCTATTTGTGATAGAAAGTTTGTATTCAAACGTAATTTAGTACAACATATGAAAATACATTCGGAAATTAAAGAATTTAAATGTTCTACTTGTAAGAAAATGTTTGCACACAAAAGAGCTTTAAAAAAACATATGAAAATACATGCGGAAATTAAAGATTTTAAATGTTCTGTTTGTGAGAAAATGTTTGTATACAAAGCTAATTTAAAAGTACATTTGAAAATGCACGCGGGAATAGATTATAAATGTTCTGTTTGTGATAAAAAGTTTGGATACGAAAGTAGTTTAAAAATACATATGAAGTTACATGAGGAAACTAGAGATTTTAAATGTTCTATTTGTGATAAAACGTTTACATATAAAGGTAATTTTAAAATACATATGAAAATGCATTCGGGAATTAGGGATATTCAATGTTCTATTTGTGAGAAAACGTTTATATATAAATGTAGTTTCAAAATGCATATGAAAGTGATGCATGGGGGAATTAGAGATATTAAATAATCTGTTTGTGAGAAAAAGTTTACATATAAAATCATGACCTTCAAAGGATTCCTAGCGACTACTCATCATAGTGCTGCTCTTTACCAGTATCTCTAATATGTATATAATATTTGAAATAATTATTGTGCATGTGCACCTTTTGCAAACACTCGTACGCCATCCTTACTGTAATAAAATTGGTTGGCAACAGCGTCAAGAGTGAGAATTGCAGGTAAAGGTGACCAGACGACCCGCTTTTGGCGGGACAGTACGTGCATGTAACAATTTGTCCCGCGTCCCGATTTTATGAAAAAATGCGCGACGAAAACCATACTATACCGGGTGTCTGTCTTAAAGGTGTACATAGGAGATTAACATGGGAAATCAGTTTTTTGCGTGCTGTTGCTCGGTGTTCTATCGTACAACAATGATTGTAGTAGCAATCGAAAGATATCATTTTTCTGAATCAAACGATGTAAAATACACTACTATTTAGTGGTAATTTGGTACCGTAAATTAATTTTTAAATTTTGAGAATTCTCCGGTTTATTCAATTTTTATCGTAAATAAATATAGTCATCCATGACTGTTTTGTTTTGATTTCTGTCAAGCTATTTATTTGACGTTTCTGACTTTTGGACTTGTTTACACAAATTAGAAACATAATCAGATCGCCCTCTCTATGGTTACGAGTCTTGAGCATAAGTGCTGCACCCGCAGGGGGGTGTAGTGACACTAAAATTAGACAAGGATGACAATAGAAGGATAGAAGATTGTTTTTTTATCCTCCTTGATACTTTTTATTTTATATTTGTTGTACTTGTACAAAATTATAAGAGTAAATATTAGGAATATATTTATTCAATTCAATTCTGTTTACACATATTTAATTATTTAAGACAAAAATGTTATACATTTCTAATAATATTTAATTTATTAATTTTTAATATTAATATTTATTATGAAAAGCTCTATTTAAAATATTGAAAATGAGAATTTAATATAATTATTAGAAACCTTATAACTTTCAATATGATTTTCCTCGTTAAGTGCAAAATTTGACAAATTGTAAATTTGTTCTTATAAAAATATTTTTAGTCTTACACAATCTTTTACATTCAAATAAAATCTGTAGCTTTTAGCGACAAATTTCTAAATATTTGTAGTTAAAGATATTACAATCATTTATAATTTAGTTTAAACACAAAAATTCTTGTATTTAAAAAATATATTACATTGAATTTTAAATTCAAATAATATTTTGTTTCTTTAAATACAACATGTTATTTTTGAGTTCCAAAAACTCTTAAAACATGTAAATTTTACTGCTGCAAACTGTAATGAATTTGGATGCGGGTGTGAGATTTGTAAAAGTAGTAATATAAAATCTACGTCAGCTTATTAAAAGCCGAACGACTGATTAGTGATGATTATTATTATTATGTGATTATTTGATTCAATTTGTTATTATCTAAAGTGCCACTAATAATATATTTAATTGTAAAAGTAAATTTATAAGAGAACGAGGAATTGTGCTCAATAATAATCAAAATGTAATTAAAACAGTGCTTATACTCGCAAAAAAAATCCTCTTGTGAATAAGTTAAATTAAAAATTTCATTTAATAACCAGCACGAATTACTATTCTTTTATGATTAACCGACGCCGTGTGGGTGACATCCAAATGTTTGTTGTGTTATATGAATACTTCTCAACCTGGTGGAGATATCCAAATACTGTTGCACAGCCTAAAACAAATATATTTAGTAAAAATGAAATTTATTACTTCTAGAATTAGCATACCGTAGATTCGCATCATCGATATTCGTCTTCACAAATCGATTCACTTCGGAGTCTATTAATCTATGAATTCATTATAAAATTTTCTTTATTTTTCGTTCTTCGTAATCCCTTTCCTTCAATTACAGTTATATGTGTTGTCTTGTGCCGTAAAACGTCTAACTTTTGATTTTTTTATTTGAGTCAATTGTATTGGTGAAGAAGAAAATGTTTTGTTGAACAATTAGTTATTAAGTCTGTCCACTTGGTCTCTTCTTGTAACACTGCTAAGCCAGGTCCTTAGTTGTCGAATGGTATTGTTCCCTGTCACAATCTTTAGTCGGTTCTTTACAGTTTCTTCGTAGAATGTTCATTCCCGGTCACTCAACTGAGACACTGGTAATCGCATTTTTTTCAAAAACCTACAAGGGTTTAAATTATTAATAATGTTTATATTAAAGAAACCTTTATTACTACACCATGTTCGGATGTCTCACATTTTCTCTTAAAAGGTCTTTCACTGTTAGTTTGTAGATGGTCATGTCCGTTTGTTGATCGTTAGGAATTTATTTGACGTTACCTACGTCTAACCCAAGTATATCCATCCGAAATTGTTGCATTTCCTTACATTTAGGGAAACGAAATAGCCTTTTGTCTTTAATTAAGCATCCCTTTATTCAACATAAATTAAGCATTGTTCTAAAATAGAAAGGAGAGGAAACGGATAAAAAAAGGAATTGGAAGAAATATACATAGTGGATATTTGTTATATGGAAAATGCATGAGTACAATACAACTTTTAACATTGCTTTATAATATATTTGTGTACATATAATAATTAATGAAAAAATATACAGTGATTTATTTTTAATGTATTGAAATTATATTTTAAGTGTGTATGTGATGTATAAAACAGAATATTAAATTTAACACTTACCTGTTGCAATATTTATACACAATAATAAACGACAATAACGAGAACGAATTATCAACATCAATTTTGACACTAAAATTGACAGTGATTTCTTCTTCTTTTTCCAAAGTAACTCGATTCCAATAGCTTATTTTATTATAAAGTGGCGCCTCCACATTTTAAGGAGTGGAGTGACACTAATCATATCATTGTGCTGACATTTGTCATCTAAGTTGCCTCCCCCTGCTTGTTTAAGACAATTTGTAAAAATATGGCTAGTTTACTACTGAAGAGCGTAGTTTTATAGTAAAACTATTTTTTGGAGGAAACAGTTAGCTCAGAGTGCGAGATCTATTTTCTGTTAAGTTTATGAATCGACCGAATCCAAGTGCAACCACAAATGCCAGTATCCACAAAAAATACACGTGAGCTTAGTAATTGCAATTTAGCAAGAGCAGAAGAACGTGCTTTATTGGAAGAAAGGGTTTCAGGAATGATAAATGTAGATCCTTCGTATAGCACTAGATTTTTTGGAAATGAATTGGGTGTACATTGTTCATTTTTTTTTAAAAAAAGTTCTTTTTATTCCTACAAAATGCACTGCAATCAAGAACTTTTTTCCATTTGACGAAGAAAGTGGAAGAATATTTTGTGAAGATATACAAAACAGAGCTAATAAAAATGAAATTTTTTGTCATCGATTTAAAAAAAACTTAACTCTTAATAAATTAATATTATTTAAAGAAAACTGGTTTTTAGACTTTAATTTATTTAATAAAATCTTTACGCAAAAATTATAAAGGTACGCTTGTCATTACTGAATATAACCATATTTTACAAATTGACAGAAACGTCAAATAAATAGCTTGACAGAAATCAAAACAAAACAGTCATAGGTAACTACATTTATTTTCGATAAAAACTGAATAAATCGGAGGATTTTCAAAATTTAAAAATTAATTTACGGAACCAAATTACTACTAAATTGTAATGTATTTTACATCATTTGATTCAGAAAAATTATATCTTTCGATTGGTACTACAATCATTGTTTTCCGATAGAACACCGAGCAACAGCACGCAAAAAACTGATTTCCCATGTTAATCTCCTATGTACACCTTTAAGACAGACACCCGGTATGTTAAATATAGTTAACTAGTGTCCCGCTTCACCTATTTTAAAGTGTGGTCACTATAGGTTTACTTGATAAGTTCTAATACACGATTTTCTTAATATCTTATAGGTTAGTGTTTCACGGTTATGAACTAATTATTCAAACCATTGACTCGAGATGTTTCCCGGGCACCTTGAAACGACTTTGTTGTAAATTCTTTAACATTTTGTATTTATATTTGTAAACAAATGAACAGACAATTAATTTCATTTATTATGATTTAAGGGTGGAACCTAGTTTAGTAGATGGTTTGAAAAATCAATTTTTGTTTTATTCCACGTATCGTTTATAAAACTATTCAAGAATATGTCCTCCAAGTTTTATAACCAAATTCTTATCCGTTCCGATGTTATGAGCACTACAGTGAAGAAATAATACTGTTACTACTGTTAGTAAAATAAATATGTGTGTAAATAAAAACATATAATGATTTTTTATTTATTGTTAATATTTGTAATATAATAAAAATTACATTTTGATTCGACTTTCTTACTTTGAATATCTAAAAAATAATTATCCAAAAAATTGGATGTTTTCGAACGCTGCATATTTCAATAAATTCTATTCAATTTCACAATTGATAAATTTTTAAATAATTATATAATTGACATATAGATTATTTTACAAAAATCAGAAAAACGTATGTTTATATCAAATCAGCTATTTATTTATGACATAATATGTTGACAAGCACAAAGTTATAGATCACCACACTAATAGTGACAACTGTGGTTCTAAAAACAATGAGACATTATTAATTTATATATTTGAAGGTAATCTGAATTAAACTACCAAATAAAATGTTTTTCTAATTTGATATAACGTAAATATGCTCGCAAAAATGCTAATTCATCAATGGTTTTTTTACTTACAGTTTACTGAATTATAAAAATAATAATTGGTTTTTTTTTTTAATTTAGCTGTCATTTTGACAATACAAATCGTACGTCTGATTTTATCGACATATTGAAAAGTGACATCTATTAGTAAATGTACCTAACTAATTTCCTACCCACATCTAGCGGTGAGTGTCTAAAGTAGACCAACCAAAGAGCCACGTCCACTTTTTTGGGAAATGCATATTCTGTGCATGCATTACATTTCATTCTGTTTTTGCGTATTCGATTCCAAGAATCTCAAGAGTGTGTTAGTAAACGACAACAATAAAATATCAGTGGAAGAAGAGCTAAAATGCTACTTGCCTGAAATTGTAAGTTAACATAACCCTTCTGTTATACAACATACTTGACTGGTTTTGTAATTTAAATATGATATTAAACAAGTACCTTTTGCTAAATTTATAGTATTTAAGTGTAAAATTGTATAATTTGTAAACTGTATGAGATATTTACATTTGAACAAAACAAGCATTTCCCAAATAACAAATATCATTATATATCTACCGTTTGAAATAGTTTTTTATAGCAACCACGGAATAAGATAAACAGGAAAATGAACTTCCTATTGCGTAGTGACCAAGTTTGTTCAGGTTCGAATTTAGAACACTACGCGGCGCATCAGTCTAACCGCCCTGCTTATGTCCGTTGCTAGCCATTTTACATGCGACATTGTGTTTGTTTTGTAGATTTATTTTGCTATATTCGATATTTTTAAAATACAAAAGGCCGAATAGAAAGTGTTTTGTACCTAATTGTAATTCGGGATACGCGTCAAGTAAAGAAAATATGTCTTTATTCGCTGTGACCGAAAACCGTTTGCATGCATGGTCGAATGCTATTCCTCGAAAAGATCGAGGTTTGTCAACAAAAGATAATGTCTGTGAAAAACATTTTAAGCCCGAATGTGTAATACTGTAATATAATTACATATAATTAAAATATGAAGTAACCATAACACCAAAAAAAAAAAAAAAATAAAATTTGAGGTTGCATTAAAAAAATGCAAACTGACAGATGATGATCTTCCGACAATATTTCCAAATTGTCCATATTATTCATCAAAACACGTTGTTAAACGTAAACCACCAACAATTAGATACGTAGATGATACAAAACCGACAAAAACACGTAGAATACAAATTTTAGAAGAATAATATAGTGTTTCTACAATGGAAAATTTACAAGAAACAACTATTACTAATCAGAATACAAGTAGTATTAATCTGTCTGATATAAATTTGCCATAAAAAAATTAGACATCCTGTAAAATAGATACAAACGATAATAATGAAATATTAGTATTCTTTGAAACAATCTATTCTAATTACTTAAAAACTGGAATATTTCGAAAAAAAGTTACTGTACTTAATAACGCTATAGAATTTTCCTTCAGTGATAAAAAAATTATTTATGAAGATCTTGAATGTATTACACAAATTTTCTGAGCATAAAATATGTTCTGCTGGTGCTTCTGTAAATGAATATAAAAATGTAGATGTATCCATTGGTTCTAAAGATTTCATAACATCAACTTAGAGGCATAATATGTGTGCAAATGTCTTAAAAAACAGTGAAATTTGAAATAATTGTGTTTCTTTAAATGTTTCTTTGCGAATCGCCTGTTCTTGTCAATTTAATCGTAAATCACAGTTTCGTCAAAAATTAAAATTTGTAAAAAAAAGTGCATGTAAAAAATCAGCGAGCAAAAAGAATGACAACGAAAAGAAATAAACGTAGAAACTATTGCTCATTGTATTGGTTATCCACAAGAAATAAAACTTGTGGAGTAAATAAAATTGAACATTATTTTGCTCTCATATTTCTGTGTAAAAAATAACTATACATTAAAATAAAAATCATTTATAATATTCAAAATATTTAATAACTGTAATACAAATTAGAATTTGTCTAATATTGCGCATATATATGAAAAATAAATATATGAGTACGAGTTGTACATATTCGGCATGGAAAAACATGGGCGGTTAGATTGGTGCGCCGCATAGCGGCGTATTGGCCAAGCTGAACAGAAAAGAGCATATTTATTTTGTGAAGTCGTTGAGGCTGATAGCAACCAATCAGTTTTGCTGGCTAACTAATAACTTTAGAGAAAAAAAATACACAGGCTTATACAGCAAGGAGGGGGGCATAAATGTAAGATTGGTAAAATAAAATTATATTATTATTTTTTATATTGAAGTGGATAGTCCAAAATATTCTCTTTTCAACGATATAACATATTTCTATACTTAAAATTAAGGTTATAAAGTTCAAAGAAACATTAACATTTTTAATATGGAAAATTAAACTTTTGGTAGGCCGTTGAACAAATTGGTTATTGTTTTTTTTTATTGATACTCCTGTCAACAAAGGCTTTACATCGACAACTATTGTTGACATCTTAACAATTTACTTTATATCTGTTAAATTTTATTCATTTTCTTGATATTTACATTTTCATATTCAACTGACTGAATTACCCAGGTATGCAAATTGCTTGTAACTTAAATGAAATTATCGTCAGCCAGCCAAGATAACAAATTATAAAAGGCTTCATAAAGAACAACTTTTGCGAACGGGAGCACATTTCTCGAAAAAAGATTTCATGAAAATACAAATCAGGAAAATACATTTCTTGAATGTACAAATGTCGAAAATGAATTTGTCGAATCGCTTGGATATTACAAACCTCGAATATATATTTGTCGAATATTACAAATGTCGAATGTTACAAATCTCGAAAATACATTTGTCGAAAGAGAACAATACCAAATGTCGTATTTTCGTATTCCATCTAGTGAGCAATGATTACAATACGACATTTGGTATGTTGTCGACAAATGTGTTTCCAGATTTGTAACATGCGTCATTTGTAATATTTCCAACATTCGACATTTGTATTTTCGATAAATGCACAAACTCTGAAATGTATTTTCGTGAAATATTTTTCTACGAGTAGAAGTATATGTGTTCCCAGCGGAACGATTTGAGGGGAAGTCCCAACAAATATTTTTTATGTGAAATTGATAGTTTGCAAGTAATTAACCAATTATTTAAACGAAATTCATGTTTTTTTTTAGTTACGTCTACAAATATTTTCGTTATTTATTACAAATGTAATATTGTGGTTGCGAAATAAAGCAGTGCCTACGCAATAATTTACGAGATTATTAAATCATGACAAAAAAGAAAAAAGTAATTAAAAAAAAAAGCTTTCTGGTTCAGAAAAACAGGAATTCTTAACATTATACGTATTATTATATAATAAAGGGCGCCAAATGAATAACTCGCCCGGGGCGCCTAAATGGTTAAAGTCGGCCCTGTCTACATTTACGCCGATGGAGAAGGGAATGATAACTGACAACGATAACTACGTCAACGACCAGCCACTAACACACCGCGTACCACATCGCGAGGCAATGGAGGGTTATGATTTTGACGTCACAGGCAAGAAAGAGAAAGATGAGGTAAAAGTTGAGATGGAAGTTCAAAACACAAACATCCATGTTTTGACGTTTGAGATGGTGTTTTAACAAGGTTATGTTTTTATTTTTTAAGTTTATTATTTAGGTAATTTAATAAATTTAACACTTGTCATATATTCTTTATAGTAATAAAGGGAGTAACTATGCACAAACCATACACAAACTTTATTTTTCATATTTAGCATCATTTTAAGAACTGTCATTTTGACAGCGTTTTGTTTGTGTTTCGCCCATGTGAATTTCATCGTAGTTCAATGAAAGTATCAATAGATGGCAGCACGAAAATTTGCTTCTGTATAACCCTCCATTGGAAGCTTGATATGTTTTGCAGTAAATTATCTTAGTAGATTTAATAACAAACCAATGACAAGTCACTGAAAATGGTAAGAAGAGTGGACATATCAAGGAAATTCATCCAAGAGCACATCGGGACATGCTGACATGCTAACGAAACCACTTACACGAAAGATCTTTGAAGAACTACATCTAAAGTGGTTAAGGAGGAGTGTTAAGTTTGGCCCACTTTCTTGATATTTAAATTTCCATTTGTAAAATTTTGTTTTGACTGCTAAATTACTGTTACTTTTTTGATTAAAAAAAAGTATGTTATTATTTATTGCTGATTGTTATGAATATAATTTTTTCTACGACCACTACTGAAAGTATGTCATTACAGAACAAACTACAATCAATGTAAGTGCGTTGTTACGAATAGTGTTACGTAATGTTCATTCAAGTGTTACGTAATGTTCATTACGTAACACTTGAAAATGAAATTTAAGTTGGCATTACTGACTGTCACATTACCAATATAATTAAAATTTGATGCATCAAATCTTAGATTTAAATGTTATGATAAAATTTTATAACTAAATTCATATTTGCTGGGTTTATTATAAATTATGACCAATAAATATTTCAATAATATATGTAGAGGTTATTATTATAAACACAAACAAAGCTTGTTTGACATTTAGGTTATGAGCGTGATTATTACATGTAAACTGGTAATATTTTATAGTCTGCCATCTGCATCTATAGTTTATAATCTGTGTTTTATTGTGAGGTAAATATATACTACTAAATATTATTATCCTTTACTTATATTTATTAATATTTTAAGTAAGAAATGTCAAGCGACAGTGATATTTCAATTGGAACATCACTGGAGATACAAGCTAAAGCTAAAAGTGCAACAAATAATCTTTTGGTGACAAAATCTCGACAACGATACGAATTTGTGCATCAAAAATTCATGGATTAGAGAAAACAAAAAAGCATAATATATTTCTAACTGTTTGAATATTGTTTTTAATTTAGAAATAGTATTGAGTGGTCGTAGAAAATGTATAGTACAAAACTCGTGCGTAATTTGCTTCTTACTTCTCTCGTTATGTAATATACTATTATGAAGTATGATGTTGACTGTAATATAATCAAATAAAATCGTTCTAATTACAAGCAAATAATTATTTTTTTCTGAATCGGAATGCCACTATAAATCTACAACAATATCTTATTAAAATTAAAGAGCTTTTAATTTTTTTTGTCCAATTTGAGTTATTAGAAATTTATCGCAAATCATGTGTGTCAATAAATGGAAAGAAACGAAACTTCTATGAAACCAATTTTATCTCTTTTTCAGATGATTTCGAAGTCGAAGATTCCAGAATTCATTCTTCTTGTCGCACAACTTTCCAAGCATTCTTTAAATTTAGAAAAGTGAGTTTTGTGAATTATAATCGTTTCATGCAATACACACAATATTAAAAGAAAGCAGCGACCCGCGAGGTCAGTAGGTCACTGAGTTACAAATACAGATAAATAATATGGACTTGAAGATGGAGCGAGAGCAGAACGTGCGTAATGACTTAAATGTTAAAGAAGAGATGAAAGATTTAGTAGAATCATTGGAGGAACATGATCAGGGAACAGTTGTAGATGATGACATCGACATCAAAGAAGAATTTGTTTCAGACAGCGAAGACCTAGAATTGTACTTGAAACAAGTAAAGGAAGAATCTGCATCTGATTATGAACAAGACAGCGTTTCAAGGAGTAGTTGTGATGTTGTGAAGATGATAAACAACTGGATGTGGATGAAGCTAACTTCAGTGCGGACACAGACAATGCGAATACAACTTATAATGAAACAGATACAGGAGGAGAAGAGTTGAAGCAGAAAGATTATAAATGTTCGATTTGTAACAAAGAGTTCAAGATAAAAACAGTTTTGGTTCGACATTTGAAAGTACACGTAGGAATGGAAAATTTTAAATGTAAAATTTGTGGTGAGAAGTTCTTACAAAAACTGGCTTTAAAAACGCATATGAAACTACATCCCAAAATTAGAATTTTCGATTGTAATATATGTGGTAAACAATTTAAACAATTACATTATTTAAAGAGGCATTTCAAATATCACGCAGGAATTAAAGATTTTAAATGTTCTGTTTGTGGTATGGGCTTTGTAAAAAAGGAGCATTTAAACTATCATATGAGAACTCACAATAATATTAGAGATTACAAATGTTCTGTTTGTGAGAAAATGTTTATTCACAATAAGGCTTTAAAGAGACATTTAATAGTACATGAAGGTATTAAGGAACATGAATGTTCTGTTTGTGATAAACCGTTTTTCCACAAAAGTTCTTTAGTGAAACATTTAAAAACACATGAAGTTATTTACATATGTTCTGTTTGTGAGAAAACTTTTACTTACAAGGAAACTTTAAAGAGGCATTTAAAAAGACATGTAGACATTAGAGATTAAAATTGTTCTTGTAATATATAGAATATATTAACAAATATTATGAACACTTTTATAATACTTTATTTATTGTATTTATTTTATTGACAAATTATTTTATATATATTGTTTTTCATATACAACTTAATTATTATTTTTATATTTTAACAAGCCTACTATATTACAGTTCTGTTTGTAAGAAAATGTTTATTGACAAATAATTCTTAAAGAAACATTTAAAAATACATCAAGGAATTAAGATTACAAATGTTCTGTTTGTGATAAGAAGTTTGTACAGCCGCCTACTTTAAGCCAACACATGAAAATACATGAAGTGAATAGAGAAAATGAAGAAATAAAACTTACATGTTTTGTTTGTAATAAGAAGTTTTTCAACAAACGTTCGATAATTAGACATTTGAAAAAAACATGAAGGTGTCAGAGAGTAAGGATGTATTTATTTACTTGTTAGTTTCAGAGGTTCGTTTCTAATGCCAATTAGTACACTTTTGTTATTACTGAATGATTTTAATAATATACCGAACTACAACAACAACATATATCAATTGACTATTTTCGAGGGAAAACTACATTCTGTATTTCAGTCTTACAACCTCTCCGTGTAAAGTATGAAAAGATACTAAACTGAATCAGTAAGAACGGAAGTTAAAACATGACATTATACGGATTCAGCTTCTTTCATAGTATTTTGTGTAACTTAAAGTTTGTTAGTAAGAATGAGCGCATAGGAACTGATGATGACAACACATCAGAGCGTGGTACTAAACCTGAATCAACAGTATACGAGGTATATATACTACGTCTGTAGTACTACACATGCGACAAAATCGTGTGACAGACAACTGTGTAGCGTGAAGCCTTCTCTTTCGATTGCCACCTCTACCGTGTCTGTAGACGTATTCACCTGTTCGTGGCCTTCGTTTGTATAAAATCAAATTTTTTGTTTTACCGGAAAAATAATAAGTGTTTTAATAAAGCCACGAATTGTCGTTAAATTTCGGCTACTGAAACTTGTCTTTTATTAAAAGAAGTATATGGCAATGAATGTTTATCTCATGCGCGGGTATTTGAGTGGTTTAAAGGTTAAAGCGCTTCCAATATGGCCGAGAGGACGTTAAAGATGACGCACGCCTGGGACGCTCTTTCCCGTCAAAAACAAATAAAAATAGACAAAATCGGCATTCTGATCCGATTTGACCGTTGCTTAACTATATTTTCGAGATCACCCAGAAAATGAGCTGTTTCTGATCGTTTTTTAGACCGTAAATTCCTTCTTTACCGAGCTAGCTCGGAAAATTGACTATAAGGGATCGCAAAGCAATGTTTCCATAGTAATCAGTTTTTTATTTAATTATTTATCATTCATGTGTCAAATATTGCAATAAGGTGTAAGAATTATTATTTATTTTTTTTCAGGATTGCGAAAAAAATGTACCCAACTTGACATGAAAATGTCTTCACTAAGCTCGCAAGCTTCCAAAGCTCGCCTACGGCTTGCTCACCCAGTAAAGTATCATTTTCAGATCTTGTTACGTAAATTACTATTGTAGGAATTGAAAAAAAAAATGCATAATGAAAATTTTAACATGCAAAAAGAGTGTGTGAAATCGGTGATAAAAATTCTAACAAATGAACAAAATGAAGCTCGTTTTCACGTTAGACCATCTGCCTTATTCGCCTAAACTGTCATCAAGTGATGGTCAAATCTGCATTAAAGCAAAAAAAATTTAAATTGCTAAAACTGTGAAAAAACCATCATCAACGAGCTCTCAGAAGAAGACTTGCAACTAGCGATGTGTCGTTCATGAACGAGTCGTTCATTTTGAACGACTCACTTCAGTGAGCCATGACCGAACGGCTCTTTAGTTCTCACAGTACGGCACATGGCTCAGCAGCACACCGCTGTCTAAATAGCACACTAGCTCAGATGAATGAAATGCTTTTTACGGCTCACAACTCACAGTATACAGCACATGGCTCAGCAGATCAGCTCTCGTTCACGTTCTGGGGCTGGGTGCTGCACTCTAGCATAGAGTGCGTACACGTTAACTTCAAGCCACCTAGCCAATCAGTTTGTTAGGTTTGGTGGCTTGAAGTTACCGTGTACGCACTCTACCGCTCAGCTCACACAGTAGCTCCGCTGCTCACAGTTCACAGCACACATGAAGAGCGCTTGCGCGTTTGTAAAGAGTCGTTCAAGTGAACGACTCACATTGAACGACTCACTTTAAGGAGCGGAGCATAATGAACTGACTCACTAAAATTGAACGAACGACACATCACTACTTGCAACACTGTTTTGAACAATGGAAAATTCGCATGGAGCGGTGTATATTGAAGGAAATAAATATATGTAAATTTAAAAGAAAAAGTTTTACTGCATCAGTCTCGTTATTTTATAGCCATACTTCGTAAATACTCGGTTTGTAATAAGTGCATCACTTCGTAAATACTAATGCCCGATTTCTTCACGTTCGGTTATACCACGATTACAGTTATACGTAGTTTAAACCAAGATTACACTTAAAATCGGGTTTCTTCACCCTCACTAATCTCCGGTTAGGATTTAAACGTCGATTATAGTTATGCGGTCATTCTTGACCGATTATCTACAGTAGTGTGTTACATGTTTGTAGAAGTGTTTAGGAATTTGGCGTGATAAATTAAAATATGAATCACTTTGCCACTTGGAATGATTTAGAATTTCTTATACGATTTCGATTAACAAAGCCTACATTTAACTTCATTTGCCAAAATTGAAGAACAATTATTTCCGACACCACCGCCTGTTTTAATTTGTTCGTTTCTTAATCGAGAACATTTTTTTCTAATGTCTTTTTTCAAAGCATCGTATTTGGTACGAATTGTTTGGGCAGATCGGGCAAAGTTACCACTAGACCCATTGAATTGTTCAGCTATTATATTATAATATGCTTGCTCAGTTCGAATCCCACAGCTGACATTTTCCAATTTAAATTTGCCCCTGTGGTTTCCCCTCCACTAATATATTTGGGGGCTATGATTTGACGGCTGGTAACCGCACTTCATACGCAAAAATATATCACTTACCGAGATCTGCGTAAGCAGAGTGCCACACCCATAATGGGTAAAAGGCGTGATGATATATTTATTTTATATGCTTGCTTATATTTCAACGCTATGTGTATAAGTAAATAAATTTCTGTTGTGGTGAAGTTTGCAGCTCTTTCTTTATCTGATTTGTTTTCCATCAGAAACTAAACATATGTACATTATTATGTATTTACGTTTCCCTTGCATTCGAAATGTAAAAATATATTATAATACTAACATTCTTTAGAAAATACAAATAATAATATATAAACATATGTCAAACTCAGCAATGACATTAGCCAACAATCAATTTTGCGATGATGCCATATTTATCTTGTAGGATTTCTAACCGTAGATTTAGTAACTATAAATGCACATGAAGAAAACCGACAAATCATTAAACTCCGATTAACTTTAATCGAAGTTTAGAAAATCTAGGTTTAAATGAGAAGTGAAGAAATCGGGCATAAATAATCTAAAAGTTTAAGTTAAGGTCAAACATACGCGTCGAAGAACGAATCCTTTATTTTTTTAACAGCAAATTCTGTATTAATTCATTTTCATGTTCTTTATGGTCCAAAAACCTCTATCCGTCAAAATTTCATGGATTTTGTACAGTGACTTGTACATTGTAATGTCAGCTGAAACGAATATTTTCGATGGTTTCGTTCACTCCCATGAATTTTGTTTTGCAAATTCAAATTTGAATAAATTATTTCTTACATTTATTCTTATTGAAAAACAAAACAATTATTACTGTAAAGTCTTTGAACATTCTAGTATTTATATATGCGGATGAAAAGGATAGCTATAACATTAAACTATAAAAAAATATTAGTTGAAGTCTAGTTGGTCAAAAATTCAGAACTTTGATACTGTGTCTCTCATTCCTATGAACGACTACAGTACAAAAAGATAGGCAATGAAACAGTGGAAGCGAGATGCCGAACATGCGGCTGAGACGGATACGGTAGCAGATATTTGAAAACGGGGCGCAAATTTTTCAACAATTTATTTGATTTCCATATTTTTGCAATATAGAATACAATGGTTTTAGAAAATTTATATAATACAAATATAAATGTTAAGTAATGAAAAACTGAGAGATGCAATATTTATAGAACATTTATTGGTAAGTATTTTAATTACATTTTGTTTATTATGCAGTAAAATTGCGACTACGAGAGCATTACAATCCTGCCATCTAGTGCCTTAGTAATGGGTGTCATCTTCGCGATGTATTTCTCAAACACCTCTAGATCTAGAGGGCCTGATTCTCGGTTTCGCAGCTTGTCTTTTATAGTGTCGAAGCCATCACCTCCGCTAGCTACGAAGGACGGTAACGCCAGTCTGTACAGCGTGTCCGGCTCGTAGCGCTGCAGCTCGGGAGTGGTGCACTCGCGGCACACGATCTTCAAGGAAATGACTCGAGAGCCCACAGGGTTGGTTGTGTTGAACACAACTTTCATTCCTAAAATGTAGTTAAAATTGATTTATGTTATCACACAAAGTTCAAATACAGCGAATCTAAATTTGCATGTTACTTCCGGGATTCATGTAATTTGTACATTTTAGAACTAGATAATATATTTTTTACAAATTTGGAAAGTCGTTTAATTCGACCATGTTGTCAAAATCTACAATACTCATTAAATTAAGATATTAATAATTAGATGCAAACAGATTTCTCTATTAGCATTTACAAATATACAAGCCAGTATACAAGTTAGAAAAGTATCCGACCTTTTTTTTGCGATAACCTGCATTTGAGATGGATAGTGAGTAGATTTAGGAAAAAAAGTTATTAAAAAATATTGTTGTACTCGACAAGTTCTATCACTGGTTAAGTTAAATGTAAAAAGCTAAAGCTATGTTACACCCTATAATTAACTAATTTTAACTAATAAATACTGACCTGAAATCTGTAAAAATTGCGTATACGAATATCCGTATTTCAACTCGCTAACGGAATATTCTAAAAATTCTCTGATTTCTGCTCCTGTTAGCTCTCCCACATCAATTGTACTCTCGAAAGGTGATGTGGTAACGAGATCGCCGTATGTAATGCCTACAATACCAAACACATTCCAAATTAGTTATTCATTCTGACAGAATTCGAAATTCATTAATTTCTAATTCCATAATAATAATTTTTAAACAAGTACTAGTTTCTGAAATATTATTCAGACAACACTGAGTAAACCAATAATTTAAATTTTGAACTACAAATTGTACTCAAGTATGAATCTGTTTGTAAACAATAGGAACAACATATTTACAAAATTACTGAAATATTTTACTAGAAATACAATTTTGATTTCCTTATAACATTGGAAGAAGTATAAGTTTGTGGGTGTAGATGTTTTTCGTCCACGGTAACTAAAAATCTAATAAATATATTATTTTCAAATTACATATTACAAAACGGAAGTGTTAGTTTACTTGAAAGCTTTTCACGTTTTTTGAGCAAAACTCAGTAAATAATTGAGTTTTTCATAATAAGAAAGATGTAGAAATATACCACGTATTACAGTGAAAATGCCACTACGTATTCAAAAACAAAAAATATATTCTTACTTCCTATAGATAAGCTGGCGCGGATTCCTCCACTATTTACGATAGCGACGGCAGCATACGTCCAAGCATTGGCCTCTGCTCTGGACACGTACTGAAATTATAGTTATATTATTAGATTCAATACGTAAATTATATATCACATTATTTATTAATTAAAGGGGTATTTATGCTGTGATAACTAGCAAATTATGAATTTACGGATTCATAAGAAAAACTATTATTTCTGATTTTTAATACCATTTTTCTCAGAACAATTGTTATACAACCTCATATCATATTTATATCATTGAAATCCGAAAAAAATTGCTATCTAATGAACTAAAAATTTATATAGGCTACTATTACAAAAATTAATTTTATTCTATCGTTTCATAACCACTGGTTAAATTTCTATTAAATAGGGCCATTTTTTTTGTTCTTTTTTTGTATGTAACATGTTTCTCTAAGGTAATTAGTTCGCCCAAAAAAGCGCTGGTTGTTTTTAATGGAAACACCCTGTATACCCTTAAAATTTGATCCATAAGTACAAAAACACCCTGTTTAGACTATATTGTATGTGAAATGTATTCAGTTTACGCCGTCACCCATTAGATTTCACGCCCAGCGCCCACCTCTAATCTAATTAATAGCAATTTTACTATTCTATTTGTAGTTACAGATTTTCCTTAAATGGATCATTTTAGTTGTAAAGCACGCATTCTATTTGCGTTTGAAAGTGTAAAACAAGCAACTTACGCTATCGACCATGGCATCGGCGAGGATGTCCCCCAGGTTGCACTCGCGTGAGTGGCAGCTGCTGTACTTGAGATCCACGTCCGTAGAGCCAAGCACTCGGTTACTGTACGCGTCCACAGATTCCTTCCAGACATTTATTTCGCTATTCATATCTGGATCTGCAATTAACATATTATATTTTTAAAAAATATTTTTTTGTGGACCTATATGTTATCTGGAGCCTTCCTTAAATATTTTATAGATTTGTTACCAACTCTTCGTATGAAGTTAATCTTCTTGGTAAATAAAATATTATTATTATTATATCCATATATCATTTCGCATTTCGTATAGAGACTTTATTATACACAAGCGTGAATAGAAATATGACCAACCTTGTTGAATATTTGCATCCAGATACACAGGATTTCCTTCCCAATTAACAGCATCCCCATTGTCATTGAACCATACAGTCAGGTTTCCCAAATATTTGGTGTACGCAGCAGCTTGAACGACTAGAACCTTACGACCGTCTCTGTTGACGACCGTGGGGTACGGCCCCCTGGACGTGTCTCCTGAAGGAGGCGTGCCGCTGTACAGCAGCGTGTGTGTATGCGCACCGACTATGACATTGACATGTGGTCCTACTTTGTTAGCTATTTCTCTTTCGACGTCGTAACCGCAATGTGAGAGAACTATTATTATTTTGCAGTCTTCTTCATTGACAAGACGCTCAGCTTCTTTGTTTATTGCTTCGGCTTCGTCAGTAAATATTAGTTTTTCTGTGGCTGACAGTTCCTAGAATTATATAAAAATAAATAAATATATAAATATTTATTTATTGTGTCAATAATCATTAAACTATCCCAAATACCATCTATCAAACAATACAAGTTTGTATGTTTTGTTTACTATGACATTATGGAAATAGCTAAAAATAACACATTTTATTTTACGTCTATCTCAGGACAGAAATGCATAACATTAATAGGTTTAGTCTCATTTGGTTCAGATTTCGTTGCTGGACATTTTCTATATTCACACTTTTGTACTAAAACTGACAGATTCATGCTTACAGCATTTACTTTCGGACAAATATTTTGCTAGATTAGAATTTCTTGTGACAATTTGTTGAATACACTTTGCTGTTTTTACCTCCCGCCTACCTCTAGGTAAGGGAGGTATTGTTTTTGGTCAAAAAATTGGGTATTGAGTTTTCAATGAATAAGCACGTTTTAGGGTCCCTACAATACGATTTTACTATTTTCGCGATGATGTCTGTATGTATGTATGTATGTATGTATGTATGTATGTATGTATGTATGTATGTATGTATGTATGTATGTATGTATGTGTGTGTGTGTGTAGTCTGTGGCAATTTTTTCGTCTCGCATAACTCAAATACTATAATACCAAAAAATACAATTTTGTGAATTATTGCTTCTTATATTTAAATGAAGAGCTGATTAGATTTTGGATAAAATTGGTCAACCGGAAGTAACAGTTTGCTTGAAGCCCTTAACAGTTTTTCGTGAAAAACACGGTTAAATTTCCTTTTTCAACAATTTATGTTATTTTGAAAGTTGAAGAATATTTAATTTTACATGTGTTTTGATTACACTAATTTTATTAATTTTCATTAGATTTAGAGATAATAAAATATAAAGAAATTAGATTTTACAAATTTTGCATTCCTAGTACTCCATGAAAACATTTAAAAATTTTTTACGAAATGTGACACATGTCATTGTGATTGTGAAGCTGTTTTCTTAGTGAAATATATGTCATAAAATTAAATAAATATACAAAAGAAAATGAAAATTCTCAAATACAAAAATAATAAACAAATAAGAAGGTATGTTTCTGTAACATTAAATACTATTTTGTACCGTTTAAGAGTAGTATTGGGCGGGAGGTTATGTGCTGGCCACATCAGATTTTTTATTTAACTAATTAACTAATTACTAAGAAAAAGTTACATTCAGGCTCTACAATATTATTTTTTGTGAACGTTTATCTTCCATTGTATTATAATAGAATTTTTACATATTTGACAATTTTAAATGTTTTACAGTAGCGCACAGAGCTAGTGTCAAAAAATTGCTAATAATGATGTTTCGTAGCACCGAATTTACACTAACCGTATTATGTTTTATAAATTACCTAAACATCCGAAAATTTAGACCGGATTAAAATTAGGGTTAGTTAACCTCGAATTTAGCCTCTTTTATGAATCTGCCTGTTAAGGTTTGGCGAAAAAATCAATTAATACATATTTATGGAAAATGTCCAACTAAAAAAAATTAAATAAATACTTACATTAGTGTTATTGGCAGTGACTCCGATAACACCAATTTTTCTACCTCCTCTAACTAGAACCGTACTCTTCTTATAAATGCCTTGAAATTCAGGCTCGTTGGTATCGTCGATGTTTGCGACTACAGTTGGTGCATTTAACGCCTTGATGAACGGCGTAACTCCTTCTAGTTTGTGATCGAATTCGTGGTTTCCTAAAGTCTACAATGACAAAATATCTCTTACTGATATTCATTCTATCATTTACGAGTACAAAAGTATATGTAATTTAGGCTAATATTTGTTCCAGTACGTTGTTGATGACAAAATACTATACATGAGAATTTATCATATATATCATCACTATGATGTATTTTGTAATTTAATAAATTTTAAAAGAAATTGTAGATAATAATTTTTGAAATAATTATTGTTCTAATAATACAACTCCGGGTTATTGGATTATCACCAAAAACTAATCAGCTCTTCCACAGGAGATACAATTAATATAATACAAAATATTAAAATTTTTAGTTTAGTAGTTTTTGAGAAACCGTTACTCCAGAGAACAATTCAGACCGACAGACAGACACACACACACAGACATCATCGCGAAACTATTATAATCGTAAACTCACTACCGAATTTTTAGAATAATTCCGTACAATTGAATTTACATAATTGAACTTAGTAACAATATATTCTGTACTGCGTATGCAGTAGCAATATATGATTATTATAATACGCCTGTAGAAAAAAAATGTATTATAGAATTTAAAATACTTACATAAGCATCAGTAGGTAACTTATTCATAAAATATTGAGTCACATTCCATCTGTGTAAATTGTACCAAAGTGTGCCTTGAAAATTATCGCCTGCATTGAGGAATATTGCGTTGGGTCGACTCATGAGTTCCTTTACGGCTGTGTACACTCGAGAGAAGCCGCCGATGCAATTCGAATCCTTACACGGAGAACCGTATTTGTTCACTTCTTCAAATCTGTCACAGAAATAAAATAGCTACGTTATCAGCATTAGTTTTTTCCACCAATATTGTTACAATCTACTCCTTAAATAATTGTAATTAAAACAAATAGTTAACATTGACTCTTTCAATAGTTACTACATTTATTTACGTTGTTAATTATAGAGTCCGTTATAGTTATTTGCATGGCGAATGCAGTAAATTAATCTTAACATGCGAACTGAAAAGTTAGTGGGGCGAGAGACGAAGGAGTGAGCGTACAACAACAAATTTTGAAATTTAAATGCTATACCGCGTAAAGTAATTCTCTTAGTATATGTATAAAAAAATTATTCCAAAACATCATAGAATACAAAAGTTATGTAACTTATTTGACAGTATGTTTCTCCTTATATTATATTGAATACATTACTCTCTTAACAAGTAAGTATATTAATAATGAAACTAACTTAAAATTTGTTTGGAAAATAAACATACAAATTAATTTACAGTTATTTTATGTTAACTATTATTTTAAAGTGTTAAAACTGAAACATAATTACTATACTTATTTTATCATTAATTTTTATAAACACCTTATAAGAATTGCACCTACCTTGCATGAAAATCATTTAAATGTACTATAGATAACTCAAACAATTCTGCATCTTGTCCTGTAGTAGAAATCATGCAGTTAAATAACACACAGAAAACAAAGAACACTTGGATATTCATTGCGAACGATGGACACAACTTCGCAAGTCTGCAGCAATCGACAAGGTACTTCACCAGAGATTATACTCGCGCTATATAAGCGGCCAATAAACAGATTAAAATTAGTTTTTATATCAATAATATAATTTATAACAAAAAAACTTCTGGATATCATTTACTGATTTATAAAAAAGATCAAATTGTCCAAACATTAATGTCCAATGTAGTGCGTAATAAGCGTAAAAATATTTCATTTCCGGATACCAGCATCAAATTTTGTACCCTGCTTATACAGGTGAAGTATGAAAATAAACCGGGAGACATCTCCCCCGCCCCCTGTGATGACATCATTTGACGATCGCTTCCGAGCGCTGGTTTTCTCGCAGTATGTTTAAATATCTCTGGAACTATTCGACCAATTTCAATGAAACAAACGTCAGTTGATAGTAAATTTAATTTTCTAACAGAAATGTCCCTACAAATAACTGCCTATTGTGAGAATTGAATTAGAAATTTTACTTCTGGTTTCTGATCGACATAAGAATCTTAAAACTTTTACTGTAACATATCAATTTTATACAAAAATTGGTAGACAAAAAATTAAAAATGAAAAAATTCAAATTTATGAAGTTATTTGTAAGCATATTTTTGTTAGAAAATTAATTTTACTATCAACTGACGTTTGTTTCATTAAAATTGGTCGAACAGTTCCAGAGATATTTAAATATACTGCGAGAAATCCATCGATTGTCAATTATCAAATGACGTCATCACAGGTAGCGGGGAGGTGTCTCCCGGTTTATTTTCATATTACTTCACCTGTATAAGCAGGGTACAAAATTTGGTGCTGGTATCCGGAAATGAAATATTTTTACGCTAATTACGTACTAATATGGACATTAATGTTTGGACAATTAGATTTTTTTTAAATAAACCAGTAAATGACGTCCAGGAGTTTTTTTGTTATAAACTATATTATTGATATAAAAACTGGTTTTAATGTGTTTATTGTCCGCTTATCCGACGCGATTATCATCTCAGGTAAAGTGGTAGATTGCTGCAGACTTGCGAAATTTTGTCCGATGTTCGCAATGAATATCCAAGTGTTCTTGGTTTTCTGTGTTATTCATCTACATAAATTCTGCTTCAGGACAAGATGTAGAATTGTTTGAGTTATCTATAGTACATTTAAATGATTTTAATGCTAGGTAGGTGCAATTCTTATAAGATGTTTATAAAAATTAGTGGAATAATTAGTATAGTAATTTATGTTTTAATATTTTTAAATATTAGTTAATACGAAATAACTGTTTATTTATTTATCGTATGGAAATAAGTATACATCATATATCATAACAACAGATATGTATAATAAAACAGAAGAAAGAAAATGAGAAATAAGGAACAAATAGAGTCACAAACATATCCAAATTATGGATGTTTTCCAACGCAGTGCCAGCAGCTGACAAGAAGTACCCAGAGTAGGAACTAGTCCCGCATTCCTTGATAATATGATGCACAGTTTACCTATTAAACCCACAGTCGCACCTTGGTGATGGTATTTTATCTCATTTAAAGAAACAATTTGCACATATCTTCCGTGGTTTGTGCGTATTCTATTAATAGTCGACCATGTTGTTCAAGGCTGATCAAATGAATCATGTACTCTTCCTTCTTCAGTGCCTTCTTTTTTTCAAAGAAGGTGATTTGATTTTGCTAATTGGGATAGTTTTTCCGCGGAAATAAATATCCCAGTTATGTCAAATAACATGAATGTATCTCTTTCCGATATTAATTGCAGTACCTACCGTAAGATCTGCAAATGATAATATTCCGTTAACATCTTCTCGTTTGATTAGAAGAAAGGTTCCGTGGGGGAACACGAATTTAAATAGTGCTATTCGTGAAAAAAAAACATGCATTAAAATGTTATCGACGTTCACCTACTCTTGATCATTTTTAAGATCATTTTTAAGAAGGCCGGGCTCATGCTCGACGTATTATTCTACATGCTAAGTTTGCCTCCAAACGGAATTATGTCTCTTCTGTCACATCTGAGCGTCCGTTGAATGAACTGTGGAATAAAATAAAGTACATATACGGTTATCGAAATATTGTCAACCCTCTTCGGTGTCGTATTAACTCAGCCGTGTAGATTCAGCCGAAAGTACCTGCGTAACCCTTCCAGGAAATTTTCGTTCCTTTTTCACAGCAGGAGACCATGGGCGTAGAACACTTTATTTTGATAAATTTTTAGGGGACAAGATTGCATGTAATACTTGCTTGAAATATATAATTTTATTGTATGTATTTTGCCTGATTATTGTTTGATTATTTGGGTGACAATTAGTGAAAGTAGATTTTATTTTTTAAGGGAAATACTTATGTGAGTGGTCTTGGTAGTCAAATAATAAATAAAAAATAATATATTAAATCATAATATTTAATTACCAAACATACAATAAAAATAAGATAAATATATCGAAATAAAAAGCATAACGACAGTAAAGAAACATGAAACACTAACAAACATAAACTAAATAAATATTATTGTTAAAAAATGTACATTAGTAAAATAAAACCATTTATAATTACAAAAATTAAAATTTCACAACAGTTACG
Organism: Poecilus cupreus; assembly: GCA_963942605.1. Lineage (NCBI taxonomy): Eukaryota > Metazoa > Arthropoda > Insecta > Coleoptera > Carabidae > Poecilus > Poecilus cupreus. Next base: position 3,242,107 of record OZ012728.1, read on the forward strand.
TCCAAATTACAAGAAAAAAACGCTCAACATATGTAACATATATATTATCAATAATTTTCGCTAATTGAGACAGATACAGAATTTTATACTCCATAGGTACATTTTCGATTTAAAGCATATTAGCCTAAAATTATTAGGAAAGCAGGCCCTTAATTTAATATATTAGTTTGTAACGATGATGAGTACCTAGTGGTCAAAATCTACTTTAGTACATTTTATAATAAAATTATTTAGTGAAGATAAAACCGGCTGCCCATTGGCCAGAATGAGATTATCTACATGTTATTATTTGTTGAAATTTTAGTGTGAGTATTACAAGCAATCTTGTCCCCCTAAAAATTTATCAAAATAAAGTGTTCTACGCCCATGGTCTCCTGCTGTGAAAAAGGAACGAAAATTTCCTGGAAGGGTTACTCAGGTAGTTTCGGCTGAATCTACACGGCTAAGTTAACACTGCACCACCTTCTTCATATCCTTAACATTTTATGCACCAATCTTATTGATATCTCTGAAAGTTTCTTAATATCAAAGGAACGAGGCAAGCCCCTTTTGACTACTCTTCTGATAGCGATGAGAAGTATACCTAACCTTCCTTTTTCAATGTTTGAATTCGATTTCGAAATTAGCAAAACGAAAAATACATCTGTCGGTCCCTACTACTTTTCTTATTGCATGTTAAAACATCTACCTTTTGAGATGAAATCCCATATTCTTCATTTTTTCAACCTCCACAGGCATAGTGGTATATACCTGGATAACTGGTGAAAAGCCACCAACGTTCCTGTTTTAAAACCGGGCAAGGATGCCACTCACACTACTAGTTACAGGACCATATCACTAACATGTCATCTGGGTAAAATATATGAACGTACGGTTAGCTACAGGCTTTGCTGGTATTTAGGGAATAATTGCTCTAAGATCCTCTTCAGTGTGGCTCTAGAAAATGTCAGTCTGTCACTGATCTCCATGTTCAGCTAACGAATGACATTCATTGTAGTTTTCTCGAACGAAAACATTTAGTTGCTGTTTTCTTCGATCTGGAGAAGACATTCGATATGAATTGGCGATACGGCATTTTGAAGTAGATAGTATGAGTATGTGTGGGGACTTCGTGGCAATCTACCACTCTTTATATCTGAATTTTTAGAAAATCGCACTTTTAAAGTACGTATAGGTGGAAGCTATTAAGCTGTAATTCTTTTTCTAATTGCTATTAATATCATTCCGTTAAATGTTTCTCCGGCCGTCCGCCATTGTCTCTGTCGATGACTTGGTCATTTACACTTCTGCGTCTAGCATTCCTGAGTGCGAATCTCGCCTTCAGGATGCTATTAACCCCATTTCTAATGCTGCTATCGCTAGGGGGATTTCGTTGTGTTTTGAATACTTTAAAATGCATTGGATTACGGCACTTGTAATGTTAAAACTTGATTTTGGAGTTATTTTACCCAGTTCGGCTAAACAACTGCATCTCAACCTCTTAGATGCTGTCCGTAACATCGGTATTCGCATTTCCACTAGCGCCTTCGTATTTTTCCAATTCACAGACTGTACTATGAATCAGGTTTGCCTTCTCTTTCTATACGAAGAACACGACAATGCATGAGAATTATGAATTATGTCTAAACCGTGGCATTTCATGTTTAATTCTCTGTTTCAAGACAAGCAGTTCCACCACCTCTGTCCTTTGGCTGTTCAACTTGTCATAAAGTTTGATAAGCTGTCACTAGGCAAAGAAGATATTTTACCTGAGCTTATTACACATCACCCTGGTGTCTTCCTCAAATAAGTACCGAGTCATTTTTAACTAAGTATAACATACATACATACATACATAACATCACGCTATGTCCCACTTAGTGGGGTAGCACGAACCCAGAAAAACAGTCAATCAACAATCAATCTCCTCCAAACATTCCTATCCTGACACACCACTTTCGCCTCGTCCACATTCATAGTGCGATCATACATGCTCGTTTATTCTTCACACTCGGAATCATTCGTTCACGCAACAAACCATCAATCATACCCAACCAGTTATTCCTCGGACGCCCGCGCAAACGTTCACCTTCAATCTCACCCACATATATTAGTTTCACCAACCTTTCATTCGACATTCGCTCAACATGTCCAAACCACCTCAACTGACTCACTCCCACTTTCTTAACAACACTCCTCTCAATCTCACACTTATCATACACCAATGTATTCCGTATACGATCACGTCTCGTATACCCACATACTCCTCTCAAATATCTCATTTCCACAGCAGTTATACGTCGTTCATGCTTCTTCATCCACACCCAACATTCAGAACCATACATCAATGTAGGCACTAACACACCATTATAAACACTCAATCGAGCATCTCTAGATACATTCACGTTTCGAGCAAATGTATCCAGAGCACCCAATACCTTGCACCCTGCAGACACCGCCTTTCAATCTCCCGGTCAATACGTCCATCCCTCGAGAACATACTACCCAAATATACAAATTCATTCACTTGTTCCAGACTCACACCATTCACTGAAACATTACAATCAGTCACCAAATCATTCTTCTCAAACACCAACACTTTACATTTATCGACATTCTATAGCAGATTTAAACCTTTCCCTACTTCATTTATGCTCACAATCATTCTTCTCAATTGCCCCTTTCACCCAACACAACAACATCATCCGCATAAGCTAACGCAGGCACTACACGTCCACCAATACGTACACCATCCATTCCATTCAATGTCTTTCGTAACAACACATCCATATACAAATTAAACAACCAAGGAGACATTCCACAACCCTGTTTCACACCAACATCTATACGAAACCAATCACTCAATCTACCATCAACTCTCACCGCAGCCTCACTTCCTTCATATTACGCTCGAATCGCTCCCAACAAATTACCATCCACACCGTACTCTACAAGTACATCCCACATAGTCTCTCGAAGAACACTGTCATACGCTTTCTTTAAATCGAGAAAGCCACAGAACACCTTTTTGTTCTTATCAAGCGACTTCTCAACAATCATTCGAAGAGAAAACAATTGATCTACACAACCTCTCTTAGGCAAAAAACCTCCTTGCATATCACTTAACTTAGAAATTGTTAAGGCTCGCACCTTATGAATTAAGATTTTTCCATACAACTTCCCTACCACACTCAATAAACTTATCGCTCGAAAATTTGTACATTCACTCGAACTGCCTTTGCCTTTAAATAAAGGACAAATAACAGTACGTTTCCAATCATCAGGAGCCACGCACCGTTTCAAACAAAATCTGAACAAATAAACTAACCAATCAAATAATCTTTCACCACCATATTTCAACATTTCATTTGTTATACCATCCAAACCGGGAGCCTTACCATTCTTTAGACGCATTAATGCAAAGCTGACATCACCTTCATCTATATCCCATTCAACGTTTCTAGCATTTCTTGCATTTCCTCATCTATTATTCACTACATTTACACCACCATACAATTCCTTAAAATACTCACACCATCTATTCCTAACATCTGACTCATTCCACAATAAATCACCATTCGCACTCTTAATTGCTTTCACTGGTCTTATACTCCCACCTCTCAATCTCTTTACAGTCTGCCAAAACAATCTCTTATTCATACTAAAATCATTCGTAATCTTTCACTCATCAATTCATCGAAACGTGCCTTACTTTCTCTTACGACTCTCTTAACACATTTATTCTTCCTTTTGTATTCCATCAGGCATTCATCACGCAAAGTTCCTGGTACATCCTTCACATTCAAAAATTTCAAATACGCCCTCTTTTTCTCCTCAATCGCTCCTTTCACTTCTTCATTTCACCATGCATTCCTCGAACGACAGCCTAACTTACATTCACCACAAATTTCTTTCGCACATTGAAGGACAATGCCCTTAAATTTCACCCAAACATCATTTATGCAACAATCAAAATTAGGCTCACATTCAGGCAAAGATTCGTTCAGTTTCAAAACATTGGATTTCACACGAAACAAGCTCCCAGAACCTTGTACCCTCATTCTCCAACACTTACCTAGACGTATACGCGACACAACCAAATAATGATCATTCGTTCCGAGCTCAGCCCCTCTTTTCACACGCGTATCAACAACCAAACTCCTCAAGCGCTCATCATACAAAACAAAATCAATCACACTACGTCTATTCGTACTTACATTTTCCCATGTATATATATGAGCTAACTTATGCTTAAAAAATGAATTGGAAATGAAGAGGTTCCGCTCCATACAAAAAGAGACTATTTTTCTACCGTTATCATTCACTCTAGAATCCCCAAATTTACCTAACACGCTACCAGACACACTACTCTTTACACCCACCCAACCATTCAAATCACCACAAACAATCACTTTCTCGCCAGGATCACACGCATCAATCACGCTATCTAACAAATTCCAAAATTGATCCTTTGCAAGATCACTTTCAGATTCAGTTGGGCCGTAAACGGACACAACGAAGATTCTATGAAAGCCTACCTTTAATATGCACCATAGAATTCTCTCCGAAATACAACCATAATTTTTAATACATGCTTCCATTCGTTCACTTACAACCATACCCACACCATGTTTCGCTCTAGCATTCGCACACACACCCGACCATAAACAAAACATTCCATCCACCTCTTCCTCACCACAACCTTTCTGCATCGTTTCACTCACACATAAAACATCCACATTATACGTACGCATTGCAGACATCAATTCATTTTTCTTTCCATTTATACCTCTCACATTCCACGTAGCAAACTTACATTCATCAAACTTCGCCCATTTATTCTTCATTTTCACTAAATGAAAGATTGAAAAGGAAACGGGTTCTCTCGGTACAAGAGTAGGAGTCAAGGTAGCTTACCAGGCTTATCCTTGATAAAGAAAGAAAGGTAATAAATTATAACATATACACTCAAATATACATTGACAAACCCGTAACTATCCCGTAACCAATGTAAATAAAATGAAAAAACGTCAAAAAATAATGCAAAATTATAAAAATTAATCTAAACTTGAATAGAAATGAAAGATAATACTTAGCTTTATTAAATGTGAGGTGCTGAAACCAAATATCAATAAATCTCAGTAGAGGAAGGCGAAAAACCCAATCAAAAGTCAAAAATTGGACCAGATGACAAGAACACACCTACTTCTGTTTCACCGCACACTTATCTAACCAGTTTTCTTCTCACCCTCTTATTCAGATGCTTTTTAGTAGTCTTTGCCTACTTCCATCTAGGCAAATTCGTGTTACTTTCCTTTGGATTCCTGTACATCTGGTACTCAAATGGCTGATCATGCTGCGCGTGAAGCTGCTTTGCTTGATTACATTGGGACGCCCGCCCTCAGGCCAGACGATATGCTTCAACGTATATCTTTATTTTGTTTTACTTCTTGGCAGGACGAGTGGAATCCCTCTACTGATAAACTGATATATCAAACATACCGTCCAAAACTAAAGGCTACCAATTTTTGTTTCCCAAATGGAGCAAGTTGCAATTACGCGCTTGAGAATAGGTCAGATCAACGCCACTCATCTTTATCTTCTTCTTTGGGACCCAGTACCTATGTGCGATATTTGCAATACGCGTATTTCTGTTTATCATCTTCCTCTGCATTGTGTTAAATATCATAACGTCAGAAATATCCTCAGCTTTGCAAATACTCTTCCATCAGTTCTCTCCAATGAGACTGATACTCGTAGTGTCGAGAAACTTATAAAATTTATTCATTCTACCGGTTTGATCAATGACATTTTATAGTTCATTTCTTTCTTTTATTTGTTACTTTTATTATATATTTATTTAATTTTGGTTGGCCATAATTAATTTTTTACATTGGTAATGATCGTAGCAGTCGATCCTCTTAATTTCAGATATAAAAACTATAAGAAATTCGAAAGAACTTGGAAAGATAATTTGTGATTAGGTCAATGGAAGAAGGTGGGTCGTCGTTACATGAACGGGAGCTTCAAATAAACTACTGGCTCAATAATTTGTAAAATAATAAACTAATAAAATGAGTTAAAAAAGGAAATGTAACATAAAGGGGTTTTACTTGAGATCGTAAGCGGTTTTACAGTGTAGAGAAATTATTTCACTCGAATTTTAATTGGATGAACCCGTAGTCCGTAGAAGTAATATAACACTTTTCAAAACTCAAACTGTGGTATTTCTAGTCACACTAATGTCTAATGGTTTCCAAAAATTTACGCCAACTTATTGCAATTAATAAAATTGAAATATCAAAAAAAGCATTACTATCGTGTTCGATATCACTCAACAATTGCTGAGAAAAAACCGTTACAATATTACGTAAGAAAAAAATCTAGTTAAGTCATGCATTTACTAATTAAACCTAATAGATTTCTTTCGGGTAAGTAACAATTTGTATCAAACGAGGAACGAGTGATAGTCGAATATATATCCAACATTTTCAATAATTTAAAGTAATAATCTACAACTACGAACATCATAATTAAAAGTAAAATGGTTGTAGGTTAGTATTGAATTAAGACTTAAAAAAAAATTCACCTATGGCCCTTTTTTCAAAAGTCTTATTTAAACAATAATCTACAAGAACTTAAAATACCTGCTTCTACCAGAGTCCATCAAAGTCTATCACGAACCATCTCTAAAAGAGGATCACACCGATAACCAGGAGGAAGAGTGCTTGCTGCTCGGTACCGGTTCACGCCGTCAAACACATCGGTCATCTCACTGAACCACTCAACACATACGACTACAAGATTGCGGAGATATCCATAAAACACTCAATAATACTTGTAAAATTAAGATATATTAGGTAGGTAGTACAATATTACAGATAAATGTAAAATTACAAATGAGCGATATCGCATTAGAATCAGAATAAAGTTATATGTATCATATGTAAACAGACGTTGTTGTTGTCAGTTTTGAGATCATTAATGTGTTTTATTTTATATGTACAAAGTTTTAAAAAACTTAATGATTGTTTACGAATGTATTTGTTACATGATTGTTTGTTGTAAGAGCTTACTAACCCTGAAGAAGGTTTAAGTGTAAACCGAAACACCGGTTATGTAAGAAAAATATATACTGTATGACTAAGAATTTGAGTATTTTTATCATTTTGTATTAACTAAGTCTGGCAGCCATTAGCTTCTTCCTTAAATTAGCTTGTCCAAACTTTTAATAACGCAGCTTCGCTTTAATTGTGAGCCACCAAAAATTATAACTGGAGATTCACATTTGTAGGGACTTTCTGTTCTAAATAGGTTATACCGGGGTATAGACTCATTGATCTCATATTTACAACAATTTTTTGTGTTAAAGAAACAGTACACAGAGAACAGTATAATTGTAGAGGAAAGTGGCCAATTATGGAATAGGATCCTAATATGGAATACCACCATTTCTCTAAAACAAATAGTTGAAAACACAATACAAGAGTATCCTCTATTTCATTCGCTTATTCAGAGTTTGAGACTTGGATTTGTGATTTTTGTAAGTAAATTAAGTTACTTTTGATTTAAGATAAATACTATTTTTGTTTTTTGTTATTTGCAATAAAAAAATTATGTCTTATTCTAATGTTTCATATTTGGGTGTCTATTCCATAATCAGCTACTTTATTGTTATTTTGGTTTTTGTACAATTATAATAATGTCAATTAATATTAAAAAAGTAAAACTGTTACTAAGCTAAACTTAAATGTCTGCATGATTATAATTATCATTAAGTCTTTAATTTGTACCATAATTTTTTTTTATTTTGTCAATAAAACAAACTAGTATTAAATATTTGGTCACTTTCCTCTAAACTAACCTAGCTTCCGCAAGAGAATGACCACTACTGCAGTCTGCAGTAGAGTACTTGCATCAAGGTCACAAACTTAGCGCGCGAACCTGTTCCTGGGCAACCAGACAAAATTTTAACATGGCGTCTTATGGAGTATTCATGTTTACTTTTGTAAAATTATCTGTTATGCGCATTCTACGTTGTTTTTAAAAAAGAAAACTTATGACGTTGATTAAGGTAAGTTTATTATTATACTGGTTGCACAAAGTTCTCCTAAATATAAAGCAATTTTAAAATATCGTATTTTAAAAGTGTAGTATCGTAAATGTTGATGAAAACAATTTATAAAACTGTAATATTCTCATCATATTTTGTGTATTTTCTGATAGATTAGGAAATGGTATATGCAGAAATTTAGAAATTAACCTCAATTTGAAGAAAATTTTGAGATGTTCATTTTGCATCAACTAATTAAATTAAAAAACTGTTTGCTTATTACCAAAATAAACCAATTAAAGTAGTTTTCAAACCACCTACCAATTTCAACCCCAACAATAAATGAAAAGAGGATATAAAAAATAATTTTGGTTAAGTTCTTCCGTTACTAAACAGTTTTTAATCAGTTATCAAGGGTTTCGACAATTAACATCATAATTCTAACAAGACTTAGCATTGTAACACTTGACAAGTATTATTATTTTATTTCTTTGATATAACTGTTTTCTTTAACTTTAAATTTTAAAATATATTATTTTATATTTCATATTTAGATGAGTAAATTAAGTGAATATGCGAAAGCTTTATCGGGAGAATCTAAGGAGTGATATTTGGAAAAAATATCTGTCATCAGTATTGATTCATATACTATACATCAACATTTAATGTGTTTCTAATACATTTCATTTAAAATATACTTGCTCTACATATATGTATTTAATGCAAATACATTATATATACATTTACCTTTCTTAAAAATTATATACTATAAACAAAACACGCAATCAACACCGACAAAACATAAAAATAAGTCACAAAAACCAAAACCTCCATAAGACTCAATGCTAACCTGAACACTAGTTGCCCACGAACAGACTCCCGCCAAATAGACCACGCCCCCTGCAAGTACTCTGTTCTCATTCTCCTGTTTAAATAGGTACATTTGATGCGAGGTATATGCAAAAAAAATCACGGTTTTGTATTTGTCCTTGCTGTAAATAAGTAGAGTTCACTCTTAGTGATTGTCATAACCATAGTTTTTGTTACTCTTACAAAGTTTCGTATACAGAATTACGTTTAGGTAGCCATTCCCAGTGCTACTTTAATCTTACGCAATCACACAAATTTGCAAACTGTAAATCTTTGTTGTGGTAATAGCCTATATTTGATTTTATTATAGTTTATTACATTTAATACTGCTATCAAAGAGGTTATAAATTTTCTTGTAATCAAAAATTTGTATACAATTTTAATATTATAGAATAAAATTTTAAAAATATGAATAAAATTGCTTCTTTATAAACTGTCGTAATATTATAATGCGCTCAAATCGGCTAACGCATATTTATGATTAAGATCGAAACTTCCGACAAAAACTATGACTACAAAAATCACTAAGTATGAGCTTTAAAGCATTCGATATAAATCATAAATATTTTTTAAACAGATATTTATTGTTTCGGGAGCCTAGTTTTGAATGGACAAAATCAGATTTACGAAATCGTTCAGAATATTTTGAAATAGATCATACAAAGTCCGTTTATCAAAATGTGTATGTTGGAGTTCTATATAGGCCAGAATTAGGGTTCTTCTCAAATATACTTGTAAATGTTTGGAATGGAATTAAAAATTCTACTTTGTATCTCGCTAACACAACAATTTATACTTCTGAAGATATTAAATTACACATATAGTATCCCGTTCTTCAATAATTTTGATACAATGTTTTAACTCCTAAGTTTTAAATTGATAAAGAAAAATTTATATACGTAATTCAATGGCTAAGTTATCATTATCATATAACAGTGTAACCACAGTATAGGAGCTATACTGTAGCTATAGCTACTATAGCTCCTATACTGTGGTGTAACTAAGAAGAATATAATCAAGATTAGACAACTTGTAAACCAAGCCTGTGGTCAAGATTGAATCCAAATTGAAAAATAAAAATAACTAATTTATACTAAAGCGAAGCACAAATGATTTGGCAGGAGTGATTATATACAAATTAGTGTAGGTTTTATATTTTTAATAATAGTATCCTTCTCCATATATGATCGTGAACCAAAACTTATCGTCAATAGATTCTCCATTTATACGAATTTGATTGATTTTCTGTGGTCAATAATAATTATTTTATCTTTATTAATATATTATAGCAAATAAAATGTATTTTAAATGATACATTATATAAAATGTATTTTGTAACTATATTTAATACTTAACAAACGTTTTTTTAAACGCTTCCACACCCACAACGCGCATGCGCCAACTACAGTACAATAAGACAGGCAATGAAACAGTGGAAGCGCTATGCCGAACATGCGGCTGAGCTTGGATGGATACGGTAGCATATATCTGAAAACGGGGCGCAAATTTTTCAACAATTTATTACATTTTAATATTTTTGCAATATGGAATGCAATGGTTTTAGAAAATTTATATAATACAAATATAAATGTTGCGACGTACTTTTGGTGGTATGTCGTAGAACGCTGGCGTATCGGTGCTCGGGCGCCAACGGTCGGATAGCTGGTTTCGGAGAAGGGGCAGGGCTGATGAGTAATAATAACAGTAGAGATGAGATCAACAAATGAATTTATTAATGTTGTTGAAATAGGTGGACAGAATGTTGTTACAAATCGTAATAGCACGTAGGAGGGAGAAGTAGGACGATAGGATCTTAAATCGGTGATTTTCGGAAAAACGACGCCTGGCGTCGCGACGCTAATTAGGTTGCAACGGTGATGTAGAGGTTCCTGGTTGACATACAGACGACGGAGAACGGTGCGGTAGCGTTTTGACAACTTGATGTTGGGCGTCGCGGCGTTGGTGACGTCGGGGTGGTGCGCGGGGTATTGGGAATTGACGGGTAGATGGCGGAGAACGGTTTGGGGTAGGTCGTGGCGTCGGCAGGCCGGTGCGTGGGGTGTCGGAAATTGACGGACGGTTGACGGATAATAACCCGATCAGGTTTTCGGCAGATCGACGCCTAGCGTCGCGGCGTCGGTGACGTGGGGGTCCCAGCCTACGGGCGTCGTGGCCGTAAATAGCTATGGAGAACTCACAAGCTAGGTTCGGCAACGCGTCGATAGAGTGGGACGTCCGGATTGGTGTAGGTAACCGGAAAACTCGGGGTCTACACACCCCAATTCGTTTCACGGATGACTTCTCCGTGTCGCGCACCTCGTGGCCCAGGAAAACTCACCGCCGACTGTATTTGTTACGTTACGAGAGAACTCTGAGCAACGGTACTCCTACAGCGTCGTGAAACTCGCAGTACCACAAGAATTCGCTCCACCAAGAAGCCATGGAAGCAGTCAGCGACAACCTCGTTTAACGGAGCACCCGGTATAGTCTACGGTGACGGTACGGTCACTCTCGGAGAAGCTCACGGAGTTACTAGCGGTTTAAACGGAATGACTTGCTCACTTGGTGCTGATTTCCGGAACGGTACGGTAGATTTAGAAGATCAGAGGATAGCTCTCTCTGGTGGTTATTGTTCAGGAAGACTCACGGAACAATGATGATTTTGTCGCCAAAATCGTCGGTTTATATAGCGTTTGAATTGATCCTGTTTGGATAAGAATAAAATCGTCTTTCCTATGCTAAAGTATATGGAGCAAGGGAACAAAATGGAATCAGGATCACGGGTGCGCGAATCTTGCTCCAAATAACAAAATACGGTGGCTCGCGTTGTTTAACCGTAGGATAAAAGTTTTTACGCGCGTGCGTTGCTCTATGCGTGAGTTTTTCGCGGTTTACGGACAAAAAGGTCTGATTTCATCAAATCAGATCACATTTAGCTGCTTGTGACGAATCACTTCGTTACAATGTTAAGTAATGAAAAACTGAGAGATACAATATTTATTGAACATTTATTGGTAAGTATTTTGATTACATTTTGTTTATTATGCAGTGAAATTGCGACTACGAGAGCATTACAATCCTGCCATCTAGTGCCTTAGTAATGGGTGTCATCTTCGCGATGTATTTCTCAAACACCTCTAGATCTAGAGGGCCTGATTCGCGGTTTCGCAGCTTGTCTTTTATAGTGTCGAAGCCATCACCTCCGCTAGCTACGAAGGACGGTAGCGCCAGTCTGTACAGCGTGTCCGGCTCATAGCGCTGCAGCTCGGGAGTGGTGCACTCGCGGCACACGATCTTCAAGGAAATGACTCGAGAGCCCACAGGGTTGGTTGTGTTGAACACAACTTTCATTCCTAGAATTTTGTTCAAATTGATTTAGATAATAACACGAAGTTCAAATACAGCGAATCTAAATTTGAATGTTACTTCCGGGATTCATGTAATTTCTCCATTTTAGAACTAGATAATATATTTTTTACAAATTTGGAAAGTCATTTAATTCGACCCTGTTGTCAAAATCTACAATACTCATTAAATTAAGATATTAATAATTAGATGCAAACAGATTTCTCTATTAGCATTTACAAATATACAAGTTAGAAAAGTATCCGACCTTTTTTTGCGATAACCTGCATTTGAGATGGATAGTGAGTAGATTTAGGAAAAAAAGTTATTAAAAAATATTGTTGTACTCGACAAGTTCTATCACTGGTTAAGTTAAATGTAAAAAGCTAAAGCTATGTTACACCCTATAATTAACTAATTTTAACTAATAAATACTGACCTGAAATCTGTAAAAATTGCGTATACGAATATCCGTATTTCAACTCGCTAACGGAATATTCTAAAAATTCTCTGATTTCTGCTCCTGTTAGCTCTCCCACATCAATTGTACTCTCGAAAGGTGATGTGGTAACGAGGTCGCCGTATGTAATGCCTACAATAACAAACACATTCAAAATTAGTTATTTATTCTGACAGAATTCGAAATTCATTAATTTCTAATTCCATAATAATAATTTTTAAACAAGTACTAGTTTCTGAAATATTATTCAGACAGCACTGAGTAATCCAACAATTAAAATTTTGAACTACAAATTGTACTCAAGTATGAATCTGTTTGTAAACAATAGGAACAACATATTTAAAAAATTACTGAAATATTTTACTAGAAATACAATTTTGATTTCCTTAACATTGGAAGAAGTATAAGTTTGTGGGTGTAGATGTTTTTCGTCCACGGTAACTAAAAATCTAATAAATATATTATTTTCAAATTACATATTACAAAACGGAAGTGTTAGTTTACTTGAAAGCCTTTCAGGTTTTTTGAGCAAAACTCAGTATAGTTGAGTTTTTTCATAATAAGAAAGATGTAGAAATATACCACGTATTACAGTGAATATGTCACTATGTATTCAAAAACAAAAATATATTCTTACTTCCTATAGATAAGCTGGCGCGGATTCCTCCACTATTTACGATAGCGACGGCAGCATACGTCCAAGCATTGGCCTCTGCTCTGGACACGTACTGAAATTATAGTTATATTATTAGATTCAATACGTAAATTAGATATCACATTATTTATTAATTAAAGGGGTATTTATGCTGTGATAACTAGCAAATTATGAATTTACGGATCTCAAGAGATGACAGATAAGAAAAACTATTATTTCTGATTTTTAATACCATTTTTCTCAAAACCATTGTTATACAACCTCATATCATATTTATATCGTTGAAATCCGAAAAAAATTGCTATCTAATGAACTAAAAATTTATATAGGCTACTATTACAAAAATTAATTTTATTCTATCGTATCATAACCACTGGTTTAATTTTTATTAAATAGGGCCCTTTTTTCTGGTCATTTTTTGTATATAACATGTTTAGTCATTATTTCGCCCAAAAAAGCGCTGGTTGTTTTAATGGAAACACCCTGTATACCCTTAAAATTTGATCCATAAGTACAGAAACACCCTGTTTAGATTATATTGTATTTCAATAACAGTGAAATGTATTCAGTTTACGCCGTCACCCATTAGATTTCACGCCCAGCGCCCACCTCTGATCTAATTAATAGCAATTATACTATTCTATTTGTAGTGATAGATTTTCTTTAAATGGATCATTTCAGTTGTAGAGCATGTATTCTATTTGCTTTTTAAAGTGTAAAACAAGCATCTTACGCTATCGACCATGGCATCGGCGAGGATGTCCCCCAGGTTACACTCGCGTGAGTGGCAGCTGCCGTACTTGAGATCCACGTCCGTAGAGCCGAGCACTCGGTTACTGTACGCGTCCACAGATTCCTTCCAGACATTTATTTCGCTATTCATATCTGGATCTGCAATAAACATGTTATATTAAAAAAATTTTTTTTGTGGACCTATATGTTATCTAAAGCATTCTTAAATTATTTTGTATCATATTTATACATTTATACTTGTACGTTTACATAGATTTGTTACCAACTCTTCATATGAAGTTAATCTTCTTGGTAAATAAAATATTATTATTATTATATCCATATATCATTTCGCATTTCGTATAGAGACTTTTATTATACACAGGCGTGAATAGAAATTTGACCAACCTTGTTGAATATTCGCATCCAGATACACAGGATTTCCTTCCCAATTAACAGCATCTCCGTTGTCATTGAACCATACAGTCAGGTTTCCCAAATATTTGGTGTACGCAGCAGCTTGAACGACTAGAACATTACGACCGTCTCTGTCGACGACCGTGGGGTAGGGCCCCCTGGACGTGTCTCCTGAAGGAGGCGTGCCGCTGTACAGCAGCGTGTGTGTATGCGCACCGACTATGACGTTGACATGTGGTCCTACTTTGTTAGCTATTTCTCTTTCGACGTCGTAACCGCAATGTGAGAGAACTATTATTATTTTGCAGTCTTCTTCATTGACGAGACGCTCAGCTTCTTTGTTTATTGCTTCGGCTTCGTCAGTAAATATCAGGTTTTCTGTGGCTGACAGTTCCTAGAATTATATAAAAATAAGAAATATATATTTAAGTGTGTCAATTATCATCATACTATGCCAAATGCCATCTATCAAACAATACAAGTTTGTATGTTTTGTTTACTATGGCACTATGGAAATAGCTAAAAAAAAACATATTTTATTTTACGTCTATCTCAGGACAGAAATGCATTGCATCAATAAATTTAGTCCCATTTGGTTCAGATTTTGTTGCTGGACATTTTTATATTCACAATTTTGTACCAAAACTGGTAGATTCATGCTTATTGCATTTACTTTCGGACAAATATTTTGCTAGATTACAATTCCTGGTGACAATTTGTTGAAAACATTTTGGTGTTTTTTTTTTAACTTCATTAAGAAAAAGTTTTATTCTGGCTTTACAATATTATTTTTCGTGAACGTTTATCTTCCATTGTATTATAATATACTTTTTACATATTTGACAATTTTAAATATTTTACAGTATCGCACAGAGTTAGTTTCAAAAATAGCTACTAATAATGATGTTTCGTAGCACCGAATTTAACACTAACCGTATTCTGTTTTATAAATTACCTAAACAACTGAAAATTTAGTCCGGATTAAAATTAGGGTTAGTTAACCCCAAATTTAGCCTCTTTTATGTATCTGCTTGTTAAGGTATGGCGAACAAATCAATTAATACATATTTATAGAAAATTTTCAACTAAAAAAGATAATTAAATAAATACTTACGTTAGTGTTATTGGCAGTGACTCCGATAATACCAATTTTTCTACCTTCTCTAACTAGAACCGTACTCTTCTTATAAATGCCTTGAAATTCAGGCTCGTTGGTATCGTCGATGTTTGCGACTACAGTTGGTGCATTTAACGCCTTGATGAACGGCGCAACTCCTTCCAGTTTGTGATCGAATTCGTGGTTTCCTAAAGTCTACAATGACAAAATATCTCTTACTGATATTCATTCTATCATTTACGAGTACAAAAGTATATGTAATTTAGGATAATATTTGTTCCAGTACGTTGTTGATGACAAAATACTATACATGAGAATTTATCATATATATCATCACTATGATGTATTTTGTAATTTAATAAATTTTAAAAGAAATTGTAGATAATAATTTTTGAAATAATTATTGTTCTAATAATACAACTCCGGGTTATTGGATTATCACCAAAAACTAATCAGCTCTTCCACAGGAGACACAATTAATATAATACAAATTGAATTTACATAATTGAACTTAGTAACATTTTATTCTGTACTGCGTATGCAGTAGCAATATATGATTATTATAATACGCCTGTAGAAAAAAAAAAGTATTATAGAATTTAAAATACTTACATAAGCATCAGTAGGTAACTTATTCATAAAATATTGAGTCACATTCCATCTGTGTAAATTGTACCAAAGTGTGCCTTGAAAATTATCGCCTGCATTGAGGAATATTGCGTTGGGCCGACTCATGAGTTCCTTTACGGCTGTGTACACTCGAGAGAAGCCGCCGATGCAATTCGAATCCTTACACGGAGAACCGTATTTGTTCACTTCTTCAAATCTGTCACAGAAATAAAATAGCCACGTTATCAGCATTAGTTTTTTCCACCAATATTGTTACAATCTACTCCTTAAATAATTGTAATTAAAACAAATAGTTAACATTGACTCTTTCAATAGTTACTACATTTATTTACGTTGTTAATTCTAGAGTCCGTTATAGTTATTTGCATGGCGAATGCAGTAAATTAATCTTAACATGCGAACTGAAAAGTTAGTGGGGCGAGAGACGAAGGAGTGAGCGTACAACAACAAATTTTGAAATTTAAATGCTATACCGCGTAAAGTAATTCTCTTAGTATATGTATAAAAAAATTATTCCAAAACATCATAGAATACAAAAGTTATGTAACTTATTTGACAGTATGTTTCTCATTATATTATATTGAATACATTACTCTCTTAACAAGTAAGTATATTAATAATGAAACTAACTTAAATTTGTTTGGAAAATAAACGTACAAATTAATTATTACAGTTATTTTATGTTAACTATTATTTTAAAGTATTAAAACTTAAACATAAAATACTATACTTATTATACCATCAATTCTTAAAAACACCTTATAAGAATTGCACCTACCTTGCATGAAAATCATTTAAATGTACTATAGATAACTCAAACAATTCTGCATCTTGTCCTGAAGTAGAAATTATGCAGATAAATAACACACAGAAAACAAAGAACACTTGGATATTCATTGCGAACGACGGACACAACTTCGCAAGTCTGCAGCAATCGACAAGGTACTTCACCAGAGATTATACTCGCGCTATATAAGCGACCAATAAACAGATTAAAATGAGTTTTTATATCAATAATATAATTTATAACTAAAAAAAACCCCTGTACATCATTTACTGGTTTATTAAAAAAAATCAAATTGTCCAAACATTCATGTCCATATTAGTGTGCAATTAGCGTAAAAATATGTCAATTCCGGATACCAGCATGAAATTTTGTACCCTGCTTATACAGGTGAAGTACTATGAAAATAAACCGGTAGACACCACCCCCGCTCCCTGTGATGACGTCATTTGACGATCGCTTCCGAGCGCTGGTTTTCTCGCAGTATATTTAAATTTCTCTAAGATACAAACGTCAGTTGATAGTAAATCTAATTTTATAACAGAAATGTCCCTACAAATAACTGCATAAATTGTTTAGTTTATGTTTTTCGTATGAAAATGATAATCTAAAATGGTAAAAGTTTATTGAAAATATATAAGATGCGGAAAATTCCGTATTTTTAATTATAAATTACTACCTTTCATAAATACGGCATGTTTTGTTTCTGATGACGTTCGAGGTGTATGGCAAATGGAATTCAAGTATTTACTCCCACTCCTCCTTAACTAGGAATATCGGATTTGTTTGGATTCGGCTTGGGTGATTTTCTTGCCGTTGCGTGCTTGCTGCTTCATAATGCAGCACTCAATGCAAAACTGTACGATACCAGCGTCCCCATCTACCTAACTTCCAGAATGTTAAAATGTTTTTGTAAAATGAGACAAAAGGTGAAATAAATGTATATTAATTAATTTTATTTTATTTCTCTAATATTGAAATATAATATTACAATTTAATTATATATTAGTTTGTAATTTTCTCAACATTATTTCGAAAGTTTGTGAACCACCGTTTGTTTAATTCAGACCTTAATATCTCGCTTATTGGGAGGAATTTTTAACTCGGATTTTTAAATGGGGTCTTATATTTTTATGTACTTCAAGAACAAAAAATTTAAAAAAATATCGTGGAATAGCCTATTGTGAGAATAGATTTAGAAACTTTTATTTTTGGTTTCCGATCGACATAAGAATCTTAAAACTTATTTACCTAAGAAAGACATATAACATACCAATTTTATACAAAAATTGGTACATACAAGAAATTATAAACGAAAAATTGAAATTTATGAAGTTATTTGTAAGCACATTTTTGTTAAAAAATAAAATTTACTATCAACTGATGTTTGTTTCACTGAAATTGGTCGAACAGTTCCAGAGATTTTCAAATATACCTACTGTTGTAACAAGGCGAACATTCAGAATTCGATTTATTGTTTTTACTGTCAAAACGATTTTAAAATATCAAGTTTCAAACTGGGTTGGGACTTGAACGCATCGAAAATCGCCTTGACAGGAGTTCTTGAGTTTAATTTATTACTACACATATGTGTTAGAATTTTAGTTATCGTAAATAGTCATTTGAGATTATCGCGGCAAATATTCTGAAATATCGGCTTGAGATGCCATCTGCAGTTGACAGATTTACAGATCCTGGTCGAACCCAATTTTAAGTGTTCTAGTTTTTTATGTAATCTTTGTGTTGGTCCTCAAGAGATTTCCTACCCCCGCGTATCTGCTTGTGGGGTAGATGCGTGTGTTTGCCAGCACAAAAGGGAGCTAGCTTTTGGTTTTTAAACAGAGCACGTCTGCAGTGCTCTACAAAAATGTAGAAATTTAAAGTAAATTCGTTAATAAATATGTTTTGGTAACTGCAACTAAGTTAACATATTCATACGTTGTCGTCGTTTTTAATATTTGTATTTGTTTCTAAAATTGTTAAATTCACCGTTTTATCATTTCATTAATAGTATATTACGTACCGTGAACTGTAAGTGATAGATTTTAGGTCGAGAATGTAGTTTGGGATGTCGAGACCCATAGGGTCGAGATTTCCTAAACATTCGAGACCTAATAAATCACTTACAGTTCGAGGTTAGTAAGATATTTTTTGCAATACCTGCGTAAATATAAGAAAAGGAAAAATAGGTATCAAAATTAACAGCTGACAGATTGAGGTTAGAAATAAAATTTGAATGATATATATTTACTTACCGTCCACCTTGAACGGTAAGTTTTACTTACCATCCACCGTGAACGGTAAGTAAATGATGTAATCATGGAAACCAGTTGTGCAATAAAAGTTCCACTTACTGTGTTTAAATTTTGTTATTAATGGGTAACTTACAGTACAGGTATTGCAAAAATATTATTTTTTATCACCTTTTAAAAGTGTTTGTGTTTTATTTGTCAACCCTAAGTTTCAGTATCGCCCCGCCGTGCTACACTGTGAGAAAACCAGCGCTCGGAAGCGATCGTCAAATGACGTCATCACAGGAAGCGTGGAGGTGTCACCCGGTTTATTTTCATAGTACTTCACCTGTATAAGCAGGGTACAAAATTTCATACTGGTATCCGGAAGTGACATATTTTTACGCTAATTATGCACTAATATGGACATGAATGTTACGACAATTAGATTTTTTTAAAATAAACCTGTAAATGATGTGTTTTTTGTTATAAATTATATTATTGATATAAAAACTCATTTTAATGTGTTTATTGTCCGCTTACCTGACGCGATTATCATCTCCAGTGAAGTGGTAGATTGCTGCACACTTACGAAATTTTGTCCGGCGTTCACAATGAATATCCAAGTGTTCTTGGTTTTCTGTATGTTATTTATCTGCATAAATTCTGCTTCAGGACAAAATGTAGAATTGTTTCAGTTTTCTATTGGGCATCTACAATTAAAATACCCTAACTAGTGGTAGAAAACTAAACCAACCAAACGGTACATAAATTTCATTGTGTTTTGAAATTAATTGTTATTTTTTAAAAATTAATAACAATAGTAGTCTTTTTAAGAGTACTCCAATGTAAGTATTTCATTTGTTTAAACCGTATTATTTAAATAAGATGTAAAAATGAAAGGTACATTATATTTGTGGATTATAGGTTAAGATTGAATTTTCTCCAAAGAAACCTGTAAAAATAGGAAAATTTGCAGTTTGTATGTCTATCTCAACATTTCTGCTGTCAATAAAACATACTACCAATACTAAAGCACGCATTCGCCATCATAAGATATCATACAAAATGAATTTGACGTGTACCTTATATGAATTGTGATCAACGCCATCTCTTGATAATTTGGAAGCCCAATAGTACATTTAAACGATTTTCATGCAAGGTAGGTGCAATTCTTATAAGGTGTTTATTAGTGGTATAATAAATAAAGTAATTTATGTTTCAGTTTTAATATTAGTTAACACAAAATAACTGTTTATTTATTTAACGTACGGTAGTAAGTATACATCATAAATTATAACAACAGATATGTATAATAAAACAGAAGAAAGAAAATGAGAAATAAGGAACTAACAGTTTGCCTTTCAGACCAACAGCCGCACCTTAGTGATAGTATTTTACCCCATTTAAAGAAAGAATCTGCTCATATCTTCCATGGTTTGTGCGTATTCTATTAATAGTCGACCATGTTTTTCAAGACTGATATATTTTATTTACTAAACAAATGTAATTCTAATAAAATATTACTTATACAAAAATAATAACTTATAAATAGAGCAAAAAAAAAAAAATTAAAAATTTACTCTTCTGGCAAAATTATTTATTAATGATGTCGTTGTAGTATCCCATGTTCTTTGGCTAATATAGATAAATTTAATGATCTTTGTTGGGCCATAAAGATCGCAAATAATTTTTAATTATTTTTAATTTAGAGAACAAACGATTACCACTGACAACGGTAATAGGTAAAGTGAGTAATATTCTTAAGCAAACAATATTAATATGAAAATTTTGAGATAAATTATTTCTTTATATATAATTCACTGCATCCAGCGGTGTCATACCTGTTGTTAATATATTTCGCACAATTTGTAATTTGCGAGACAAAAGGTTCTATATCGTCTATTAGGTACATGTGCAAATTCTGACAATTTTTAAGAATTTCGTCTGAATTTTTTTGAAATATTCTTCCAATTAGAATAACCTAACATCAACCAATTTCTAGCCATATGGTCTGAATTAACTAACCATTTCCTTTCTAATTTTGCGGCATTTGACATAATTCTTTCATAATGTACGTCCGAGAAATGTCTTTTATTCAAATCTTTCATAAACTTAGAACCTCTAATTTGAACGGTGCCTTTTTCTACTAAAAATTGCCTTTGCAGTATTCTTGAAATTTTCCAATCTGCTGGATCATCGGAAAAGTTGTCAATAAAAGTTTCTGGTTTAATTTCTTCATGTATTTCTCCTCTTCTATCTTCTTTATTTTCTTCGTCTATTTTTGTTTTATTTTTTTGGCTTCTTTATTTGCTTGTCTATGTTCTTCAATTTCCTCTTCTTTATTTTCTTGTTTCTCGTCTTCATTTTCTTCTTGTCTAATGGAATATGAAGATGACGAAAAAATGAATTTTTCTATTGAACCGGAGATTTTTTTTTGTTCGCCTCTTTTGTCAACTTTTTTTTTGTATACTCTCGGATAACTTATTTTGTTGTAATTTGCTTATTCTGTAAATATAAATCATTTTTAGGCTAGACAATATTAAAAGTTAATATTATTGTGGTATATGACTTCTAACAAAATACAATGACATAGATAATTACGTTCCTTTTTATAAACGTGAAATATATACGTACACAGTGAACAATTAAACGCTGCCTGGCTGCCTGTAAATACCCCCTTTACGACTTATGATGCGGCTGGGCGACATGCGACATCTTTTATCTAGTAGTAGAAGGTAGAACTAAAGCAGGATTTATAATGAAGTAAAGTAAGAAGTAACGCAAGATGCAACGCAGGCGGTGACGCAGAAGTAAAGCAAGAAACTTCGGTAGGCTTTATAATGAAGTATCCGTGGCTGCTTGCAGCCAATCACAGTGCTAGTGCGTGTTGCTTCTTCAGATATTTGAATTTGACGTTTGTACTGTATAGAGAGAGCACCGGCTAGTCGAATGTAGAACAGAATCGGTTTTGTTTTAAGTGGAAAGCTAAAATTGACGATGGTAACAATAATGTACCCTTCAAATGGTAGGGCTGAACAGGCCACTAGACTAAAGAGGCATTAAAAATCCCCAATTCCAACTTTCTGGGAATTTATGAATTTGCAGATGTTCGCACAGACGGTCATTAACAGCTTAGGCGAGAGTCTGTCTAGCACTAAATGCATACAAAGGCAATAACCCGATCATACAGAAATGAAATCTTTTAAGCGCCTTTACGAATACTTGAAAATTAACTAAATTGTCAATAGCGCAAAATAAAAATCAGAAAAAATAAAATGAATCCAAGTTGTGGTTTGAAATCAGTTCCGAGACCACAAACAAGCATATCGGTAATATAGCTTTCTACACTGTAGTTTGAAATAGTGCATCCGGATTGGTCAGAGGTAGAAAAGTAACGCAAGAAGTTGGGAGTTGGCCAACTATTGCGTTGCGTTGCTTCTGCGTCTCTGCGTTGCGTTTTGTTATAAAGCAGTATGTGCAGTCCCGTACATTTATCTTTTGCGTTACTTTACTTCAACCGCGTTGCTTCATTATAAATCCCGCTTAAGAATCGGTGAAAACTCGAACAATATAATCATTTTCAAAAAGTAGAATACCGCACGAAAAATTCGCTGCTACAAAAATATGCCACCCTAAAAACATGGCGCCGTAAGGCGATCGCCTGTCCAATGTGATGGACAGGCATCTTGCCATTTCAGTTTCCGCGGAGATAATTGTCCCAGTTATATCAGATAATATTAATATATCCCGTTTCGATATTAATTGCAGTATCGTAAGATCTGCAAATGATAATATTCCGTTAACATCTGCACGGTTATGGAAATATTGTCAACCTTCTTCATATTCATAACATTTTAAGCACCAATCTTATTGATATCTCTCAATGCCTAGCTACACATTTTGAGTCTATCTCTATTACTTCAGGCAATAGAGAATATTACTTGGAAAAAATAGGAGGATTTAGTTTTATAAGCTTAACTTATGTTTTTTGGGTTACTGATTCCGAATTTTTCACATCCCACCAAAATTTTCTACCGGAAATACCGCAAATTTAAAAAAAATTGACACCAAGAACGAGTAATTATTTTCAATGCTACTTTATTTTTGTTAATTAAAAATAAAAACTTATGAGCACTCTAAATTGATTCGAGGATGCCAGAAAAGCTAAAAACAGTTAACATTTAACAAAAATTTAAGGATAAAGTTTGAAACCCCTTGAAAATCAGGAAATAATGAAATACTTAAAATTGTATGTTGCAGAGATTATATCAAGTATTTCACCTAATTTTTCATATTAAGTTAATTCTTTCGGTGACGTTTTAAAGCTGTTGAATTCCGAATTTTTAAAATTAAAAAAAAAAGTGGCGCTAAAAACGATTAATATTTTCAAGGCTATTTTATTTTTGTTAATTAAAAATAAAAACTTTTGAGCACTATAAATTGATTGGAGGATTCCAGAAAAGCTAAAAACAGTTAACAATTTACAAAAATTTAAGAAAAAAGTTTGAAACCGCTTAAAAATCGGAAAATAGTAAAAATACTTAAAATTGTATGTTGCAGAGATTATGTCAAGTCTTTCACCTAATTTTTCATATTAAGTTAATTCTTCTGGTGACGTTTTACAGCTGTTGAAGGAGCAGGCTTATCAAAGGCCTCCGTTTCTGAGCTAGAATCACTTTTATGAGCTTCTGAAACACGAGGAAAAACGTAGCGATACTTAATGAAAAAATATCCAATCTACCTAATTTTCTTTTAAGAGACAATAAAGTCACTTATTGTTACCACATATTTACGTCTAAGACTGGTAAGGAGAAAGATAAATGAATTGACAGGGGGAGGAGGAGGGACAGAAAAACAGTGAGAGGTTACGTTTTCTTTTTTGTTAGCTCGCCCTTAATTAGGCAACCCTTTTGACGGAGGTGTATTCTTTGTATCGCGGGACTGACGTCACATATGAGGAGCCGCTAAGGCTAAGAGTTAATTAACCCTGCGTGACTTTACATGAAATTTGGTTATTCCTTATTTTGGGCATTAACATTGTAAAATTTGGAGGGTGTGGTTGTGTTATCGTTTGATTAAGAATTTTTGGTGGATAAAGATAGTCAAAGTTATTTTGGATGTGTGGTATCACAACCTTTGGGAATTTTAAGATAAATTCAACGGAGTGATCCGGATTTGAGAAACCCTCAACATTTACTACTTTAAAGCCGCCCAAGAACTCAGGTAAAGATAACTAAGTTTAGTATATTTCTCCCATTGTAATTTAAATCTAACTTCATTTGGTTATAAACTGGTAAAGTAACTTAAATTCTTAAATTTAACTTGAAGTAGATTCAATTAATAATGTTCATATTCTACCGGCATCTGCGCTAAAGCAGTGGCGGACCTCTCTCATATGTGTATTCTAACCGTCGATGTTCGTTTAGGCTTTTTTCCTTTCGTTTACGTTTACGGTTACGTATTCGTTTACGTTTCATTGTCATCCGGCTCTCTTGGAGGGCTTGGTTATTGCTTATCTGTCGACCTGACGGCATGCCAAAGGCGATCCCGTCGCCCACGCACTCAAAACTTCAGCAACGTGGTGGCCGTGGTGGCCGAAGCGAGAACCTGTCATCGCCGCCATTGGTAATTCCATCAGCGACTCGGCTCCGATCGACGACGTCCGGCGATTCGTATACCACCCGAAGCCACATCCAGCGTGGTGGGAAGGCGCGCCGGCTAACTGCCGCCGCTTGCAGATAAGCGATCTTTCCCCTTTTGTTTTTTGGTTAGGTTTATTGTTACATTTATTAAGGTTAATGCCGATATTGTTGTCGCTTCACGACTGAAATGAAGTATTGCAAGGAATTTTGATTAACACCCTTTGAGGTCATTGTAGAAGATCTGAGCCGGTAGTTCCATGCTACAGTGTCGTAGGACGACCATCGAGAACCGTCTGATCGATCACCCGCTCCTGTATATAAGTTATTGTGCGCTCTCAGATTCGCCTAGCTGTCAATCTACCGCGCAAACCCTGGTGCGATCCGGTTTTACTAGGTCACTTGTTACAATTGATACACTTTGTTATATTTACTACAATACTTTATTACTCCGACTCACCAACTCGGTGTACATTTATTTTCTCAATATAGAATTACATTTAAGCCTACTACGACTCATTTTATTTTATTGCGATCTATACCCCTTTCGGTTTGTTGACCAACCCATAGGGTTGAACCAAGCGGCAGGTCAACTGGCGCCCTCCCTCATCTACACACTCATAAACTCACGCCCATCTCCACTGAGTAAGCCGTGGTTCAACCGGCCTTGCCCGGGTTCTTAAGGAGGCCGTAGGTAGCAACAAACCCGATAAAAATATATACAAAAATATAGAAAACAGTAGCAAAAACCTAAAAAATATGAAAAATATTCCAGTGTATACATCATCATTTAATAAATTATATTCTAATTTAACTGAAAATAACTCGATTCGAAAACAACTTTTTACCATATTTTTCAAATCAAGTCAAGAAATAGAAGAATATAATAATAATAATAATAATAATATATTTATTTTGCCTTCCAGGGATATCCCTGATACAAAAGAGGTTCAGTATAAAGTACAATATAGTATAATTATATGATATGTAAAAGCTTAATTTTTTAAACTAATCTGAATTTTACATTTATCACTTAAATATTTATACTTAAATTAATTAATATTTACTAACACAAAGTAAGAATTATTCATTTATTAAAAACGAGCGTAATTTTAAGACATTGGCCATAAAATAAAATAAATTGTATGCTTGCTTTTTTTCTGTAATATTCATACACTGTAAAATAGTCTCTTCTGGGGATGATAACCAGTACTCTCTGAGATGCTTATACATAGGACAAGAATATATAATATGTTGTAAATCTTCCACTTCATTCAAGTTACATACTGTACACAATTCATTTGGATTAACTTTGTAACTGATATTATTTACAACTATCCTAATTATAACACAGTTTACTGTACGTAATTGAGCTATTACTCTACAAATATTAATGGGAATACCTAAAGTTAAATATTGTTGCGGTCCACTATTTAGTGACAAATGTTTGTAAAGATTACAGAATTTTCCATTTTGGGCTCTAATTAAGTCTTGTGCTCTTAGCTGATCTTCGTATGTAGTTACAATTAGGTAAGTACTATTTTTTAATAATAATACATTTTCGGATTCCAGTATATCAGTAAAACCAATCGTTTCGAACATCTTTTTAACCTGTGTTACCCAATTATATTTTACTTTATTATTTACTAATTTATCTAACTTACACAAACGTCTGTAACAAATTTTCGGATATCTGTATTCCGGCATGTTCCACAATTTAATGATCCAGTTAATAATTAGTTTCAATATTTCCACTGCAATTTTTGATATGCCGACTTCTAGGCGAACAACATATTGTGGTGTGTTTTGTGATAAATTTAACAATCTTTTAAAATAGTTTGTTTGAGCTTTTTCGATTACATCGGTATATCTGACTCCCCATATCTGGGAACCATATAACAGTGTACTAGCAACAATAGATGAGTACAGTTTTATTTTACTATTCCAATCGCTTGATTTAGCTTGTGCCAAGGTATTTAAAACAGAGCCAGTTGCAATATTGGTTTTTGTGACTGCATTAGTTGCCGCCTCGAGAAACAGAGATGAACTCGTGAATGGAATCCCCAAATAAATATATTTATTGTTAATTTGGATTTCGTTATTTTTGTACAAAAACGTACCTTTATAATTACTTGAGCCACCTCTATGAAATCGAATGACTTCTGACTTTGTTTTATTTACCGTGAGACATTTTAAATTACAATAATTTTCCAGAATATTTAATTTTCGTTGAACATCAACTGGAGAGTCAGCAAAAATTACCAAATCATCTGCATAGAGCAGCATAAGGATGTCATTTTTATTATCTATATTTAAGCCCTTTGCATCATTATTACGGAAAAATCTTTCAATATCATTTAAAAATAAACTAAATAACAGTGGGCTTAAAATTTCGCCTTGTAACACACCTTCCGTAATATCTATGTCATTTGTGTGCGAATAGTCTTTCAGTCTTATTTTCATATGAGAGTTTTCATACAGTTTACTCAACACTCTAATTGTTTTCCCACTTATACCTAGTTTATGTAGTTCATTCCAAAGTAGAATATGAGGTACTGAATCAAATGCTCTTTTGAAATCTATAAAAATTGCATAGACATATTTCTTTGTTAGTCTTAATTGTATTTGTACTGCTGCATTTAAGGTAAATATATTGTCTATGCAGGAACGACCTTTACGAAAGCCAGATTGGCATTCCGGTATAACGGCTTCTGAATTTGCCCAAATTAATAGCCGATCATATATAATTTGAGTAAAGATTTTTACTATACTATTAACGAGGGCAATGCCTCTGTAATTTGCTGGATTTTCTTTGTCACCTTTTTTATGGAGCATGATCATTTCGATTTGGGACCAGCGCTCCGGAATAGATTCGGTTTGCCAAATTTTGTTGAACATTGACACTATGTATAACAGCCAATTATTTGGAAGATTTTTATAGAATTCATTGCTGATTAAATCTAGTCCGGGCGCTTTTCCCAATTTACATTTCGATACTGACAAACATATTTCTTCGGTTGTAAATTCATTATCAAATAGAGAATTTGAATTGTTAAAAATAAGTATATCATTCGTTACTAAATTTGTAGGCAAATTTTCATAATAATTTTCCCATGTGTTTTTATCTATAATGTTACTTTTATGAACTTTACTTTTGTATTTATTGATTGTTTGCCAGAAGATTGTTGAATTATTTACATTTTCCAATTTTTTTATTACTGCCTGTTCGTAATCTATTCTTTTATTTTTTATTAATGCTTTATAATCTTTTTTTGAATTTAAATACATATTTTTACAATTGACTTCAAAATTGGATGATTTACAAATTTTTAAATTATGTTTTACTAGCTTATGACACGCTTTACATTCAAGATCAAACCATGGTTTGCGATTATTAATGTTCAATGGGGCCACATATACATTTTTTTATACATTCCTAGTATGTTAGCTACATAGAAAATAGAGTTTAATAAATTTTCATTTAAATCGTTAACAGATTGATTTACTGACCACACAACACTGGGGGATACTTCCATAAGTTCAGAATAATTTTGTGTTAAATCTTTGTTCCACTGTAAATAGTGTCTTTCTACACTTCGAATATCTTTTGGTTCAATTTGTAATGTCACGTTTAAAGTTAAAGACACAGGGAAATGATCTGAGTCATTTACACAGGATTTAACCAACAAATCATTGATTATAGCACTGCTTAGCAAATCGCACCACACTAAATCTATAACACTTTGCCCTATAGCACTACAATATCTGAATTGAGCAGGGTAGTCACTTTTGGCTCGTCCATTAATCACTATGAAACCATTTTCTTCCATAAAATCTGTTAAATTTTGGCCTTTTCTTGTTGTTGTGTTGTCCATTGTTTCTCGTGATGCTATCAAATCAATATCACCTAAAACATCCTCTGAAATAGAATTTAGGTATCCAATTCTACAATTAAAGTCTCCTGCTATAATCCAGTAACAATTATTGTATTTTATCCTTATATCATTTATAGTAGTTTGTAGAAGATCTAGAATGACGTTAATATCTAAATTTGGTTTGAAGTAAATTACTCCTATGATAGCATTAAAGTTGCTATGTGTAATTTTAGCGAAGATCCAGTATTCACATTTATTAATACATATAACTTCTTGTATACTCTTTTTTGTAAGAATTGCGAGTCCCCCGCTTGCGCGACCCCTGCTTTTTTCTTTAATGGCTTCTGTGCTAATGATGTTATAATATTCTAATGTTTTATTATTATTTTTTATTTGTTTGGTAAGCCATGTCTCAGTTATAGCAATTATTTCTGATGACTCATTAATTTGGGTAAAACTATTAATTACATTTTTAAATCCTTGTGCATTCCAGAAAGTAATTTCTATGTATTTGTTTCTCGTAGTATTGTTATCTTTCGACATTATTTTGTTTTCTTTTGGTTTGGGGTGTTTCTTGGTCTTAAAAAATGATGCAATGTTTGTTGTGCAGGGGTATCGTTTTTTAAAGTATTAGCGTTTGAAGTTTGTTGTTTGTTAATGATTACTTCCTTTTCTGAGTCTTCATCTGATGATGGTTCCTCATCATTTGATTTTATATCCTGTTCTTCATATACACTGGGTAGTGACATAGACCTTCTTCTTTTAGGGGTTTGAGTTTTCTGCCGTATAGACGTACCTGTTTTTAATTCTTCTTCGGTGTAATACTCTCCATTAACCAATAGTTTCCCGTTTCTAATTGTCGCCTTTAACCCTTTGCTTTTTGCGTCATTAAGAAAGGGTTTTAAAAATTTGTAAGTATTTCTTTCTTCTCTAGAATAATCTTGAGTTATGTATATTTTTTCTTTTTGTACCATATGTTTAGCACCCAGTATTTCAATTTTCTTTCTTTCAGTCGTTAGTATTAATAGAATAGGTCTTGCTTTACTTGATGGTCTTCCTATTCTTGTTATATGGTCTATTTCATTGGCGAATGTAGGTATTTTAAGCTTTTTATTTACTAATTTTATTATTAAATTTTCTAATTTTTCTCTAGTTTCCTCTTCTTCTTTAACTCCAAAAAATACCAAGTTTCTAGATCTTAATTTCTTGTTAAGGAGTGATATATTTTTTGTTTGGATTTCTATAGTTTTCTCGAGCGTAGCGTTTTGTAATTTTAATTGCCCTACCTCATGTTCTATATTTTCAACTCTTTTATTAGTTGCTCCAATTGCTGCTAGTAATTCTTGTTTACTGCTTTCTATGGCTTCCAAGATTTGGGAAAAATCCATTTAAATTGATTTTGTATATATAAAAAATAATTTTTGCTTTGCTAGAGTTGGGAACACTGATGATTTAAATTTGATTTGCGCGTTAATAGCCGATTAATTAGCTTTGCTAACAAATTTTTATTCAAGGTTAAGCATCAAAAACTAGTTAATTGATGTTTGATAGCGTATATTTTGTTATACTAACTTGGTTTTTTTAAGTAACACGAAATTTCAGATGATTATTTACACTCGGGTGCTACACTTTGATTTAATTGACGGCTAGAACTATATAAAAGTGATAAATTTTAACGGAGCAAAATAAGTTGACTTTTCTACACAATAGTACCAACTGAACCCCGAAATAGAAGAATATTGCAAATCAAATTATGTAGAACAATCACAGATTAAGACTAACTAAAATAATGAACATAAAACCTAAACTGCTAGTTAGTAAATTATTAGAAGTAATAATTTCAGTTAAGAATTTAAATAAAGAAACATTAAAAATTTTATTTTTCTTTAATTACAAGACTGTGTTTTGATGTTATTTATAAGAAACTTGTTATTTTTTAGTATTTTTGATTTTTTATATTTAAGGAGTTTATTATTATTTTATTTATATGACATTGGTTACCCTTGTCTCTATTATTCTTGTTTTTTTTTTTTTTAATTATAAGACTGACTGTGTTGTGATGTTATTTACAAGAAACTTGTTATTTTTTAGTATTGTTTATCTTTTATATTTAAAGAGTTTATTATTATTTTATTTATAAGACATTGGTACCCTTGTCTCTAATATTTTTGTTTTTTTTTTTTTAATATAAGACTGACTGTGTTGTGATGTTATTTACAAGAAACTTGTTATGTTTTAGTATTGTTTATCTTTTATATTTAAAGAGTTTATTATTATTTTATTTAAAAGACATTGGTTACCCTTGTCTCTAATATTTTTGTTTTTGTTTTTTAGTTATAAGACTGTGTTATGATGTTATTTGTAAGAAACTTGTTTTTTCTACTATTGTTTATCTTTAATATTTAAAAATTTTATTTTTGAGTAAATATCTCGTGTTTTTGATTTTGTGTTCTGTGTGAAAAATAAATATTTTCTCATATTTATAGGGTTATATGAAAAAATAAAAACAAATAATTTTGAATTATAATTTTTTTTATTATTAAATAATATAAAATTATAATATACATATTGTTTATCTAATAGAGGTTCACCAATAATATTACACAGATGGCAACATATTTTTCAGACTTGATTTAATTTATCGTGCATTGAGTTTGGAAATACGTTTTTCAAAATTCTAAACATTTTAACATGACGAATACTACGTTCTACATGAATACGTAATGATGTTAATGATGTGATACTTAAGATTAAATTAGATAGCTGTGAATATAAAAAGTAAGAATGTTGTTACTAGGACAACATACAATTGTAATAATAATAAAGTAAAGTAGTGTCATATGCTTAATTTGTGCTCGTGTATGTTATTACTAACTAATAGAACATGGCGCAGTCGGTTTGAAAGGCATTGAAGTAAATAAAGTTAATATGGAATTTAAGCCACCAAAGTCACTTGAATTAACTGGAAATGTCAGCGAACAGAGTTTTGAAATTTATATATTTTATTCAAGCAAACAATGATTTGTTTACCGAATTGGGTAAAGTTGGAACTAAATGTAAAATTAGACTGAAAGAGAACAGTGTTCCTGTGAGTAGATCACCTCGTAGAATACCACTAATTAGAGAAAAAGTAAAAGCTAAACTAGATCAGTTAGAGGGAAGTAAAATAATACAAAGAGTAGATGTACCAAAAAAATTTTCAAGTAATTTGGTTATTGTCGAAAAGCCAGATTCAAGTATAAGAATTTGTTTGGATCCTTCTGATCTAAACAAAGCAATTAAATTAGAACATTATTTAATTCCAACGTTTGAAGAGTTGTCCCATAAATTAACAAATAAGAAACTGTTTACTGTATTAGATATGAAAGATGGATTTTATCATTTGGAATTAGATAATGATTCGTTGGATTTGTGTACATTTTCAACTCCCTTTGGCTATTATAAGTTTTTAAGAATGCCATTTGGATTGTCTGCAGCCCAAGAGTTATTTCAAAAAGTGAATGATAAAATTTTTGGTGACATAAAAGGTGTCGTTATCTATTTTTATGACATTTTAATTGCGGGAAAAGATGAAAAGGAACATGACCAAATTTTAAAACACGAACTAAATCGGACTAGATCAATGAATGTAAAATTTACTAAAAATAAGGTACAATTTAAAACTAGTGAAGTAAAATATTTGGGTCATGTTTTTAGTTTTCAGGGTATTAAACCTGATCCTGAAAGAATTAGAGCAGTTCAAGCATTAGAAAGTCCGCGAAACAAAAAAGAATTTCAAAGTGTTTTAGGCTTTTTTTAACTACATGCGAAATTTTATTCCACATATGGCGACAATAACTGCGCCAATAAGAGATTTGTTGAAAGAAAGTAATGAATTTATTTGGTTGCCATACCATGAGGAAGTTTTAATGAAATTTAAAAAAATAGTTTCTAGTAAACCGATATTAGCTAATTTTGATAGGAATAAAGCATAACGTTACAATGTGATAGTTCAAAAGATGGACTTGGATATGTTATGTTGCAAAATGGCCGTCCAGTCTTTTATGGTTCAAGGGCTCTAACAGAAACAGAAAAAGGTTACGGTCAAGTTGAAAAAGAAATGCATTGTAAATGCATGTAAAAGATTTCATTACTTTATTTGGGGCAGTAAAGAACCTATCCAAGTTTGGACTGATCATAAGCCAAAAGTACCTATTATGAGAAATAGTTTAAGCAATATAAAGTCAAGTCGTTTGCAAAGAATGCGTCTTAAAATTATAAAATATAACCTCAGTGTGAAATATTTGCCCTGTAAATACATGCATATCGCAGATTTACTTTCAAGTACATTAAAGACAACTATGCTTCAGTTGGTACATATGTTATCAAAAAATGCACAAGTGTCTGATAATAAAAAGGCTCAAATTGTAGAATTCACTAAACGTGATAAAATATTAAATTTAGTTTGTCAATATTTTAAAGAAGGCTGGCCAAAATTTTCATCATTGTCAAATGAACTAAAATCATATTACAAACTGCAAGATAAATTATGCATAGAGGAAGGCATAGTTTTTATGAGTAATCGTATTGTAGTCCCATCTGTTCTTGGTAAAGATATTTTGGTTCAGCTACATGAGCCACATATGGGTATAGAAAAGTCTAGAGCTAGGGCAAGACAAGTAGTTTGGCCCGGAATAGATTTAGATATTCAAAATTTTGTTCAGCAGTGTAAAATATGTGAAAAACATCAATCAAAACTCTGCAAAGAACCATTAATACCGCATTCAATTCCTGATTTGCCTTTTGAAAAAATGGGTGTTGACTTAATGGAATATGGTGGTCAGTGTTATCTAGTATTAGTAGACTACTATTCAAAGTGGGTTGAACTTATACCTGTAAAGAATAAAAGTGCAATTGAAATTATTAGTAAACTTAAAATAATTTTTGCCACGCATGGAATTCCAAAGGAAGTATGTTCAGATAATAATCCGTTTAACTCTGCTCTTTGTTTAAATTTTGCTAAAGATTGGAATTTTAAATTTACATTTAGCAGTCCACTTTATCCTCGTTCAAACGGATTGGTAGAGGAAACAGTAGGTATTTGTAAAAGTATGCTTAAAAAGTCAAGTGATATACATGCAGCGTTACTAGAATACAGAAATATGCCAATTTCAGGATTAACTTACTCTCCTACACAGATGCTAATGAGTAGATTGACAAAGACAAAACTTCATATATCCGCTAAATTGCTTAAATCACATGTAAAAGTTGACATTAAAGAACAGTTAACTAATAATCAAAATAAGTATAAGTTTCATCACGATCAATCAGCTAAAAGTAGACCTGACTTTAAAGAAGGTGATAATGTTATGTTATTAAAAGGTAAACATTGGGAACCAGCTAAAATTGATAGTGAACTTTGTTATCCAAGATCTTATACGGTAAGAGATCAAAATAATGCAGTGTACAGACGCAATTCCAGTTATTTACGAAAATCATTAAATGCACCCGATTTTGAAAATATAGATGATTTAGAAAATGTTAAGGGTTCCGATAATAATAATTCAGCAAATGATAATAACAGTTTGAGAACAAGATCGTGTCGTACAGTTAATTTGCCTGTTAGATTTAATGACTATGTAATGTATTAGTAGAGGAAAGGGTGGTAATATGGGCACCCATTTTGTATTTTGCTTATAGGTGCTACCATTTTGATTCAATTAACCTGAAAATTGGAGAAAATAAACTTGAATATGTTCTAATTACTTTGTAGTATAATGTATATATGATATTCCTATTTGAATCATTTTTAAAAATATTCTTAACAAATACTGCATTTTTTGAGAAATAGAATTTGTGTCGGTAATATGAGCCCCATGGTGAAAATCAGGAAAAGTGCACTCGCTTAGTACAAAACAATTTTTTTTTATTACTAAGATTACATTTATAAAACTGTAGTAATTTTATTTACAAAAATCGCATATGTAAGTGTGGCATCTGCAACAAAAAATTCAACAAATTTTGTAGTGCTTGAAATATGGGCCCCTTCAGTGTGAGGGCTCATAATATCAGCCATCAGGTGCCCATATTACCAACCTCGCCATACTTGAATATAAACATTTATCACCGGTAATAGTGTGCGGTGGAACAGAAGTAGGTGCGTTCCTGTCATCTGGTCTAATTTTTGACTTTTGATTGGGTTTTTCGCCTTCCTCTACTGAGATTTAGTGATATTTGGTTTCAGCACCTCACACATAATAAAGCTAAGTATTATCTTTAATTTATATTCAAGTTTAGGTTAATTTTTATAATTTTGCATAGACGTTTTTTCATTTTATTTACATTGGTTACGGGATAGTTACGGGTTTGTCAATGTATATTTGAGTGTATATGTTATAATTTGTTACCTTTCTTTCTTTATCAAGGATAAGCCTGGTAAGCTACCTTGACTCCTACTCTTGTACCGAGAGAACCCGTTTCCTTTTCAATCTTTCATTTTGTGAAAATGAAGAATAAATGGGCGAAGTTTGATGAATGTAAGTTTGCTACGTGGAATGTGAGAGGTATAAATGGAAAGAAAAATGAATTGATGTCTGCAATGCGTACGTATAATGTGGATGTTTTATGTGTGAGTGAAACGATGCAGAAAGGTTGTGGCGAGGAAGAGGTGGATGGAATGTTTTGTTTATGGTCGGGTGTGTGTGCGAATGCTAGAGCGAAACATGGTGTGGGTATGGTTGTAAGTGAACGAATGAAAGCATGCATTAGAAATTATGGTTGTATTTCGGAGAGAATTTTATGGTGCAGATTAAAGGTAGGCTTTCATAGAATCTTCGTTGTGTCCGTTTACGGCCCAACTGAATCTGAAAGTGATCTTGCAAAGGATCAATTTTGGAATTTGTTAGATAGCGTGATTGATGCGTGTGATCCTGGCGAGAAAGTGATTGTTTGTGGTGATTTGAATGGTTGGGTGGGTGTAAAGAGTAGTGTGTCTGGTAGCGGTGTTAGGTAAATTTGGAGATTCTAGAGTGAATGATAACGGTAGGAAAATAGTCTCTTTTTGTATGGAGCGGAACCTCTTCATTTCCAATTCCATTTTTAAGCATAAGTTAGCTCATATATATACATGGGAGAATGTAAGTACGAATAGACGTAGTGTGATTGATTTTGTTTTGTATGATGAGCGCTTGAGGAGTTTGGTTGTTGATACGCGTGTGAAAAGAGGGGCTGAGCTCGGAACGAATGACCATTATTTGGTTGTGTCCCGTATACGTCTAGGTAAGTGTTGGAGAATGCGGTTACAAGGTTCTGGGAGCTTGTTTCGTGTGAAATCCAATGTTTTGCAGAATGAGGATGTTCGAGGGTTATTTGTAGAGAAATTGAACGAATCTTTGCCTGAATGTGAGCCTAATTTTGATTGTTGCATAAATGATGTTTGGGTGAAATTTAAGGGCATTGTCCTTCAAAGTGCGAAAGAAATTTGTGGTGAATGTAAGTTAGGCTGTCGTTCGAGGAATGCATGGTGGAATGAAGAAGTGAAAGAAGCGATTGAGGAGAAAAAGAGGGCGTATTTGAAATTTTTGAATGTGAAGGATGTACCAGGAACTTTGCGTGATGAATGCCTGATGGAATTCAAGAGGGAGAATAAATGTGTCAAGAGAGTCGTAAGAGAAAGTAAGGCACGTTTTGATGAATTGATGAGTGAAAGATTAACGAATGATTTTAGTATGAATAAGAGAATGTTTTGGCAGACTGTAAAGAGATTGAGAGGTGGGAGGACAAGACCAGTGAAAGCAATTAAGAGTGCGAATGGTGATTTGTTGTGGAATGAGTCAGATGTTAGGAATAGATGGTGTGAGTATTTTAAGGAATTGTATGGTGGTGTAAATGGAGTGAATAATAGAGGAGGAAATGCAAGAAATGCTAGAAACGTTGAATGGGATATAGATGAAGATGATGTTAGCTTTGCATTGATGCGTCTAAAGAATGGTAAGGCTCCCGGTTTGGATGGCATAACAAATGAAATGTTGAAATATGGTGGTGAAAGATTATTTGATTGGTTAGTTTATTTGTTCAGATTTTGTTTGAAACGGTGCGTGGCTCCTGATGATTGGAAACGTGCTGTTATTTGTCCTTTATTTAAAGGCAAAGGCAGTTCGAGTGAATGTACAAATTTTCGAGCGATAAGTTTATTGAGTGTGGTAGGGAAGTTGTATGGAAAAATCTTAATTCATAAGGTGCGAGCCTTAACAATTTCGAAGTTAAGTGGTATGCAAGGAGGTTTTTTGCCTGAGAGAGGTTGTGTAGATCAATTGTTTTCTCTTCGAATGATTGTTGAGAAGTCACTTGATAAGAACAAAAAGGTGTTCTGTGGCTTTCTCGATTTAAAGAAAGCGTATGACAGTGTTCTTCGAGAGGCTATGTGGGATGTACTTGTAGAGGACGGTGTGGATGGTAATTTGTTGGGAGCGATTCGAGCGTTGTATGAAGGAAGTGAGGCTGCGGTGAGAGTTGATGGCAGATTGAGTGATTGGTTTCGTATAGATGTTGGTGTGAAACAGGGTTGTGGAATGTCTCCTTGGTTGTTTAATTTGTATATGGATGTGTTGTTACGAAAGGCATTGAATGGAACGGATGGTGTACGTATTGGTGGACGTATAGTGCCTGCGTTAGCTTATGCGGATGATGTTGTTGTGTTGGGTGAAAGTGAGGAGCAATTGAGAAGAATGATTGTGAGCATAAATGAAGTAGGGAAAGGTTTAAATCTGCTATTGAATGTCGATAAATGTAAAGTGTTGGTGTTTGAGAAGAATGATTTGGTGACTGATTGTAATGTTTCAGTGAATGGTGTGAGACTGGAACAAGTGAATGAATTTGTATATTTGGGTAGTATGTTCTCGAGGGATGGACGTATTGACCGGGAGATTGAAAGGCGAGTGTCTGCAGGGTGCAAGGTATTGGGTGCTCTGGGTACATTTGCTCGAAACGTGAATGTATCTAGAGATGCTCGATTGAGTGTTTATAATGGTGTGTTAGTGCCTACATTGATGTATGGTTCTGAATGTTGGGTGTGGATGAAGAAGCATGAACGACGTATAACTGCTGTGGAAATGAGATATTTGAGAGGAGTATGTGGGTATACGAGACGTGATCGTATACGGAATACATTGGTGTATGATGAGTGTGAGATTGAGAAGAATGTTGTTAAGAAAGTGGGGGTGAGTCAGTTGAGGTGGTTTGGACATGTTGAGCGAATGTCGAATGAAAGGTTGGTGAAACTAATATATGTGGGTGAGATTGAAGGTGAACGATTGCGCGGGCGTCCGAGGAATAACTTGTTGGGTATGATTGATGGTTTGTTGCGTGAACGAATGATTCCGAGTGTGAAGAATAAACGAGCATGTATGAATCGCACTATGAATGTGGACGAGGCGAATGTGGTGTGTCAGGATAGGAATATTTGGAGGAGATTGATTGTTGGTTGACTGTTTTTCTGGGTTCGTGCTACCCCACTAAGTGGGACATAGCGTGATGTTATGTATGTATGTACTTGCACAATACACAACAGTAACCATAATTAGAAAATACCTAGTTGTTCTAATAGTAATATTTTTATAAACCCTTACCTTTACCGTATTTCAATAATGACAGCAGCTACACTGAGAAAAAGATTTGTTTGTGACTATGCAGGTTTATTGAATGTCAATAAATGATTTTTTGAAATATGGTGAAACAAATATATATTTATCAGTAATAAATAATACATTTAAACAAAAATGATAATAATAATAAGTTTTATTTAATATTAGTAAATATATTAATAGTTAACAAATCATTGTTTTAAATGTTACTTAAGTTGTTTATTTATAGTAAAAACAAAGCTTTATTATTCATGTACAAGTTTTAAATATAAAACGAAAATAATGTAAATAATACCATACTAATTTTGTAGTTAATTAATGGAATATTTAAAGAAAATATGATAACATTTAATATTGAATTTACTTATTTAACTGTACTATAGCATATTTATTAACCAACTATTAACAATTATTGATGCTTGGGTAAATAATGAAATTTATTTTAATAAATAGAATCGTTTATCGTTTAATATAATTATTACAAAATTAACCCTATTTAACATAAATACCTTCTTAACCATGAACCTACTAATATAAATAATAGAGTCGGGAAAAACAAACTTTATAGAAAACGTTTTTTGAAGAACTACTTACATGAATATATAGGTATGTGTATATACATAATAATATCATTAATACAGCTTACAATATTTGAATTTTGATAGTTTGTTTTGACATTTATAGATTCATTATCTCTGATGATGTAGGAACTTTCGAGGAACAAGACATTGTTAATGTTGGATTCGGATGGAGGATTTAAAAATTGTTCTTGTCGAACTTATAACAAAATAAATGTCATCTAAATAATAAAAACTTAAAGCCGTACATCCAAAAATACATTCTTCTAAACACAAATTATTATAATTATTAAACAACACAAAATGGCGATCACTAGTTGCAACATAATATACAGTTTATAGAATGAAAAGCATACCTTCAAATATTGGGATTAAAAAAGCAAATCCCCAGTTTTTTATATTTTTTATGCTATTTTAATATAAACGAAAATATTTATATCACACCAATCACAGGACATATCGCGAGGTTGCAGTTAGCAAGAACAAACAATAATGAACCAACTACGCAATATGCATCATCTGTGTTCATATTTTATAAAGTTTGTTAACTGTTAATAAATGTATTTATAGTCAACAAAATCCAGTTACTGTTAACAAATATATCATTGCAGATAATATTTAGTTCAGTTCATAAATAAAGAAAGAAATTAATTGTTAATAAATTTACAATTGCCTAGAAACGTAATATTCTAAATATAATATACGTTCTTTATATGTAAAAAAATGCAGATTTAATAAAAATCGTATATTTGTTATAAATTATATCAACATATTTGAATTAATTATAAAGTATTTTATTTTATATTAAACAAAGAATATTTAATGTCAATAAATCTAAAATCAATAAATTATTTGTTTCAGAGGAAACGTTGGTTTTTATGTGTTTGTTATTAAAAAACAAATATTTATTTGATTTAATATTATATAGTTTCATGTTAATAAATCCTACGTTAATAAAGGATTAGTTTACTATTAATAGGTCTTTTTTCTCAGTGTATGTTATTGCAGTATATTTTAAACCAGAACTAGAAACAGATTTTCTCAAATCTCTCAATTCTTCATTTGTAAAAGTATCGAATCGCCCTGGAAGATATGTATGTAGCAAATTCTTCACATTCGGCAATGATTTTTCTTCCCGGTGTTCACAGCTTGAATATCCATTAGTTTATAAGTTTTGTTTATTTCTAATTGTGTTAATTTTCGATACGGTTTGATGTTAGTTAACTGTCCTTTCTCATTCAGCTTATTAAAATCCATTTCTAAAACAAATATTTATTTTAATAAAGTAGTTTTTACTGAATATGAAAAATCGTTTTACCTTTTACTTACTGCTGAACCTACGAGGTAGGTTAAATTAGTAAATAATTTCTATATTATAAGACAATTAAAATGAGCAAAGCAATGTTTTTTAGACCAGTGGTTATCAAAATGCGGGGTGCAACTTTCTTATTTTAAATGGCAACCTATTTTTTTATTTGCTTATTTGATTCAGTATTTTTTCTAAATTCAACAATATTCATATGTAATGACCAAATAATACAAAATATTTGAGAAAAATCCAAATTAAAAATGTATCATTTTTATTTAAATATGCTTATACATAGTTTACAATGGAAGGAAACAAATAAATCAAATGCAGAAATAATTGCAAAAACTGTATAATGAGGAATATCTCGGAAACGAAGCATCGGATGAAAAATTTTGATGTAACTGAATTCCGTTTTTCACGTAGAATGCGAATCTGCAAAAAAATTTGGGGTTCCCATTTAAGATTTCAAACTTACCCCCGCCCCACCCCACCAGGGTTGGGGCGGGGGGGTTGAATTTAGTGTCATGGGATGCCCCCCTCGAAAATATTTTAGTCGTGTTTTTTGGATTTTTCATCCGATGCTTCGTTTTCGAGATATTCCTAAACGCAACTTAAAATGGCCCATCCTGTATATGCATGAAATTAGAAAGTTACCCCGTAAACCTTCCTCAGCTTTTTCAAATCAAAAATTTATTTTTAACATTTAAACAAAACTGTTCTAATTTTAAACTACTAATTACCAAAATTCCATCCTCATTAACAAATTCGCAGCAACAAACTAATTACCTTAAATGTCCAGACAGTGTCACACACGGTCAAAATGTGTGACGTCTGGAGATAGCGTCCCAATAATTATTAAAATTTGGTAGGGCATAATTCGCGTAATAATCTTGGATGCTACAGTGATAGAAGATGTATTTTATCGTTTGCAGACCAGTTATTTTTAATATTACTCGTATGTCTGTTAAGATTAGTATTTCTAGAACAAGATTTTGCATACAGATGTAATATATCAATAGGAACTGTTAGTAATCTGTGGTAATTTTGGGTAGATCTTTAAGCTTCACAACTGTGCCAAGTACCAATTTGGCCTAGTAAAACACTTATCAACAAATATATACCAAATTCATTTAGAAATTATACCCTACAACGAGAGTACTTTTAGACTGCACAGAACTTTATATCTTAACTCCGTCTGATATTAGAGTACAAAGCGTTTCATTTTCAAATTACAAATCTCATAATACTGCGAAAGGTTTAATTGGAATTACACCTAATGGAATTATATTTTTTATCTCAGATGTTTACCCAGGTCGAGTGAGTGATAGGCAAATTACACTTGACAGTTGTATTTCGTCTTATCTACAAGCTGGTGACTGTAATGGCGGATAGAGGATTTACGATTGAAGATCTTCGAAATATTAATGTCAGTCTCAATATTCCTCTTTTTTGAAAGATGCTCGACAATTTGTTAGAGAAGACGTGGTAAAAACTATTTACTTAACATCATTACGCATTTATGTAGAACGTAGTATTCGTCTTGTTAAAACGTTTAGAATTTTGAAATACGTATTTCCAAACTCAATGCACGATAAATTAAATCAAGTCTGGAAAATATGTTGCCATCTGTGTAATTTCATTGGTGAACCTCTATTAGATAAATAATATGTATATTATAATTTTATGTTATTTATTAATAAAAAATACAATTAAAAAAATATTTGTTTAATTCTATAATCCCTATAAACATGAGTAAATAGTTATTTATCACAGAAGACAAAATAAAAAACACGAGATACCTACTCAAAATAAACAAACTTTTTAAATATAAAAGATAAACAATACTAAACAATAACAAGTTTCTTGTAAATAATATCAGAATACAGTCTGTCTTATAATTAAAAGAAAAACAAATGTAATAGAGACAAGGGTAACCAATGTCTTATAAATATAATAAATAATAATAAACTCCTTAAATATAAAAGATAAACAATACTAAATAATAACAAGTTTCTTGTAAATAACATCACAACACAGTCAGTCTTATAATAAAAAAAAAAAAACAAAAATATTAGAGACAAGGGTAACCAATGTCATAATAAAATAATAATAAACTTCTTAAATATAAAAAATAAACAATACTAAAAAATAACAAGTTTCTTGTAAATAACAACACAATACAGTCTGTCTTGTAATAAAAAAAAAATAATTAAGACAAGGAAAACCAATGTCTCAAATAATAGTTATTTACTTTACAAGTGGGCAAAGTAAGGAATTACCCACGAGAGAAATCTTAGCTCAAGAAGCCGAAGGCTGAGTGAGATTATTTTATCGAGTGGGTAATTCCACTTTGCCCACGTGTGAAGTAAAACGTTTTATCCAACACCTGTTAATAAATGAAAAATTTATGAAAGCAATATTATTTGACAGTGACATATGCTTTAAATTTTTAAATTAAAATGTCAATCAAAGTGTGTGTTGTGTGTTATTACTATTGTTATAAATAAAAAAAATACTCACTAGTGGCTTTCCTCAAAATTATACCCACTAGTGAATAATCTGTTACTTTGCTTGTTTAAAATCACCATAGTAATATAGCATTTATTGAGAGGTGTTGGATAAAAGAAATAAAATACATTATGGCATATAACAGTAATGTTTTGAATAAAATATTATTATACCCACTAACATTTGTTCAATCCAAATTTTTTATCGAATTTAATATTTTCCACTTGCATATCTTTGCCGCAATCCACAGCAAGATCACAGAACTCAATACCAGTTATGGCTATGACCCATAATTTGATAAAAATGATTGCTTGATTTTTTACATTTTATTTCATCTGTGTTTTTGTCTGTCAGATATTCTAAAAACTGAGCTAGTTTATTTTCTATTGCTTGTATCATAGTGAGATTTAGTTCCATAGCCTTTCCTGAAGTTTTGATTTCTATTAAATCAAAAGTTTCAATGTCAGAGTCGTATACGATTCTATCAGATGTAGCTCCTAGCAAAGGAGCTCCAGGATTAACACAAAAACCGCAATTAAAAATTTCGAAAGTCTGTCGATGTTGTAAATACTTTTTTACTACCAAATCTTCATTACTCAAACCAATCTTCATGTATTTAGTATTTACACCGACCAAAAACTGTGTTTAAATAAGATTTAGAAACAGCTGCTTTTCTTCTAACGACTTTATAGAAATTTGATGCGGTTATCCGTTTAGATCTTCCGTTGAACCATACAGGATTCTTACTTTGAAAAGTAATCTGTTCTTCTAATGATCGTGATTCTTGAATACTTATTATTGACCGTATTTTTAATATTTCTTTATTTAAATTCTTAACTGAAATTATTATTTCTAATTCTGAAGCCCATAATTCTCTAACTGGCGGTTTTGGTTTTGTGTTCATTATTTTTGTTAGTCTTAACTTGTTGTTGTTCTACATTATTTGATTTGCAATATTCTTCTATTTCTTGATTTGAAAAATATGGTGAAAAGTTGTTTTCGAATAGAGGGTCAGCAATCAACGGTGAAAGATATTTTTCAATTAAATTAGAATATAATTTATTAAATGATCACCCCATCGACCTCCCCTCCCCCCCCCCAACCCCCTTGGATCCGCCACTGCTATCAGAAACCAGAAAAAGTTTCGAAATCAAATGTTTATTTTTACAATTAACTAAAATATATATTTAATATGAGTAACATGGAATATTTTATATACTTACTTTAAAACAGAGATTTAAAATATTTTCGTATATAAATGTTAACTAAACAATTTTGTACAAATAACTCAAAAATTCTACAATTTATGAATTTATTTGTAATGACATTTCTGTTAGAAAATAAAATTTACTATCAATTGACATTTGTTTCAGTGAAATTGTTCGATATTTAAATGTAATGCGAGAAAACCAGTGCTCGGAAGCGATCGTCAAATGACGTCATCACAGGGGGCGGGGGAGGTGTAGTCGGTTTATTTTCATAGTACTTTAAGTGTATAAGCAGGGTACAAAAT
The DNA here is from genome assembly GCA_963942605.1 of Poecilus cupreus. NCBI lineage: Eukaryota > Metazoa > Arthropoda > Insecta > Coleoptera > Carabidae > Poecilus > Poecilus cupreus. The sequence goes on from OZ012728.1 coordinate 3,286,425, forward strand.
TTGGTGCTGGTATCCGGAAGTGAAATATTTTTACGCTAATTACGCACTAGAATGGACATTAATGCTTGGACAATTAGATTTTCTAAATAAACTAGTAAATGATGTCCAGGATTGTTTATTATAAATTATATTATTTACATAAAAACTCATTTTTATCTGTTTGTTGACCGCTTATATAGCGCGATTGTAATCTCTGGTGCAGTAGTAGATTGCTGCACTCTTGCGAAGTTGTGTCTGTCGTTTGCAATATCGAAATGGTTTCTTTGTGTTTGGTTCCTCTGCTCTGCTCTATTTTATTTCCAGAACCAGAATTGTTTGAGTTATCTATAATACATTTAAATGATTTTCATGCAAAGTAAGTGCAATAATCATAAGGTGTTTATAAAAATTTGTGATATAAGTTTAGAAATTAAAGCAGTAATTAATTACAAGTAATTGAAGTACGTAAATTATATATATATATATATATATATATATATATATACAATCGGAAGCGATCGTCAGATGACGTCATCAGAGAGGGCGGGGGGAGTTTTAACCTGGTTTATTTTCATACTTCACCTGTAGAGTACAAAATTCGGTGCTGGTATCCGGAAGTGAAATATTTTTACGCTAATTACGCACTAATATGGACATTAATGTTTGGACAATTAAATTTTGTAAATACACCAGTAAATGATGTCCAGGATTGTATATCATAAATTATATAGCGCGGTTATAATCTCTGATGCAGTAGTGGATTGCTGCACACTTGCGAAGTTGTGTTCTTCTTTCGCAATGAATATCCAAGTGTTCTTTGTTTTCTTTGTGTTATTCTTCTGCATAAATTCTACTTCAGAACAAATTCCAGAATTGTTTGAGTTATCTATAATACATTTAAATGATTTTCATGCAAGGTATGTGCAATTCTTATAAGGTATTTATAAAAATTAATGATATAATAAGTATAGTAGTTATATTTCAGTTTCAATATGAATTTATACTTTCAAATATTATTTAACACAAAATAACTGTAAATTAGCTTAAACGTTTATTTTCCAAACCAATTTTAACTTAGTTTCATTATTTATATAGACTTTCTTGTTAAGTGCATAATGTATTCAATATAATATAAGGAGAAACCTGCTGTCAAATATATTAAATAACTTTTGTATTCTATTATGGTTTGGAATAATTACTGTATAGGGTATCGTTTTCAAATTTCAGAATTTGTTGTTAGCATGATTATAGGTAAATGCTAAAATTTAAAAAAAAGAAAACGTGACACATATTTAGTGTTTCCCAACATTAATTCAAGAAACTAAATACGATACACTGTAGACTAATTTATGTTTGTTACGATAGATGACTGCCAAATATTATTTAACCCTCTATTGCATGAATTATTATTTTTTTAAAATAAGGGCTCAAAAACATTATTTTTTTTTTCAAAATAAATATTCATATATTTAAAATAAGTGTTACATAAATGTTTTTCCAAAAATAAAAAAAATAAAAATTAAGTTTTGTTCACTATTGGGAACATTATGAACAAATTCAACTTACAATAGAACTTTGGTCTATTGGGTCGTCTTTGCGTACTATACAAAATTGTTTGATAAACAACCTCTTCTAGCAATACATCAGATAAAAAAATTTTTGGAAATTTTGTAAAGGTGTATTTAGCTGTAATATATCAGCAGGTAATAAGCTGCTTCCTTCAAATTTTACATTTTATATCTCAGTTTCTGTTTTTCAGTTCAAATTTTTTTTTATGTTGGTCAAATTGGGAGGAATGACCTAATTGGCAATTGACAAAGTGTATATAATGTTACCAAATGTTACAACATAATTGCCATGAATGTAAACTGCGTAAGAAAAGAAAAGAAACATTTTAAATTTATGTTCCCGTTCGGGAACAGTATACAATAGAGGATTAACATTAAACTATGAAGTTACGAAATATGCAAAATACCAATTATTAGTCCGAAATTTGTGCCTTGCAATAATAAGCTCCGCCTTAGTGTTTCGGCTAACTTCGATTATAAGCGTAGGGTTTAGAATGCTGAGAGAAAATTATATTGCGAATTGAGTATACATAATTTTGAATGAGATGCATTTTTATTTTAACGTCCACTTTAAAATATCCAAAAATATATTCAATAAGGGTAATAAAATAACTAGTATTACTTAATTTAACTATAGTAAATATAGCAAATGCGCGCCACTGTATATTCAGTTATACACAGTATTTGCTTTCTCTATAAGGTAAGAGAGAGACAAATTCAGTCTTGGTGAAGGGAAAACACTCCCAATGAGGAAGCCTAGTTTGCAGTAGTGGGGATTCAAATTGAAACCGTTGTGTAGGCTTAGGGTTTGTATGTTGAAAGTGCAAATGAAGCGGACTTACCTGCAGATAATTTCAATTATGAATGACTAATATAATTCGAGTTTGTCGAGCATGAGTTGTGCATGCTTAGGGTATGTTTGTTAAAAGTTCCAACCAAATATTCTTACCTACAGATAATATGCTTTTGTCCGTTAACTATTCATATTTTTGAATTTGTTAGAATGAATGTCCAACTTCCAAAAAATGAGAACTGTTGAAATGAAAAACGAAATTAGTGAAAAAAAGAACAATAGAACAAAGTTGTTATCCTATTCGAAAAAAAAATACAGTTTCAGTAAAAATCCGAAATATATCAAAAATTCTTTCATTTTGCACCCATATGTTCAGATCCGGGGGGGGGGGGGCGTCCCGCTCCTGATTTTATACGAAGGGGGCGGACTGCTCCCCCTGATCCCGACTTCGGACGACCCTGTTGCTAAACCATACATTTCTAGGACTAGCACATAATGTGGTCATGCAGCTAGGTTAGCCGAAAGGTTAAAATTAGAAAACATGCTTCACTTTAGGATTTATATCATTTTGCTCCTATTGGTTTGGAGACTTTTAGTTCTTTTGGTACATCATCAGAAAAATTTTGTAACAGGTTGGGTAAAATGATTTATTGTCATGATGGCGAAAAGATATCCTGCGAGTTGTGAAAGTAAAAATTAAGTATAAATTTGCAACGGGGTAATGCAGCGTCTTTACCTTTTGAAATGGCCTTGGATGTTTTTTATATTTTAGATATATTTAAAAATATTTCAAATTAAATAAATTGCATTAACTATTTTCTGATTATAACTGATTTTTATATGAAATACCAAACTATTGTAATATTTTGTATTTATAGAAATATACCAATATAGGTATAATAAAAATTTAGTTTTGAAAATATATTTACATTTTGTATATTAAAAAATATTTCAATTTAAATTAAATTGTATTAACTATTTTCTGTTAATAACGATTTTTTTTTATTTTACATAAACTATTGTAATATTTTGCATTTATAATAATTAGACTTGCAACGAATAGTGTATTCGGCCATGGGCCGAATACCGAATATTCGGCGGATTCCTTGGCCGAATGGCCGAATATTCGGCGAATAGTATTCGGCTGGTTTTTTTCTGTTTACTACTCAGTATTTTTAGTTATTATTGACAAATATCTTGTGTTAAATTAACAATTTGAACAAATATGACAATTTGTTAAATTAAAATTTTATCATTTCTTAATTATTAACAAGAAAAATTGTTGCTTTTATTTATTTGCTACATTTATAAAATTTAATAAATAGACTCGTCAATAATTAAAAGTAAATTTAGCTAATTTATCAAATTGAAATTGTTGTTCGTAACAACTTAATTTGTTATAATAACTATGATTTATTGTTCAGCTTCCATATAATAACTAAAATATTTTAAAAAGTACATAAAAATAAATGTTAATAATTACTACATTCACAATTATATTTTGTTAAGAAATACACAAAAATAATTTGTTACCTAAAGATTTTCTTAAAATTTTGTCAATTTTGGCTATAAATTTTATACTATTTAAATTAAATAAATATTTTAACTAATAGAAATGTGGCAAATGAAATTTTCAGTTTTTATTCAGTACCGTCTGTTATCATTGGTTAAAATTTTTAACAGGCCGTTAAAAATTAACAGATAAATTACAGAATAGACACCCTTATGTGTTTTACATTTATTTTATTTCAAGCAAAAATTACCGAATGAAATACCCTAAATTTCCACTTTTCTCTATATTCTAAACTATTCGGTATTCGGCCGAATACCGAATAGTTAAGCATTATTATAGTAAAAATGTGGCCGAATAGGCCGAATACCGAATAGTTGCCGAATATTCGTTGCAAGCCTAATAATAATATACCAACAGAGGTATAATAAAAATTTAGTTTTGCAAATCTATATACAGTAAGAAACTCTGTACTGAAAATTTAATGTTTTACTTTTGTTGAGTTTCGAAAAAACTGTCTTCAATTAAACTTTACTGCGCTCACTGGATTATGGAGGCTCACTCCTTCGTCGCTCGCCCCACTAACTTTCCAGCTCGCCTGAAAAGATTAATTTACTGCGCTCGCCATGCAAATAAATATAACGGCCTCAAGCATTAGCAACGTAATTTAATGTAGCATCTAATCGAAAATGAAATGTTACCTTTTTTGTTTTAATTACAATTATTTAATGAGTAGATTGTAACAATATTAGTGGAAAAACTGCTGCTGATGATGTGGCTATTTTATTTCTGTGATAGATTTGAAGAAGTGAACAAATACGGTTCTCCTTGTAAGGATACGGATTGCATCGGCGGCTTCTCTCGAGTGTACACAGCCGTACATGAACTCTTGCAGAGTCGGCCCAACGCAATATTCCTCAATGCAGGCGATAATTTTCAAGGCACACTTTGGTACTTTTTTTACAAATGGAATGTGACTCTACATTTTCTGAATAAGTTAGCCACTGATGCTTATGTAAGTATTTGTATTATGAATTCTATAATATTTTTTTTCTACAAGCGTATTCTTATATTCATATATTGCTACTGCCCAGCCCCCACCAATATATGAGCTCAATACAAAAAGACCTACTTCAACTCCTCGTAACATAATATACTATTAGACCTAGTAAACTAAATTAATTTTGTTGAGTTCGGTTATCGAATACTACAATTTGTTCGAACCTGCAGTTCTGAACTAAGTGAGCATGCGCACTAATCTTAAAGCGTTGGGTCCTTGCAGTGCGGTTCTACCAGTTCTGGCAAGATAGCAAGTATTTCAAATACTGCTCACGTTTATTAAAGACGTAAAAAAAAATTCTTAGTATCAGCTCAAACTGTGCACGTGGTGAAAGTCGAATATTAAAAAGTTGGTTATAGTTAAAATTAAAATTTATTATATTCTGCAAAAATTAAGTTTTTGGATTTTGGGAAAAAAATCTCTAAATAAAACTGATTATTTTTTGACGTTCCTTTAAACCAATGAAATGCTTTATTGTATGTCACGTGTCTGCGTTTTAACCAATCCTGTCATTATTATACTGAGAATGCTCTTGTGAATATTCCCGGCAATATTCTCTTTAGCTTTTTTTGGTTTTGTTGACAGATGTCAGATCAACACAAGTAAAAATGAGCAAAAAAAGATAGATTTAGTGGCGTGCCTGATGATGAAATCAAAAAATAATCTAACTCAAGCACTACGGGCTTTCGTGGCTATTGCCTGGCAACAAGTTTTCGAAAGATCTGTCAAATTGTTTTCAATTTATTCTCACTCTCTTGTTATATTATTACTACTTCATAATTTCTGTTTGTATCTCCATTTTTAAATACTTAGTAATTAAAAAGTCTCTCTAATTTAGTAAAACATTCGTCAAAACAAAGTTGTATATTGTGATGTGGTTGTGATCACGTGTGATTTCACATTCGCACGAAACTTAATAATACCCCTAAATTTGAATCGAGCTGCGCGTTCCAACATATGCATACAATAGCTGTCCCGAATTTGTTATCTTAGTTGTCATGCGCAGAACTTACAATCCTGGAACTGTTCTGAACTTCTGGTTCGAACAAAGCTCATGACTATAATCCCTACGGAATGTTTAGTTTACTGGGTGTAAAAAATTGTACATAAAATACTCAATATTAGTACCATATCAAAATGAGTTTTAATTTAGTAATAATTAATAGTAACTGCCATATTATCGTAGATGAAAAAGAGCACATATGACATCATCATGTAGTATTACAAGCTAAAATCAACTTAAAAAGTTAATGCACTTTATTTAAACTGAAAAGAAAACAGGGCAATACCAATTTTAATAACTACTTGCTGAATATTTAATAAAACTATTAATTTATTATTTATTATTCTAAAAATTCGGTAGTGAGTTTTCAGTGGATGAGCACGTTTTAAGGTCCCTAGAATACGATTTTAATAGTTTCGCGATGATGTCTGTGTGTGTGTCTGTCTGTCGATCTGTGTGGATCTCTGGAGTTACGATTTTTCAAAAACTACTAAACTAAAAATTTTAATATTTTGTATTATATTCATTGTATTTCCTTTGGAAGAGCTGATTAGTTTTTGGTGCTAATTCAATAACCCGGAGTTGTGTTAGAATAATATTTCAAAAATTATTATCTACAATTTATAAAATTAGATCATCGTAGTGATGATGTATATGTATAGTCTTTTGTCACCAACATTACTGGAACTATTTTGATCCTAATTTACTAGTAAATGATAAAATGAATATCAGTAAGAGATATTTTGTCATTGTAGACTTTAGGAAACGACGAATTCGATGACAAAATAGCAGGACTTGCGCCGTTCATCACGGGGTTAAATGCACCAACTGTAGTGGCAAACATCAACGATACCTTCGAGCCTGAATTCCAGGGCTTATGTCAGAAGAGTACGGTTCTAGTTAGAGGAGGCAGGAACATTGGTATTATCGGAGTCATGCCCAATAACTCTAACGTAAGTATTTATTAAATTTTTTAGTTGTACATTTCCATAAATATGTATTAATTGATTTCTTCGCCAAACCTTTACAGACAGATTCATAAAAGAGACTAAATTCGGGGTTAATTACCCCTAATTTTAATACGGACTAAATTTTTCAGTGTTTCGGTAATTTATAAAACACAATACGGTTAGTGTTACATTCGGTGCTACGAAAGAACATTATTAGTAGCTATTTTTGAAACTAGCTCTGTGCGCTACTGCAAAACATTTAATTTAATTGTGAAATATGTAAACATTATATTATAATACAATGAAAGATAAACGTTCACAAAAATAGTTATTTGTGTACCAAGGCCGCGGAACCATTTTTTTGGGTATCGAGAGAAAAATTGTCGCCGAGGATGCTTGCTTGACTTGTTTCAAATATTTCTAAATGGCAAATATGTCTATGATTACTGAGAAATCTCAGGGTCTCGGTAATCATAGGCTCATTTGGTGCAGATTTTATTGCTGAACATACTTTTTAACATTGTATTTTATATGTCCTATAAAAAAGTAGATCTCAGTATATATAATTTTTATATAATTTTAGGAACTGTCAGCCACAGAAAATCTAATATTTACTGACGAAGTCGAAGCAATAAACAAAGAAGCTGAGCGACTTGTCAATGAACAAAACACCACTATAATAATAGTTCTTTCACATTGCGGTTACGAAGCCGACATAGAAATAGCTAAGAAAGTAGGTCCACATGTCAATGTCATAGTCGGTGGGCATACACACACGCTGCTGTACAGCGGCACGCCTCCTTCAGGAGACACGGCCAGCGGGCCCTACCCCACGGTCGTCGACAGAAACGGTCGTAAGGTTCTAGTCGTTCAAGCTGATGCGAACACCAGATATTTGGGAAACCTGACTGTATGGTACAATGTCATCGGAGATGTTGTTCATTGGGAAGGAAATCCTGTGTATCTGGGTCCGAATGTTCAACAAGGTTGGTCAAATATCTATCCATGCTTGAGTATAAAAAAGTTTCTATACGAAATGCGAAATGATATATGGATATAATAATATTTTATTAACAAAACAATTTAAGAATGCTTTAGATAACATATAGGTCCACAAAAAAAAACTAGTTATTTGTTTAATTAGGCATCAAAATACCAGGTTAACAGCAGAGGCTGCCGTTTCATTGACGAGGCGAAGCCGAGGCAATGCTGCCGAAGCTATAAATCTGTGTTTGATGCCGAGTTGAACAGATAATTTTTTTGCCGATTTGGAATTAATGTTAAATTAATGATTATTTTATATAGATATTTTGAAGATTATTGCTGTCAAATTACGTTGCCATGCATGTGTTGAACGGTTGCTATGTATTTATTGACGGTTAATATGCGTTTGTTTTTACAACCTAGGCATAAAAGTGACACTTTACAGACTGTTAGCAGTCCTTGAATCTTTAATGTCAATCGGCAAAAAATATTTATTTTAAATATAAAATGTTTATTGCAGATCCAGATATAAATGACGAAATAAATGTCTGGAAGGAAGCTGTGGACGCGCAAGGTAACCGAGTGATTGGCTCTACGAACGTGGAGCTCAGTAACAGCGACTGCCACTCAGGCGAGTGTAACCTGGGGGACTTCTTTGCCGATGCGATGGTCCATTACGTAAGACTCTTGTTTTACACTTACAAAATCAAATGGAATGTATGGTCTACAACTAAAATGATTCATTTAAGGAAAATCTATCACTACAAATAGAATAGTACTAGCGTCGACCCCCGCCTACGGCGGGTGTCTCAGCTAGGGCTTCGCCATCTCTGAAAATCTCACAAAATTTATAGTTGTAACATATAATAAGAAAAAGGTAATTAGTATTGGGTAGCGGTTCTACCTGCTTAACTTAATTTAGTGTCCAACTAAAAGTATGGGATAATGAATCATAGTGCTTTCTTAATAATATTTCATATGAGACCATACAATTGATGAAGAAAGTTTATCACTTCGTTCTTCCTTTCCTTGTAACTAAATTGGCGTTTGCGAATATCCTCACTTCGTTCTTCACTGTCATGTCACTATGGGAAGTTGTGTGTTTCTCATTGATAGAAAGTTGTGTATTTTTCACTTAAAGCAAGTTTTATGTTCACTGAGGGAAGTTGTGTTGTTTTCCATTGAAGGAAGTTGTGTGTTTTCCATTGAAGGAAGTTGTGTGTATTTCATTGAGGGAAGTTGCGTATTTACCATTGTGGAAAGTTGAATGTTTTACATTGAGGAAAGTTATGTGTTTTACCACTGACAAAAGGAGTAGGTATGTTTTTCATGTCTGCCTGTCGCTATTTTCGACAAATCAGAATCTAAGAATTTTAGAAAAAATTGCCGATCGTAACCTTTAGAGCTTAAAATGATTAGTTACTGCGTCTCTAAATTTCCAGCTTCTCAAACAGTTCATTTAATATCCTATAAATTAGGTTTCTAGTAATTTCTACAAGAACACTACGTTCCTCTAATTACTGCTACTAAAACATTTCATTTAATACCCCACATGGCAAATTTCTACTAAAAAAAAAAAACAATTACCGATCGTAACAATTTGGGATAAAAAAAATCGTCACTGCGTTTCTTTATTTCCAGTCACCCAAAAAATTCATTTAATACTTTATAAGTTTCTAGTAATTTGTATAAAAACAATTGTCAATCGTAATGATTTGTAATAAAGATGGATAGTCACTACGGTTTTCAATTTCCTACTTTTAAAACATTTCACTTGATACCCCACAAATCAGGTTTCTATTAATTTTTAGAAAAAAACATATGCCAATCGTATTCCATTTCAGTTCACTTAAAAAAAAATTATATCATTCGGTTCATATTTTTGAAAAAGCGTTAGAACATGTTTCTTCAAGACTTGATACTATACACGGTATATGTTTGATGACTTTTATAAAAACAATCGACAATCAGTCAACTTCCATTTTTTTTTATATAATCATTTATCTCGTCTCTTCAAGACCTTTCTTTTAATACCTAATAGGTGAATTTAAAAAAATTTTAATTAAACACAATTTACATTAATATTTGATCATGTAATACAGACTTCTTTCAATCTGACATTCCTTTTATCATCTTGTCAATTTAAAAAGTACAGTGAATAAATAATTTGCATTCTACAATAGCTTTTAATATCGCGGTTTTACTTTATTTTAGTAAATTTAATCGTGTAATAGCAACTTTTCTCAAGACGTCAATATACAATCAAAGCAAAAAAATTTAATCGACATTTTTTAATTTTGTTAAATTAACATTTAAAAAAAATACAAAATATTGAACATGTTTGTTCATATATTTTAAACTCAGATAAATTTAGAAAACTTCTCCAATTTGTCTACAATTAATGTAATTTATATTTAAAATTTTAAACTGAACTGTCAAAAATGACAAGTTGTCATAGATGTTCTTTTTAAAAATTCCACGGCCACCACACTCTTAGTTGATTTTGGCCCAAAAATGCATGTTTTTTCAAGTTTTCTCGCACATCTTGTGTAGGAAAAATATGAATTCATAAAAAGCACGCAGTCCTAATCAAACTCTACACGTCTGTGAAGGTTTCACTCAAATCTATTAAACCGTCTGGGCCCTAGATGAGGACAAAATACGTGATGAATCTATAGATAGGCACTGAATTAGCCAAAATAGTATATGGACTAGCGGTCCGACCTGCTTCGCAGGTCTGTCCCCTAGGCTCCGCCTGACTGAAGAAGATTACAACTGAAAATGTAGAAAAATAAATTGAGTAGTCTTAAATAACTTCCAATTTAAACTAAACTATTGGCGAAGCAAGCTCGTCACTACGTTCCTCGCTTCCATGTCAGTACATTGACGAAGAAAGCTCGTCACTTCGTTCCTCGCTTCCATGTCAGTGCATCGGCGAAGCAAGCTCGTCACTAGGTTCCTCGCTTCCATGTCAGTACTAGGCGGAGAAAGCTCGTCACTTCGTTCCTCGCTTTCAAGTCAGTGCATCGGCGAAGCAAGCTCGTCACTTCGTTCCTCGCTTCCATGTCAGTACATTGGCGAAGCAAGCTTGTGTCTTCGTTCCTCGCTTTTAAGTCAGTGCATGGGCGAATCAAGCTCGTTACTTCGTTTCTCGCTTCCATGTTACTACTATTTGGCACTTCAGTTTAATTCTCTTCCGTGAGATATTTAATTTAATACCAAACACGTTAAGACTTAAATAATATTTATAAAAAACAATTTACAATCGCCCAAAACAACTTTTTGACACTTGAGTTCAAATCTCCTCCGCGAGGCCTTTAATTTGATACCAAACCCGGTAGGCATTAAATAACATTTATACAAAACAATTAACGATCGTCGAAAACAACTTTTTGACACTTGAGTTCAAATCTCCTGCGTGAGACCTTTAATTTGATACCAAACACGGTGGGATTTAAATAATATTTATAAAAAACAATTGACAATCGTCCAAAACAACATTTGACAACTGAGTTTAAATCTCCTCCGGGAGACCTTTAATTTAATACCAAACACGGTAGGATTTAAATCATATTTATAAAAAACAATTGACAATCGTCCAAAACAACTTTTTGACACCTGAGTTCAAATCTCCTCCGCGAGACGTTTAATTTAATACCAAACACGGTAGGATTTAAATCATATTTATAAAAAAACAATTGACAATCGTCCAAAACAACTTTTTGATACTTGAGTTCTAATCTCCTCTGCGATACCTTTAATTCAATACCAAACACGGTAGGATGTATATAATATTTATAGAAAACAATTGACAATCGTCGAAAACAATTTTTTGATACTTGAGTTCAAATCTCCTCTGCGAGACCTTTCATTCAATACCAAACACGGTAGGATTTAAATAACATTTATAAAAAACAATAGACAATCGTCCAAAACTTTTTGACACTTTATTTTAAATCTCTAACGTGAAACTTTTAATTTAGTACCAAACACAGCAGGATTATAAATAAAAACTGATGTTAAAAAAAATAATTCTGTAATTGATAAATATTTAAAACGAACTTTTTATATTAGATAAGTAATGAACTTATTTGAATTTTACCGCCTAAAATACTTAGAAGCATCGAGGTTGTCGAGCAGAGACATCTGTTGTATTTTTTGAGAAAGAAAAGAAACCATTATATGAAGTGGAAAATAATTTTCAACTTTTTTGTGTTGGATAAGAAGTTATCTCATTTGAATTTTACCGCCTAAAATCCATAAATGAATCGAGGTTGATGAACAGAGACATCTGTCATATTTATTTTGAATGAAAAAAAAATATAAGAAAAAAATTCACATTTAAAAAATCTACAATATAGAAAACATGTTTCCTCATTTATTCTAAACACAGATAAATTTACAAAACTTTTTCATTTGGTCTAGAATTAATTCAATTTATACTTACAGTTTTAAACAGATATGTCAAAAATGACAGGTTGAACACAAATTCGTGAAAAGTGACGCTACAATTTTAATTTTTTAAATTGACTTTTAATATATTTACATTATAGTACACATGTTCACTCATTTATTTTAAACACAGATAAATTTACAAAACATCTTCAACTTGTCTGGAATTTATGTAATTTTTACTCAAAATTTGAAACAGATCTGTCATATATGTCAAATTGAACAAAAATTTGTGAAAAGTTACAACTACAATCAACAAACTACACTTTCGTAGCAACACGAGGCACCCCTTGATGTAAAAATTTAATGTCTTTCCTATTTAATATTTCGCACATCATGTGTAAGAAAAATATGAATTTATAAAAAGCACATAGTCCCTATGGCCCTTTACGTGTAAAAAAAAATTTCACCCGAATCCATCGTACCGTTTAGGCTGTAGCGATGAATAATAATGGTTGTTAGATTGGCTAATCTATAGAACTTAAGCCTTTTAGTATATAGGACTAGCGGTCCGACCTGCTTCGCAGGTCTGCCCCCTAGGCTCCGCGTCACTGAACAAGATTACAACTGAAAATGTAGAAAAATAAATTGAGAAGTCTTAAATAACTTCCAATTTATACCAAACAATTGGCGAAGCAAGCTCGTCACTACGTTCCTCGCTTCCATGTCAGTACATTGACGAAGAAAGCTCGTCACTTCGTTCCTCGCTTCCATATCCGTGCATCGACGAAGCAAGCTCGTCACTACGTTCCTCGCTTCCATGTCAGTATTAGACGAAGAAAGCTCGTCACTTCGTTCCTCGCTTTCAAGTCAGTACATCGGCGATGCACGCTCGTCACTATGTTCCTCGCTTTTATGTTACTACTATTTGGCACTTTAGTTTAAATCTCTTCCGTGAGATATTTAATTCAATACCAAATACGTTGGGATTTAAATAACATTTATAAGAAAACAATTGACGATTTATCAAAATAACTTTTTGACACTTGAGTTGAAATATCCTTCATGAGATTTTTAATTTGATACCAAACACGGTTGGATTTATCTAATATTTATAAAAATCAATTGACAAACGTTCAAAACAACTTTTTGACACTTGAGTTCAAATCTCCTCCGCGAGACCTTTAATTTGATACCAAACACGGTATGATTTAAATAATATTTATAAAAAACAATTGACAATCATCCGAAACAACTTTTTGACACTTGAGTTCAAATCTTCTCTGCGAGACCTTTTATTCAATACCAAACACGGTAGGATTTAAATAATTTTTATAGAAAACAATTGACAATCGTCCAAAACAACTTTTTGACACTTGAGTTAGAATCTCCTCCGCGAGGCCTTTAATTTGATACCAATCACGGTAGGATTTAAATAATATTTTTAAAAAACAATTGACAATCGTCCAAAACAACTTTTTGACACTTAAGTTCAAATCTCCTCCGCGAGGCCTTTAATTTGATACCAAACTCGGTAGAAACTAAATAACATTTATACAAAACAATTAACGATCGTCTAAATCAACTTTTTGACATTTGAGTTCAAATCTCCACTGCGAGATCTTTAATTCAATACCAAACACGGTAGGATTTAAATAATATTTATAAAAAACAATTTACAATCGTCCAAAATACCTTTATGATACTTTATTATAAATCTCTAACGTGAAACTTTTAATTTAGTACCAAACACGGAAGGATTAGAAATAAAAATCAACTGATGATAAAAAAAAATAATTCTGAAATTGATTATAAATATTTAAAAAGATCTTTTTATATTAGATAACTAATTAACTTATTTAAATTTTACCGCCTAAAATACTTAGATGTTGTCAAGCAGAGACATCTGTTGTATTTTTTGAAAAGAAAAAGAAACCATCTATGAAGTGAAAAATAATTTTCAACATATTTGTGTAAGTTTAGAAGTTAACTCATTTGAATTTTACCGCCTAAAATCCTTAAAAGAAATAAGGTTGACGAACAAAGACATCTGTCATATTTATTTTAAATTTGAAAATGATATGGAAAAAAATTAATATTTTTAAAAAAATTTCAAAATAACGTTTGTTAATTTATTCTAAACACAAATAAATTACCAAATTTTTCTAGCTGAACTACAATTAAAGTAATTTAAAATTTCAGACTGAAATGTCAAAAATAACTAGTTGCACAAAAATTTGTGAAAAGTGACAGCTACAATTTTTATTTTTTTAATTAACTTTTAAAATATTTACAAAATAGTACACATATTTGTTCACTAATTCTGAATACAGATAAATTTACAAAACATCTTCAATTTGCCTAGAATATATGTAATTTATAATTAATTTTGGAAACAGAACTGTCAGAAATGACAAATTGAACATAAATTTTTGTAAAGTTACAACCAGAATCAACAAACTCCACTTTCATAGCAACCGCACACTTTGATCCATAAACCTTTTTTATTTAATTTCTCGCACATCATGTGTACTAAAAATGTGAATTCATAAAAAGCACGTATTCCCAAAAAATCTCTAACTTCCAAAAAAGTTTTCACTGAAATCGGTCAAACCGTCTAGGCTCTAGAGCTGCGCACAAATGGTTACTAGGCAGATGAAAGTATAGAAAGTGAATTAAGCCTTTTAGTATATTGGATAGCGGTCCGACCTGCTTCGCAGGTCTGTCCCCTAGGCTCCGCGTCACTGAAGAAGATTAGAACTAAAAATGTAGAAAAATAAATTGGGTAGTCTTAAATAACTTCCAATTTATACCAAACAATAGGCGAAGCAAGCTCGTCACTACGTTCCTCGCTTCCATGTCAGTACATTGACGAAGAAAGCTCGTCACTTCGTTCCTCGCTTTCAAGTCAGTGCATCAGCTAAGCACGCTAGTCACTACGTACCTCGCTTCCATGTCAGTACATTGGCGAAGCAAGCTTGTGCCTTCGTTCCTCGCTTTCAAGTCAGTGCATCGGCAAAGCAAGCTTGTGCCTTCTTTCCTCGCTTTCAAGTTAGTACATTGACTCCATTTCTCGCTTTTATGTTACTACTATTTGGCACTTTAGTTTAAATCTCTTCCTTGAGATATTTAATTTAATACGTTAGTATTTAAAAACATTTATAAAAAAACAATTGACGATTTACCAAAATAAAGTTTTTGACACTTGAGTTAAAATATCCTTCATGAGACTTTGAATTTGATATCAAACACGATAGGATTTAAATAATAATTATAAAAAATAATTGATAATCGTCCAAAACAACTTTTTGACACTCGAGTTCAAATTTCCTCCGCGAGGCCTTTAATTTAATACCAAACACGGTAGGAGTTAAATAACATTTATACAAAACAATTAACGATCGTCCAAAACAACTTTTTGACACTTGAGTTCAAATCTCCTTCGCGAGACCTTTAATTTGATACCAAACACGGTAGGATTTAAATAATATTTATAAAAAACCCCTAGGCTCTGCGTCACTGAAGAAGATTACAACTGAAAATGTAGAAAAATAAACTGATAGTCTTAAATAACTTCCAATTAATACCAAACAATTGGCGAAGCAAGCTCGTCCCTACGTTCCTCGTTTTCATGTCAGTACATTGACGAAGAAAGCTCGTCACTTCGTTCCTCGCTTCCATGTTAGTGCATCGACGAAGCAAGCTCGTCACTATGTTCCTCGCTTCCATGTCAGTACATTGACGAAGAAAGCTCGTCACTTCGTTCCTCGCTTTCAAGTCGAGACCTTTAATTTGATACTTCGGAAAAGATTATTAAGCCGAAAAAATTTTTAAAGGAAAATAGTAAATAAATCACTATCTTATATTGGATGACTTGGCTTTAAGTAAATTTATTTCAATTTATTTCGTCTTTGACGACGTTTCGGCTATGGTTACAGCCATCTTCAGGTCTTATTTTAAATTACAAAATATATTTAAATGTAGTCAGTTACATGTTGAAATTAAGTTACGTTAAGTTTATAAAAAAGAATTTTTACACTAAATAATTATATTTTGTAATAGAAATTTAGTTGGAAGTGTACACTTGTAAACCATAGCCGAAACGTCGTCAAAGACGAAATAAATTGAAATAAATTTACTTAAAGCCAAGTCATCCAATATAACATAGTGATTTATTTACTATTTTCCTTTTTAATGTGATACCAAACGCAGAAGAATTTAAATTCCATTTACAAAAAACAATTAACAATCGTCCAAAAAAACTTTTTGACACTTGAGTTTAAATCGCATGAGTGAGACCTTTAATTTAATACCAAACACGTTAAGATTTACATAACATTTATTAAAAAACAATTGACTATCGTCCAAAATAACTTTTTTATAATTGAGTTTAAATTTCCTTGATGAGACCTTTAATTTAATACCAAACACGTTAGGATTTAACTAACCTTTATAAAAAACAATTGACGATCGTCCAAAATAACTTTTTGACACTTGAGTTTAAATTTCCTTCATGAGACTTTTAATTTGATACCAAACACGGTAGGATTTAAATAATATTTATAAAAAACAATAGACAATCGTCAAAACAACTTTTTGACACTTGAGTTCAAATCTCCTCCGCGAGACCTTTAATTTGATACCAAACACGGTAGGATTTAAATAATATTTATAAAAAACAATTGACAATCGTCCAAAACAACTTTTTGACACTTGAGTTCAAATCTTCTCTGCGAGACCTTTTATTCAATACCAAACACGGTAGGATTTAAATAATTTTTATAGAAAACAATTGACAATCGTCCAAAACAACTTTTTGACACTTGAGTTCAAATCTTCTCTGCGAGACCTTTAATTGAATACCAAACACGGTAGGATTTAAATAATTTTTACAGAAAACAATTGACAATCATCTAAAACAACTTTTTCACACTTGAGTTCAAATCTTCTCTGCGAGACCTTTAGTTCAATACCAATCACGGTAGGATTTAAATAATTTTTATAGAAAACAATTGACAATCGTCCAAAACATTGACACTTTAGTTCAAATCTCCTCTGCGAGACCTTTAATTCAATACCAAACTCGGTAGGATTTAAATAATATTTATAAAAAACAATTGACAAACGTCCAAAATAACTTTTTGACACTTTATTTTAAATCTCTAACGTGAAACTTTTAGTTTAATACCAAACACGGCAGGATCGAAATAAAAAACAACTGATAAAATAAATATTTCTGTAATTGATTATAAATATTTAAAACGATCTTTTTATATTAGATAAGTAATTATCTTACTTAAATTTTACCGCCTAAAATACTTTGAAGCATCGATGTTGTCGAGCAGAGACATCTGTTGTATTTTTTGAGAAGGAAAAAAATGAATTGAATAATAATATTTAACATTTCTGTGTTAGATAAGAAATTCACTCATTTGAATTTTACCGCCTAAAATCCTTAAAAGAATCGAAGTTGACGAACACAAACATCTGTCATATTAATTTTATATTTGAAAAAATATGAAAAAAAACTCACATTAAAAAAATTTACAAATTAGTAAATATGTTTTGCTCGTTTATTCTAAACACAGATAAATTTACAAAACTTATTCATTTGGTCTAGAATTAATTCAATTTATACTTACAGTTTCAAACAGATATGTCAAAAATGACAGGATGAACACAAATTCGTGAAAAGTGACAACTACAATTTTAATTTTTTTAATTGACTTTTACAATATTTACATTATAGTACACATGTTCACTCATTTATTTTAAACACAGATAAATTTACAAAACATCTTCAACTTGTCTAGAATTAATGTAATTTTTATTCAAAATTTGAAACCGATCTGTCATATATGTCAAATTGAACAAAAATTTGTGAAAAGTTACAACTATAATCAACAAACTACACTTTCGTAGCAACACGAGGCACCCCTTGATGTAAAAATTTAATGTCTTTACTATTTAATATTTCGGACATCATGTGTAAGAAAAATATGAATTTATAAAAAGCACATAGTCCCTATGGCCCTTTACGTCTAAGAAAAAAATTCACCCGAATCCATCGTACCGTTTAGGCTGTAGCGATGAATAATAATGGTTGTTAGACTGGCTAATCTATAGTCCATAAGCCTTTTAGTATATAGGATAATTGCTGCTAATTAGATCAGAGGTGGACGCTGGGCGTGAAATCTAATGTTCACGGCGTACACTGAATACATTCAGCGTTGGATGTTTACGTTACATAACCTTTAATATTATTATTAGCTGTCAGTTTTATTAAGAGAAATCGTGATAATGCAAAGGCAGAGGTGATACGTGTGTTTGTAGTCGAGATGATGAGGGAAATTTTTTTTCACTGTTATTGAAATACAATATAGTGTAAACAGGGTGTTTCTGTGCTTATGGATCAAATTTTAAGGGTATATATATTATGTTGTACTGATAATGGAACAAAAGAATTTTTCATAAATTCGAAAAATTAAGTATGGTTTACTTGTTGAATACCACTGGTTTCATTACTGTAAAAGAAACAGAATAATTGAAATAAATTAACTATCAAAATTGCATTACCTAATGTAACAACTTAAATGCATAATAATTGTTTATGGGGTAAATAGCTCAGTGGTAACGTGTCAGGCTGTGCATCGTGAGATCCCCGGTTCGAATCCCACTGCTGACAGTTGCCAAATTAAATTTGCCACTGTGGTTCCCCCTCCACTAACAGCTTTGTGAGCTATGATTTGACGGCTGGTAACCGCACTTCACACGCAAAAATATATCACTTACCGAGATCTGCGTAAGCAGAGTGTCACACCCATAATGGGTAAAAGGCGTGATGATATATTTATTTTATTTCATTTATTTTTCAATTTGAATTCAATCTTGACGGCTTGGTTTAATTAATTATTATATATGTTTTGAATTAATTTGGAATAATGTATTTATGTTTTGAATTAGTTAATTGTAATTAATATGTGAAGCAATAATTGGATTACAAATATTTTAAAATTTATTTCCGTTAACTGCAATGCATAAAGCAGCACGTTGTATTAATGATACCGAAGTAGCCTGACGAAATGAATTATGTTGGATATTATGATACAGGTGGTATCTGTTATCCCTAAAAATTCTCCAAACTGAAGAATGACTAACTCTTCCTAACTTCCGAAAGAGTCTACGTTTACTAAAGATGGGTCAGCTTGTGCCATGTCTAAGGTAACATCGTCAAAATTTATACGTTGTCTTTGATTGCATCTACCGCATTATTACCTTTCAAAGCATCAGTATAACGAAGACGTACGATTCTGATAAACAAGCGATAATCTGGATGCCGCCTTTGGGAATAATGTTCTGCTTAAAATCGAAGATTCGTTGTCATTATTTTGCATTTTGTCCCACTTCTCCACACACAAGTAACATTATTGCTGAATGCATTTATTTTTAAACTACAGAAATGCACAATAAATTATATTAGTAATAATAATTGAAATTTAATACTAATAGTATTTGAATAAAACAACACAAACAGCTATGAAACCAGTGGCACTCACCATGTTTCCTTTGTAAACCACCCTTAATTTTGCGAAATTATGAAAAATTCTTTTTGTTTCGTTATTAGTACAATGTAGTCTATATATATTGAACCATAAATTCAGAAACATCCTGTATACATTTAATTTTATAAGTCTCAAATTTGTAACGGACTAATGGTAGATTTATCCAAATCAAAAGACTCCACAACAGATCTGGTATATTAACTATGGAGGTCAATCTAGTGTCACACAGATACTACCATCTAAACGGCTTCAAATACAGTTCGCATCTAATGTAGGTATTCCCTTGTACCACTCAACAGTAGGTACGCGTTCAATATATAGAAAATCGATGTTGTTTAATTCGTTATAATTTTCATTTGTGCAACGAAATGAGTATTCGTATAAATTAGTCTGTGCCAGCGTGTCGAATTTCCACATAATAGTGTTTCTCATCTGTCATCTCTTGAGATCCGTAAATTCATAATTTGCTAGTTATCGCAGCATAAATACCACATAAACTTATAAATAATGTGATAAATAATTTATAGATTGAATCTAATAATATACTTATAATTTCAGTACGTGTCCAAAGCAGAGCCCAATGCTTGGACGTATGCTGCCGTCGCTATCATAAATAGTGGAGGAATCCGTGACAGCTTATATCCAGGAAGTAAGAATATATATATTTTTGAATACGTAGTGGTATTTTCACTGTAATACGTGGTATATTTCTACATCTTTATTATGAAAAAAATTGAATTATTTACAGAATTTTGCTCAAAAAAACCTGGAAAGCTTAAAAGTAAACTAACACTTCCGTTTTACAGATGACGACCAAAATCAAATTAGGTTGTATATATATATATATATATATATATATATATATATATATATATATATATATATATACAACCTAATTTGATTTTGGTATATATATACCGTGTGTGTCTGTCTTAAAGGTGTACATAGGAGATTAACATGGGAAATCAGTTTTTTGCGGGCTGTTGCTCGGTGTTGTAATGTATTTTACATCATTTGATTCAGAAAAATGATATCTTTCGATTGGTACTACAATCATTGTTGTCCGATAGAAAACCGAGCAACAACACGCAAAAAACTGATTTCCCATGTATGTACACCTATGTACACCTTTAAGACAGACACACGGTATATATATATATATATATATATATATATATATATATAAACACACATATATATACAGGGTGTAAATCAAAAAGCGGGCCATAGGTGTTTAACATGGCAAATCAGTTTTTCCGTGCGCAAAAGTTCCCAAATGAGTTTAGCTGAAAATGGTTCAAATAAAAATTGTATAGAATTTAATTCTGCATCGAAATCACTAATCAGATTTTATTTTACACGTTTTATAATCTGTAAAATCGACTTTAAAGTTTTATAAATCTTGCTAGTGATATGTAATTGTTTGTAATTTTGTTTGAATTCCATGGCTATCACTACAAATGAGCAATATTAATAAAACTTTAAAGTCGATTTAACGGATTACCAGACGTGTAAAATAAAATCTGATTAGTGATTTAGATGCAGAATTAAATTCTCTATAATTTTTATTTGAACCATTTTCGTCTAAAACCTTTTGGGAACTTTTGCGCACGGAAAAACTGATTTCCCATGTTAAACGCCTATGGCCCGCTTTTTGATTTACATTATGTTTCATATACAGTTTTCGTTTTTGGATTAATATTTGTTTACGGTGTATATGCAAATCTTGAGGTGTCTGCACCAGATTTTGTAAATATTTTGTTCATATTGTTTATTAACTTATTCAAACTTAAGTGCAGTTTGAAGTTCAAAATTAAAACTATTGGTGTAATCATTGTGAACTGAATAATATTTCAGAAACTAGTACTTGTTTAAAAATTATTACAATCATTACAATGGTAAAATGGCATTAGGAATTAATGAATTTCGAATTCTGTCATAATGAACAACTAATTTGGAATGTGTTTGGTATTGTAGACATTACATATGCCGATCTCATTTCCACTTCACCTTTCAAAAATACAATTGATGTGGTAGAGCTAACAGGAGCAGTTATCAGAGAAATCTTAGAATATGCCGTTATCGCTATGTCAAGCCCAAATTGGAGGGATCATTTAGTACAGATTGGAGGTCAGTATTAATTAGTTAAAATTGGTAAAAATACAGCATATAACATAGCTTTAGCTTTAGCTTTTTACATTTAATTTAATCAGTGATAGAACTTGAGTATAGCAATATTTCTTAATAACTTTTTTCCTAAATCTTCTGGTTTGTGAGCTAAAATTCTTTAAAGATTTGTTGCAAATCCTATTACTCGTCAATAAGGAACATATGATTTAACCCAAATAACGAAATTGACATACATTTTTTTTGTCGTTTTTAAAACCAATTAAATGCTTCATTGTGTCACGTGTCTGTGTTTTAACCAATCCTGTCATTATTATACTAAGAATAGAACTCTTTTTTGTTTTTGTTGACAAATTCCAGTTAGTTATCATCAATACAAGTATAAAATGACCAAAAAGATAGATTTAGTATCGTGCATGATGATGATATAATAAAATTATCTAATTAAATATAACTAGAAAGTTCGATAAATTTGAAAATAATTCTCCAGTATCTTTCTCAAAGTTTTCTAAAAATCTGTCAAATTATTTTCAATTTATTCTCACTCTCTTGTTATATTATTACTGAGAATAACACAAAATTATGCCAGTAACAACTAACTAACTATCAATTTATTACCAACTAAATTTAAACGTTAGTATCTATTCGGGAAATTGTCGTCTGTGCGGTTAAACTTCTGGTATCAAACACTGAATTTTTTTTGTACGTGATAAGGCGGCAATGTTGCTCTTTTTATATCCTTTAAATAGTTAAATGTGTTTTAGTCTTATTCTTCGAGAACTAGACCCTCGACACATCCTGTTTAATATTATTTGCTATGTGATCAGAAAGTGTTCTACAACGATCTTGAATTGGCTTCAAAGATTCATAATCTCAAAGATGCTGAACAACATGTATAAATGTGCGAGTATTCGTAAGATGATAATCAAATAAATTTGACAGCTTGAAATTCAATAGAATATTTGGGGACTCGCTCTTCGAAAAATCAGGCACTTTTACATATTATTACTTTTATATTAATTATTATTAATTATTCTATTTCATATTGTCAATATTTATTTGAAAACGTAAGTGAAATATGTCAACATCAATTGTTTCATTATTATTGCCATGGATATTGCTACTGGATCAAATTATGAAAATACTTGAACGACTAGTTACTACTGAGGTGGTAAAAATGCTAAAAAGTGATTTAAGAAAAAAGAGTTATTAAGAAATATTATTGTTCTCAACGAGTTCTATCCCTGGTCAAATTTAGTGTACTTATTTATGTTTCATCCTATGAGATCTGTTAGAAAAACCTTTGACCTAATGAATTTGAATCAAGCGCGATTGCATGAGCCGACCTTGAACCTTCGTGCGCATGTGTGATTTTTTCCAGCCCTTCGATAGCGTCCGTTGCTGGCAAGCAGCATTTGAGTGAGGTAGTGTGTAGTGCTGTCATCGGTTTTCCATTGCAAGGAAAGGTGGAAACCATTCGCAAGATTCAGACAGATTAAGAAGTGGTACAACCTGTTTAAAGACGGGCTCACATCGGTGGAGAGCGAGCCTCGCTCCGATCGGCCATCAACATGCCGAAATGACAAGGTCATTGCCAAAGTGAACACTGTGGTGATACGGGACCGTTGCGTCGTGTGACTATCCGAGAAATTGCGGAAAGATTTGGCCATGAAGAGAGTGGCGGCGAAATTCGTACCGAAGCTGCTGAGGTGGGAACAAAAGCAACTTCGTGTTGAGGTCTCCCAGGACATGCTGGACTCCACAAACAGTGACCCCGACTCCATGAACACCAATCAATGGAGGTGTCCGGGTGCGACCAGGAAACCAAATCCCAGTTTTACAATGAAAAACCGACGAGTGCACTCCACACTATCTCTCTCAAATTCAGCATGTTTTTGGTAGAGAATGTCGGATACTTTCCTAATAGACCTCGCATATTTGTAAATGCAAATACAGAAATCAGTTTACGACTAATTTTTAATATCCTCAGCAAATCCCATTTAATAATTATTGCTGGTTTTGACAACAGGGTCAAATTTAACGACTTATTAAATTTGTAAAATATGTATTATCTTTCTTTAAGTTCTAGATGTACAAATTGCATGAAAACCGAAAGTAACACTCAAACTTAGAACCACTGTATTTGTACTTCGTGTTATCATCTAAATCAATTTGTATTAAATCATTATATATCGTGATTGTTTTAAATTCTAGGAATAAGTGTTTTTTTTGACCTAACAAAACCTGAGTACAATCGAGTCATATCTTTGGAGATCGCGTGCCGCGAGTGCCCTACTCCCGTGCTGCAGCCCTACGAGCCGAACTCGACGTACAGAGTGGCATTATTGTCCTTCTTAGCTATCGGAGGTGATGGCTTCACCATGATAAGTGACAATCTGCGAAACCACCAAACAGGCCCTGTAGATCTAGAGGTGTTCGAGAGTTACATCAGGAATATGACACCCATTACTACGGCAGTAGATGGCAGGATGAATTTTGTATAAATGTTCAATAAATATTGTATCTCCTAGGTTTTCATTACTTAACATTTATATGTGTATTATATAAATTTTCTAAAACCATTGTATTCTATATAGCAAAAATATGGAAATCAAATAAATTGTTGAAAAATATGCGCCCTGTTATCATATTTTTGCTACCGCATCCCTCTAAGCTCAACCGCATATTCGGCATCTCGCTTCCACTGTTTCATTGCCTGTCTTATTGTACTGTAGTTGGCGCATGCGCGCTGTGCGCTAGGGTCGGTCGCTCGTAGCTATTTGTGGAAGTTTTTTAAAAAAACGTTTGTTAAGTATTAAATATAGCTGCAAAATACAGTTTATGTAATGTATCATTTAAAATACATTAATATTGGCTAGAATATATATATATATATATATCGCCTTTAGGAAATGGTAAACCCCAATGTCTGTTATATTGACTTATTCGGTATTGATCTGGGAATATCAGAAAAAAAAATTCAGCCAATTTGAAGCAAATTGAAAAAAGTTATTGGCCAGAATCTAATAAAAGTGCAAAAAACGGCGTTTTGAGGTGCTCGGTGCTGCCTGGGTATTCATCAGAAAAATGTTTCAGCACATCCCCACAACTCTTTAGATGGAACTTTTTCATTTTAGACCCTAGAGAACGAAATCTATTTTTTTCGGCCCACCCTAATATATATATATATATATATATATATATATATATATATATATATATATATATATATATATATATATATATACAGGGTGTTCCATGACTCGACCGACAAACTTATACCATATATTACGGAGGTCATTATGATCAAAAAATGTTGTATGACCTATAGGTGAATTCCTATTTGTTTCGGAGATATCGAAGAAATTAAAAAACAAAATGATAGAAAATTTATTCATCAATTAATTAACACAAAATAACAGCAACTGTTCAAAATGAGAACCGCCATTTTCTAAACATACAGCTATCCTTCGAGTCATAGAATATTGCCAGTTAATTACTGCCAATTCATTCTTTAGAGAACTAGTAGCTTCAACTAGACGGTCAGTCAACTCTTCTCGTGTATCTGGTTTACCATTACTATACACACGAGATTTGAGGCAACCCCACAGAAAAAAATCTAAAGGCGACAAGTCAGGTGACCAAGCTGGCCAATGTACAGGACCACCTCGTCCTATCCATCTTTCCGGAAAATTTTCATTAAGAAACACCGTCACTTGTCTCCCAAAATATGGTGGTGCCCCATCTTGCTGGAACCACATGCCACGACAAATTTCCAGAGGAATATCTTCCATGTAATTTGGCAATTCTTCTTCCAAAAAATGAAGGTAAGTTTCTGCACTAAAAGGTCCTTCAAAAAAGTGAGGCCCAATAAGATGATTATTCAACAACCCGCACCACACGTTGACGGAAAAAAGTAAAATGCGGCATAATGGCTTAAATTAATAACACAGCACAAAAATCATTCAGCATTAACTACGATAGTTTTTTATCAAAGCAATTCGTCAAGGCTAACTCAATCATCATTTGTTTTTTAATTTCTTCGATATCTCCGAAACAAGTAGGAATTAACCTATAGGTCATATAACATTTTTTGATCGTAATGACCCCCGTAATATATGGTATAAGTTTGTCGGTCGAGTCATGGAACACCCTGTATATATAATATACAGGGTGTAAATCAAAAAGCGGGCCATAGGCGACTTTAAAGTTTTATAAATATTGGTCATTTGTAGTGATAGCCATGGAATTGAAACAAAATTACAAACAATTACATATCACCAGCAATATTTATAAAACTTTAAAATCGGCTATACAGATTACAAGACGTGTAAAATAAAATCTGATTAGTGATTTGGATGCAGAATTAAATTCTCTACAATTTTTATTTGTACCATTTTCGTCTAAAACCATTTGGGAACTTTTGCGCACGGAAAAACTGATTTCCCATGTTAAAAGCCTATGGCCCGCCTTTTGATTTACACCCTGTATATATATATATATATATATATATATATATATATATATATATATATATATATATATATATATATATATATATATTAAGATAAAATATTTAATATTGACCATCGAAAATCAATCAAATTCGTATAGGTGCAGAGTCTATTAAAGATAAGTTTTGGTACTCGATCATGTATGCAGAAGGACGCTATTATTAAAAATAAAAAACCTGCACTAATTTGTATATAATCACTCCGGCCTAATCATTTGTGCTTCGCTTTAGTATAAATTAGTTATTTTTTTTATTTTTCAGTCTTGACCATTGGCTTGGTTTACAAGTTGTCTAATCTTGATTCTATTCCTCTTACTTCCACTGATAAATGATAATGATAACTTAGTCATTTAAATACGTATATAAATTTTTCTTTATCAGTTTAAAGCTTAGGGGGTAAAATAGAATTTTAATTTTAATTCCAACCATTTACAAGTATATTTGAGTAGAACCCTAATTCTGGCCCTTATAGAACTCCAACATACACATTTCGATAAACCGACTTTGTATGATCTATTTCAGAATATTCTGAACGATTTCGTAAATCCGATTATGTCCATTCAAAACTAGGCTCCTGAAACAATAAATATCCGTTTTAAAAAATATTTATGATTTATATCGGATGTTTCAAAGCTCATACTTAGTGATTATTGCAGTCATAGTTTTTGTCGGAAGTTTCGGACTTTATCATAAATATGCGTTAGCCGTTTTGAGCGCATTATGAAGTTACGACAGTTTATGAAGAAGCATTTTTATTTATATTTGTTATATTTTTTTCTGTAACATTAATATTATATACATATTTTTGACTACAAGAAAATTTATAACCTTTTTGGTAGCAGAATAAAAGGTAATAAACATGTATCTAATCAAATAAAGGCTATGACCGCAACAAACGTTTACAGTTTGCAAATGTGTGATTGCGTAATATTAAAGTAGCACTGGGAATGGTTACCTACCAGGGACGGATGGGACGGCCGGGACACCGGGCAATTGCCCGGTGGGCCGCAAGGTTTAAGGGCCGCCGGGGCCGATGTCGTGATTGATTTGATAATTTTCATTTAGAAAAGAATAGACAAGTTTAGAAATGGATAAGAGTAAAACTAACTTTAAATTAATTTTGTATATACTTAGGTACTAAGCAAACCTACATGGACAAACTCTTTAATAAAAATATAGATATTCATCGTTTACTTTCTATATCTATTTCATCATTTGAGTACCAAAAAGAACTTATTTATTATTATTTATTTACCAAAAAATGAACAGTTTTAACAAACAATAAATAGATAAAACTATATTTCAACAACAAAATACATTTCCATACAATTAAAAATAAAAATGACAATCAGTGTAAAAAGTAATATTTGTTCATTTGTTGGCAGGCTAAGTATCAAAACTTAAATTAAAATAGTTACTTAATAAACTAGTATACAGGGAAGTGAATCTAGCAACGCATTATAGCGTTTTCAATGTTATTTTTGATATGTTCAATTTATTGGCTTCCCTAATTATTTTACATCAAAAAAGTTAAATAGTTTATCGTAGAGGAAAACTTTATGCATTTTCTACACTAACATTTATAATTTTACTCTACCTGGAATCGGAAAAATAACTAAAATGTTAATTGGTAAAAAGAATCGCCAGTGCCATGAAAAGAAAAATAAATGTTATACATATTAATTAACAGGCAGATTCTTAAAGGGATTAGCGTTAACTCCATTTTTATTATTACTCGTAACTTCACTTTCCATTCTTAGAACAAAATTATATTAACTAAAGTTTTAATCAAAATTGGTTAGCATAAAATTTGACACATTTTGATAATACAATTAATTTAGAAACGAAGTTACAGATGATTGAAAAATCCCTTTTATATGAATCTGCCTGTAAGAGTTTATTTTATTTAATACATTTTTGTCCTGCACTATTCTTCCAAATTATACATTTTTAATTAAGACATTAAAATTAAACACAAATGCCAGCAGATGAAAAACAAAAGCAATAAGTTTCAATTGGTACATATGTTTTGTTATTTCATCATGGCTCAGATAATTTTAAGAAAATTATCAATAAACATTTCCTAACTTTTCCAGTTCAATTTTTAAATATTATTGTTAAAAAAAATGCAGAATTTCTTCCGCTATATAAACAGGTTAACTATTTTGACGTTAAATAATTAGGGAAGCCAATAATTAAACATTTCAAAAATAACATTCAAAACGCTATGGTGCGTTCTTAATTTCAACACCCTATATAGGAAAACAAAAAATAAATATGCCGGAGCCGATCACTCCTAATTTCCCGGGCCGGTGTAAGTTACCCCATCCGTCCCTGTTACCTACACGTAATTCTGTATACGAAACTTTGTAAAACTAACAAAAACTACGGTTATGACAATCACTAGGAGTGAACCTTACTTACTTGCAGCAAGGACAAATACAAAACCGTGTTTTTTTGCATATACCTCGCATTATATGTACCTAATTAAACAGAAGAATGAGAACTGCAGTAATGGTCATTCTCTTGCGGAAGCTATGTTAGTTTAGAGGAAAGTGACCAAATATTTTATACCAGTTTGTTTTAGTAACAGTTTTACTTTTTGAATATTAATTGATTATAATTGTACAAAAACCAAAATAACAATAATGTAGCTGATTATGAAATAGACACCCAAATATGAACATTAGAATAAGACATAATTTTTTTTATTGCAAATAACAAAAAACAAAACTAGTCTTTATCTTAATAAAAAGTAACTTAATTTACTTACAAAAATCACAAATCCAAGTGTCAAACCCTTGAATGAGTGAATGAAATAGAAGATACTCTTGTATTGTGTTTTCAACTATTTGTTTTAGAGAAATGGCGGTATTTCATATTAGGATCCTATTCCATATTTGGTCATTTTCCTATACAATTATGATGTTCTCTGTGTACTGCTTCTTTAACACAAAAAATTATTGTAAGTATGAGATCAATGAGCCTATACTCTGGTATAACCTATTTAGAACAGAAAGTCCCTACAAATGTGAATCTTTAGATATAATTTTTGATGGCTCACAATTAAATCGAAGCTGTGTTATTAAAAGATTGAACATGCTAATTTAAAGAAGAAGATAATGGCTGCCAGACTTAGTTAATACAAAGTGAAAAAATACTCGAATTCTTAGTCATACAGCATATATTCTTCTTACATAACCGATGTTTCGGTTTACACTTAAACCTTCTTCAGGGTTAGTAAGCTCTTACAACAAACAATCATGTAACAAATACAATCGTAAACAATCATTAACTTTTTTAAAACTTTGTACATATAAAGTAAAACACCCACACATTCATGGTCTCAAAACTGACAACATAACGTCTGTTTATATATGATACGTATAACTTTCTTCTGATTCTTGATGAGATATCGCTCATTTGTTATTTCACATTTATCTGTAAAATTGTATTACCTACCTAATATAACTTACTGTAATATTACAAGTATTATTGAGTATTTACGGACATCTGCGCAATCTTGTAGTCGTATGTGTTGAGTGGCTCTGCGAGATGAGCGATGTGTTTGACGACGTGGACCGGTACCGAACAGCAAGTACTCTTCCTCCTGGTTATCGGAACAGGAAGTTGCAGATCAGGTGTGATCCTCGTTTAGAGATGGTTCGTGATAGACTTTGATCGACTCTGGTAGAAGCAGGTATTTTAAGTCCTTGTAGATTATTGTTTAAATAAGACTTTTAAAAAAAGTTCCACAAGTGAATTTTTTTTTAAAGTCTTAATTCAATAATAACCTACAACCATTTTACTTTTAATTATGTTGCTCGTAGTTGTAGATTATTACTTTAAATTATTGAAAATGTTGGATATATTTTCGACTATCACTCGCTCCTGCTTCTTCCCACCGTACATTATGAATTAAATAAACAAACAATGAAATGTTGATACAAAGGGTTGTAATAACTTACCCGAAAGAACGTCATAGCTAATCTATTAGGTTTAATTAGTAAATGCATGACTTAACTAGATATTTTCTTATGTAATATTGTAACAGTTTATTCTCAGCAATTTTTGAGTGATATCGAACACGATAGTAATGCTATTTTGGCGTAAATTTTTGGAAACCATTAGACATTAGTGCGACTACACTGAGAAAAATAGACCTTCTAATAGTAAACTAATCCTTTATTAACGTAGGATTTATTGACATGAAATTACATAATATTAAATCAAATAAATATTTATTATTTAATAACAAACACATAAATAGCAACGTTTCTTCTGAAACAAATAATTTATTGACGTTAGATTTATTGACATAAAATATTCTTTGTTTAATATTAAATAAAATACTTTACAATTAATTCAAATATGCTGATATAACTGATAACAAATATACGATTTTTATTAAATCTGCATTTTTTACATATAAAGAATGTATATTTATATTTAGAATATTACGTTTCTAGGCAATTGTAAATTTATTAATAGGTAATTTCTTTCTTTATTTATGAATTGAACTAAATATTGTCAGCAATCATATATTTGTTAACAGTAACTAGATTTTGTTGACTATAAATACATTTAACGAAAAAGAAATTTTTTTTTTTTAATTTTTTTAACTCAAGTCTAAAATAAATACATTTATTAACAGTTTACAAACTTTATATAATATGAACACAGATGATGCATATTGCGTAGTTGGTTCATTATCGTTTGATCTTGCTAACTACAACCTCGCGGATACACTATACATACGAGGGGCACTGCTAAAGTTCGCGGAATCAAGTACTCTCTGCATTTCCAGCGTTCTGCGATTGTCATATTCGTAAAATTTGATGTTTTTAACCTATAATTCAGTTGACAGTTCGATTTCAAACTGCTCGGTTTCGTTTCAAAAAAATTTAACGGGAGTAATAATTGTGTGAAATATGGAAATTTCGAATCGTGACTTCCGAGTGATGATTTTTTCTAATTTTCAATACGGTTTAACACCGCAGCAATATGTGGAAAAACTTAATTCGTTATTTGGGGATGAAGCACCATCCAAAACTATGGTTTACAAATGGTTCGCAGAATTCAAGCGTGGAAGACCAACGTTTGATGACGATCTTCGCGAAGGTCGTCCATGCACCTCTGTTGTCGCGAAAAATATTGATGCTGTGCGTGAAATGATTTTGTCAGATCGGCATGTGACCTATAGTGAGATAGAGGCATCCTTAGGCATTGCAGCGAAACAAATACATACGATTTTGCACGATCATTTGCATGTCAGGAAGCTTTGCAGTCGTTGGATCCCACACAATTTGAAAGAAGAACAAAAACAGGCACGTGTCAAGTGGTGCAAGGAAATGCTAAAGAAATTCGAAGGGGGTCGTTCAAATTCGGTATATTACATCGTAACAGGCGACGAATCTTGGATTTATTCATATGAGCCTGAAACTAAACAGCAATCGACTGTATGGGTGTTCCAAAATGAACCTAAACCCACAAAAGTGGTGCGTTCACGAAGCGTTTCGAAAAGAATGATTGCTTGTTTCTTCGGAAAAACCGGTCATGTTGCAACTGTTGCATTAGAGGATCGAAGGACAGTTAATGCTGACTGGTATACTTCAATTTGTTTGCCGGAAGTTATCGCTGAAATCAGAAGGAACAACATAAACCGGCGAATCATTGTTCATCATGACAATGCAAGCGCTCACACAGCACGGCGAACTGTAGAGTTTTTGACCAGTAACAACCTCCAATTAATGACTCATTGCCCATATTCGCCTGATTTATCGCCCAATGACTTCTTCCTATTTCGACATATCAAAAATAAAATGCGTGGCGAGCGTTTTTCATCGCCTGAAGAGGCCGTTGAAGCATTTAAATCACTTATTTTGAACGTACCTGGCTCAGAGTGGCAAAATTGTTTTGAAGATTGGTTTCGTCGGATGCAAAAGTGTATAGATTTTAAAGGAGAATATTTTGAGAAGCAATAAAGCGTTTTACATAACGTAATTTGTGATTTGTTTTACATTTTCCGCGAACTTTGGCAGTGCCCCTCGTATGTCCTGTGATTGGTGTGATAAAAATATTTTCGTTTATATTAAAATAGCATAAAAATAATGTAAAAAAACTGGGGATTTGCTTTTTTAATCCCAATATTTGAAGGTGTGCTTTTCATTCTATAAACTGTATATTATGTTGCAACTAGTGTTCGCCATTTTGTGTTGTTTAATAATTATAATAATTTGTAAGATTAAAAAATTCTTCGGAATGCAGTCAAAATATTTATTTTCGCTAAAAATCCAACGTTTCGGTCATACTATGACCTTCATCAGGGAAACTACAAACAATATAAAAATTACATCAATTAACAATTAGAGCAGAAAGTGTCACACGGTATGCTAACATTTAGCGTTTGAAAATTTACAGTTAACATGGAACTTAAAAAATCAATTCTCGTCAGCTTTCTCCAGTAGTTGCCAATCTAGTCATGGACCATATTGTTGAATCCGTTCTGGAAAAGATAACATTTAAAATTGAATTCATAAAGAAGTACGTCGACGATATTGTTACAATAGTTCCAGCTGACCAAGTTGAGGGTATTACCAAAATGTTCAACAGTATACATAAAGACATCCAGTTCACTGTCGAAATTGAAAACAACAACCAATTGCCCTTCTTAGATGTTTTGTTGATACATAATGGTAGTGGCACTGTTGACACAAAATGGTACAAAAAGCCATCATCGTCTACAAGATACCTAAATTATAACTCAAACCACCAATTACATCAAAAAATTTATATTGTAAAAAACTTAAAAACAAGAGCACTTAAACTATCAAGTACCAAATACCACAGCAAAATTAAAACAAATTTAAAAACGATTTTAAAACAGAACAGTTTTCCAAAAAAAAACAATAAATAAAATCATAAATAACACAGAGGTTAATAATGTCACACAAATAAACAACGAAGTCAGATACATGTCATTACCATACATCAATAAATTAGCACCTAAACTTAAAAAGTTACTACAACAAAAATTAGATTTAAAAGTCGCGTTTAAACAACAAAAAACTATTAATTCTCTTTTCGGCAATCTCAAAGATAAAACAGATTTTAAGTATAGAACCCACATTACATAAAAGACTGACATTGGAAATGCTTCATATTAAATCGGACAATAGAAATATTAACTCTCAAACAGACATAGACAATTTGAGTGCTATTTATCATAATATATTAAAACATAATATTAAAAAAACTACATAATGAAAGAAGACAGAATATCTAGTAATCTTTGGTTTATAAGTTTTAAATTGTTTTTATGTTCTGATTGGCTATTGTTAAATTGTCGTTATGTATTTTAAGGCTTCTTCCCGCCTAACGTGTTAGTTCAGTAGTTTTGTTTTGAGTATATTGTAACGTTCGTGGGGTTTTAAAACATTTTTAATTAAATAATAAAACTATTATTAATAACAAATAATTATAATAAAGAGTAAATAGTTAATTAACACTAAATATATAACACTAAAATATACGAATACAAAAACTTATACACTAACACTTATCACTACTATAAATAAACACTATTATTTGTATTAACTAGCCGAGCGATATTTATTTAAGACGATATATTTATTTTCACACCGAGCGGTATATTTATATTCACAAGTTCTTCCGTAGAACTTCGGAGTCGACTAAGTCATCTGACTTACTGACTCAACTCGACTTACTGTGTCCGAGTCATCTAAACGACTAACTGCTCGGGAGTCATCTAAAAGACTCACTGAGTCTCACTGCCTGCTCGGGAGTCATCTGAAAGACTCACTGAGTCTCACTGCCTGCTCGGGAGTCATCTCAAAGACTGACTGCTCGGGAGTCAAGTAACTGACTGAACTCGACTAACTGAGTCCGAGCCACCCAACTGACTGCTCGGGAGTCATCTGAAAGACTGACTGCTCGGGAGTCAAGTAACTGACTGACTAACTCACTCTACTGAGTCCGAGTCCAGTAACAGACTGACTGCTCGGGAGTCATCTGAAAGACTGACTGACTGACGGCTGCCGGCGATTCCTTTTATATCTGGCGTTCCTTGTTTCTGGAAGGTTCTGGAATATTTCCTATTGTGGAGCAAACGACTTGTTCGAACCCGCAACGTTACGTTATGCACTCGGCCGCGCGGCGTGGCGGCGCGGCTTCCCTATTGTGGAGCAAACGACTTGTTCGAACTCGCAGCGTTGCGTCATCACTCGGCCGCTGCCACGTTCGTTACAATATGTTACGTTTTAATTGTTGCTGTGGAATTATTTATAATTTTAACTTTATTTATTTATTTATTATTTTAATGTGTTGTGTAATTGTGTATTCTTATTATATTGACGAGAATTGATTTTTTAAATTCCATGTTCACTGTAAATTTTCAAACGCTAAATGTAAGCATACCGTGTGACACTTTCTGCTCTAATTGTTAATTGGTGTAATTTTTATATTGTTTGTAGTTTCCCTGATGAAGGTCATAGTATGACCGAAACGTTGGATTTTTAGCGAAAATAAATATTTTGACTGCATTCCGAAGAATTTTTTAATCTTATTCTCAAAACTATTAAAAAAATTTAGAAAATAGCAATCAAAAGTTATATTTACGGCCGGTTCCAATGATTTATTTAAATTCAGTCGCGCTAGCATCGCATAGTTCGATACAACTCTGAACACAATAGTTATTCTAAAGAAATAATCTACGATTTTAATGAAATTTTTATTTTGAATTTTAATTGTATACCAATTTTGTTAATTTATTTGTATTTAGAAATAATAAGCGAATATATTTGCTAAATTTTAAATATTGTACCCCTGATCACAAAATCCACACTTTGACCATACGCTGGACTAAGAAAAACCAGTATTACACGATCAAATTTAGTAAAAAAATCAAGGAAATCCGCGAAAATTGTCACCAACGTAGGAAGCAAATTGTTATTTATTACTATACATTAAAATTTTTTATTTTTTATTTAATATTACAATATGACAAAAGAAATGTCAGATTGATACAGGTCGGTATTACATGAACAAATATTTGTGCAAGTTTTGATTGATTTAAATTTATTTAAAAATCACTTATTTAGTCGTAAATGACATGCATTGAACATACGAGATTAATAATTATATTACAAATGGAAGAGTTATGACATATTGTGTAGTGTTCTGTAGCGAGTCCGATCGATGTATAGTACTAATCAGTAATCACCTTTCTCCTATTATATTGTTATAACTACATAAGTCTTATTAGATTTCCAGAGATGGCGGAGCCCTAGCTGAGACAGCCGCCGAAGGCGGGGGTCGACGATAGTCAAATACTATTTTGTACCGTTTAAGAGTAGTATTGGGCGGGAGGTTATGTGCTGCTACAACAGATTTTTTATCTAATGCATTAAAACATCTTCTATTAAAATGTTATCGTTATCGCTATATGTGTTCCTCGTCCTCACTTACTATTTTGGCTTGAACAAATGTTACCGGGTCTAGCAATATTCTATTCATAGCATTACTGCTATATGCCATAATGTATTATATTTTTTTTATTTGAGACATTGATATTCCTTGTTTTAAATATTTTATTTATTTAAATTACAAGACAGACTGTGTTGTGATGTTATTTACAAGAAACTTGTTATTTTTTAGTATTGTTTACCTTTGATATTTAAGGAGTTTATTTTTTGTTATAAGTCATTGGTTTCCCTTGTCTCCATTATTTTTGTTTTTTATTTTTTTAATTACAAGACTGACTGTGTTGTGATGTTATTTACAAGAAACTTGTTATTTTTTAGTATTGTTTATCTCTAATATTTAAAAAGTTTATTTTTATTTTGAGTAAATATCTCGTGTTTTTGATTTTGTGTTCTGTGATAAATAAATATTTACTCATGTTTATAGGGATTATATGAAAAAAACCAAATAATTTTAAATTATATATTTATCACAGAACTTAAAATCAAAAAACACGAGATACCTACTGTAAATAAACAAACTTTTTAAATATAAAAGATAAACAATGCTAAACAATAACAAGTTTCTTGTAAATAACATCACAATACAGTCTGTGTTATAATTAAAAGAAAACATATATAATAGAGACAAGGTAACCAATGTCTTATAAATATAATAATAATAAACTCCTTAAATATCAAATATAAACAATACTAAAAAATAACAAGTTTCTTGTAAATAACATCGCAACACAGTCAGTCTTATAATTAAAAAAAAAAACAAAAATAATAAAGACAAGGGTAACCAATGTCATAAACAAAATAATAATAAACTCCTTAAATATAAAAAATAAACAATACTAAAAAATAACAAGTTTCTTGTAAATAACATCATAATACAGTCTGTCTTGTAATAATAAAAAAAAAATAATTAAAACAAGGAAAACCAATGTCTCAAATGAAAGAAAAATAAAAAGAAATATAATACATAGAATAAATAGAATATTACTAGACCCACTAACATTTGTTCAATCCAAAATTTTTTATCGAATTTAATCTTTTCCACATGCATATCATTGCCGGAATCCACAACAAAATCACAGAACCCAGTACCATTTATGGTTAACTGATCCATAATTTGATAAAAATGATTGCTTGATTTATTACATTTTATTTCACTTGTATTTTTGTCAGTCTGATATTCTAAAAACGAAGTTAGTTTATTTTCCATAGCTTTTATAATAGAAAAAATTTAATACCATAACCTTTGCTGAAGTTTTAATTTCTATTAAAACGAAAGTTTCAATGTCGTTTACGATTCTATCAGGTGTAGCTCCTAGTAAAGAAACTGTAGGATTAACAGAAACCGCAATTAAAAATTTGGAAAGTCTCTCGATGTTGTAAATCCTTTTTGACTACCAAATCTGC
The DNA here is from genome assembly GCA_963942605.1 of Poecilus cupreus. Taxonomy (NCBI): domain Eukaryota; kingdom Metazoa; phylum Arthropoda; class Insecta; order Coleoptera; family Carabidae; genus Poecilus; species Poecilus cupreus. The sequence continues at coordinate 3,323,773 of OZ012728.1, forward strand.
ATTACTCAAACCAATTTTCATGTATTTAGCTTGTATGGATATATACCGACCAAAAATTGTGTTTAAAAATGATTCAGAAACAGCTGATTTTCTTCTAACGACTTTATAAAAATTTGATGCGGTTATCCGAAAGTCTGTTTTTCTAATAATCGTGATTTGTGCAATATTCTTCTATTTCTTGATTAGAAAAATATTGTCAAAAGTTGTTTTAGGATAGAGTGCCAGCAAACAACGGTGAAAGATATTTTTCAGTTAGATTAGAATATAATTCGCCCCATCGCCCCCCTCCCCCTCCTTGTAACCATCACTGCGATCGGTAAACAAAAAAAGTTTCTACATCAAATGTTTATTCTTACAATTAACTACAATAATTATTTAATATGAGTAACAGAATATTGTGTATACTTACTTTAAAACAGAGCTTTAAAATATTTTCGTTTGAAAAATGTTAACTAAAAATTTTATAAAAATAACTCAAATATTCTATAATTTATGATGTTATTTTTAAGGACATTTATGTTATAAAATAAAATTTACTATCAACTGAGGTTTGTTTAATTGAAATTGGTCGAACTTTTCCAGTGACAATCGGCCCAATTCTCTAACTCAGTTGTTAACTTTTAACCACTTGCTAATATTTTTGACAAATAGAAACAAATGTAACAAGTGACAGTTTGACTTTTTCTTATGTATTAAGAATTTTAATTGGATTAAAATCTTAGCAAGTGGTTACAAATTAACAACTGAGTTAGAGCATTGGGCCAATTAAATAAATAAATAAATATATCATCACGCCTTTTACCCATTATGGGTGTGGCACTTTGTTTACGAAGATCTCGGTAAGTGATATATTTTTTCGTATGAAGTGCGGTTACCAGCCGTCAAGTCATAGCCCCCAAAGGTATTAGTGGAGGAGGAACCACAGGGGTAAATTTAAATTGGCAACTGTCAGCTGTGTGATTCGAACAGAGGATCTCACGATCCACAGTCCGACATGTTACCACGGAGCTATTTACCCAGTGATATTTAATTATACTGCAAGAAAACCAGCGCTCGGAAGCGATCGTCAAATGACGTCACACAGGCGGCGGGGGAGGTGTCACTCAGCTTATTTTCTTACTTCACCAGTATAAGGGTACAAAATTTGGTGCTGGTATCCGGAAATGAAATATTTTTACGTTAATTACGCACTAATATGGACAATAATGTTTGGACAATTAAATTTTTAAATACACCAGTAAATGATGTCCAAGTTTGTTTATTACAAATTATATTATTTACATAAAAACTCATTTTAATCAGTTTACTGGCCGCTTATATGGCGCGATTACAATCTCAGGTGCAGTAGTAGATTGCTGTACACTTGCGAAGTTGTACCCGTCGTTCGCAATGAATATCCAAGTGTTCTTTGTTTTCTCTGTGTTATTTATCTGCATAAATTCTGCTTCAGGACAAGATACAGAATTGTTTGAGTTATCTATAGTACATTTAAATGATTTTCATGCAAGGTAGGTGCAATTCTTAAAAGGTGTTTATAAAAATTAGTGATATAATAAGTATAGTAATTAAAGCAGAGATGGGCAGTAATTAATTACAAGTAATTGTTGTGTAATTACAGAACGTAATTAATTAAATTTCCAGAAATGTAATTGGTAATTTAAATTTACAATTATATTCGCTCTGTAATGGAAAATTCAGTAATAATTAAATTATTTATGCAAATAATTTGTAAATCTAGCACTTTTTCATTGTAATTACAATTACATTGACAACTACTTTGTTTTTTATTTTATGAACAATATGATCAATTCTATGACTTTTTTTATAAATGAAATGAAATTTTAAATTCCGTTTCAATTTCAACACATCAAAATTTATTGGTTCTTGATAATTTTCCAAATATCAATCGAATTTTTCTGTATGTATGAAACGATATTTTTACCTTCTTCAGCTACTGCTGTAAGATTATTTTCATTCGTAAGGCTTTATTTTAAATCCAAGGCGCTGTCGATTATCAGATTCTCTCTTTATAAAATTACTTATTTTAAAACACCAGTTTGAATAACTATAATCCACAATATTACGCAAAACGTTTTGTTTTTGTTCAAGTTTCTAGTTTTTTTAATATATTTTAATAATAATAATTGAATGTTCCCATTAGAGATGGGCGCTTTGCGTGAAATCTAATGGGTCACGCTGGGTTACGGCGGGACCCATCGTGAACGTAAAAAAAATTTTGAATATGGGACGTGAAAGTTATTTTTTATATTGGGAGTGAATGGACGTGAGCAAAAAATAAATACTCATGGAAAATAAAAATTTTACGTTCAAAACGAAATATCTTAGGTACAGCTAGTTTGTTTTTTTATTCATAAGAAATAATATAAAATAAACAGAACAGAGAGCAGGACTCTTGCAATTTGCAGTTTCGAAAACGCAAAGACAATTCTCTAACCAGACTGAAGGGTAAATGTCAGTCACTCAGTCACATAGCTTATAAAACCGCCCTAAAATAATTTATAGAAAACATTTCTTCTATGACAAACCTAACCGACACAGAAAAAAAACAACGAAAAATAATTCAGTTAATATTTGCTTTATAAAACTTGGAAAAATAAGCATGACCCAACGTGCATGAACGTGAAAATTTTTAAACTTCTCGTTCGTGAATGTGCGTGAACAATATCTTTGATTCCGGGAGTGGGAGCTACCGTGATCCAAAAATGACTCACGCGCCCATCTCTAGTTCCTATATTTTGCCTTTGATATATATTTAATTATTTTATAGTATAAAGTTGTAAAATAAATAAATATATTAAATATGAAATTTTTTTAATTTCCATAAAAAAAATAATTGTAATAATATGTAATTATTTAATGTAATTTAATTATATTTTTTGCATGTAATTGAGCGAATAAATTAATTCCATTTTGTTCGTAAAGTAATGTTATTTGACGATTATAATTTAATTAAGATTGACACATTAATTATAAAAAAGTAATTAAATTTTTTCAGAAATTTGCCCATCTCTATAGTATCATACCTCGCTGGTTTCGACTAACTTCGTAGGGCTTGGAATGCTGAGAGAAAATTATATTGCGATATTGCGAAATGAGTATATAGTTTTGAATGAGATGCATTTTTATTTTAACGTCCACTTTAAAATATCCAAAAATATATTCAATAAGGGTAATAAAATAACTAGTATTATCCTATTTAATTATAGTAAATATAGAAAATGCGCGCCACTGTATACACAATATTTGCTTTCTCTAAGGTAAGAGAGAGACAAATTCAGTCTTGGTGAAGGGAAAACACTCCCAATGAGAAAGCCTAATTTGCAGTAGTGGGGATTAATATTGAAACCGTTGTGTAGGCTTAGGGTTTGTATGTTAAAAGTGCAAGTGAAGCGGACTTATCTACAGATAATTTCAATTATGAATGACTAATATAATTCGAGTTTGTCGAGCATGAGTTGTGCATGCTTAGGGTATGTTTGTTAAAAGTGCGAACCAAATAATTTTACCTACAGAAAATATGCTTTTGTCAGTTGAATATTCGTATTTTCGAATATGTTCTAATGAATGTCCAAATTCCATACAATTAGAACTTTTGAAATGGAAAAAGAAATTAGTGAAAAAAGAACTATAGAAAAAGGTTGGCCTCCTATTCGATAAAATTTAAATACAGTTTCAGTAAAAAACCCGAAAAATTTCAAAAAATCTTTTATTTTGTACCCATATGTTCAGATCTAGGGGGTGGGGGCGTGCTCTTGATTTAATACGGATGGTGCGGACTGCTCCCCCCGATCCCGACTTTGGACGCCCATGTTGGTAAATCATACATTTAGCCGAAGAGGATAACATTAGAAATTATGCTTTACTTTAGGATTTATATCATTTTGCTCCTATCGGTTTGGAAACTTTTAGTTCTTTTGGTACATCAGCAGAAAAATTTATTAACAGGTTGGGTAAAATGATTTATTGTCAGGCTGGGGAGAAGAGATCCTGCGAGTTGTGAAAATAACAATTAAGTATAAATTTGCAACGGGGTATTGCAGCGTCGGTTGTGAAAACTTTACCTTATGAAATGGCCTTGAATGATTTTTTTTTTTCATTTTTTAGATATATTAAAAATATTTCAATTTAAATTAAATTGTACGTATTAACTATTTTCTGAAAATAACTAATTTTGGTATTTTTTATTTTACATGCAAAACCAAAACTATTGCAATATTTTGTATTTATAGTAAAATACCAATAGAGGTATAATAAAAATTTAGTTTTGCAAATCTATAAACATTTTGTGTTATCAGAAAGAAACTCTATACTGAAAATTTAATGTTTTACTTTTGTTGAGTTTTGAAAAAACTGTCTTCAACTAATCATTACTGCACTCACTGGATTATGGGGGCTCACTCCTTCGTCGCTCGCCCCACTAACTGTCCAACTCGCCTGTAAAGATTAATTTACTGCCCTCGCCATGTAAATAACAATAACGGACTCTAGCATTAGCAACGTAAATAAATGTAGTAGCTAATCAAAAAGAAAATGTTAACCTTTTGTTTTAATTACAATTATTTAATGAGTAGATTGTAACAATATTAGTGAAAAATCTGCTGCTGATAACGTGGCTATTTTATTTCTGTGATAGATTTGAAGAGGTGGACCAATACGGTGCTCCTTGTAAGGATACGAATTGCATCGGCGGCTTCTCTCGAGTGTACACATGCGTACATGAACTCGTCCAGAGTCGGCCCAATGCAATATTCCTCAATGCAGGCGATAATTTTCAAGGAACACTTTGGTACAATTTATACAGATGGAATGCGACTCTATATTTTATGAATAAGTTACCCACTGATGCTTATGTAAGTATTTGTATTATAAATGCCACAATATTTTTTTTTCTACAAGCGTATTCTAATATTTATATATTGCTACTGCACATGCGGCATATAAGTTGATCATAATGTTACTCTGTACAATTATAAATATAATTAGCAGTCGAAACGTTGGTGTATTTATTGGATTTTATTAAATTGACTGCTTCTCCAACATCTCGTTTTTATTCATTCAACATCCAGTCGAGAAACAACCCACCTATATAAATATAATGTTGCTAATTCAAAACGACGCATAGTTTCATATATCACTGACTGGTCGCTGGTGGCAGCACCTACAAGGGCAGCAGTGACGAGTGACAGTTGTGTAATTGATTCTGTTATATTTTATACACTGGGCCCCCACGAGGCCCAGGCTCCGGCCAAGGAGCTTCGCCTCCGGAGCCCACTGAGTCGCAGTCCCCGGCCTCGATACAGGGGCTCTGCCGGCGGGCCCCACCGGCCTCGAGGCCTGACCCCCACCAATATATGAGCTCAACACAAGAATACCTATTTCAACTGCTCGTAACATAATATACTATTAGACCTAGTAAACTAAATTAATTTTGTTGCGTTTGGTTATCGAATACTACAATTTGTTCGAACCTGCAGTTCTGAACTAAGTGAGCATGCGCACTAATTTTAAAGCGTTTGGTCCTTGCAGTGCGGTTCTACCAGTTCTGGCAAGATAGCAAGTATTTCAAATACTGCTCATGTTTAATGAAGATGTTAAAAAAAAAAAATTCTTAGCATCAACTGAAACTGTGCACGTGGTGAAAGCTGAATATTAACAATTTGATTATAATTAAAATTAAAATTTATTATATTCTGCAAAAATATTTTTGGATTTTGGGGAAAAAATTCTCTAAATAAAACTGAAAATATATAATCGAGTTAATGAACAGGTTTTTTTCCTCATACGTACTTTTAGCTTTTACTTCATTATTTCTGTTTGTATCTGCATTTTAAATACTTAGTAATTAAAATGTCTCTCTAACAACATTCGTCGCTTCCATGTCAGTACATCGACGAAGCAAGCTCGTCACTTCGTTCCTCGCTTCCATGATACCACTTTGTGCCACTTGAGTTTAAATCTCTTCCGTGAGAATTTTAATTTCATACCAAACACGGTAGGATTTAAATATCATTTATAAAAAACCAATTGACGATCGTCCAAAACAACTACTTGATACTTGAGTTAAATCCGCTCCATGAGACTTTTAATTTGATACCAAATACAGTAGGATTTAAATAACTTTTATACAAAACTATAGACAATCGCCAAAAATAACTTTTTGACACTTGAGTTCAAACCTCCTCTGCGAGACTTTTAATTTGATTCCACACGCGGTAGGATTTAAATAACATTTATAAAAAACAATTGACGATCGTCTAAAATAACTTTTTAACACTTGAGTTAAATCCGCTCCATGAGATTTTTAATTTGGTACCATACACGGTAGGATTTAAATAACTTTTTTACAAAACAACTGACAATCGCCAAAAACAACTTTTTGATACTTGTGTGCAAACCTCCTCTGCGAGACCTTTAATTTGATTCCAAATAGGGTAGGATTCAAAAAACATTTATAAAAAACAATTGATGATCGTCCAAAATAACTTTTTGACACTAGAGATTAAATTTCATAAGTGAGACCTTTAATTTAGTACCAAACACGGTAGGATTTAATTAACATTTATAAAAAACAATTGACGATCGCTTAAAATTACTTTTTGACAATTGTACGAATTTAGATTAAATAGAAAATTCTGAAATTGATTATAAATATTTAAAACGCCCTTGAAAATTATTTTCAAACTTTTTGTATTAGATAAGTAATTAAATTTTACCGCCTAAAATGCTTAAATGCATCGAGGGAGACGTACCATAACATCAACATTAATTAATTCTAAACACATAAATTTACAAATCATTTTCAAGTTGTCTAGAATAAATGTAATTTATACTTAAATTTTGAAACATATCTGTTAGAAATGACAAATTGAACATTAATTATTGAAAAGTTACAACCAGAATCAACAAACTCCACTTTCATAGCAACACACACTTTAATCCGTAAGCAGCTTGCCGTCTTATTTATTTAATATCTCGCACATCATGTGTACTAAAAATGTGAATTCATAAAAAGCACGTATTCCCAAAAAATCTCTAACTTCCAGTAAAGGTTTCATCTAAATCCATCAAACCATCTAGGCTCGAAAGCTGCGCACAAATTTTAGTTACTAGGCAGATGAATCTAAATAAAAATACTCTAACCGATTAGTACGTTGGATTAATAGTAAGTGCCTTATTATCATAGATGAGTAAGAACACACTTGGTATTACAAGCAAAAATCAACTTAAAAATGTAATGCACCTTATATAAACTGAAACGAAAACAAGGTAATACCAATTTTAATTTTAATAAAACTATATGCTGGATATTTTATAGAACTATTAATTTACTATTTTTACCTCCCGCAACATACATGTAAGCGAGGTATAGGAATTATTTTAAAAATTCGATAGTGAGTTTTCAGTGGATGAGCACGTTATATGGTCCCTAGAATACGATGGTTTCGCGAGGATGTCTGTGCGTGTGTCGGTCTGTTTAGATCTTTGGAATTACGGTTTCTCAAAAACTAAAAATTTTAATATTTTGTATTATATTAATTGTATCTCCTTTGGAAGAGCTGATTAGTTTTTGGTGATAATTCAATAACCCGGAGTTGGGTTAGAAAAATATTTCAAAAATTATTATTATTAAATTACAAAATACATCATCATAGTGATATATTTTCATGTATTCTCTTTTGTCACCAACGTTATTGGAACAAATTTTATCCAAATTTGCTAGTAAATGGACGAATGAATCATATCAGTAAGAGATAATTTGTTATTGTAGACTTTAGGAAACCACGAATTCGATGACAAAATAGCAGGAGTTGCGCCATTCATCACGGGGTTAAATGCACCAACTGTAGTCGCAAACATCAACGATACCTTCGAGCCTGAATTCCAGGGCTTATGTCAGAAGAGTACGGTTCTAGTTAGAGGAGGTAGGAACATTGGTATTATCGGAGTCATTGCCAATAACACTAACGTAAGTATTTATTTAATTTTTTTTTTTGTTGGACATTTCCATAAATATGTATTAATTGATTTCTTCGTCAAACCTCCACAGGCAGATTCATAAAAGAGACTAAATTCGGGATTAATTAACTTTAATTTTATACCGGACTAAATTTTCAGTTTACGTAATTTATAAAACACAATACGGTTAGTGTTAAATTCGATGCTACGAAACATCATTATTAGTAGCTATTATTGACACTAGTTCTGTGCGCTATTGTAAAACATTTAAAATTGTCAAATATGTAAACATTATATTATAATACAATGAAAGATAAACGTTCACGAAAATAGTTATTTGTGTACCAAGGCCGCGGAATAACTCTTTAGCGTATCGAGAGAAAAATTGTCGCCGGGGCCGCTTGTTTGACTTGTTTCAAATATTTCTAAATGCCAAATATGTCTATGATTACCGAGAAATCTCAGGGTCGCAGTAATCATAGACTCCTTTGGTACAAATTTTATTGCTGAACATTTTTATATTTACTAAAATTAATAGGAAACCAACTATCGTACTATGAAAATTTTATCATTTTATTTTATATTTCCTATAAAAAAGTAGACCTCGGTATATATGTATATAATTTTTATACAATTTTAGGAACTGTCAGCCACAGAAAATCTAATATTTACTGACGAAGTCGAAGCAATAAACAAAGAAGCTGAGCGACTTGTCAATGAACAAAACACCACTATAATAATAGTTCTTTCACATTGCGGTTACGACGCCGACATATACATAGCTAAGAATGTAGGACCACATGTCAATGTCATAGTCGGTGCGCATACACACACGCTGCTGTACAGCGGCACGCCTCCTTCAGGAGACACGTCCAGGGGGCCGTACCCCACGGTCGTCGACAGAGGCGGTCGTAATGTTCTAGTCGTTCAAGCTGCTGCGTACACCAGATATGTGGGAAACCTGACTGTACGGTACAATGTCACCGGAGATGTTGTTTATTGGGAAGGAAATCCTGTGCATCTGGGTGCGAATGTTGCACAAGGTTGGTCAAATATCTATTCATGCTTGTGTATAAAAAAGTTTCTATACGAAATGCGAAATGATACATGGATATAATAATAATATTTTATTTGCGAAGAAGAATAACTTTATACGAAGGGTTGGTAACAAATCTATGTAAATATACAAGTATACATGTATAAGTATGATGAAACAATTTAAGAATGCTCTAGATAACATATCATATAGGTCCACAAAAAATAGTTATTTGTATAACTAGGTATCAAAATACCAGATTTACAGCAGAGGCTATAAATCTGTGTTTGATGCCGAGTTGAACACATAATTTTTTTGCCGATTTGGAATTAATGTTAGTTTAATGATTATTTTATATAGATATTTTGAAGATTATTGCTGTCAAATTACGTTGCCATGCATGTGTTGAACGGTTGCTACGTATTTATTGACGGTTGCTATGCGTTTGTTAAGCGGTTGTTATGTAAAATATTTTTACAACCTATGCATCAAAGTGACACTTTACAGACTGTTAGAAGAGTCATTTTTAATGTCAATCGGCAAAAAAATATTTTTTATAAATATAAAATGTTTTTTGCAGATCCAGAAATAAATAGCGAAATAAATGTCTGGAAGGAAGCTGTGGACGCGTACGGTAACCGAGTGCTTGGCTCTACGAACGTGTTGCTCAAGCACAGCACCTGCCACTCACGCGAGTGTAACCTGGGGAACTTCCTCGCCGATGCCATGGTCGATAGCGTAAGTTGCTTGTTTTTACATTTACAATATCAAGTAGAATGCTTGGTCTAAAACTAAAACGATCCATTTAAGGAAAATCTATCACTACACATAGAATAGTAAAATTGCTATTAATTAGATTATAGGTGAGGCGTTAACTGAATACATTCAGCGTTGGATATTTACGTTAGATAATCTTTATTATTATTATTATTAGTTGTCAGTTTTATTAAGAGAGGTCGTGGAAATACAAAGGCTGAGGAGGCACATGTCTATGTAGTCGAGATGATGAGGGATAATTTTTCAACTATTTTCACTGTAATTGAAATACAATATAGTGTAAACAGGGTGTTTCTGTACTTATGGCTCAAATTATAAAGGTATATATAATATGTTGTACTAATAACGGAACAAAAAAAATTTTAAAAAAATCGAAAAATTAAGTGTGGTTTACTTAAAGAAAATATGTTGAATACCACTGGTTTCATTACTGTAAAATAAACAGAATAATTAAAATAAATTTACTGCCAAAATTGCATTAAGTAATGTAACAACTTAAATGTATAGTTGTTTATGGAGTAAATAGCTCCGTGGTAATGTGTCGGGCTGTGCATCGTGAGATCCCAGTTCGAATCCCACAGCTGACAGTTGCCAAATTAAATTTACCACTGTGGTTCCCCCTCCACTAACAGCTTTGTGAGCTATGATTTGACGGCTGGTAACCGCACTTCATACGCAAAAATATATCACTTACCGAGATGTGCGTAAGCAGAGTGCCACACCCATAATGGGTAGAAGGCGTGATGATATATTTATTTTATTTTATTTATTTTTCAATTTGGATTCAATCTTGACCACTGGCTTGGTTTATTTTATTTTTACTTGTTTTGAATTAATTTGGAATAATGTATTCATGTTTTGAATCAGTTAATTGTAAATTAACTAATATAATTTCATTACAAATATTTTTAAAAATTATTTCCGTTAACTGCAATGCATAATGCAGCACGTTGTATTAATGATACCGATGAAGCCTGACGAAATGAATGGGGTCTTTCACCATTTTTTTTTTATATTTTTTTATGAGACTTTATCTATATTGAAGGCTATCTACACTTTTAAAAAGTCTTAATTGTTATTCATTAATCCACAATGATTTTTTAAAAATGTTGTGACGTCATAGTAGAGATCTAAAACAGTAGAGATTTAAATAATTTTTGTTACATAAATGTTTTATTTTATTGTAATAATAATAATAAAATAAGTAAAAAAATATATGACAACAATTACTTACAATCTGTACTGTTTTAGATCCAACAACATCTCTACTATGACGTCACAACATTTTTTAAAAAATCATTGTGGCTTAATGAATAACAATTAAGACTTTTTAAAAGTGTAGATAGTCTTCAGTATAGATAAAGTTTCATAAAAAAAAATAAAAATAAAATGGTGAAAGACCCCATTAGGTTGGATATGATATGGGTGGTATCCGTTATCCCTAAAAATTCTCCATACTGAAGAATGACTAACTCTTCCTAACTCCCGAGAGATTCTACGTGTAAAAATTGGTCAGCATCTACCATGTTTAAAATAACATCGTCAAAATGTATACGTTGTCTTTGATTGGCTCTACCCCATTACTTTGTTTCAAAACATCAGTATAACGAAGACGTACGATTCTGATAAACAAACGATAATCCGGATGCCGCCTTTGGGGATAACGTTCTGCTTAAAATCGTTGATTCGATGTGATAATCTTGCATTTTGCCCCACTTCTACATACACATGTAACTTATCAATTAATTCATTATTGCCGAATGCATTCATTTTTAAAGTACTGCTATGCACAGTAAATTATAATAATAATACTTGAAATTTAATACTAATAATATTTGAATAAAACAACACAAACAGCTATAAAACCAGTGGCGCTCTACATGTTTCCTTTGTAAACCACCCTTAATTTTGCAAAATTTTGAAAAATTCTGTTTGTTTCGTAATCAGCATATACAGTTGTTCATTTTAAGTGGTACACTATTGCTATTTCGAGAACTATAAGAGCTACGAGGTCGGTTAAATTAGCAAACAATTTCTATAATATAAGACAATTAAAATGATTGAATGAAAATAATTTTTTTAGACCAGTGGTTCTCAAAATGCGGGGTGCAACTTTCTTATTTTAAATGGCAACCTATTTTTTTATTTGCTTATTCGATTCAGTATTTTTTTCTGAATTCAATGATATGCACATGTAATGATCAAATATTACAAAATATTTGAGAAAAATACATAATTAAAAATGTATCATTTTTATTTAAATATGCATATACAAAGTTCGCTATGGAAGAAAACAAATAAACCAAATGCAGAAATAGTTGAAAAAACTGTAATTATGAGAATAATTATTAATTTAGTTGTTACAATACAGAAATACAGAGGTACACTCAAAAAAACTAATATTAAAAATTGTTTGATTTATTTGTTTTCTTCCATGGCAAACTTTGTATATGCAAATTTAAATAAAAAGATATATTTTTTTCTACGCTCACTATCGAAAATCGCATTTTCGAAATATCACTGCTCACTCCGAAAATCGATTATTACAAACAACAGAAAAGAGCATGAATGTAAAATGCACGAAAGTGCATGTATGGACGCTTGTAAAATGCACGAAAATGCATGTGTATCTATTCATCTTTGTAGGCTTTGTTTTAGTTACCTAGGTTACCTTGATATCCTGTTTATTTAAATGTCAATTTAAAACTTTTCACTGAAATAAGAATAACAAGATAACAAGAAAATGAGTGATACAGAAGAAATTTTTGAATGTACACCTCCACAAATTATTGCAGCAGCCAGCAATAGCTGCAATAATTTATTGCCCGAAAAATTCCGCAAAAGGTACATTTATCGGAAACTCATTGATTGGAAAATTTATAGAAGAACAAAATCATTTTTGGAGAACGTATTTAATACATAATTTTAAAAAATGATCGTAGAAAAAGTATAGTGTGCACCACGTGCGAAAATGCTCTTACATGCTCATGTTTTTCTGCAGCACTCCCCTTCGGGTCGTGCCACAAATAAAACACTCGCATGTAAGATGCTATTTACGGCACTTGATACACAATATACTATTAATTTTGCATTTTTCTCAAATATTTTGTATTATTTGGTCATTACATGTTCAGAAAAAATATTGAATCGAATAATAATTTGTTTTCTTCCATGGCAAACTTTGTATATGCATATTTAAATAAAAATGATACATTTTTAATTATGCATTTTTCTCAAATATTTTGTAATATTTGGTCATTACATGTGAATACCATTGAATTCAGAAAAAAATACTGAATCGAATAAGCAAATAAAAAAAGTAGGTTGCTATTTAAAATAAGAAAGTTGCACCCCACATTTTGAGAACCACTGGTCTAAAAAAATCTTGTTTCGCTCATTTTAATTGTCTTATAATATAGAAATTGTTTGCTAATTTAACCGACGTCGTAGCTCTTATAGTTCTCGAAATAGCAATAGTGTACCACTTAAAATGAACACCCTGAATATTTATCCATTAGTTCATAAAAACCCTGTATACGTATTATTTTATTTAAATTTGTAACGGACTGATTATAGATTTATCCAAAATCAAAAGATCCCACAACGGATCTGGTATATTTAACTATGGAAGATTTTAATTCATTATAATTTTCATTTGTGCAACGAACTGAGTATTCGTATAAATAAGTCTGTGCTATCGTTCGAATCCCTCTGCCGACAGTTACAAATTTATATTTACCCCTGTGGTTCCCCCTCCAAAAACAACTTTGGGGGCTATGACTTGACGGCTATTAACCGCATTTCATACGCAAAAATATATCACATACCGAGATCTGAGTAAGCAGAGTGCCACACCCTTAATGGGTAAAAGGCGTGATGATATATTTTATTTATTATATTTATTTAAAATTTTTCCGCATAATAGTTTTCTCACGTGTTATCTCTTGAGATCCGTAAATTAATAATTTGCTAGTTATCACAGCATAAAAAACGCATGAACTTATAAATAATGTGATATATAATTTATAGATTAAATCTAATAATAAACCTATAATTTCAGTACGTGTCCAAGGCAGAGCCCAATGCTTGGACGTATGCTGCCATAGCTATCGTAAATAGTGGAGGAATCCGCGCCAGCTTATCTATAGGAAGTAAGAATATATTTTTTGTTTTTGAATACATAGTGGCATTTTCACTGTAATACGTGGTATATTTTTACATCTTTCTTATTATGAAAGTAACTCAACTATTTAATGAGTTTTGCTTAAAAAACCTGAAAAGTTTCCAAGGAAACTAACAGTTCCGTTTTACAAATGCCGACCAAAATCAAATTAGGTCGTAAATGGAACATGCAAATTTGAAATATGTATTTTGAAAATGAAATCTTCATTAGATTTTCAGTTACCGTTGCCGAAAAAAAATCGTCACACACCCACACCCACAAACTTATACTTCTTCTTTCAATGTTATAGAAGTCAACATTATATTTTAAGTAAAATATTTCTGTAATCGTCGTTGATATTCTTATATATTTGTTCTTAGAAACAAATAGCAGAAAAATGTAGCCTATAATTAAATATGCATCAAACGAACTATAAAATTTTCAAATTAATAAAAGATATAAAGACAATACAAATTGTCAACTGTTTCATAAAATACAGCCTCAGAATCAATCGGTAACTATAGACGCGTTTCGCTATTTTTTTATTGGCTATATATAATATATATATATATATATATATATATATATATATATATATATATATATATATATATGTTTCATGGACAGTTTTTGAAAACATTTACTTCTGTTGAAGTGTAAGAGCTGTAGATGGCTCTGGGAGTATTCAATTACTTCTCAGTTCCATTTACCAATCTGTTGGGATCTTAGATCTCGCTGAGCCAGTCAATCGGTGCCACTGCCTCACAGCAGTTGGCGGGTTACACTACACTAATGAGCTCCAATAATAGCGAAACGCGTCTGTAGTTACCGATTGATTGACTGGTCTCTGTGAATTAATAACTTTGTTATTATTCTTAAGCATGGATTACACGATGAAGTTTTTCTTTTCAAGTAATTTTAAAATGACATTTGATAGCTAATACGCCTACTAAAATACATGCGATTAGATGATAATGCGGTAAAGCAACAATATGCAAGTGTACGACCAATTTTTTAAAGGAAATTTCAAGAAAAAGTACCGCATGATCTGTTTTTCTAATCATATATCTCTCTTACACTTGCGTATTTGTGCGAGAGAGAACAAATTTTAAAGCCAATTGATAAGAAAAACTTCATCGTGTATCGCACGCCTAAGACTGTATTTTAAGAAAGAGTTGACAATTTTTATTGTCTTTATATTTTATATATATATATATATATATATATATATATATATATATATATATATGCAGTTTGTAATTCAAAATTAAAACTATTAGTTTAATCATTGTGAAGTGAATAATATTTCAGAAACTAGTAAAATAAAATAAATAAATATATCATCACGCCTTTTACCCATTACGGGTGTGGCACTCTGCTTACGCAGATCTCGGTAGGTGATATATTTTTTTCGTATGAAGTGCGGTTACCAGCCGTCAAGTCATAGCCCCCAAGGATGTTAGTGGAGGGGGAACCACAGGGGTAAATTTAAATTTGTAACTGTCGGCAGTGGGATTCGAACTGAGGATCTCACGATCCACAGTCCGACACGTTACCACGGAGCTATTTACCCCATAAAATGATTACAATCATGTTGGCAGATCGGAATAACTCTAAATAGAAATCATTGCACTCTGAAATGGAATTAGAAATTAATGGATTTTGAATTCTGTCATAATGAATAACTAATTTGGAATGTGTTTGTTATTGTAGATATTACATACGGCGATCTCGTTACCACTTCACCTTTCGAAAATACAGTTGATGTGGGAGAACTAACAGGAGCAGAAATCAGAGAATGCTTAGAACATTCCGTTACCGCTATGCCATACCCAAATTCGTTTTCGTATTTTTTACAGATTTCAGGTCAGTATTAATTAGTAAAAATTGATTAAATATATGCTATAACATAGCTTTAGCTTTTTTACATTTAATTTAATCTTGTCGAGTACAGCAATATTCATAACTTTTTTTCTTAAATCTTCTAGTTTATGAGTTAAAATTCTTTAAAGATTTATTGCAAATTCTATTACCCGTCAATGAAGAACATGTTATTGCACCTAAATAACGAAATTGACATAGTTGGCGATAGTGCATACAATGAGCTAAAGCGCATTACATCTGTTTTGCGTTGTGAAAGTTATATTATAACCTAAATATTGTATTTTGCAAATTTATTCAAACGATAATAAAACTGCAGAACAAATTCCAAAGATTTTTTTTTTCGTTTCATAAAACCAATGATATGCTTCATTGTATGTCACGTGTCTGTGTTTTAACAAATCCTGTCATTATTATACTGAGAATAATGCTCTAGTGATTATTACTGGGAATAATCTTTGAAGCTTTTTTGTTTTTGTTGACAAATTCCAGTTATCAGATAGTTATCATCAATACAAGTAAAAAATGAGCAAAAAAGATTAGAGAATAATTCTCCAGGATCATTGTCAAACTTGTTGCCGTTTGGCAACAAGTTTTCTAAAAATCTGTCAAATTATTTTCAATTTTTTTCTCATTCTCTTGTTATATTATTACTGAGAATCACACGAAATTATGCCAGTAACAGCATTTATAACTATCAATTTATTACCAACTAAATTAAATGTCAGTATCCATTCGCACAATTGACGTCTGTGCGGTTAATCTTCCGGTATCAAACACTTGTTTTTTTTTGTACGTGATAAAGCTGCATATGTTGCTCTTTTTATATCCTTTAATGTGTCAAATGTGTTTTAATCTTATTCTTCCAGTATTAGACTCTGATGCACCCTCGACACTGTCCGAAACATCCTGTTCAATATTATTTGCTATGTGATCAGAAAGAATTCTAAAACGATCTTGAATTGGCTTCAAAGATTCATAAACTCAAAGATGCTGAACAACATGTATAAATGTGCGAGCATTTGTAAGATGATAATCAAATGAATTTGACAGGCTGGAGCAGCCTTTCCTTGAAATTCAGAAGAATGTTTGTGAACTCGCTCTTCGAAAAATTAGGCACTTTTACTTATTATTACTTTTATATTTTTTATTATTAATTGGTTTATTTGATATTGTCAAAATTTATTTGAGAACGTGACATTTGTCAACATCAATTATTTCATTATTATTGCTATGGATATTGCTACTGGATCAAATTATGAAAATACCTGACCGAATCATGAACTAATGGGGTGGTAAAAATGCTTAAAAAAGGTGATTTAAGATACACGAGTTATTAAGAAATACTGTTGTTCTCAACGAGTTCTATCTCTGGTCAAATTTAATGTACTTATTTACGTTACATCCTACGAGATCTGTTAGAAAAATATTTGACCTTATTTTTTTGCGAAAACCTAATGGATTTGAATCAAGCGCGATTGCTTGAGCCGACCTTGAACCTTCGTGCGCATGTGTGATTTTTTCCAGCCCGTCGACAGCGTCTGTTGCTGGCATGCAGCATTTGAGTGAGGTAGTACGTATTGCTGTCATCTGTTTTTCATTGCAAGGAAAAGTGGAAACCATTCGGAAGATTCAGACTGCTTTCGATTAAGAAGTAGTACAACCTGTTTAAAGACGGCCGTACATCTGTGGAGAGCGAGACACGCTCCCGTCGACTATCAACATGCCGAAATGACCAGGTCATTGCCAAAGTGAACACTGTGGTGATACGGGACCATCGCGTCGTGTGACTATCCGAGAAATTGCGGAAGAGGTGGGCACCAGCACTTTTTCAGCACATTCCATTGTGACCAAAGATTTGGCCATGAAGAGAGTGGCGGCGAAATTCGTACCGAAGCTGCTGAGGTCGGAGCAAAAGCAACTTCGTGTTGAAGTCTCACAGGACATGCTGGACTCCGAGACAAACAGTGACCCCGACTCCATGAACACCAATCAATAGTGACGAGTCCTAGGTGTCCGGGTGCGACCAGGAAACCAAATCCCAGTCTTACAATGAAAAACCGACGAGTGCACTACACACTAACTCTCTCAAATTCAGCAGGTTTTCGCAAAAAAAAGGTCGAATATTTTTCTAACAAATCTTGTATATTTGTAAATGCAAATAGAGAAATCAGTTGGGAGTAATGAATATTTCAGTACATCCCTTAATAATTATTGCTGGTTTTGACAACAGGGTAGAATTTAACGACAAATTTGTAAAATATGTATTATCTTTTTTTAAGTTCTAAGTGTACAAATTACATGATAACCGAATGTAACATTCAAATTTAGATGCACTGTATTTTACTTCGTATTATAATCAAAATCAATTTGAACTAAATCATTACATTTTGTGCTTGTTTTAAATTCTAGGAATGAAAGTTGTGTTCGACATGAGCAACCCTGAGGGCGATCGAGTCACTTCCTTGAAGATGTTGTGCCGCGAGTGCTCTACTCCCAAGCTGCAGACCTACAAGCCGGGCACGCTGTACAGAGTGGCACTATCGTCCTTCTTAGCTAACGGAGGTGATGGTTTCAAGATTATAAGAGACAAGCTGCGAAATCGCCAAACAGGCCTTAAAGATCTAGTGGTGTTCGAGAATTACATCAAGAAGAAGACACCCGTTACTACGGGACTAGATGGCAGGATTGTAGTGCTCTGGTAGTTGCAATTTCACTGCATAATAAACAAAATGTAATCAAAATACTTATCAATAAATGTTCAAGAAATATTGTATTTCTCAGTGGCGTGTCGTCCATGGATGCGTTGAATGCGGCGCATTCCTTCGAACTTATAAATTTATATAATTTTTCATTACTTAACCATTGTATTCTGTATTACATAAATATGAAAATCAAATAAATTGTTGAAAAATTTGCACCCTGTTTTCAAACATCTGCTACCGTATCCGTCCAAGCACAACCGCATATTCGGTATATTGCTTCCACTGTTTCATTGCCTGTGCCTGTCTTATTGTACTGTAGTTGGCGAATACACGTTGTGTGCTAGGGTCGGTCGCTCATAGCTACTTGTGGAAGCGTTTAAAAAATGAAAAAAGTTTGTTAAGTATTAAAAATAGTTGCAAAGTACATTTATGTAATGTATCATTTAAAATAAATTAATATTAGCTAACATATATTAATAAAGATAAAATAATCAATAATTACCACCGTAAATCAATAAAATTCGTATAAGTGGAAAATATACTATAGATAAGATTTGGTTCACGATCATGTATGGAGAAGGACGCTATTATTAAAAATAAAAAACCTACATTAATTTGTATAACTCCGGCCAAATAATTTGTTCTTCGCTTTGGTGTAAACTAGTTATTTTAATTTTTCAATAAGTAGCTCGGTGGTAACGTGTCGGACTGTGTATAGTGAGATCCTCAATTCGAATCTCACAGCTGACAGTTGCCAAATTAAATTTACCCATGTGGTTCTCCCTCCACTAACATCTTTGGGGGCTATGCTTTGACGGCTGGTAACCGCACTTCATACGCAAAATTATATCACTTACAGAGATCTACGTAAGCAGAGTGCCACACCCATAATGGGTAAAAGGCGTGATGATATATTTAATTTATTTATTTTTCAATTTAAATTCAATCTTGACACTTGGCTTGGTTTACAAATTGTCTAATCTTGATTCTATTCCTCTTACTGCCACTGATAAATGATAATAATAACTTAGTCATTGTAATATGTATATAGATTTTTCTTTATCCTTTTAAGGCTTAGGGGGTAAAATATTGCATCAAAATTATTGAAGAACAGGATACTACATGTGTTAATGAATATCTTCAGAAGTATAAATTGTTATGTTAGCGGGATATAAATTAGATTTTTAATTTTATTTTTTTTAAACATTTACAAGTATATTTGAGAAGAATACTACTTCTGGCCCTTATGGAACTCCAACATACACATTTCGATAATCCGACTTTGTATGATCTATTTCAAAATATTCTGAACGATTTCGTAAATCCGATTTTGTCCATTCCAATCTAGGCTCCTGAAACAATAAATGTGTTTTAAAAAATATTTATGATTTATATCGAACGCTTCAAAGCTCGTACTTGATGATTATTATAGTCATAGTTTTTGTCGGAAGTTTCGGTCCTAATCATAAATATGCCTTAACCGTTTTCAGCGTATTATAAAGATAGGACCGTTTATGAAGAAACATTTTAATTTATATTTGTTATATTTTTTATATTATTAATACTGTATACAAATTTATATCCTCTATGGTAGCAGTATTAATAATAAACTATAATAAAATCAAATAAAGGCAATGACTACAATAAAGATTTACAATTTGCAAATTTGTGTGATTGCGTAAGATTAAAGTAACACTGGGAATGGTTACCTACACGTAATTCTGTGTACGAAACTTTATAAAACTAACAAAAACTATGGTTATGACAATCACTAGGAGTGAACCTTACTTACTTACAGTAAGGACAAATACAACACCGTGTTTTTTTGCATATACCTCGCATTAAATATACCTAATTAAACAGAAGAATGAGAACTGCAGTAGTGGCCATTCTCTTGCGGAAGCCCTTAGTTTAGAGGAAAGTGACCAAATATTTAATACCAGTTTGTTTCATTGACAAAATAAAAAAAATCATTGTACAAATTAAAGACTTAATGATAATTATAATCATTCGTACATTTACGGATAGCTTAGTCACAGTTTTACTTATTTAATATTATAAATAAATAAATATATCATCACGCCTTTTACCCATTACGGGTGTGGCACTCTGCTTACGCAGATCTCGGTAAGTGATATATTTTTTCGTATGAAGTGCGGTTACCAGCCGTCAAATCATAAATTGTTAGTGGAGGAGGAACCACAGGGGTAAATTTAAATTTGTAACTGTTGGCAGTGGGATTCGAACTAAGGATCTCACGATTATATATTTAATATTAATTGATATTATTAAAATTGTACAAAAACCAAAATAACAATAAAGTAGCTGATTATGGAATGGACACCCAAATATGGAACACTAGAATAAAACATAATTTTTTTTTCATTGTAAATAACAAAAAACAAAACTAGTCTTTATCTTAAATAAAAAGTAATTTAATTTACTTACAAAAATCACAAAACAAAGTGTCAAACTCTAAATGAGTGAATGAAATAGAAGATACTCTTGTAATGTGTTTTCAACTACTTGTTTTAAAGAAATGGCGGTATTCCATATTAGGATCCTATTGCATATTTGGTCACTTTCCACTACAATTATGGTGTTCTCTGTGTGCTGTTCTTTAGCACAAAAAATTATTGCAAATATGAAATCAATGAGACTATATCCCGGTATAGCTATTTAGAACAGAAAATCCCTACAAATGTGAATCTCCAGATATAATTTTTGATGGCTCACAATTAAATCGAAGCTGCGTTATTAAAAGATTGAACATGCTAATTTATAGAAGAAGCTAATGGCTGCTTAGTTAATACAAAGTGAAAAATATAGTCGAATTCATAGTCATACAGCATATATTCTTCTTACATAACCGATGTTTCGGTTTACACTTAAACCTTCTTCAGAGTTAGTAAGCTCTTACAACAAACAATCATGTAACAAATATAATAGTAAACAATCATCAAGTTTTTTAAAACTTCGTACATACAAAAGTAAAACACCTACACATTCATGATCTCAAAACTGAGAACAACGTCTATTTATAGATGATACATATAACTTTCTTTTGATTCTGGTGAGGTATCGCTCATTTGTTATTTCACATTTATCTGCAAAAATAATTGTAATACCTACCTCATATAACTCACTGTAATATTACAAGTATTATTGAATGTTTGACGGACATCTGCGGAATCTTGTAGTCGTATGTGTTGAGTGGCTCTGCGAGATGACCGATGTGTTTGACGACGTGGACCGGTACCGAGCAGCAAGTACTCTTCCTCCTGGATATCGGAACAGTTAGTTGTAGATCAGGTGTGATCCTATTTTAGAGATGGTTCGTGATAGACCTTGATGGACTCTGATAGAAACAGGTATTTTAAGTTCTTGTAGATTTTTTTTTAAGTAACTGCCCATTGGCAGTACTTTACTTACAATTACTTAGTTTGCTATTTTTTTATTAAATAATATTATAATAATGCTTAATGCTAAGAGAAAATTTCGGGCCCGTAAATCTAGAGCGTGGTGACGTTTTAAACGTTTAACACTACCGCACTGCACAAGATTCACGCCGTTTATTTTTGTGACACTTTAATCTTTGAATGTATCTTGCACTCAGTCTGGGGATTTCTTCTTTAACGGAAGGTATTTGGAAATCTTGTGAAATTATCCAGTTGGGGACAAACCATGGAGCATTGATAATTTTTTTTTGCTGAAATTAAGCGGATCGACTGCTATGGTCATTACCGCTGTAAAAAATTAATTAAAGCCAACCAAAATTAAATAAATAAATAATGGTGGTAAGAAAAGCAAAAGAAAGAAATGGACTATAAAATATCATTTATCAGTCCGGTGGAATGAATAAATTTTAAAAGTTTCTCAACACTATCAGTCTCATTGGAGAGAACTGACGGAAGAGTATTTGCAAGGCTGAAGAGGTTTCTGTCGTTGTGATACTTAACACAATGCAAGAGAAGATGAAAAACAGAAAGGCGAGTATCACATACATCGCACATAGGTACGGGGTCCCGAACAAGAAGATAAAGATGGGTGGCTTTAATGTGACCTATTCTCAAACGCGTAATCGCTACTTGCTTCTTCCTCGAAACAGAAATAGGTAGCTTCCACTTTTCAACGGTAGGTTTAATAGATCTGAGTTTATCGGTGGAGCGATTCCACTCGTCCTGCCAAGAAGTTAAACAAAATGACGATATACGTTGAAGCATATCGTCTGGCCTAAGAGCGTGCGTCCTAACGTAATCAAGTAGAGCAGCTTCACGTGCAGCATGATCAGCTCTGTGATTACCAGCGATTCCGATATGTCCAGGAATCCACAGAAAAGTAACACGGATTTGCCTAGATGAAAGTAGGCAAAGACTATAAAAAAGCATGTGAATAAGAGGGTCAGTTGAAAACCGGTTACATAGACTCGTTATGGCGCTGAGTGAATCCGTACATAAAACGATATGTTGTTCACGTTCGATGACGTGTAAACAACGTTGCAAAGCAGAGTAAATGGCATACAACTCAGCACCAAAAACAGAGGAAGAAGGCGATAACGTGATAATATGTTCTTCATCTCGAAATATGAAAGAACATCCGGTTCCGGTGCTATTTTTAGATCCGTCAGTGTAAATAAATATAGAGTCTGTGTACCTTTCTTTAAGGAGACAGAATTCCTGGACGTAAAGGGAAGGCGGTGTAATATCCTTCTTATACTTGGTTAGAAGTAACTCAGTACTTATTTGAGGAAGACACCATGGTGGTGTATCTGAAATAAGCTGAGGTAAAATATCTTCCTTGCCTAGTGGAAGTTTATCAAACTTTTTGACCAGTTGAACAGCCAAAGGACAGAGAGAGGTGGAACTGCTGAGGAATAGATTATGAGCACGCTCGTCTTGGAAGAGAGAAGTAAACATGAAATGCCAAGGTTTGGACATAATTCGAGCAGTATATCTCATGCATTGTCGTGTTCTACGGATAGATAATGGAGGCAACCCTGACTCACAGTATAAACTGTGAACTGGAGAAGTACGAACGGCACCAGTTGACAAACGGATACCCGTATTATGGACAGCATCTAAGCGGTTGAGATGGAGTTGTTTAGCGGAACTGAGTACGATTGCTCCAAAATCAAGTTTTGACGTTACAAGTGAATTGTAAAGTCGTAGCAAACAGTCTCTATCAGCACCCCACTTAGTGCTTCCGAGGCATTTTAATGCATTCAAAACACGACGGCAGTCTGCAGCAAGTTCTAGAATATGCGGCTTCCAGGTCAGATACGGATCAAGAGTTAAACCCAAAAATTTAACCCTATCGACGCACTGAATTGGAGAACCATACAAATGAAGAGAAGGATTGTTGTGAGGAGTACGTAAGCGACAGAAATCTATACACTTCGTTTTCTCGGCAGAAAAACGAAAACCCCTAGCGGTAGCAGCATTGGTTATGGTGTTAATTGCATCCTGAAGTCGAGATTCGCACTCAGGAATGCTAGATGCTGAAGTGTAAATGACCAAGTCATCGACATAGAGACAATGGCGGACGGTCGCAGGAAGATTTTGTGCAATGCTATTGATAGCAATTAGAAAAAGGATTACACTAATGGTAGAACCTTGCGGAATACCGTTTTCTAGGGAGTGAGAAGATGAATAGATATCACCTATACGTACTTTGAAAGTGCGTTTTTCAAAAAAAGAAGATATAAAAAGTGGTAGATTGCCACGAAGTCCCCACTCATGTAGCTGCTTAAGAATGCCGTAACGCCAAGTCATATCAAATGCCTTCTCCAGGTCGAAGAAAACAGCAACTAAATGTTTTCGTTCGAGGAAGTTACAATGAATGTCATTCGTTAACTGAACATGGAGATCAGTGACAGAATGACATTTTCTAGAGCCACACTGATACGGATCTAAAAGGCGTTTATGCTCTAAATACCAACAAAGCCTGTAGTTTACCATACGTTCGTAAATTTTACCCAGATGACACGTTAGTGATATGGGCCTGTAACTAGTAGAATGTGTGGTATCCTTGCCCGGTTTCAAAATAGGAACGATGGTAGCTTCTCGCCAGGCATCCGGGTACGTACCGCTACGCCAGAGAAGGTTGAAAAAATTTAATATATGAGTTTTCATCTCAGAAGGTAGATGCTTTAACATGCAATATGAAATGTTGTCAGGACCGACAGATGTATTTTTTGTTTTGCTAAGTGCAAAATCAAATTCAAAAATTGAAAAAGGGAGGTTATACACTTCATCGCCATCAGAAGAGAAATCAAGAGGGGCTTCACTCGTTTCTTTAATATTAAGAAATCTTAATGAGTAGTTTTCGGTACTGCTGACAGACTCGAAATGTCTAGCTAAACATTCAGAGATATCATTAAGATTGGTGCTTAAAATGTTATGGATGTGAAGAAGGTTGACAGAGTGAGAC
This sequence comes from Poecilus cupreus, assembly GCA_963942605.1. Lineage (NCBI taxonomy): Eukaryota > Metazoa > Arthropoda > Insecta > Coleoptera > Carabidae > Poecilus > Poecilus cupreus. The sequence continues at coordinate 3,348,740 of OZ012728.1, forward strand.
TTTTGATAACCGTGCATGTATTTAATTTTATTCCACAGCTCATTCGACGGACGCTCAGGTGTGACAGAAGAGACATAATTCCGCCAGGAGGTAGACTTAGCTTGTAGAATAACACGTCGAGCATGAGCTCGGGCCTTCTTAAAAATGATTTGGTTATCAAGAGTTGGTGAACGTCGATAACATTTTAATGCACGTTTCTTTTCACGGATAGCATTAGCTACATTCGTGTTCCACCACGGGACCTTTCTTCTAATGAAACGAGAAGATGTTAACGGGATATTATTGTTTGCAGACCGTAAGATACTGCAATTAATATCGCCAAGTGAAACATTAATATTTTCTGACATAACTGGGACAATTATTTCCGCGGAAAAACTGTCCCAATCAGCAGACTCAAATCGCCATCTTTGGAGAAAAGAAGGCTCTGAAAAAGGAAGAGAACAAGAGATCAAAATGGGTAAATGATCACTGAAATGTGCATCATCAAGCACTTTCCAGGAGAAGTGCGCAGCTAAAGAAGGAGAACAAATTGATAAATCAATGGCTGAAAAGGAATTTGAACGCAAATTCAAATAGGTGGCGTCCCCTGTATTCAGGAGAACTGCATCAATGTTATCAAGAAGGTTCTCAATAATACGTCCTCTACCGTCTGACTGATTGGATCCCCATAAAAAACTGTGTGCATTAAAGTCACCAACAAGAAGGAACGGTGGCTCAAGCTGATTTATAATATTCTCAAGATCATTCATATTCCAATTAAAATTTGGCAAGTAAATATTACAGACTGTAAACTTTCTAGGTGAATATAATTGTACTGCAACTGCTTGAAGTTGCGTTTGAAGATTACATACTGTATATGGAGTAGGAGAAGTTAAAAGTATCGCAACACCGCCATGTGCTCGTCCGTCGGGATTTACATCATGACGTATGATGTTTAAGCCGCTTAGAGAAAATGAATCTTGAGGTTTGAGATGAGTTTCTTGAATGCAAACACAGCTGGGGCTCTGATCAGCTAATAGCAATTTAAGCTCTGGAAGATGAGTAACAATACCATTGCAGTTCCATTGAAGGAGTTTAAACATTGGAAGTAAGAAAAAAAGGAAAGAAAAATGGTGCTATATAAATAGCTGAAGAGCTCAAAGGTAGAATACAAGCTCTAGGAACGAGGCTTGCCCTTAGGCCAACCTCTTCTATCTTTTTTCTTCTTATTGCGGGCAGAAGAATTCCCGTCGACAGTAGCAGTACTGTCATTGCTGGAATTGTCAGTCTCTTCCGAACGAAGGAGAACGGGAGTGTTCGTCGTAGGTAGGCTGACTTGGGGAGTGTTACTTGTTGGTACACTTGGCATATTAACAAATTTAACACCAGATGAACTGGGTGTAGAAGCAAGAGACGAAGCGGTTGGCGTTTTGAATTGACTTTGAGGAGCAAATAATTGAACAAATTCAGAAAAAACATTTTTAACGATTTTTGCGATCTCTGGCATCAGCAGAGACGCGATGTCGGCACCGTTTAACGGTGGAGGAGAAGCAGGTTTTGATGCAACCTTAGCATAAGAAGTGGTGAAAGTCGTATTACGCTGTACATGCTGCCTTGCTTCCGGGAAGCTACATTTATGAGTGGTTTTGTACTCTAAAATAGCGTATTCCATTTTAAATTTCGGGCAGTTTCTGGAGCTGGCAGGATGGTTACCTTGGCAATTAATACAATTGACATCACCGCATTCGGTTCCGTCATGTGGAGGTTTTCCGCAGATGCAAATTTTTTGATTTTTACAATTGGACGAGGAGTGTCCAAATTGTTGGCAATTGAAGCAGCGAAGAGGGTTAGGGATATACGGACGAACAGGGAGGCGATACATGGCAGCATATATATTTTGGGACATCACAACAATTGAAAGTTAGCACAAGGGATGGGGTATTTTCCTCACGACCGTTTTTCCTACTTATGATCCTTCGCACTTCAACCACACCTTCCTTTTTCAGTTCACTCAAAATTTCATCAGTTGTGCAGTTCAGCAGATCCCTACAGTAGATAACACCCTTAGAAAAATTAAGGGTGTTATGTGGCGTGATAGTAACAACATAATCACCTAGGGTCTTGGCTGCAAGTAATTTTCGTGACTGATCAGCATTTTTTGCTTCAATAAGAAGACCGTCTTTAATTTTCCGGATGGCTTTAACGTCTCCGGCAATAGTTTTCACTAGACGCGAAATAAGAAAGGGGCTTACTTTGCTGAAGTCTCCACTGGCTCTTTTTTACAAACAGGAACATTGGTGCTGGGTCCTCATCGTCAGAATTGACGCGAGCTCGCTTCTCCCTAGGCCCCGGGACCGAGTCCGAAGCCATTTTTAATGTCTGGTGGGCAGAAGCCCCCAGACGAAACCAGAGAAACGAAAAGTAAAAATAAGTATTTTTATTTTATTAAAAAAAAAAAAAAATTTAAATAAAATAAATTGCAGCACTAAATGCCAGAAAAGTAATGAAATAAAGCTCAGAAGCCTTTATTTAATTTATTAAAATAAATTAAAATATTAAAAAAGAAAATGAGAACAAAAAAACGCACCACAGGTGGGCGTGGCCAGTCAGTGAAAAAATTTTTCAAAGTTAAAAAATAAGGAAAACCAGACCTGATTTGAAAAAAATTCACACTGCACTTATTCACAGCACCGCTATGAATCACTTTACACTAAATTCGTAAATTAATTTACGAAAAATACCACTTTTTCACAATAATAACTGCGGACGGCTCGCTGACAGGTGTTACCGCTGACAGGTACGTTCGCTAACTGCTTTGATAATTATCGAAGGATTTGTTGTCGGTTGAGAGGATGGATTTTCTGCCGATGAGCCAATAGAGCTCTTTTATCTTTAAACCCAGCTGCTTTTTTCGTTTGGTTTAAATGTGTTTACTCCAAGTCAGACGTCTGTCTAGGTGCATTGCTAGATATTTGCTTGTGGTAGCTGGAGGTTATTTAGATATACTGGGGTATACTTCGTTGGCTCTAATTCGCCAAATTTTTAACCAACACTTTATTAGATCCAGATTCTTTTGTAAAAGTTGCGAGGCTAATTTTGGGTCCGGATGTGATGCCAGTATTGCTGTATCGTCTGCGTATGTAGCAATTGTTGTTTGATACATGGTAGGAAGATCAGCTGTATACAGAAGATATAGAATCGGCCCAATAACACTTCCTTGTGGTACACCTGATTTCACTGGGTGGATATTAGTGACTGCGTTTTGATATTTTATCTGGAATTGTCGGTTACAGAGGTATGACTTGAAGAGTTGGAAGTACTGGTGGGGTAAGTCACGTTTCAGCTTGAAAAGTAACCCAATGTGCCAAACTTTGTCAAAAGCTTGACAGATGTTAAGGAATGCAACTGAGAAATACATCTTATTTTTAAGGCTATAATTTATAGCTTCTACTACTCTGTGAATTTGTTCAACTGTGGCGAGTTCATGTATGTACCCATATTTATGATTTTGAATCAAGTTTTTCTCCAGAATAATTGGATACAGTCTTGTGAGTAGTGCTTTTTCAAATCGCTTGGATAGAGTTGGTAAAGGCTGATTGGTTTATAGGAAGTTACGTATTCTGGATTTTTACCAGGTTTTGGGATAACAACAATTTTAGCGAATTTTCATTGACTTGGGAAATAACGGAGTCAAAGGATTGCATTGAATAGGTTAGTTAGGTGTCAGATGTATTTCACTGATAGTTCCTTGAGTAGTTTTATAGTGATAAATTCCCACGACTAGTTCTTAACCAATACCAATCATAATGCAGAACACTTGAAAATTCAACCAATAGGAACAGTTTTATACTGATAACGGGAATTTTACCCCGATAAATTCCTACAACTAGTTTTTAACCAATCATGATGCAAAACACTTGAAAATTCAACCAATACGAACAGTTTTATATTGATAAATTCCCACGACTAGTTTTTAACCAATCATAATGCAAAACACTTGAAAATTCAACCAATGGGAACAGATTTATATTGATAAATTCCCACGACTAGTTTTTAACCAATCATAATGCACAACATTTGAAAATTCAACCAATACGAACAGTTTTATATTGATAAATTCCCCCGACTAGTTTTTAACCAATCATAATGCAAAACACTTGAAAATTCAACCAATGGGAACAGATTAATATTGATAAATTCCCACGACTAGTTTTTAACCAATCATAATGCACAACACTTGAAAATTCAACCAATAGGAACAGTTTTATACTGATAAAATCCCGTTGTCCGGGTAATGGGAGTTTTAACAGAGTTTTACCGCGGTAAAACCCCGTTGCCAGGGTTACAGCGATAAAACTCCCGCTACCAAGGAAACAAATAATTGTTACTGTCAATCACTGTCAGTGTGACAGTTAATTAATATTTCAAGTAACATTTTGTTTTGTCTTTGGAATTTATCTCATCAAATACTACGCGACGTCTCTGATTTTCTCAGATAAATTTTTATTTTTAAGAACTCATTTTCTTTGTTTTTAAGCAAAACCACTCAAGCAAACTGACATTAGGTAAAACCCCTCCTCCTTCGGAGTCGGGATTTACCATGCAGTTTGCTTTCGTGGTTGTTGCTCAGCAAAAAAATTCGTGCAAAAATAAACATTTATCGATAAAATCAGGTCTTGTGATATTACCCTCGATTATTTCACTCATTACAAATTTGACCAATTTGAATGTCTAATTTTCCATAGTTGTGCATTGCACCATGCTGTTTATTCGCGATTAAATTGAAGCTAGCTTTTATATGCAAATTTTGAAGGCATATTTAGCTGGATAATTAGTTGCAGATGCAAGATACTTACATGTTTTTTACCTTTACTGGTATTCTATATCTTTAAACATGCTGAATTATTCAATTCAAGCTATTTTTATTTACAAATTTTTGACATTTATTTGACAAATAAAAAGAAAAACAATCAATTTGCTATAGTTACACTATAACAACATAGTTTTATAGTGCTTTTTGTTTATGTGTACCGATTGTATCAAAATCAACGTTTTAGTACAATTTCATTGCCAAAAATTAAAGTTTATGCTATGAATTCATGAAATAATCTTGACAACCCCTCGTGCAAAAGAATTGAATCGATTAAATTTGATGTCTAACTTATTTATAAAATTTTGCTTTTAAAAAAGTGTTATCGTACATAATAATTTAAGATAAAATCTTATTATTATGTACTCAAACACTTTTTAAGCAAAATTTATTGCATAAGCTAGACATGTCAAATTTAATCCATTAAATTCTTAGCACTCGTGATATAACTATTGATTATTTCATTCATTACAAATTTAACCAATCAGAATGTTTCATTTTCCGTTGTTGTACATTTTAGATAAGTGATTAAACAGCACCATGCTGTTTAATCGCGATTAAATTGAAGCTGGCTTTTATATGCAAAATTTGAACATGTTGAAGGCATATTTAGCCGGATAATTAATTGCAGAAGCAAGATACTTACATGTTTTTTACCTTTACTGGTATTCTATGTCTTCAAACATGCTGAATTATTTAATTAAAGCTATTTTTATTTACAAATTATTGACATTTATTTGACAAATAAAAAGAAAAACAATCATTTTGCTATAGTTACACAACTATATGCTATACTTACATAACAACATAATTTTATGGTTCATTTTGTTTATGTGTGTACCATTTTATTTATGTGAAAATGTGTCAAAATCAACGTTTTAGTACAATTTCTTCGGCAAATATTAAGTTTATGCTATGAATTCATGAAATAATCTTGACATATACCCCTCGTGCTAAAGAATTGAATCGATAAAATTTGATGTCTAGATTATTTACAAAATTTTGCTTTTAAAAAAGTGTTATCGTACATAATAATTTAAGATAAAATCCCTCGACCTGCGGTCTCGGATTTTTTCAAATTATTATGTACTCAAACACTTTTTAAGCAAAATTTTATGCATAAGCTAGACATGTCAAATTTATGGTGCAATTCTAAGCATAATCGTAAGGCTCGTAAGGTGTTCTCGTAAGACTCGTAACAGTTTACGAATCAAAGAGCAATTCTGTGCAAAACTATTGCTTACGATCACTCGTAAATATCTTACGATTTCTCGAAAATTTTACGTTGAGAGGGTAACTGGACGTAACATTACGGTTTTGATTTTTCTCTATAATCATTGCTCAATTTTGTCTATAAAATGAAAGAAAATATAAATATTTGGAATATTGCTCTCCTTCTTGTTGAATATAACAGGTAATGCATAACAAAAATATGTTAATTATACGTCAAGAAAAATTACCTTATTACATATTTTAGAAATTACTTGCTTCTCTTGCGCAGACACAGAAATAAAAGATTTGGTAAACCCATTTGATATTATTATTGCAAATTTCAAACAAATGTATAGATTGGATCAGCAATGGACAACCAATTTTATTTGTAATATAGAACCATTTTATAATCCATCAAATTCAAGAATTCCATTGCATATTATAGCATTCCATTTATATTTAAATATATCGGGTGATTAAATAAAAATGGCATCAAATACTGCCAAGAAAAATTTTTCGTATGTCATAATTGACAATGACACATGTCACCGATTGTAGACGATGAGGATGTAAATGAAGATCTTGTTAATAATTCGCAGAGAAGACTATTTTTCTTAAAATTTGTAATGAAAACTCATCACATGGTTGTATTTGATAATTACATAAATTAAAAAAAAACAACTGTCATATTCAATATTCAGATACTGTATTAGCAATGAAGTTAGACACTGACCGTAAAATATGACGTCAATCGTAAAGCTAAATCTGTAACGTTCGTCGATACAGTTTTCTGTATAGAATTGCATTTATCGTAAATCTGTAACTTGACTTGTTACGATTGTCTCGTACACTACGGTTTTACGATTTTACGATTAAATATAAAAATTGCTTAGAATTACACCATTAATCGATTAAATTCTTAGCACTCGTGATATAACTATTGAATATGTAGTGTCTGTATATTCTTGTATCGTGGGCTATATTTCGTTTCTTGAATTTTGTTAAATTGTTCTTGTTTTTATATGTCTCTGTCTCTATTTTTCCATGTTTCTATTATAGATTCTTCATTTTGTTCCTTTCTCTCTATTTCTAGGACTGTAAATCCATTTCTTTCATAATATGCTTTTCTAGTTTTTCCCCATTTTGTGAGTTTGGATTTATCTTCATTTGAAGGTTTTATTGATTTCCAGAAATCTGGTAGTAATGTGTTCTCTGAAACTGTCCCTTTTTCTTCATACTTAATGACTCTCTTTCCTGTTTCACTTATATGATTCATGTATTAAGGAATCACGTATGTTTCTATGTTATCAGTATTTTGAAAATTTAGCCTTCAATTCCTGAATAAAATTTTATCGTTTGACATTGATAATGAAAATAAGTGTGTTCTTATTATACCTTATAACATGTAGTAGATAAAATATATTAATAGGGACTTTTCTTAATCTTTCAAAGGTAGGTATCTTCTATAGATAACTCAAACAATTCTCTATTTTGCCCTGGAGCAGAATTTTTGCCGATAAATAACACATAAAACCAAGAACAATTGGATATTCACTGCGAACGACTAACACAATTTCGCAAACGTGCAGTAATCTGCAACGTCACGTGAGTTGATTAATCGCTCCAGATAAGCCGGCTGTAAATAGATTAAAACTAGTTTTATATCAATAATATAATTTATGACAAAAACAGCCTCTACTAATTTCGACGTGTCTTACGTTGTTTTCAGAAACTACAATATATGGACATTAATATTTGGACAGTTACAAAAAGTGCACAACTTCCATATATACAGAATGTTTCATAACTTCAGGTACATACGTTAATGGTATATGTTATTTGATCGCAAAATTATTTTCCATATTTCCCAGTCCAAAATTTTCCATTGCCACTGCCACTGCGTGGATGATTATGTTAATAATTATCGTTTCATTAAAAATAATTAAATTTTGTTTGTTTATTTTACTAGTATTATGGAATTTAAATTGTTGATTACCTACTTCATTGTTTGTGTTTAATAGGAAAGCGAATCCAGTGCAGTACTACAAAATATGTTTTAGATAAACAATCCTTAATTTTCGAATTAAAAAAAAAATTCTTTCAGATTCGTAATCAGCATATCAAACAAATAAATATATATATCATCACGCCTTTTACCCTATTAAGGGTGTGGCACTCTGCTTACTCAGATCTCGGTAGGTGATCTATTTTGGCGTATGAAATGCGGTTACCAGCTGTCAAGTCACAGCCCCCATAGTTGTTAGTGGAGGGGGAACCACAGGGGTAAATTTAAATTGGGAACTGTCGGTACTGGGATTCGAACCGAGGATCTCACGATCAAACAACATATACCATTAACGTATGTACCCGAAGTTATGAAACACCTGTATATAATTTTTTAAATATTCTGTAATTTTTCTGAGAAAAATTCACGTAAGTTGTGCACTTTTTGTATTTATCCAAATATTTATGTTCATATATTGTAGCTCCTGAAGAAGACGTAAGAGATGTCGAAACTAGTATAGATGGTTTTTTTTAAATAAACCAGTGACTGATGACCAAGTGTTTTTTTACCATAAATTATATTATTGATATAAAAACTCGTTTTATCCTGTTTATTGGCGGCTTATCTGGCGCGATTATCATCTCAGGTGAAGTGGTAGATTGCTGCACACTTGAGAAATTGTGTCAGTAGTTCGCAATGAATATCCAAGTGTTCTTTGTTTTCTGTGTGTTGTTTATCGGCATCAATTCTGCTCCAGGGGAAAATAGAGAATTGTTTGAGTTATCTATAGTACATTTAAATGATTTTCATGCAAGGTAGGTGCAATTCTTATGTTATAAAAATTAGTGGTATTATAAGTAGTAATTATGTTTCAGTTTTAACATGATTAATACTTTTTTACAAATCGATACTAAGGTACACGATATTACTAGGAAGTTAGCCTAAAATTAAAATTTACACTTATGTCAATATTTTACTTCACAGACTCTAATGTTAAACTTGAATTAGAAACCTGAAATAACAAACAAATTTTTATATAATATTATTGGTGAATTTAAGTACTATTATTTAGCTTTGATAATAATTTATCGAATTTAGTGCAGATTACATGCAGAACCACGTCTTAGAATATACAAAAAATAATTAAAATTATAATAAAATTTGACACTTGACACAGCTAGCTGACGTTTTACAAATACATAATGCTATTTATTTATGTTTTTAAAGAACAATTTAATAATTTCGGAAAAATATAATGTATGCCTCGGTACTAAAGTATTTTTTATTATTCATTGGTTTATTATAAATTCCATATTCGTAATAAAAAAAATTATACTTTGGTACATTGATATACAAAAAACTATTAAATATTAGTTAATACAAAATAATTGTAAATTGACTTAAATGTTTAATTTTCAACAAATTTTTAAATAAGTGTCATTATTTATATACTTGTTAATTAATATTAAAATTTGTAAATTATTTCAAACAAAAAGTGCAGATCTCTGTATAGATATTTTAATTCTTTATGCAAGCCATAATAGTTATTTACGATACAAGTATGGAAAGCTAGTCTTTAGTCACGAATGGCTGAGTGACTAAAGATGCTTTACGTATGTGTATCGTACAATATTATATTTTATCTACGATATAATGAAAAAAATCCAATAAATATAAAATAATATTTTTAATTATGAATTAGGATACTTATAAAAATGAGAAGTTTGCCATTATCAATTCTTTTTGCAATTTTGATTTCAAAATTTTAATCACTCTTTGCTCGGCAACCCGTGACTATTGAAATCTTGTTATTAAACAACCGTTTTACAAACTTAAAACAATCAACAAAACATTAATTTTACGCGGTATCGTAGGAAAAATCAATTAACCAATGTATTTCTTTATTATTTATAGCTGTGAAAATGTAACATTAACAGTTTATTTATATACCAGTGCTGAGAAATGAGTGTTCGGCTATTCAAAGAATAACCATGACTGTCAAGGCTAAAGTCAAGGAAAACAACATTGTGAGATCGCTTATCATATTTCATGGAAAAAAGCGTAGGCAATATTTTTTATGCATCTGCCCAATACATATTAAAAAATTGTATATAAAATTTTTTATTTGAATTTGGAAATAAAGAACGCCAAAATCGTCATTAAAAGCTTTAAAATCAGAATTATTAATCCATTATATTGCATTATTGCAATGAATGCGATAAGTGACATTTAACTCACGGAGGTAGATAAAATATTGAACGATACACATACGTAAAGCATCTTTAGTCACTCAATGGTCTTACGGGCTGAAGATAGTTCAACATGAACATGACTTTTTTTAAATAATATATCATTATTACAATAAATGAAACATATAATGTTTTATACCTACATTTGTAGATAAAAGTCCAAAGTTTTGTAATAAGTTTTAAAAAGCTAATTTTGTTTTGCAAATTATACATGAATATTATTTTCAAAGTAGTAAAATTTATGTCACATATTCCCATGAACGACTACAATAATATAAATGCTTCGTATATTTATAAATATGATCGTCTGTAACATACTAAAATTATTTTCCATTTGTTTCTCAAAAACTGTAAATTCAAATGGAAAATAAACTTAGTATGTTATAGATGACCATATTTATAAATAAACGAATTATTTGCATTACTAGTCGTTAATGGGAATGAGGAACACAGTGTCAAAGTTCTAAACTTTTGACCAACTAGACTACAACTAATATTTTTTTATAGTTTAATGTTATAGCTATTCTTTTCATCAACATATATAAATACTAGAATGTTCAAAGACTTCACAGTAATAATTGTTTTGTTTTTCGATAAGAATAATTGTAAGAAATAATTTATTCAAATTTGAATTTGCAATACAAAATTCATGGGAGTGAACGAACCCAGCCTGTGAAATGTACTTCATCTGACATTGTATTGTACAAGTCATTGTAAAAAAAACCATGAAATTTTGACGGATGGAGTATGTTGGACCATAAAGAACATGAAAACAAATGAATACAGAATTTGCTGTTTAAAAAAAATAATAAAGGTTTCGTTCTTCGAAGCGTATGTTTGACCATAAAACACTCGCTACGCTTGTGTTTTAATTGATCCATTCCTTACTAAAGACTAGCTTTACCTACTTGTATCGTAAATAACTAAAACGGCCTTTAGTATTAGCTTAATAAAAAAAACGTAAATAAATGTAGTAACTATACAAAAAGAAAGTATAAACTTTTTTTGTTTTAATTACAATTATTTAATGAGTAGATTGTAACAATATTAGCCCAGAAACTATTGTTGATTACCAGGCTATTTTATTTTCGTGATAGATTTGAAGAGGTGAACAAAGCCGCTTCTCCTTGTAAGGAATTGAATTGCATCGGCGGCTTCTCTCGAGTGTACACAGCCGTACACGGACTCATCCAGAGTCGGCCCAACGCAATATTCCTCAATGCAGGCGATAATTATCAAGGCACACTTTGGTACAATATATACAGATGGAATGTGACTCAATATTTTCTAAATAAGTTACCTACTGATGCTTATGTAAGTATGTGTATTATTAATTCAATACTATATGTTTCTACAAATGTATTATAATAGTCTTATAATTGCTACTGCATTTGCGGCATAGAAGTTAAGGTCTGTCTGTAGATCTGTGTGGATCTCTGGAGGATATATATATATATATATATATATATATATATATATATATATATATATATATCCTCCAGAGATCTACACAGATCTACAGACAGACCTTAACTTCTATGCCGCAAATGCATATATATATATATATATATATATATATATATATATATATATATATATATATAACGGTCCATTACTATCTGTAATATAACTGTTCTATGATGTACTCGTAAATGATAGAATGAATATCAGTAAGAGATATTTTGTCATTGTAGACTTTGGGAAACCACGAATTCGATCACAAAATAGCAGGAGTTACGCCATTCATCAAGGCGTTAAATGCACCAACTGTAGTCGCAAACATCAACGATACCTACGAGGCTGAATTTCAGGGCACTTATCAGAAAAGTACGGTTCTACATAGAGGAGGTAAAAATATTGGTATTATCGGAGTAATTGCCAAAAACACTAATGTAAGTATTTATTTATTTAATTATTATTTTTTAGTTACGCATTTTTTATAAATATTTATTTATTGATCTCATCGTCAAACCTTTAGGCCGACACTTAGAACTTAACGGGCGAACATCTGTTATCCGTACAAGCAGAGCTGAGCAAAATACTCAAAGAAAGTATTTGAAATACAAATACAAAATACTGTATTCATGTATTTGTAAAATTGAAATACTAAACTCTGTTTAATCTGAAATAAGTACTGAAAATACTAAATACCGAATGTATTTCATGGGTATCAAATACAATAATTTGGATTACAAATACCAGTATTTTAATAAAACAATTATTTCAAATACAAAATACAGTTTAAAATACCGTTAACTTATTTTTAAAAAATTACTAGTAAATTAAACAAAATTTTTATCGGACAATGCAAAACGTCGAAATGTATTTATTATTGAGGCGGAATAAAAAATTATTTCAACGGCCGCTGAGGAAGGTAAACACGTATTATATTTAATGTCCGACCGTTACGTGATTGTTTTCATAACTGCCCAGATCTCGAGCGTTATAAATTTGACGTTGTTGCTATTGGACACAGAATACATAAACACTGACTTCTATTGGCTGATAGAAACCAACACTGACTTATATTGTCAGATAGAAATTGTAAACAATTGTAAGAATATTGCGTTACCTAGTTACAGTGTTTGCAAGCAAATAGATTAATCTCTTTAACGAAATCATACAACTAATAAAATGTATGGAAGGAGTATAGACAAAGATAGTCTGTAACCTATACAGGGCGATAGAGATAGAGAGATGAAATTCCACCCGTCACGTGACTTTCATCTCAATATGACAAGAACTTGGTTTGACGTTTGACGTGTGAGTAGAATACTGTTTGGTGGTAAAATTCTGTTATGCATAAATTGTAAAAAACGGGCTACAAAAGACGGTGTTTCATCTGACAGGTAAATATTTAATACAGTTTTCCGAAAAAATGTGGAATTAACCAAGAAAAGGATATTAAAATTATTAAAATTTTCAACCTAATGAAATATATGAATTCGTGGAAAACATTTTTTTGATTTTGGCATACAGCATTTTACAGCCAATATAAGAGAGAGATAGTCATAAATATCTGAAATTACAGAGTGGGAGAAGAACAGCACATTCGTACCACGTGACTGGTGGCATGAAAATGTGTTATCCTTCTCCCACTACCTAATTTTAGATATGACTATTTCTCTCTTATGTTGGTTATAGATTACTGTATTAAAAACATAGTCAACGCTCCATCCATATATATTACTAAATCTACGAACGAAATACAATGATAGGATAAAAATTGTTACAAATCTTTTATAAAATAATATATCAGTCGGACATTAAACGTTGGACGCACCACGGGCGTTAAATGGACAATAATTCCTTAGGCCAATGTGCACACCTCAACCCAGAGGCCCTCGGCATCACACTGTTGACCTCACGCATTATTGTCCTTATAACGCCTTTGATACGTTAATTACTATTGTAAATAGTTCTCTAATCATCGGGTAATTGTTTAACGCTGTTATGTGTGTTCGTTTATCCTTTACCTATGTACTGTGACGTACTCTCGTAGGTCACAAGGAGTTTGGCTTAGGTTGCTCGGGCACCAAACGGTCCGGATAGCGGGATCGGGATAGTCCAGGGTTTTGAATTGACAAGAATAGTGTAGAAGTGTTGTGGTGTAGGTTAATTGAATATGTGTTGTGTTGTATACAGAGGATGCGAATGTCATCTCCAGCGGTGCCGCCCTAAGCTAAAGCGTCGGTATGACCCGGAAACTCACGTTTTCGCACTAGGTATTACCCTTTGAGGATGCAAATGCTAGCTCGGCAGGTCGTGCTACTGCACAAAACGACGCGGCTAAAACGGTAACCTGAAGGGCTTTAATGAGCGGGGACGGACGGTGACGGATGGTAATGATGTCTGGTAAAATAGGTTTACTCGCCGAGGATGCTAAAAGCCAGCTGCACGAGTCGCACTACTTAGCAAGAGGAAACGGTAGCTAGGAGGGCTTTAACGAGCGGGGTGAGACGGTGACGGACGGTGACGGACGATAACGGTAACATACAAATTAGGTTTACTCGCCGAGGGTGCTAAAAGCCAACTCCACGAGTCGCACTACTTTGCAAGACGGAAAACGGACGGAAACGGACGGTGATGGTTTCTCGCCAACTAGGTTTACTCGTTGAGGATGCTAAAAGCCAGCTCCACGAGTCGCACTACTTTGCAAGACGGAAAACGGTAAACAAAATAATACGGAAACTCACCAAGTACCTTCTCTCTTGCCTATGCCACGTATTCTTGAAGAGTCGAAATGGCTGAAACGGTACCGGAACGGATGCTCAGAGGCAAGTCTCGAGATCGAGTCAACGTCTAGGGCTGATGATCGGAAATAAATTGTGTGAATCGTGATTCTAGCCCGGTTTTTTATACTTTTTTGCTAATTTTTCCGAAATAAACTTGTACTTCGTGGTTGCTACTTTGTATTTAAATTGGCGGTGGTGGTCGAAATCGGAAAAGGGGTTGCGAATGCGTTCCCGCGGCCGACACTAACTCCATTCGCGAGCCCTCAAAAAACGGATCACGGCAAATATAAATTTGTATAATCGGATAACAGGTAGCGCAGTTATTTAGAGTAAACTATCAAAACTAGATCAAATATTAGTATCTAGGTCATTAAATGTACAAAACATGGTTCATGATTATAGATATCTCACAAGAGGTAGATGGAACAATCACAGTCGAATATTGCAAGCCGGATCTCGGTGATGTTATAAAAAAAACTATTCTTGGTGATTACAAACTCAGTGACGACGAGTAGCTTCGTCACATTACTGAATTATTTCTAACTTAATTTTATAGTAGTCTGATTGTAATTATTGTAATATAGTATTAATGTTCATTTTCTCTTCAAATTCTGCTGTTGTTTAATAGAGCAAAGTGACCAAATTATAGAATAGGATCGTCAACCCGGCAGCGGGCAGGTGAAAAATTTTATTATCAGGATATCAAAATTTTTTGACAAGAAATCTTGATTCTTGATTATATTTTACTGAATTGTCTTGGGAAATAGAAAATACTTCTTGTCTTAGTCTTGTCTTGATTTCAAGACAAGATCAAGAGTATATCTTGATTCTTGTGAAACACTAAGTGACTCCTATGTAAATAACTATTCAATGATTAACAAATTATTATTGAGTTAATTTGTTAAATTATTATTAAACTATTGATTCTAATTTCCGATAGATAATGTAGGTGTCAGATTACCTCAGTGATACATAATTAATATTTTAATTCTAGGAACTGTCATCCACAGAAAAACTAATATTTACTGACGAAGCCGAAGCAATAAACAAAGAAGCTGAGCGGCTTGTCAATGAAGAAGACTGCAAAATAATAATAGTTCTTTCACATTGCGGTTACGACGTAGATATAGAAATAGCTAAGAAAGTAGCACCACATGTCAATGTCATAGTCGGTGGGCATTCACACACGCTGCTGTACAGCGGCACGCCTCCTTCAGGAGACACGTCCAGGGGGCCCTACCCCACGGTCGTCAACAGAGACGGTCGTAATGTTCTAGTCGTTCAAGCTGCTGCGTACACCAAATATTTGGGAAACCTGACTGTATGGTTCAATGACAACGGAGATGTTGTTAATTGGGAAGGAAATCCTGTGTATCTGGATGCGAATGTTAAACAAGGTTGGTCAAATATTTATTCATGCTTGTATATAAACAAGTATTTATACGAAATACAAAATGTTATAGGGATATTATAATAATACCTAATTTTATTGAAAATCCTTATTTTAGTGTCTTACACTCGGTCTTACAATTATGTTTTATATTTTTCTTTTTCTAGATTAAATCACAATTTGATAACTTTAATTTATATTTAGTTGGAAGAATCATTCATAATATTATGAAAAATTTTATAAACGAATTTCACTTATTTGTTACAACAAGGTGCCGATAAATGCCATCGTAAATTTCATAAAATACCTGCTTTGAAGCAGGCACATCGTTTTCTAAGTGCCTAAACCGCGCCCGGCAAATAGAGAAATGCGCGATTTTTCGTCTAATTGCCTGATTCCGCCAGTCAAATAGAAGAATGAAGTAAAATTCATCTAATTGCCGGCATTTCACTAAATGCCTAGACATTTAGCTAAATGCCTACGACATATACGTAACATTTAACTTGAAAAATCTAAGTAACTCGATAAATATAAAAAGTTAATATTTTCGAAGAGGCCATTGACTTATGCAAAAATGAGGAGTGAGGGGGGCAACTTTAAAATCTTAAATAGAGCCCCTATTTTTTATTGCAGATTTGGAAACTCTAAAAAATATTTTTTTTATTCTGAAGTTGTAGCTCTTATAGTTTTCGACATCCCAGTGTATAAATAAGTAAATATATTTTTTGCTGGGGATTAGTATTTTGCTAGCAATAAGAAATATAAAAAGCTTCAATAGATTTCTAAATAAAATTTATACAGTTCAATATTTATTGAATTATTATTATATTACAATTAGTGAGGTATTGTTTCTAGTAAACAATAATGCATACAATATTAATTAAATTTGTCATATTTTCAATATATTTTAAACATAACATGTTTATTACAGATCCAGATATAAATAGAGAAATAAATGTCTGGAAGGAATCTGTGGACGTCTACAGTAACCGAGTGCTTGGTTCAACGAACGTGGAGCTCAGTAACAGCGGCTGCCACTCACGCGAATGTAACCTGGGGAACTTCCTCACAGATGCCATGGTCGATAGCGTAAGACTCTTGTTTTACATTTACAGTATCAAGTAGAATGTATGGTCTAAAACTAAAATGATCCATTTAAGGAAAATCTGTCGCTATAAATAAAATAGTTGTGGACGCTAGGTGTGAAATCTAATGGATCACGGCGTAAACGGAACATATTCAGCGTTCGATGTTTACGCTACATAATCTTAATTATTATTAGTGGTCAGTTTTCTGTATTGTAGAAATGTATATAAATATTTTTTTAATATTAAGAGTGGTCGTGGAAATGTAAAGGCAGAAGAGGCACGTGTCTATGTAGTCGAGATGATAAGGGAATATTTAAAATAAAAGATTTTTTTTATGTGGTTACCTCTTCTACCCTTAGGGGTGGAAAAAAAGAATCATCATACCCTTAAGAAGGTATTTAAAAAGAAATTAATAGGGCCAAATTAGATGTATACTCATACACCCTATCCATAAAAAAGCGCATCAAAATCGGACTACTCTACAAAGAGTTATGCGTGGTCATACATAATAAAAATATACTCATCAACTTGAGAACCAGCTCATTTTTTTTTCATCGGTTAAAAATAATATTAATGGGTGTTTTGATTGGTATGTTTGTGTTTAGGTTTATATGTAAATTAAATGAAGTCTATTTTATAAAATATTCGTAATTTATTGAAAATCCGGTATCCGCCGGATAGTAACCTAGTAACGGTATCCAGCCGGATAGGCCGAATGCCGGATAGTTGTCGGATATCCGTTTCATCTCTAATTATTACGTTTCAAAATACCAGTGTAACAAAGACTTTGTACGATTCTGATAAACAAGCGATAATCCGGATGCCGCCTTTGGGGATAACGTTCCGCATAAAATCGTTGATTCGTTGTGATAATGTTGCATTTTGCCCCACTTCTCCATACACAAGTAACATATCCACTAATTCATTATTGCCGAATGCATTCATATTTAAATTACTAAAATTCATAATAATTGAAATTCAATACTAATATGACACCCAAGAGCAGAGAGCTACCGTCTTTTAAGAAAATTAATTAAACTTGTTCATTACACAATATCAGCGTTGGATTAGATTATTACATACATTGTTAATATTTGAATGAAACAATACAAACATTTATGAAACTAGTCACACTCAACATGTTTCCTTTGTAATCGACCCTTAATAGTGCAAATTTTTTTAAAAATTTTTGTTTCATCATCAGTACAACTAGTTATAAAATTAATAGTTTGATCCGTAAGTTCAGAAACACCTATAACGGACGCGGCAACGACAAGTTGAAATTTGTCGACATATGCCGCCGAGTAAATGACGCAACGCCGGCTTGTTCGAACTAGTCCGCTCGCTCCACAATAGAGAATATTCCAGGCACTTCTAGAAACAAGGAACCGGATATATAAAAGAGTGAATCACCAGAGTCAGTCAGTTAGTTAGTTGACTCAGGCTGAGTTTGTCAGTTGACTCAGTTGACTCCTAAGCTACTATGGAGAACTTGTGAACATAAATATATCGCTCGGTTTGAACATAAATATATAGTCTTAAATAAATATCGATCGGCTAGTTTATATAAATAATAGTGTTTTTCACATTAGTGATCAGTGTTATTGTAGTTAGTTGTATTCGTTATTTTAGTTTTTTAAATATAGTGTTAATTAACTTTTACTCTTTATTATACTAATTATTAAGTATTTGTTATTAATAATATTAGTTTTTACACATCCTATAGACATATAATTTTATGTAAATCTCAATTTTGTAACGGACTGATAGATTTATCCAAAATCAATAGACCCTACAAGGTATTTGGTATTCACCATGTTTCCTTTACAACCACCCTTAATTTTGCGAAATTCGGTATAATTCTTATGTGTGCAATGAAATAAGTATTCTTATAAATATGTCTGTGCCAGCGTGTCGAATAAAATAAAATCTAAACTTTTAAATTTTTTTCACACATTAGTTTTTCTCATTTACCATCTCTTGAGATCCGTAAATTCATAATTTTCTAGTTATTACAGCATAAATGCCGCACTAAGTAATAAATAATGTGTCATACATTGTATATATTGAATCTAATAATATACCTATAATTTCAGTACGTGTCCAAAGCAGAGCCCAATGCTTGGACGTATGCTGCCGTCGCTATCATAAATAGTGGAGGAATCCGCACTACCTTATCTCCAGGAAGTAAGAATATAATTTTATTTTTGCCCACACCCACAATCTTATACTTCTTCTTCCAATGCTAAAGAAATCAAAATTATTTTCTGTAAAATATTTCAGTATTTGCAATTGATATTCCTATATACGAGTATTTGTTCTTACAAACAAATAGCAGTAAAATATATCTATAATATTAAATATGTGTTAAATCAACTATAAAATTTTTCAATTAATATTATTTGTATATGGTGTTTGAGCAAGTCGTATGGTGTGTACAACAGATTTTGTAAATAATTTGTTCCTATTGTTTACAAACAGATTCATACTTAAGTACAGTTCAAAATTAAAATTACTGGTTTACTCAGTGTTAACTGAATAATATTTCAGAAACTAGTACTTGTTTAAAGATTATTACAATCCTGTTCGCAGATCGTAATAGCTTTAAATAGAAATCATTGCACTCTGAAATGTAATTAGGAATTAATGAATTTCGAATTTCGTTAGTATAATTAACTAATTTTGAATGTGTTTGTTATTATAGACATTACATACGGCGATCTCGTGACCACTTCACCTTTCGAGAGTAGAATTGATGTGGGAGAGCTAACAGGAGCGGAAATCAAAGAATTTTTAGAATATTCCGTTGACGACTCGAAATACGAGTTCTCGTTTATGCAATTATTACAGATTTCAGGTCAGTATTAATTAATTAAAATAATAAAATATTTATCAATATAAATAGAGAAATCAGCTTGCGTCTAATTATGAATATATTCGTACAACAAGTTTACAAATTCGGGTCAACTTTTGGACCCGAGCAGATAAGACCGATTCTTAACGTTATTTGATGCCCTGAACTCAGATCTTCAATCCGTGTGTCAAGATTGGTTCTAGTTTAGCTTATAACGGCTATCAGCTGCCCACGTTGCATCGAACATCTTTTGGAACTTGTTTTTGTAGTGTGATTGTGCTTCGCAACGTGTGAAAATGCAGAGAAAACATTGTAGAGTCGATTCAAAGTATTTTTGTTACGTTTGTGGATGTTATATTCTCAGGAAACAAGGAAAAATCATGACAAATGCATTCAAAGATGCAGTACTTAATCAAGTTGTTTCCAAAACTGTCGTACGCAAAAATCAAAGAAGGAATATTTGTCGGACTTGATATTCGAAAACTAATGGCTGATGCAAAGTTTCAAAAATATTTAACACCTAATGAAGCAGCAGCATGGGCATCGTTTAAAAGTATTGTTCACAACTTTCTTGGTACCATAAAACACCGGATTACAGACAAGTAATCGACAATTTTTTGCAAAATTACCACAAGATTGGAGCTCGAATGTCTCTCAAGATACATTTTCTGCATTCACATCTTGATTTTTTTCCACGAAACTTGGGCGACACGAGCGACGAGCAAGGAGAGCGGCTACATCAAGATATAGCGAAAATCGAATACCAAGGATTTTGGGACGAAGACAAGATGCGCGACTACTGTTGGACCCAAATGCATGAAACAGATCCCAAGAAGTATAAAAGACTCAGTTTAACCTCTATTCATTTCTGATTTATACTTTTAAATTCAATAAATGGCCGTTAATTGCCAAAAATAGTACAATAATGAATTTATTGAATATTTCGAAAACTAGAACCAATTTTAAAAAACGGGTTGCTAATTTGGATTCAGCCCCCAAATTTACCTTATAAACAGCTTTTGGTTGCTAAGGTCCAAAACCGTGTATACTTGTGAATATTAAGTTTTGACAACGGATTTGAATTTAACGACTTTCTAAAGGAGCGTTTATAAGGCCGGTTTTTAGCCCAATTGGAAAAACAATAAAAATTCATGAATTTTGTATCTTATCTAAATCGAATTTAGCTCAAATGAACCCAACTACACAACCCCTACACCTACACACCCCCAATACCCTACCCATCCCAACAACTTAGAGCCAGACAAGTAAAACTGAATTGCTTGTCTGGCTCAAAGATATAAAATTCATACATTTTTATTGTTTTTCGAATTGGGCCGAAAACCGGCCTTATGGACCCTCCTCCTTTGTATAAAATATATTTTCTTTCTTAAAATTACATGAAAACTGGAAGTAACATTCAAATTTAGAAGCATTGTATTTGTACGTCGTGTTATAATAGTGTTACGTTAGTAACTGACGGGTTCGGTGAAGTTTAATAATCAATAATTAAAACAACTATTAAAAGTTACAAAAAGTTTATTTACAAACACTTACATTTATTTAAACTACTTATTTATTTTTATACACGTATTACTAAATACAAAATAACGAATAACCAATACTGAACTAAGAATATTACACAAGAAATATTTATTTACACTATTTATATTCATTAAGCAAACGTTTAATTTATTTCCACTATATTCGGTATGTACTAAACAGCGTATCAGAGTCGAATGCCCCCACTGGGTATGCAAGCGCATTTATATACCGGTTGAGCTGGCGGTCTGAAAAGATCTATTACATTCATTAAAGGAACATTTCGAGAACGATGAGTCATCGTTGCGCGCTGTCTGTCCAGTTCCGTACTGGCTCGTTACAATAGAAATGAATTTCAACTAAATCATTGTATTTTTTCGTGCTTCTTTGAAATTCTAGGAATGAAAGTTGTTTTCAACACAACCAACCCTGTGGGCTCCCGAGTCGTTTCCTTGAAGATCGTGTGCCGCGAGTGCTCTATTCCCAGGCTACAGCGCTATGAGCCGGACACGCTGTACAGACTGGCACTACCGTCCTTCATAGCTAACGGAGGTGATGGCTACGCCACTATAAGAGACAAGCTGCGAAACCGCGAATCAGGCCCTGTAGATCTAGAGGTGTTCGAGAGATACGTCACAAAGATGTCACCCATTACTGCGGGACTAGAAGGCAGGATTGTAATGCTCTCGTAATCGCAATTTCACTGCATAATAAACAAAATGTAATCAAAATACTTATCAATAAATGTTCAAGAAATATTGTATCCCCTTGCGTTTTATTAATTTAACCTCGTATAGCTTTCTGTAACGACTTGTTGTTCCACATAATTTCACAGTGGGACGCATCTCTGCGAAGCTATTTACCCCGATATTTAGAATCATTGGCGGCTAGGCAGGGGATGCAGGTGAAGCGGTGCTTCAACCTTACCACGAAATTCAAAACAAATATAATTTTAAAAAGTAATAAAATAAATAAATAAATATATCATCACGCCTTTTACCTATTACGGGTGTGGCACTCTGCTTACGCAGATCTCGATAAGTGATATATTTTTTCGTATGAAGTGCGGTTACCAGCCGTCAAATCATAGCCCCCAAGGATGTTAGTGGAGGAGGAACCACAGGGGTAAATTTAAATTTGTAACTGTCGGCAGTGGGATTCGAACTGAGGATCTCACGATCCACAGTCCGACACGTTACCTCGGAGCTATTTACCTAATAAAAAAAAAGTAATTATTTTTTATTTTGTTAATATTAATTTATAGATTTTATTATTACGCGTTGAATTAGTTATAAATTTAAATAGAAAACTCAAAAAAGAAAAAAATACATTTAAGCTACCACCACACCAGGCATGCAACGCCAGTTGCCGCCGTCTTCCTCTACAACTATAATCTTAAAGCTAGCTCCGACCATACATAACTAGCGTCCATTCCACGAGACCTTTCATTAAAGGGACACAAATCCACGTAGTTTCCTTTGCTGTGATTGGTCCTGGAACATGTGCTAAACACTATATAAAATACAAACATGTATATGTTATATAAATAAATAAATATATCATCACGCCTTTTACCCATTAAGGGTGTGACACTCTGCTTACGCAGATCTCGGTAGGTGATATATTTTTGCGTATGAAATGCGGTTACCAGCCGTCAAGTCATAGCCCCCAAAGTTGTTAGTGGAGGGGGAACCACAGGGGTAAATTTAAATTGGCAACTGTCGGTACTGGGATTCGAACTGAGGATCTCACGATCCACAGTCCGATACGTTACCACTGAGCTATTTACCCCATATGTTACTACTGCTAATGCCCGAACTATGGTAAATCCTAAGATTTTCCAGTAAAACCTAAGATTTGCCAACTCTTAATGATACGAGTCTAACAGTTCTATGATCATCGTTCATTTCGAATTTATACAACCATTCCCTTGTTAAATCTTCTGATTTACTTCAAAGACGCGGCAAATAACCTAGCCTGTAAAAGTCCATAAATTGGTTAATACATATTAGGTTTGTACCAGGATTTTTTTTTGTATGGGGTTATTTTAAAAGTTTAGTCTACGCGACACCTATACGTAATTTAGAAGAATTGCAAAACGGCTTGTGCAAAGCTGTGGAACAATTCAAAAAAAAGCCGGGCATTTTTGATAGAGTAAGAGCATCATTTTTCAAAAGATGTAGAGCTTGGGTGCAGATGAAAGGAAGGTATTTTGAACATCTACTGTAAAAAAATTTTTTAAGCGGTCTCAACTGCTGAGGTTATATGCCGCCTCGGAACCTCATTTTCGGTAGTGTGACAACGGCACGCAATATTCGCTGGTATGGGTTTTCGCAAAGCGGTCACCCATCCAACTACTGACCGCGGACAGCATTGCTTAACTTGCGTTATCGAGTGATCCGAAGAATAAAATTAATTAATTTTGTATCCAAGTTAGGTGGTTAAAAAATCCATTCTTATTTTCATTAAAAATTACGTGCAGCCAGTGGCACTATACTTATTATACCATTAATTTTTATAAATCTGTATTTTGTCCTGGAGCAGAATTTATGCAGATAAACACACACACAAAAAAACAAAGAACACTTGGATATTCATTGCGATCGACGGACACAATTTCGCAAGTGTGCAGCAATCTACTACTTCACCGGAGATTATAATCGCGCTATATAAGCGGCCAATAATCAGAGTAAAACGAGTTTTTATGTCAATAACATAATTTATAACAAAAAACACTCCTGGACATCATTTACTGGTTTATTTAAAAAATCTAATTGTCCAAATTTTAATGTCAATATTAGTGCGTAATTCGCGTAAAATATTTTACTTCCGGATACCAGCACAAACATTTGCACCCAACTTATACAGGTAAAGTACTATGAAAATAAACCGGGAGACATCTCCCGGCCCCCTGTGATGACCACGATCGCTTCCGAGCGCTGGTTTTCTTGCATTATATTAAAATAAGAGATAAAACAGATATCCGACAACTATCCGGTATCCGGCCTATTCATCCTACATTTTACTATCCGGCAGGTTACCTGTTAGTAGGTTAATATCCGGCGGATACCGGATTTTTTAAATAAAATACGAAAAATTTATAAAATCTACTTCATTTAATTTACATACAAGTCTAATCAACAATAAAACCTCTATATCTTCAATCAAAACACTGATTAATATTATTTTTAACCGACGAAAAAAGAAGGAGGCTCTTAAGTCGACGCGCATATTTTTTTTATTTATTACTACGCATAGCTTTTTGCAGAGTAGTTTGCTTATCATATCATATATTTTTTTTTATTATAGAGTGTATACCTTGAATTTGGTCCCATTTAACAATCAACCCCCCCCCCCCCTTAGAGTATGAAAATAGGGCATAGTTGATTGTTCACGCACTGAATTTTTGCCAGTTAACAAATTATACCACGAATAACTTTGTACTGGGGGTACCGATTTGATTCTTACCCCTAAGGGTAGAAAAATAGGTAGCCACAAAAAATTAAACCGACGGCAAAAGCAACTGAAAAGCAGAAAATAAAATAAACTTGTTCAGTATTAATAACTATGCTCCTGAACTCATGTAACTAATTTTTAATTGGCGTTCGTCGTTTGTTTGGAGCTCACTTAAAATTAGTTACTTACATTAGCTTAGGAGCTTAGTTATTAAAATTAAAAAGGTTTATTTTATTTTTCGCTTTTCAGTGTCTTTTTTCGTCGATTTAATTTTTTGTTAAAATTGTTTATTTATAAAAAAAGAATTAATTAGTACCCGTAGTTAACGAGAGACAAAATTCAAATTATGGTGTATGAACACCAATTTCTCAGCATTTTTCAGACAATGTTCGGCCGAATATTCGGTTATCCGGCTTATAGGTTTCATCTCTAATTTAAATATCTGTGGAACTGATCGATCAATTTCAATGAAACAAACGACGAAACGACACTTGATAGTAAATTATATTTCTTAAAAGAAATGTTCTTACAAATAACTTCATAAATTGTAGAGTTTTGAGTTATGAAGTTAATTGTAAGACAATTTGTGTGCGAAAATAAAAATTACTATCAACTGATACTGACGTTTATTTCATTTAAATATACTGGGAGAAAACCATCCCTCGGAAGCGATCGTCAAATAACGCCATCACAGGGGGCAGGGGGGTTATCACCCGGTTTATTTTCATAGTACTTCACCTATACATATAAGCAGAGTACAAAATTTGGTGCTCGTATCCGGAAGTGAGATATTTTACGCTAATTACACACTAATATTGACATTAATATTTGAACAATTAGATTTTTTTTTTAAACCAGTAAATGATGTCCAGGAGTTTTTTATTATATATATTATTGATATAAAAACTCATTTAATCTGTTTATTGGCTGCTTATATAGTGCGATTGTAATCTCTGGTGAAGTAGTTGTGGCACACTTGCGAAGTTGTGCCTGTCGTTCGCAATGAATATCCAAATGTTCTTTGTTTGCTGTGTGTTATTTTTCTGCATAAATTATGCTTCAGGACAAGATACAGAATTGTTTGAGTTATCTATAGTACATTTAAATGATTTTCATGCAAGGTAGGTGCAATTTTTATAAGGTGTTTATAAAAATTAGAGATATAATAAGCACAGGAATTATATTTCAGTTTTAATATGACTTAAATCTTTTATATATTAGTTAAAACAAAGAAACTGTAAATTAATTTATACGTTTATTTTCAAAACAAATTTTAAATTAGTTCCATTATTTATATACTTTCTTGTTAAGAGCGTAATGTATTCAATATGATAAATAAATATATCATCAAGCCTTTTACCCATTAAGGGTGTGGCACTCTGCTTACGCAGATCTCGGTAGGTGAGATATTTTTGCGTATGAAATGCGGTTACCAGCCGTCAAGTCATAGCCCCCAAAGTTGTTAGTGGAGGGGGAACCACAGGGGTAAATTTAAATTTGTAACTGTCGGCAGTGGGATTCGAACTGAGGATCTCACGATCCACAGTCCGACACGTTACCACGAAGCTATTTACCCCATTTCAATATGATATAAAAAGAAATATGCTGTCAAATAAATTAACATAATTTTTGTATTCTATGATGTGAAAAAAATTGAATGCAAAAAGTATGGTACAATCATGCACTTTTACTATTCTTACCCCAATATTCGATTAAAAATAAAATAAAGTTTAAATACAAAACTGAAATATTTTCAAAAAATCTCTCATTTCGTAGCTATCTCTCCAGCTAGCTTGTAAATATTAATTTACTAGGCTTGCCATGCAAATAACTATAACGGACTCTAGCATTAGCAACGTAAATAAATGTAGTAACTATTCAAAAAGTCAATGTTAACTATTTGTTTTAATTACAATTATTTAATGAGTAGATTGTATTGTAACAATGTTAGTGAAAAAACTGCTGCTGATAACGTGGCTATTTTATTTCTGTGATAGATTTGAAGAGGTGAACAAATACGGTTCTCCTTGTAAGGATTCGAATTGCATCGGCGGCTTCTCTCGAGTGTACACAGCCGTAAAGGAACTCATGAGTCGGCCCAACGCAATATTCCTCAATGCAGGCGATAATTTTCAAGGCACACTTTGGTACAATTTACACAGATGGAATGTGACTCAATATTTTATGAACAAGTTACCTACTGACGCTTATGTAAGTATTTGTATTATAATTTTTTTAACCATTTTTTTCTACATAAGTATTAAAATATATTCATATATCGCTACTATATATGCGGCATGGAAGTTGATCATAATGTTACTCAGTACAATTATAAATATAATGTTGCTAATTCAAAACGGCTCATAGTTTCATATACCACTGACTGGTCACTGGTGGCAGCACCTACAAGGGCAGCTGTGACAAGTGGCAGTTGTGTAGCAATTGATTCTGTCATAGTTTAAACATTGCAAACCACCTCCCCCCCCCCTCCTTATTAGACCTAATAAACTAAATTATTTTAGTTGAGATCGATTATCGAATACTATAGGTTTGTTCGAACCTGCAGTTCTGAATTTAATGAACAAACGCAATAATCTTGAACCATGCAGTTTCGTGTTTACGAATTCTAGAATTGTTAGTTCGGCGTTCGAACGACAGAGAATTCGTAGTTGAAATTCTATTAGAACTGAAAATATATAATCGAGTTAATAAAACAGTTTTTTTTCTCATATGTACTTTTACGTTCTACTTCATTATTTCGGTTTGTATCTCCATTTTTAAATACTTAGTAATTAAAATGTTTCTCTAATTTAGTAAAACATTCGTCAAAACAAAGTTGTATGTTGTGATGTGGTTGTGATCACGTGTGATTTCACATTCGCACACAACTTAATAATACAGCTAAATTTGAATCGAGCTGTTTGTTTAAACAGATTCATACAAGAACTGTCCCGAATTTATTTTATTAGTTGTCATGCGCAGAACTTACAATCCTGGGACAGTTCTGAGCTTTGGGTTCGAATAAACCTCTGACTATAATCCCTACGGAATGTTTAATTTACTGGGTGTAAAATTTTTTACATAAAATACTCAAGTTGTATATTTGTACCATATCAACATGATTTTAATTTAGTAGTAATTAATATTAATTGCCTTATTATCATAGATAAAAAAGTACACACTTGACATCATCATGTAGTATTACAAGCAAAAATCAACCTAAAAAGGTTATGCACTTTATTTAAACTGAATAAAAAACAGGGCAATACTAATTTTAATAACTATGTCTATATACTGGATATTTTATAAAATTATTAATTCATTATTTTTACCTTCCGCCACATACAAGTAAGGGAGGTACAGGAATTATTCTAAAAATTCGGTTGTCAGTTTTCTGTAGATAAGCACGTTTTAGAGTCTCTATAATACGATTTTTATAGTTTCGCTATGTCTGTTTGTGTGTCTGTCTGTCAGTATGTGTGTATCTCTGGAGTTATGGTTTCTCAAAAACTACTAAACTAAATTTTTATATTTTGTATTATATTAATTGTATCTCCTTTGGAAGACCTGATTAGTTTTTGGTGATAATCCAATAACCCGGAATACTGTTTATTTATTATCTATAAATTCTTTCAAAAATTATTAAATTATTGTTGTCACCAACGTAACTGGAGCAAATTTTATCCTAAATACAGATATTCTTGTAACAGTAAATGATAGAATGAATATCAGTGAGAGATATTTTGTCATTGTAGACTTTAGGAAACCACGAATTCGATCACAAACTAGAAGGAGTTACGCCGTACATCAAGGCGTTAAATGCACCAACTGTAGTCGCAAACATCGACGATAGCAACGAGCCTGAATTTCAGGGCTTATGTCAGAAGAGTACGGTTCTAGTTAGAGGAGGTAGAAAAATTGGTGTTATCGGAGTCACTGCCAATAACACTAACGTAAGTATTTGTATTTATTTTTTTACATTTACATTATTGTTAAATTCGGTGCTACGAAACATCATTATTAGTAGCTATTTTTGTCATTAACTCTGCGCTATTGTAAAACATTTAAAATTGTCAAGTACGTACAAATTATATTTTAATTAAATGGAAGATAAACGTTCACGAAAAATAATATTGTAGAGCCTGAATTCAACTTTTTCACACAATGTTTTCAACAAGTCTAATCTAGCAAAATATTTGTCCGAAAGTAAATAATAATAATTTCTTTTATTGGTAAAGTTCAGCTTATAGCTGTTCTAACACTTAACCTTTACATAATCATAATACAAATAAATAAATAAATAAAAAAATATATCATCACGCCTTTTACCCACTAAGGGGGTGGCACTCTGCTTACGCAGATCTCGGTAGGTGATATATTTTTGCGTATGAAATGCGGTTACCAGCCGTCAAGTCATAGCCCCCAAAGTTGTTAGTGGAGGGGGAACCACAGGGGTAAATTTAAATTGGCAACTGTCGGCAGTGGGATTCGAACTGAGGATCTCACGATCCACAGTCCGTCACATTACCACGGAGCTATTTACCCCATCATAATACAAACGATATGAAAATAAACATTTACAGATGCTATAAAATTATGCTGTAAAGCAAACGTAAGAAATCGACGAACAAGGCTTGTAGTTAACTAAAATTTGTATTTCTGTTATTGAACGTATATTAGATAGGGCTCTAACAGTTCGCGTAGCTGTAGTGTCATATGTCTAGGTAAATTGTAGTATTTGCAAGAAACATTTTATGTCTAAAAACCATTAATTTTATAATAACAGTCAAATCATGTTTCCCATTTTCATGCAATGCCAAAAAAACGGAACATTTAAAATATAGCATCAGCTTTAATACCATTTTAGTTGGAAACAAATCTATGTTGCATTGAATACACTTTGCCACAAAATATAAATATAGGAAATTTACCACTTGTTATTTTTAATTTATATTTCTTTATATAAAATAATTTTGTGTGAAAAGTAACTGTTAACTGGTAAAGTACATTTGAATTTAGTGTTTTGCACAGTCATAGGTCTATGAGAATAATTCCAAAAGACCTATTAAATAAAATGCATCCTACGAAACGCCATTAACTCTGCCTAACTAACAGTGTTGTTATTTGGGTCCAGATTTCATTCTTACCCCGTTTGTGAATCGGCACCGGTACATTTTACGGTTCTAAAATTGTGACTAAAATAAGAGTTAAAAATGGTGCTAGTACAAACACGTTGGTGTTAGTGTGTAACCCTCTTTATGAACCTGCCAGTTTTAGTACAAAAGTGTGAATATAAAAAATGCCCAGCACAAAATCTGTACCAAATGAGACTAAATTTATTGATATAATACACTTCTGTCATGAGATAGACGTTAAATAAAATATATAATTTTTAGCTATTCCCAGAGTGCCATGGTAAACAATACATACAAACTGTCGTATTGTTTGAGTTTGACAGATGGCATTTGGCATAGTTAAATGATTATTGACTTGTTCTAAATATTTCTAAATGGCAAATATGTCTATGATTACTGAGAAAACCCAGTGTCTCGGTAATCATAGGCTTATTTGGTGCAGATTTTTTTACTGAACATTTTTTATATTTACACTTTTATACTAAAATTTAAAGGAAAACATTGTATATTATATGTACTATAAAAAAGTAGACACCCGGTATACATATATACATATATTTATTTATTTTTATATAATTCTAGGAACTGTCAGCCACAGAAAAACTAATATTTACTGACGAAGCCGAAGCAATAAACAAAGAAGCTGAGCGTCTTGTCAATGAAGAAGACTGCAAAATAATAATAGTTCTCTCACATTGCGGTTACGACGTCGAAAGAGAAATAGCTAACAAAGTTGGACCACATGTCAATGTCATAGTCGGTGCGCATACACACACGCTGCTGTACAGCGGCACGCCTCCTTCAGGAGACACGTCCAGGGGGCCCTACCCCACGGTCGTCGACAGAGACGGTCGTAAGGTTCTAGTCGTTCAAGCTGCTGCGTACACCAAATATTTGGGAAACCTGACTGTATGGTTCAATGACAACGGAGATGTTATTAATTGGGAAGGAAATCCTGTGTATCTGGGTGCGAATGTTACACAAGGTTGGTCAAATTTCTATTCATGTTTGTGTATAAAAAAGTCACGATACGAAATACGAAATGATAAAAAAAATATCTTCACGCCTTTTTCCCATTATGGGTGTGGCACTCTGCTTACGCAGATTTCGGTAAGTAATATAATTTTTCGTATGAAGTGCGGTTACAGGATATAATAATAATATTTTATTTTCCAAGCAGAATAACTGGATAAGAAGAGTTGGTAAATATACAATGAAACATGTATAAATATGGTACAAAACAATTGAAGAATGCTCTAGATAACAATAGGTCCACAAAAAAAATAATTTTTTACTCACCCCCTAAAAAAGAACTTTATTAAAAAAGAAATATTTTGAGCAGTTTCGTCAAAAAATATTAATATTAACCCGTGCCTCATCTGAGTATAAATAGGTTATAATTAAATATTTAGGACAAAAGCACTGATTTTTAATTCCATTTTGCAATGGTTAAAACGATTCCATTATTTTTATTTTCGTTGAAACTGCTAGAAGATCCTTGAAGATTGATTCCGGGCTACTATAATTTATGTTTCTCTAAGAATCTGCATGATGTGGCTTGTATTGGGTACACTTGGAGGTTACATAATGGTACATAGCTCGTTTCCAATGAATTTTTGTTAAAAACTATTTTGACTAAGGAAAAATTAGCTTGACTTTGAATATTCTAAATTGACCCAATAATCTACGGATATAGATAGATTTTCGGATTTTCGAATTCTGTTACCATTCGTTTTATCTGGAACTTCGTACTATATTTTCCGTCTGTAGCTCAGTTCGGTGATGTGAAACAAATTCACCTAGTGTTAAACGTGCAGCTTCTGACAAGATGTACAATGAGAAAAATTTTAAGACCTAGTGCACACTTTTCTGAACTGACTCTCGAGGTGGTGTAGACTGGAAGTGAGGGCAACTTAGTGTAGTTTTGTTGACATTTCCGTTAACCTAAAATTTATATTTGGATCAAATAAAATTCACAAACAATGAATACTATTTCTTAATATATTTGTTTCTGAATCTAATGAAAAATCGAGTGATGATTGATCTTCGTCAGCATCATTTATTAATTCACACAATATGCGTTTTAAAATAGACATTTCTACAGGCTTCTTCACAGATTTATAACGTGATTTTACAAACAATCTAGCTTGACTACTTTGACAGCAATGGCAGCTGATAAAACTTGCCCAAACATACACTAAAGTGTTTTACGAAAACACTAGAATTAGAGTACAGTAGTTTACATTGCACTGCCCTTTCTGTACTTCTTATCGAACAGAGCTGTGTTTTGACTTATGCAACTTTGGGCTTCCTAAATCCAGATAAAATCCGATTTAGAAAGTATCGTTTCCAATCGTGGTACCCAGTTATACTTGAAGTTTAATTCGGATGATATACTATGCGATGGTTTGATATTGAGTGCTAGTAATTTGCTATAACAAATTTTTGTATATCTCTGTTCAGTCATCAGCAGAATTTTATGCCAGAATTTTAACGCTTTGGAAGCAAATGTAACTTCTAAGTTTCTGACAAGTTCTTCTCTCTTGCGTGTGTAATTAAGTGTACATTTTTGCCAATTTAGCAGAGAAATGTAGTACCTACTGTACTAGACTTATTTCATTAGATTTATGTTGAAAAAGCCTCAAACTTCTAATCCATAAAAAAGATATTATTTTACAATTACTCCAAAGAAACAAAAATTCTTTAGGCCACTGGTTAGACAGTAAAACTGTACCTTTCTTATTGCAAGCATTTTTCTAAATATGCGATAGTTTAGGTATTATTTAAAAATGAAAAAATCTACGAAAATAGTTTGTTTGTCCATATCTAGTGACCGTTGAATTTTTGTGTGAAAACAAAAACATCGTTAAACTGTCCTACTAATATGGCAACTTTTGTCTAATTTAACCGAAGTTGTAGCTCTTATAGTTTTCGATATCCCAGTGTATAAATAAATAAATATATTTCTTGTTTAGGATTTGTATTCTGCTATAAAAATTATAAAAAGAAACAATACATTTCTAATTAAAATTTATACAAATCAATATTTATTGAATTTATTTATTACAATATGCGAGGTATTCTTAGTAAACAATCATGCATAAAATACAAATTTAGTTTGTCATACTTTCAATATATTTTAAATATAACATGTTAATTGCAGATCCAGATATAAATAGCGAAATAAATGTCTGGAAGGAATCTGTGGACGCGTACAGTAACCGAGTGCTTGGCTCTACGGACGTGGATCTCAAGTACAGCAGCTGCCACTCACGCGAGTGTAACCTGGGGGACATCCTCGCCGATGCCATGGTCGATAGCGTAAGATGCTTGTTTTACACTTTCAAAAGCAAATAGAATGCGTGCTCTACAACTAAAATGATCCATTTAAGGAAAAATCTACCACTATCTGTTATCCCTCAAAATTCTACAAACTGAAGAATTACTAACTCTTCCTAACTCCCGAGAGAATTTACGTATACTAAAGATGGGTCAGCTTTTACCATGTCTAAGATATCATCGTCAAAATTTATAGGTTGTCTTTGATTGCCTCTTTTATTACGTTTCAAAACACTAGTATAACAAAAAGTAAAATTCTGATAAACAAGCGATAATCCGGATGCCGCCTTTGGGGATAACGTTTTGCTTAAAATCGTTGATTCGTTCTGATAATCTTGCATTTTGCCCCACTTCTCTATAAACACATACTCACTAATTCATTATTACCGAATGCACTTATTTTTAAACTACTGCAATGCACAATAAATTATAATAGTAATAATAATTGAAATTTAATATTATTAATATTTGAATAAAACAACACAAACAGCTATAAAACCAGTGGCATTCACCATGTTTCCTTTGTAAACCACCCTTAATTTTGCGAAATTCTGAAAAATTATTTTTGTTTCGTTCTCAGTACAACGTGTTGTATACATACCCTTATAGTTTGATCCATGAGTACAGAAACAACCTGTATACATGTAATTTTATATAAGTCTCAAATTTATAACGGACTGATGATAGATTAATCCAAAAAATGGATCTGGTATATTAACTATGGAAGTCAATCTAGTATCACATAGATAGATCCTACCATCTAAATGGCTTCAAATACATTTCGCATCTAATGTTTTCACGTGTACCACTCAACAGTAGGTACGCGTTCAATATGTAGAAAATCGATGTTGTTTAATTCATTATAAATTTCATTTTTCTACGACCACTTAGAAATCTGCTCATTGTATGTTTGTTGTTGCTAGGGATATGAGGTACATTGCTAGCATCGTGCGAAATGAATTTGTTTTGTGCGTATATCGATACAGGTCAGCTCATTTAAGTACAGGTGCCATTGCTAGGATACATATTTCGAATTGTTATATATTCTAATAGTAAAAGCGGGACAAAATTATTATCAAAATTTAATTAATTAGGAAATAATATCGTGGTCGTAGAAAAAGTATAGTGTACAACTCGCATGGAATGTCCATTTCCAACTCGTATGATTTGCAGCATTCGCCTTCGGCTCATGCTACAAACTTTCATACTCGCAGGAAATGAGTACCATTCCATGCTCGTTGTACAATATATTATTGTGCAACGAAATGAGTATTCGTATAAATAAGTCTGTGCCAGCGTGTCGAATTGTAAATATAAAATAGAAATGATACTTTTAAAATATTTCCACATAATAGTTTTCTCACCTATCATCTCTTGAAATCCGTAAATTCATAATTTTCTAGTTATCACAGCATAAATATTAAGTAATAAATAATGTATCATATAATTTATAGATTGAATCTAATAATATACATATATCTATACTTTCAGTACGTGTCCAGAGCAGAGGCCAATGCTTGGACGTATGCTGCCGTAGCTATCGTAAATAGTGGAGGAATCCGCGCCAGCTTATCTATAGGAAGTAAGAATATATATATTTTTTTGAATACATAGTGACATTTTCACTATAATACGTGGTATATTTCTACATCTTTCTTATTATGAAAATAACTCAACTATTTACTGAGTTTTGCTCAAAAAACTTGAAAAGCTTTCAAGTAAACTAAAACTTCCGTATTCCAGATGGCTCCCAAAATATAATTAGGTCGTAAATTGAACAAACAAACTTGAAATATGTAATTTGAAAATAATATCTTCATTAGATTTTCAGTTACCGTGGACGAAAAGCAACATCACACACCCACACCCACAAACTTATACTTCTTCTAATGTTAAGGAAATCAAAATTATATTTTTAGTAAAATATTTCAGTAATCGTAATTGATATTCTTTTATATTTGTTCTTACAAACAAATAGCAGGAAAATATAGTCTATAATATTAAATATGTGTCAAGTGAACTAAATCGTATGGTGTATACACCAAATTTTGTAAATATGTTATTCCTATTGCTTACAAACAGATTCATACTTAAGTGCAATTTGTAGTTCAAAATTTAAATTATTGGTTTACACAGTGTTAACTGAATAATATTGCAGAAACTAGTTCTTGTTTAAAGATTATAACAATCTTGTTCGTAGATCGGATTAGCTCTAAAAATAAATCATTGCAATCTGAAATGGAATTAGAAATTAATGAATTTCGAATTTTGGCACAATGAATAACTAATTTGGAATGTGTTTGTTATTGTAGGCATTACATACGGCGATCTCGTTACCACTTCACCTTTCGAGAGTACAATTGATGTGGGAGAGCTAACAGGAGCAGAAATCAGAGAATTTTTGGAATATTCCGTTAGCGAGTTGAAATACGGATATTCGTTTACGCAATTTTTACAGATTTCAGGTGAGTATTTATTAGTTAAAAATTAGTTAATTATAGGGTGTAACATAGCTTTAGCTTTTTACATTTAACTTAACCAGTGATAGAACTTGTCGAGTACAACAATATTTCTTAATAACATTTTTCATAAATCTTTTAGTTTGTGAGTTAAAATTCTTTAAAGATTTGTTGCAAATCTATTACCCGTCAATGAAGAACATATGATTGCACCCAAATAACGAAATTGACATAGATGGCGATAGTGCAGACATTGAGCTACTGCGCATTACATCTGTTTTGCGTTGTGAAAGATATAACCTAAATATTGTATTTTGGAAATAAACATTTATTAAAACGGTAATGAAACTGAAGAACAAATTCCAAAGACACTAACACAAGAAATTATGCCAGCAACAACATTAATAACTATTTTTCAACTCAATTCTAGGAATGAAAGTTGTGTTCAACACAACCAACCCTGTGGGCTCGCGAGTCATTTCCTTGAAGATCGTGTGCCGCGAGTGCACTACTCCCGAGCTGCAGCGCTACGAGCCGGACACGCTGTACAGACTGGCACTACCGTCCTTCATAGCTAGCGGAGGTGATGGCTTCGACACTATAAAAGACAAGCTGCGAAACCGCGAATCAGGCCCGCTAGATCTAGAAGTGTTCGAGAAATACATCGCCAAGATGACACCCATTACTAAGGCACTAGATGGCAGGATTGTAATGCTCTCGTAGTCGTAATTTCACTGCATAATAAACAAAATGTAATCAAAATACTTATTAATAAATGTTCAATAAAATATTGCATTCCTTGGAAGTTTGAAATTAATACAATTTTTCATTACTTAACATTTATATAAATTTTTTAAAACCATTGTATTCTATATAACAAAAATATGAAATTAGTTTAATGGTGCAGTTTAATTATCTAAAATGCCCAACAATGGAAAATGAGACATTTTGATTGGTCAAATTTGTAATGAGTACAATAATAAACATTATCAAAGTTTATAATATTTATAATAAGAAAAATTTACAGCAAAGAGATTTTTAGTTTGTCAATTATGCAAACAAACAAAAAAAAATGGAAATATTAAATAAATTGATCAGCAATTTCGTCCATCAGGATTAACTTGAATCGAGAACACCTATAGCTTTCAAATATAATTTTAAAGTGAACTTTTTACTCCCTGTGTCTATAGCAAAATCGTTAAAAATTAATTTGTTAAGGTTTGGTCGGGGATATCAGGAATGGGAAAAGTAGTCGAGCGGTATTGGCCTTTCATTCTTGCGTCAGTAGTCACGGACCAAGAAGAACCTGTCTCTGTAGCGCAGCGCATTATTATTAAGTTTCTCGTTCAGGCCGGTGTAAAACAAGCCGGAATCTTCAGGCAATTGACTAACAGGTCAAGGAAGAGACACTTTCAAGACCTTGAATCTTTGCTTAATATTCATCGTATTCAATAACTTCTTGAGGGTTCTGAGCGAGGTTAGGTTGGCATATTGCCGCATACGACAAGAATTATCTGTAAGAGACGTGATTCTTCCTCCAAACAACGCTAATCTCTATTGGGCTTCCAAACTATCAAGAGATGGCGCTGATCACAAATCTCTAGCGGTACATGTCAGATTCATTTTGTATGGTCTTCTATGGCGAATGCGTGCTCTAGTTGTGGTAATTTGTGTTTTATTAGTGTATTTGGTAGATTTGTTTAGATTTTATTATTATTAATTATTGACTATAGTTATATTTACATTCGCCATTAGTTGTTTTGTAGTTTTTTTATTGTAGGTAAGTAATTAACTGTAGTATTATTTTGTTTTAGATAGGTTATCATTTTTCTTTGTTGATATTAGTTTGCAGTTAAATATATTTTCTAGTAGTATTTAATATTAATATTTTTGTAGTTATTTGTTGTTGTTTTCAGTAGTTTACTTTTAGTTTAAATAGTAGTATGGATTCATTTATTTGCTTAGATTTAGATAGTATATGTAAGTTCGCACGTTGCTTTTTATCTTCTAGAAGCATGGTAGAAGGCCAGCAAATAATAAATAGTGGCCACATAATATTATGTGGAAGTACATCAACAATATCATCGCAATTTTCAATGCTCTTTTCTATGCCTTTAATTTGTCACACTGTCACACATCATTGTGACACCCCATTTATTCTTCACACAAACTAGTCTTTCAACTTTTTTTGAGGATGAATGAAATCGAACTGTTCGACTTTTATTAGCAGAAGAACTGCAGCCATAAACAATGCAAATTTTTCTGTTTTTAACAGGTTTTTTTAGAGAAAACTCCATCTTAACCTCTAATCTACAAATTAAATGTAGTACTTATTTAAATAATACGTCATAGATAAATGTAATACTTCCATTGAAATTCTTCTATAGTCACTACTGTTGATATAAATTTAGAAAAAATAACAAATAAGTTCAAATTCTTTAAATAAATAAAAACTCAGAATAAACGTCAAAAACACAATGTACCGCGAGACGTAGTTCAGAATTCTGCCGCTAGTTAGCGTATTTTAATATTGGAAGCCCAATACAGCAGTTCTAACCCAACAAAATTTTGAACAACTCTGCTGTATATTTTTAGACTATTTGGTAGGAAATAATTTTGCTTCAAAAAAATGTAATAAATTATTCATTCTAAACCTAATAGAAGGAAAGATATTGAAGAAAATATTAAAATAGTTTAAAATTATTGAGTTAAGAAACATTTATTACGGGGGATTGCCACAGTAAAACTTATATTTTAAGGGTGCCCTTAAATTTACAAATGTTTGAACATCAAATTATTATAATATTGATTAAAATGATAAATGAATTAACGGAACTGGAGGCTGTATAATTTTTGAGTTGAAGATGTAAAGTCTCAAAATTTTTTTGAGTTATTTCTATTTATTTCCATATTTCGCAACAATTTCGTTGCTTCATCAAGGAACTAAAAAAACATACAATAATAAGACACAATATTAAATTTATAAAAACACACAATAAAATAGTAACAATTGTCAAAAAAATTTTTGTACAACCGGACGCGAAATGAGCTTTTCGCACCCGAAGTATAGATCGCGAAACTTAATTTCGCTTTTTAACATATTTCGCGTCCGTTACCATTAACAACGGACGTGAAATAGGATAAATAACAATAATTTTGAAACTTGAGAATTGGCATTATTTTTTCGAAACTAATTGTTTTGTTTATCAAATGTCAATCCCATAGCCTCTTTCTATTTACAATAAAACTGTTTAAAATTTTCTACGGTTGCACAAAAAAATAGTGTATACCCCTTGGCCGCGAAATCTTTTACTGCCCTCAATATTGTCCTGCCTCGGCAACAATTTTTCTCTCGGTACGCTAACGGGTGATTTCGCGGCCTTGGTATACAATTAGCTATTATTGGAAAATTAGCTTTCATCTGTCCATAAAATTTTAAAAATAAATAAATAAATATATCATCACGCCTTTTACCCATTATGGGTGTGGCACTCTGCTTACGCAGATCTTGGTAGGTGATATATTTTTGCGTATGAAATGCAGCTACCAGCCGTCAAGTCGTAACCCCCAAAGTTGTTAGTGGAGGGGGAACCACAGAGGCAAATTTAAATTGGCAACTGTAGGTAGTGGGATTCGAACTGAGAATCTCACGATGCACAGTTCGATGTGTTACCTATATTAAATAATTGCAAAAGTGAAGTCTTCTTACAAAATCGCCAGGATGAAAATTATGGATTTGATGTATTTTGTAAGCTTTGAATTTATGCTTTTTTTTAATCTTGTGTACCTGTGTGTGAATATTTTTGTATTTACACTTTTGTTCTTAAATTCATAAGGATCGAACTATCGCATAATGACAATTTTAACATTGTATTTCCCGTCCTTTAAAAATAGTTGATACCTGGTATATGTTCACAATAAACAGCGTATCAATATGGTATTAAACTCCGGTAAATATTTCAATGTAATGGTAGATCTACAAATAGTAAATGTGTTGCTAATTTTTTTCGTAAATATTTGAAGATTTATATTATTAATCAGAATGTTAATAACAATGCCAATGAATAAATATGTATTTTTTATATCAAGGAAAAAATGGAATTAAGCACACCGTTAAAAGATAAAAGTAAACTTGTATTTACCATGGTTGGCAACATTGGGACACTTTTGCTTCTGTCAAATGTGTACCATCATTTATTGAGTGTTATTATTGTGTAGCAAAATACAAATTTTATAAATATAAATAATGTTTTATTTAACAGATATTTGTTTGTTGTGTCTTAGTTCTAAGCAACTTAAAAGTGTGTTATTGCAGAACGGTAATGGCATTGCAGTAGAAGAAGAGCTAAAATATTGTTTGCCTGAAATTGTAAGTAAACAAATACCTTCTATAAAAAGCATGTATGCCTGGTAATTTTGTTATTGAATTTCGGTTTTTATTTTCATGAACATTAAAAATTATGTCAGACTCGCTCTATCATTTTATAAGTTTGTGTGCAATGTACACAAGTTGAACGGAAAGTAGTTTTGATAACATAGTTAAACATTCAAATTACGATATCAATAACTAATAGAAAAATTTTAATAGTTTAATATATAACCGAATACACCCACATACCGGTGATACTGATCAATAAATCCGAGAAATAAGCTGATTCGTGGATCAACATTTGTTCTTACTTAAACTATGAATCAATAATAACCATGATTGACATATTCGTTTTTAATTTTCTTTGTGTAGTTGACTTTTTATCTAAAATAAAGTAATACATACAGGCTGTAGAATTGAAATGTGTGATGTTAATGCTATTTTATTGATATTACTGTAAATTTTGACATGTTAACTTTACAGCAAAAGGGTAGGTAAATAAGGAAATTGTTCAGAATTTGAAGTAGCATTTGGTCACCTAAATATTGGTATTTCACGATATATCAATCAAATTAAATTCATTATTTATTAGAAAAATTGTAACATTTGACATTTCTAAACACAGATTTAGATTAATTTTTTATACTGTTCTATTATTTTCTGTAGAAATTTTGTACAAGATTGTAATGATATAATAGCGAATTTGAGAGTTCAATTCTTTCCATTTCATTTTGTTAAATAAATAAATTATTCTAAGGGCCGATATTTAGATCTACGAATAAAATACCGAATAAATTATTTGCCGAAAAAATGAAAAATGTCGCATAGAAATCTTAGCTCAAATGATATTGTTATAGCTGTCATTTTTTGATGCGTATTTTTTTTTTTTTTGTTTATTCGACGAAAAACTTATTTGGAAGTTTATTCGTAGATGAAAATATCGGCCCTAAAACAGTTTTGTGAAATGTCAAATATTTTTTTATTTTTACTTAATTTTCCATGGCCGAATACAATTTTCCTAATAAAAATTGACATTAATTAGATTGATATATCGTAAAATAATAATATTTAGGTAACCAAATGCGCCTGATTGCAATATCAATATCAAAAAATAATTTAAATTAAAAATAATATCCTGAATTTTTCTATTTGATATTACATAACGGGTACATTTTTTAGAGGATTGTTTTACGAATTAACAACATTTTTTTCAACGGCAGCCAATTTGACAGCCCACATCTGTTTTGTGCTCAGTTTGGTTTGCCTTTTTACAATAAATAGACTTACGCCAGAACCAAAGGGCACATTGGCCAGAACTATGAATACAAATTGTGCAAATTTATTTTGAAAATTTTATTCAGCGATGAAGCTATTTTTTTGTTAAATGGCTACGTCAAAAAGCAAAATTGTTGCCTTTGGGGAGACGGCGACACTGTTTGGTGTGCTTTACGGGCTGTTAGAATCATTGGTGCATATTTCTTTAAAAATGATACCGACCAGAACTGACTTTTTCATTCCAAAATTTAATGGCATTAATGTGGAAGAGCGGTAGTTTCAACAAGACAGTGCATATGTCACGCAATGCGCGCCTCAATCGATTCATTGAGGGACACATTCAATAAGTGCATAATTTGTAGATTGGCCTCCAAGATCTTGTGATTTAACACCTTTGGATCATTTTCTGCGGGGATATTTGTCGCTATTCTACGCCGATAAACCCGAAACGATAGACTACATGGAAGCCAACATTCGCCACGTTGTTGTCGATGTACGGCCCCAGTTGCCTCGGAAAGTTATCGAAAATTAAACTTCAAGATTGTGCTTAATTCGAGTCAGCTACGGTGTCTTTCTTCCCGAAATCACGTTAAAACATGAATAGGATAAAATTATCTGTCCAAAAAAGCCAATACTATGGCCAGTACTAAGATTTTTACGGGTTTTATTTCATTTCATAGTTCTATACCTTTAAGAAAAACACCCGTTATTTTACATGTGGACATATGTGAAAAAGTCAAAATAAATTTGAAAGGGAGATTATAATTATTGTTTAAAACAAGTTGAATTATTTATGAGCTATTTCCTTCACTAATATTATTATTATATCACCTAGTATATTTAGGTGTTGTGTGTTAATATTATTGTTACAAATAAAAAAAAAATACTCACTAGTAACTTTTCTCAAAATTTCACCCACTACTGGGTAATCTATTACTTTCCTTGTTTAAAATCGCCATAGTTATAGAGCATTTATTGAGAGGTATTGGATAAAATCATATATCTTGATTTTTATGAAAATATGTGTTTTCTAGAGAGAAGATACAGAAATAACGTTAGAAAATCATTATATTATCTTTTATTTTTAGTTTGATTAATTATATGGTTCAGTTTATGGTCTATTCCAAAAATCGGTACAACTTGGAACTAATTCAAAAAAGCATGATTCGATGCAGATCATTTTACAAATTTGTCATAAAGCGGGAACATTTAAATTACTTAAAAAAATTGACTTGTCAGCAAAATATATTTTCTATGAACGCTATTTTATTAAAAAAAAAGGTACAACTAAAATGATGCAAGTATAGATATATAAAAAAGTGTTTTTTTTTTTAATTTTAAAGCTGAAACAAAATTTGAGAAAACATATTTAAAGATAAAATATATAATTTATTAAGGCCCGGTTGTTCCACCTTCAGTTAGGAATTCGGTATAAATTTATTCGACTGGTAAACCCTGTTTTGGTTTTTCCATGTTCAGTTGAAAATTACCAATAGGATAAACATCTGTTAACAGTAAGATAGGTAACTGGCAGTCAAAGTACCAGTTAGATGGTTTACCAGAGGGATATTGTACCGAATACAAACGATTTAACACACGAAGTGAACCGAACATATACATTTTGACACTTGTCAAATTAATTATTTTCATAACCTATTTCTAGGAATTTATTATTATTATTTATAAAAATGGATTTGTATGCCGGTGATGTATTCAAAGGTATACCAGGAGAATAGTATACCGAATGCGAACGATTTAATACGTGAAGTTAATTGTAGGTTCACATAAATTTTGAAACTTGTCAACTTAATTATTTTCATAAACAATTTCCAGGAATTTATTACTATTTATAAATGAGTATGAACATATAAAGTAAATAACGAAGAAAGCTAACATAGCACTCCCACAAATCTGGGATATAGGTCAAAGAAAATGTAAAAACAACTTCAAATTAAGGCTATGGCAGGTAACGTTGAAGCCGGTTCAGTCGATAACGCAGATGGATACTTGGGTTAGACAAATAAATACTGCTATACTTATTAGAGGAAGAAACAAAACGGTACAAACTGAAGACAGAAGCAAGTAAGACAGCAATGAAGTATAAAGATAAATTAAGAAGGACACCATAGAAAAGCCTAGCTTAAGATTGTTGGGTACAAATATCAAGAAAAGAAGAAAGATTGGCTGAAGAGAATTCATTGAAACAGACCAAATATTTGTACATAGTATTAGTTTTTATTATAAATAAATGAAATACCACAATGATAATGTAGAAATTTGAATACCGCAAGGTGCCTATCAAATAAAACATACTAATTTACTACTACGATTTATAAGAATAGATTTGTGTGTCGGTAATGATGAAGCAATATTGGATTTTATCGTTAATAATATAAATGTGCGTAAACAGTATACGGTACGGCCAAGGAGTAGTCACTTGGAAAAGTGGAATGGTGAAGAATTTTTCTTGAGATTTCATATATCAAAGAATACAGTATTATTTGAAAACATTGAAGACAAGTTGTTATTTTTATCAAAACGATAAGTTCTGAGAATATGTGACTATTGAAATTGTAATTCCAAATATTCCGTTTTTAAGAATCAAGGTGTTGGCCACAACTTGAATTAAATAGTGACCCGAGCTGATTCCAAATTTTTTCTTTCCCTTTCCAAGAAATAGAATCTGTCTTCTTTGGCTTTATTATATCTTTATATTCATAAAATAAAAACAAACATCAAACTATAACCTTCAACGTCATATGAAAAGTGACAGCCAAGTTACCAATTTTATAAAATAAACAGAAATTTTAACCTTTTATTCGTTAACTGCCAGTTACCTATCTGGAAGATAAAGTTTCGTGGAACAACCGAAAAACTTTAACCTCCTGGCAAGTAGGTAGAATAAATTTATCTCTCAGATAGTTAACTGAAATTTTATCAGAACTTGGAACAACTGGCCCTAAGAATTAGAAAAGTAATCTATTCCAAAAGACGAGTTCCAAACTGATCGCTGCAGAATTTTGTACTGTGTGAGTTCAATTTGCTAATTACCCCCACCCAACCAGTAAGAAGATTTGGCGCGTTTTGAGAATTAGTTCCAAGTTGTACCGCTATTTGGAATAGACTATAGTGTAGAAATGTATAAAACTAAATTAAATATACAAGCATTAAAAAACGGAACATAAACTAATAATAGAGCATAAAACCGAACAAAAACTATAAATAAACCTGTAAAAATTAAAATTTGTTAGAATAAACAAACGCGAAAAGAATCAAATTTGCTACCAACCTAAATTTTTAAAA
Source organism: Poecilus cupreus (assembly GCA_963942605.1). Taxonomy (NCBI): domain Eukaryota; kingdom Metazoa; phylum Arthropoda; class Insecta; order Coleoptera; family Carabidae; genus Poecilus; species Poecilus cupreus. Next base: position 3,393,497 of record OZ012728.1, read on the forward strand.
CTTACACACTACAAAAATCATAGGATAGAAACAGTTCTTATTCTGATTATAGCAACAGTCACTGTTTCTATATCATCATTGTTAAGGTCTGTGTTCACGGTGATAGAAATCGGCCCGAGATCTCGGATACAGTTCTCGAATCAAAAACTCGAATCGTGGACACTACCAACTTGGACGAAAAAATCGAATAGAAAACTATGATGAAAAAACGCGTTCTGTCCGATTTTTTCATACGTGTGTTATCAACCTAACTCGCGGAATCACTCTCGTACCGTCCTACAGACGCGGTTCCCTAAATAATTAAATAAAATTACACTCACTATTCTCCACGCCCTATTTCACTAGCCGTACGACGAGTATACACTTACTTCCACGACCGTCCCGCTAAGTTCGTCCTGAAATAAAACGCAAGTGTGAACCATAAGGTTCAGTGGTTGTCGGATGACGCAAAGTCAATAACAGCTAGAACGATAAATGTAGACATGATCGCAATGCTAACGAAATGAACACGCTTGCGCGCACGCGTATGGCGGGAACCACACGCCATCAAACTCCTTAGACCATCAGCCTCTAGGGCCACGACTCTCAAGTCGCTTAACAGGTCAAGACCACCAGCCTCAGGGGCCACGGTTTCAAGCACCGCTTAACGGGTCATATACGTCGAGACCACCAGCCTCAGGGGCCACAGTTTCTAGCACCGCTTAACGGGTCATATACGTCGAGACCACCAGCCTCAGGGGCCACGGTTTCTAGCACCGCTTAACGGGTCATATACGTCGAGACCACCAGCCTCAGGGGCCACGGTTTCTAGCACCGCTTAACGGGTCATATACGCAACGCACAGCATGGCATATGAACTATGAGTTCAGATCGCATGATGTAATATCATTCGGTAACAATGACGGAATGTGTATCAAAACAATACTCAAACACTCACCACGACTTGCTCGAATGTAGCTCGCTCCAGAAGGCGTCGACCAGGTTACTACAGTAAACCTCACACTCACTAAATAATCGCACAGACACGTCTTGACACCACCACTCACCAAATTCAACTGACTGTGTGATAATTAAATTCATTCACAATAGAATAGTGTTTGCGTAAGAGTAGAAGCATTAGATAACTTTCAAACAAACTGTATTTATTTCATTAATTGCTATTTCATAATTCATTTACTCAATTCAATTTTATTAAATTTACTACGACGCTAATTGGTGTCGCTGACACGTGTTGCTAACTTCAAATAAATGTTACCAAATTAAAATTTTGACGTTTGCTGTTTGAAAAGCTAAAAAAATTTCAATCAAAGCTGAGAATTTTTATTTTAAAGCAGTTTCTGAAACATGAAATATAGTTTTTATTAATTTACTTATGTTAGAATAATTTCTTGAGTTATATTTTATTAGTTTTTAGTATTGGTATATTGGTAGAATTGACTGAAGCTAACTTGATAAATTCGACTAACCTGACATCTGTAGTCTTACAAGTTCACTAAGAACTATATCCGAGATCTCGGACCGATTTCTATCACCGTGGGCGTGGACACAGGCCTTTATAGAGCTAGCTCTTAGCTCTAAGTTACAGAATAGGGGTCCTGAGTCAGACATATATGTGTGATTCGCGATACGCCTTCACATGTAATAACAATGTTTTCTTTATCTCTCTTACAGACAATTTCAAAGTCGGGGATTCAAGATTTCATTTGTTCTTCTTGCCAAACAGCAGTCCATTCATTCTACAAATTTAAAAAGAAATGTTTGAAGAATTATGGCCGCTTACTACAATACACAGGAATATTGCAAGGCAGCAGCGACCTAAGAGACCAGAAATTGTTGAAAATACAGATAAATACTCAAGACTTTATGATAGAGCGAGAGCAGAACGTGTATAGTGCATTAAATATTAATGTAAATATCGAAGATTCATTTCATTCATTGGAGAATCATAAACAGAGAACTGCTAACATCGACGACAAAGAAGACGATCTGATATGCACTGAATTGCAAAAACAACTTAATAATCAAGAATTTATTAGAGCGCGAGAGCAAGAAGTGGACAGTAAACTAAATATTAAAATAGATCACCAAGTTTCGTTGCAATCATTGAATGAAGGTGATCACAAACCTGTTCTAGGTGACGAATTCGAACTCAAAGACGAATTTGTTGCGTCTGAAGGCAGCGATGACCATGAATTTTATCTGAAATATTTAAAAAACTATTCGGCAGCTGAAAATGAACAAGACAGCGCTTCAACGAGTAGTTCTGAAGATGGTAACCAGTCGAATGTGAATGAAGCTGACTTCAGGGCAGACATAGACAATGCGAATAGAGAAGAGTACAAACATAAAGGTACAGTTAGCAATAAATATTTTATAAAACAAAAACCTTTAAACCCTCATATGAAAATTCATAAAAATGATAGAAATTATAAATGTCCAATTTGTAACAAGTAGTTCGCACAAAACAATTCTTGGAATAGACATTTGAAAATTCACGTAGAAATTAAAAATTTTAAATGTTCAATGAGTGATAAAAGATTTACACGAAAGGTTTTATTTTAAAAGTGGCCTGTGCATTTATCATTTTTTTGTTGTTGATTAGTAATGTTTTTTATCCAGAACTGTCATTTAATATACCCATAATTCAACCGTTGTTTATCAATTAATGACCCTTGCTAATGAAATAATATTGACAGTTCGATAAAATAATATTATTCATTCGTTATGCAAATTCAAATTTTACCTGTCAAAGGAATAAAACACTAGTTTTCTCATTTTTCATACTCTTATTTCCTTTTTAAGTTTAAACTGTAGCTAAATAATTGGTTTTAAGATTTTCTGCTAAATGTCAAATCACTTCAAAATTTTGTTACAACAGTACCTAACCAAGCGACGTTTGCTACAATTTGCCTATGTTGATAACCAAACAATTTTTTGTATTTGTCAGAGCAAAAATTCTACTTATCTTATATATTTCAAAACAAATATTTAACGAAATTTTGTAAATAAAATATAGACAGTATTCTACTCGCATGTAATGGCTATTACTTATTCGAATGATTTACATCACTCGCATTCGCACGTGATGCAAACTTCATTCTCATGAATAATAGTATACATTACAAGCTCATTGAATAATATACTATTATTTGTGGTTAGCTGTCATAAATAACAATTTGCTGTTAAGTATATTCAAAGTATATGATAATTTTGAACAAATAAATGTGTAACACATTGGTATCCTATAGGTATATTTTTGATATGCAGATATCTCAATTTAAATATAAATATAAATGGACTTAGACCATTTTCAAAATAAACGGCTCAATTATTTTATTATCAATGTTACAATTTTTTTTAAATTCGAATAATTCACAAGCTATATTTTCAAAATTATGAGAAAAAAACCACTAATGTCCAGTTTCAACAACGATAATTAAATTTTAAACATGGTTTAAATAAATAAAAGCATTTCGAAATTACATGTTATTTGGAGAAATTGTCATTTATGTTAAAGATTCTTGCTTTTATTTAATTAAACCTTGATTTAAATCACGTTTAAAATTTAACTAATGTTTGTGAAACTGAACATAAATGAAACCTAAAAACCACTAACATTAACAACAATAGTTACTAGGCAAAAGACGCTACGATCAAAATAATTAATTTTACAAAACAAAAAGTTAAAATATAATTAATATTTTATTAATAAAAATATCAATTATAAAATAATAATTAAGAAAGACTTCCCGATTAAGTTTGAAAAGCACTAAATATTTTTCATAATTTTGGTACAATTTTATTTAAAAATGGCATTACAAAGAGGTCTACTATACTACATTTTAACCGTAAAATTCTTCTGACAGAATAAACGTGACTAATTTGTTTTTACGTTTGTTTCATTACGAAGACTTGAAATAGCTATATTTAAGCTAATTTTAAACATTTCCATATTTAATTTCTGTCGTTATAAAGCAGGAAAAATTAAATTTGTTTATCCAACACCTCTCAATAAATGCGTTATAACTATGGCGATTTAAAAAAAGGAATGTAACAGATTACCCATTAGTAGGTATAATTTTGGGAAAAGCCACTAGTGCGTATTTTTTTATGTATAACAATAATAACACACAACATCTTGGTAACCACTTCGATTGACATTTTAATTTCAAAAATTTAAAGCATATGTCATTTTCAATTAATATTTCTTTAATAAATTTTGCATTTATTAAGAAATGTTGGGTAAAACGTTATACTTCACACGTGGGCAAAGTGGAATTACCCTCTCGATAAAATTATCTCTCGTGGGTAATTCCTTACTTTGCCCACTATTGCATAATTAAAATTTTTGAATGTTTTTCTAATAAAAAAAAGTAAACTCCCGATATACTGTGATGTTATCACATATATTTTCAACTGATATTTTTTTAGTGTTAATATGATTTTTGATTTTACAATTCTAGTGATTTTCGTGCTTTTTTAATTTCTCAGAATTACCCTGATCCTTACTATTTATTTAAATTATTCGAATGAATGTACAAATTTTTGAGTGATAAATTGAGTGTTGTAGGGAAGTAGTATGGAAAAATCTTAATTCATAAGATGCGAACATAACAATTTCTAAGTTGAGTGATATGCAAGGATGTTTTTTGCCTGAGAGAGGTTATGTGGATCAATTGTTTTCTCTTCGAATGCTTTTCGAGAAGTCACTTGAGAGTAACAAAAAGGTGTTCTGTGGCTTTCTCGATTTAAATAAAACGTATGATAGTGTTCTTCGAGAGACTATGTGGGATGTACTTGTAGAGTACGGTGTGGATGGTAATTTGTTGGGAGCGATTCGAGCGTTGTATGAAGGAAGTGAGGCTGCGGTGAGAGTTGATGGTAGATTGAGTGATTGGTTTCGTATAGATGTTGGGGTGAAATAGGGTTGTGGAATGTCTCCTTGGTTGTTTAATTTGTATATGAATGTGTTGTTACGAAAGGCATTGAATGGTACTGATGGTGTACGTATTGGTGGACGTGTAGTGCCTTATGCGGATGATGTTGTTGTGTTGGGTGAAACTGAAGAGCAATTGTGAAGAATGATTTTGAGCATAAATGAAGTAGGGAAAGGTTTAAATCTGCTGTTGTATGTCAGTAAATGTAAAGTGTTGGTGTTTGAAAATAATGATTGTTGTAATGTTTCAGTGAATTGTGTGAGTCTGGAACAAGTGAATGAATTTGTAGATTTGGGTGGTATGTTTTCGAGGGATGAATTTATTGACCGGGAGATTGAAAAGCGAGTGTCTGCAGCGTGCAAGATATTGGGTGCTCTGGGTACATTTGCTCGAAACATGAATGTATCTAGAGATGCTCTATTGAGTGCTTATAATAATGTATTAGTTCCTACATTGATGTATGGTTTTGAGTGTTGAGTGTTGATGAAAAAGCATGAACGACGTATAATTGCTGTAGAAATGAAATATTTGAGAGGAGTGTGTGGTTATGCGAGACGTGGTATACCCGGTATACATTGGTGTATAGTGAGTGTGAGATTGAGAAGAATGTTGTTAAGAAAGTGGGAGTGAGTCAGTTGAGGTGGTTTGGACATCTTGACCTAATGTCGAATGAAAAGTTGGTGTAACTAATATATGTGGGTGAGATTGAAGGTGAACGATTTCGTGGGCGTCCGAGGAATAAGTGGTTAGATATGATTGATGGTTTGTTGCGTGAACTATGAATGTGGACGAGGCGAAAGTGGTGTGTCAGGATAGGAATGTTTGGAGGAGATTGATTGTTGGTTGACTGTGTTTCTAGGTTCGTGCTATCCCACTGAGCAAGATATAGCGTGATATTATGTATGTAATAAATTATCATTTTTTATTTTAGATTCATCTGCTTCTAATGAAAAAACTGGACCAGCACTACCAACATTTGTAAATACATCAAAAACAATTAGCAAAAGATATTTTTGTATCTTCTGCAAAAATCCTGTGACGAAGTTACCACGACATTTATTGCACTCTCACAAAGATGAAATTGATGTAAAAAAACTACAAATTTTACCAAAAGGTTGGTACCGAAATCATACATAACTATAGTTAATCAAACAAAATGTTTACTTAGAAAGAAAGCACAATGTCTCTTAACCAAAATATATAAAAATAAATAAAATACATATTTCTTCGATCAGAAAAATAAGTAAGCTTTTCTAAACTCATTTGGAGAAATAAGGTGAAGAATTGCGGACTAAAACTCTTTACAGACTGTTGCTAATAGTTATTTGTATACCAAGGACTGAAGTATGAGATATAAACAAATGTATTTCCATGATCAATAAATTATAATAATTACAAAGGGCTTTTTTCAATCCTTGATATACGAATAGCTATTACTGCAGTGTTATATTTCACTTTCAACATAATTAAATTATATTTAATAATATGTAAAATCTTTTAGAACATTAGAACTTATAATGAATAATAATGTAGGCTTTTATTTTAAGAAAAATATCGCATAATTTTCTGTCTTATCACAATTATATTTGTTAATTATTGTGTTAGTGACAATTTTTGTTTCTCAATTTATGAAATACTTAAAAATATTTTTACAGTACTAGTGATATTTTCTAAATCAACAAGTTGCTTGGTATATTTATTTTTTTTTATTAATGTAAATTTAAAAAAATCTATTTTTGTAGGCTGTCTTGAAAGAAAAGAAATACTTGATAGACTTCGTAAATTAGGAATTTATCAATATAACACCAATGCTGCGTATAATAATGGTGACTTAATGGTGTCACGAAGACCGAATGTCACAAAACAACGAGATCCAAAACATTATATTCCATGTCCACATTGTAAAAACTATTACAGCAAATTAACACTTTATCGACACGTTCGCCGATGTTCACCTGTTCGAAGGGGCAGTCGCCGTATTGAAAAAAGAATACAAACGACGTTATGAGAGATAAAATTGTAATGTACATGTTTTTATTATATGTTATTGTTAATTTTCGTGCTTGATTGAATATCCCCTTCTCCCGGAGGTTAGTTGGCCAACCTGAATCAGGTTGTACCGAAGCACCTAGGTATTGGAAACCCACGACCCGTTTCCACTGTTAGCTGGCCGTGGTTCAACCGCTGCGCGGAATACCCCTAATGGGGCGTAGCAAAATGTGGTACATTATTGTTGACAGAGTATATAAAAAAGCAAGAAATTGATAAGCGATGTAAAGTAAAAGATGTTTTAAATATTCATTCAAATGAATAGATGTACCAATGATCTCTATAAAACATTAAATGCTGTTGAACAACTGCTGGCAAAACGTTTTTTGAAAATAGAGCTACGCGGAAAATTAGGTCGTTCGGTACCTATATTAAGAAGTTTCAAACAGGAAAAAATGTACAACAAATTTTAAGTTTTCGAAACGATGCTGAAGTTCATGAAGATAATCCATATGTGTTTGCTGTTCCTGGTGCTGTAGATAAATATGTAAGAGCCTGTGATGCACTAAGATAATTTTCTGTATGTTGTGGTGCGAAATATCCTGAAAATTTGCGAGGAACGAAACTTCCAAAAAAAATTGCTACTGTAGTGAAAATGTTACATTTTGAAGAAACAGAATTGGGACAATTAGCCAACTTTATGGGCCAAGATTTACAAATTTATAAAGATCATTATTGTCTACCGAGTACAGCTGTTCTAATAGAATTAAAATTGTTCATTTTCAAGATGGAAGAGAAGTTATATGGAAAAATATAAAAGAAAAAATTTGCTCCAAATATAGATATTGGTGGTAAGCAAATACATTACTTTTTTTTTTCTTTTTAGTTCATACAATTTTATTAATAATGTTTGTTTCAGAAACTAACCATGATACAACAGAATCAACCCTTACAAATTCAAGAATGTTTAAATAAAGTAGATAATCATTAGTTTTCTTTTTGCGCAACAATTATAACATGTGTCACATTTAGAAAAAAAATTTAAGTGTTTCCATGGTGTACATGGAATGCAAGATTTATGATATTTAATTTCGTTATATTTTATTATCTCTAAATCTAATGAAAATTAATGTAATTAAAACAGATTTAAAATTAAATATTCTACAATTAAAAAAAAAAAAACAAATTGTTGAAGAATTTAATTTAACCGTGTTTTATCTCGGAAAACTCTTAAATACTTCTTGTGAACTGCTACTTCCGGTTGACCAATTTTATCCAAAATCTAATCAGCTCTTCATATAAATACAAAAAGCAAAAATATACAAAATTGTATTTTTTAGTATTATAGTATTTGAGTTATGCGAGACGAAAAAAATCGGCAAAGCCACACACATACATAAAGACATCATGGCCAAAGTAGTTAAATCGTATTGTAGGAACCCTAAAACGTGCTTATTCATTGAAAACTTACTACCCAATTTTTTGACCAAAAACACCTTACTAGGGGTAGGCGGGAGATAACAACATTTAATAAAATAGAGATTGAGTACATAGTACACTATAGTCATATTCAAATTTCGGGTATGGAACAACAACCCTTACCAATAAAATTTTATAACGGACAATTGCCAGCCTCTATAATGAGTTTCATAAATCTCTTCTCAATACTTCTTTCTATTTTAAGTAAATGAAACTAAAAATATATTTAAATTTATAATATTATAATAAACTCCGGAGTATATTTCAATGTAATGGTAGGGCTACAAATAGTAAATGTTTTGCTAATTCTTTTCGTAAATACTTAAAGATTTATATTTTTATCAGAATGTTAATAACAATTTCAATGAATATATACGAATTTTTTATATCCAAGAAAAAATTAAATTAAGCATATCGTTAGAAGATAAAAGTAAAATTTTATTTACTATGGTTGGCAACATTGGAACACAACTTCTGTCAAATAGTAACCTTCATTTATTGAGTGGTAATCTTGCATAACAAAGTATATATTTTGTAAACAATGTTCTATTTATCAGAAATTTGTTTGTTATGTCTTAGTTCTAAGCAACTTAAAAGTGTGTTATTGCAGAACGGTAATGGAATTGCAGTACAAGAAGAGCTAAAATATTGTTTGCCTGAAATTGTAAGTAAACATATAACTTCTATAAAAAGTATGTATTTATGTTCTATGCCTGGTAATTTTTGTTATTGGATTTCGGTTATTTTCATGAACATTAAAAATTATGTCACAATCTCTATCATTCCATAAGTTTGTGTACAATGAACACATGGTGAACGGAAAGTAGTTTTGATAACATAATTTAACATTCAAATTACGATAGTAATAACCAATAGGAAATTTTTAATTGTTTAATTAACTACCGAATACACTCACATACCGTTACTGATCAACAGATCCGAGAATCAAGCTGATCCGTAGATCAACATTTGTTCGAATCACTTAAATCAAGAATCATGTAACCATGATCAACTGGTTCACATATTCGTTTTTAATTTTCTTTGTATACATGTTCTCTTTTTATCTAAAGTAAAGTAATACATACAGGTTGTAGTATTGAAATGTAGATTAGTGATTTCAATGCTTTTTTTTATATTGTAAATTTTTACCATTCACTTTACAGCGTAAGTGTAAATAATAAAATTGCTCAGAATTTTAAAATGCATGCAATCAGGCACATTTGGTTAACTAAATATTAGTATTTTACGATATATCAATCAAATTAAAATCATTATTTATTAGGAAAATTGCAACACGGCCACGAAAAATTAAACAAAAACGAAAATATTTGACAATTAAAAAAATAGATTTATAGTGGTATTCTGAGCGTTTCCATAACTTCTATAAGTGTGATCTTAAGGACTTATAGATCTTAAATATTAAAGTGGTATTCTGAGCGCATCTATAGCTTATAGGTTTATCTTAAATATCTTAAAAAGTTACGGTTACTGTTCAGTTTGTCATAACTTGTTATAGAAATAAAAAATAGCTTGCAAATGTATAAAAATATGCATATTTTACAATTTGCGTATTTATTATAGGAAGATAAATATGAACAGTAAGTAATATTTACGTTATATAATTAAAATTTATTGACATTTGTTAATATTTGAGGTTACCAATACTAAATTTTTAGTAATCACATGCGAATTATAAAAAAAAAATATAAGGGATGCAATGAACCCATTTGAATTGCAAGATAAGCATTTGTTTGCCAGTTAATTGTTCCCATTTTAGCACTAAATAATTTTCTCCTGGTGTGAGGATTATGGTATTTGATCTGAAGGCGTAATATCCTTTCCATGTATTGTAAATATGCCACATATTGCTCTTTCATCGTATTTTTTGTTCGTTTTCTTTTGCTGTAAAATAATTTTATCATTTTATTATAATGTGAATCAACAGAAATATACAAAATGACAAATAATAATAAATTAAAATAATTTTATATTTTTATTATAATCTGAATCAACAGAAATATATAAAATGACAAATAATAATAATTGTATCTTAGCTCATTTTGAATTGTAATCAACACAAACCACACAAACAATTTTGACATATATCGTTCTGTCAATTTTTGATGACTGTCAATTGACAATGAATCAGTGTACTTAACCCCAGAAAAATAAATACTGTTTATTTGCATTTAAGAATTTAGAAAACTTGTATTTTTATTTATTTTAATAGTATTAATTCGTTTTTAATAAAAAAATATCGTTAAATAATATAGCTGTAAATAAAATATCCGTGTTTTATAAGTATTAAACGTAGATACTTGTTTTATTTTCCAAGAGTGGCAGTCTTGGTTTTAAGATATCTTAAAGTCGTAGTTATAGAAATCAGAAGTTATAGACTTGCGTTCAGAATACCGATTTATGAGAATCTATTAGACTTCAACTTATAGATTTCTCTTAAGCTATAGATCTTAAAAGTTATAGATTTTTAAGATAATGCTCAGAATCCCACTATTAGATTAACTTATTAGTGTTGTAATATTTTATTGCAGAAATTTCGTACAAGATTTTAATGATACAGGTAATGGCGAATTTGAGAGTTTATTTCTTTCTGTTAAAAAAATTAATCTAAAAATATCCAAAACGCTGTTAACATGTCAAAATATGAATACTAAAATTTAATAGCTATTAACACCTAGCGATGTTATGAGTATCATAACAGCCGCAGAGTTGAATTAATTAATAATCAGTCGTTACTGAAAAAAACTTAAAAACTTAAAAAAAAAAAAAAACACAACTAGAAAGAAGGTAGTTGCCGTTGAAATTAATTCAAATGTCAAATCATTAAACATCAATGTACGTTACGTGCAAAATGGTTTATACTTTCAGTAACTAGGATTATGTAGACAAGATTATGGTTTATGTAATAAATTTCATTAGTTAAGCGAGCATTACGCGATGAAGTTTATTAACACAAAATAGTATATTGTGCAACAAGTGTAGAAAGTTATCTATTTCACGCGAGTTGTGATAGTTTTATCACGAGACGTAGTCGAGTGCTGAATCACACGAGCGTAAAATAGGTAATTCTGCACGAGTTGCACACTACACTTTTGCTACGATCACACTTTTGTCAAGATTTTATAATAATAATCCTTACTCTTCAGAAACAAGAAATGATATCTAAACGTACTATTTGACGTTTATGATTACAGCATGAAGGCGGCGCAAGCGCAGATGTTCGCAGTGGTACCAAGTATAAATCTATAGATTGTAATATAAAAACTAAAGATATATTTGATTAACAAATTAATATTGTATTTTCTTTGTAATCTCAATATTGAAAACGAAGATTTATATAAACTCTGAATAATTATGAATTATTTTATGATATATGTATAAATATAATAATACTTGACATATTAACATCATACAGTATTACAAGTTGGTCACATTTCCGTGTGGAATAATTGCGCACGCTATTCCACACGACTGTGCGAAATATACAATTTTCAGTGTTTAGTGTGGAGAAAATGTAATTTTCAGTAGTGATCGTAGAAAAACATTAGTTTGGGCTCACCTATACACGTTTATACCTGTATACAGAAAGTGACAGAAAACGACGAGAGACAACACTATTGCAGAAATGGAAAAGGGTCGCATCAATAAAATTATATCACTATTTTCAGTAGTACTTAAGAGAACATTATTTTGCAACAATCTTGAGAAAAAATTTTACCTGCAAAATAAAGAACAGAACTACAAAATAAATTGTGAAAAACCCGAAAGATATTTTATTAGATAAATTCCCAAATAAAACACACAAAAAATAGTAACAATTTTTGACAAATTGTAAACAAAAATGCAATAAGGAGTCAATATTTTGTTATACATGGTATTCATACATACGTGATTGTTCCTTAGTGACGTAATTGAACCAAATGGTTTATTTTATATGTGGGAAACAGTATGCACTATTCGTCGTATTTACGATGATATTGTAACAAGAAATGTACAGATCACTGTAGTTTAGTGTTAAACAACATAATTATATCTCGTTTATGTTTTCTAATTAATATGCATTTTTGCAATTTCTCATATTTCATTATAATTGATCTTTAACTTCAAAGATGGTGCCACTTTTCCTTCTTGAAAAAAAATATAACATGTGGTTTGTCAACCTCAAGACGCAATTTAATTAATTCAAATAAGAGAATTACCTACAAAATGCAAAATGGTTGAAAATAATTTTCAAGGTCGTTTGAAATATTAATAAGAAATTTCAATATTGCAATATTATATTAAGTATTTAACACGGTAAGAACAGTTTACCGATAGAAAAAATGTTTTGCTCAGTCTCCAATTTTATCTGCCATCGGTAATTCCTTACCGTTCATGATGCTTAACAATTTTTTGCACGATTAGGGAATGCAACATTTATTTATGAATACGCATATATAAATTTCTCCATTCTTACTAATGCTGAACCCAAATATATTTGGTGGCTTTTGTTTATGATTATGACAGATGTAAACAAATTTGCTTATGCATTTAAATGACAAGTAGTAATTTAGTATCGTCAGCAAAAAATAAAAATTATGGTAATTTAATTTAGTTCCGATTATAACAAGCTTACTATGTAGAAATTACGAACTATAGCTAGAGAATATTGATTGTAGTAATATATTCAATTTTTGTATTTAATTGTTAAAAAGCAACCATTTTATAGCGTACATTTAATTCATATCTGTTTTTCTTAGAACGTATAGTAGTCAAGTATGTGGTAGATTATTGTCTCTTCTGTTGGTAGTTCCCTGCAGTTTTATAAAATGTATTCTATTTTAAACATGACCGAATTTTTTTTTTATTACGGTGCCAAAATTTGTTATTTTGCTCGTATCTCGTGCTAGCAAGTGATAGTAACCAAAGGTTCGCCTCAGCCTGACTCAGACAAATGTGTGATTCGCGATTATCCTTTACATGTAAATACAATGTTTTCTTTTTTTCTCTTACAGACATTTGCGAAGTCGGGGATTCCAGAATTCATTTGTTCTTCTTGTCGCACTGAAGTCCATTCATTCTACAAATTTAAAAAGAAATGTTTGAAGAATTATAATCGCTTAATACAATTCACACAAATATTGCAAGGCAGCAACAACAAACGAAGCCGGAAATTCTCGGAGTTGAAAATACAGATAAATAAGCTAGACCTCGATCTACACTTGAAGAAAGAGCGAGAGCAAGACGTGGATAGTGCATTAAATATTAAAGTAGATATCGAAGATTCATTTCATTCATTGGAGAATCATAAACAGAGAACTGCTAACATCGACGTCAAAGAAGAAGACGATCTGATATGCACTGAGTTGCGAAAACCACTTAATAATCAAGAATTTATTAGTGAGCGAGAGCAAGAAGTGGATAGAGCATTAAATATTAAAGTAGATATCGAAGATTCATTTCATTCATTGGAGAATCATAAACAGAGAATTGCTAACATCGACGTCAAAGAAGAAGACGATCTGATGTGCACTGAGTTGCGAAAACCACTTAATAATCAAGAATTTATTAGAGAGCCAGAGCAAGAAGTGGACAATAAATTAAATATTAAAATAGATAACCAAGTTTCGTTGCAATCATTGGATGAAGGTGATCACAAACCAATTCTAGATGACGAATTCGAACTCAAACACGAATTTGTTGCGTGTGAAGACAGAGATGACAAGGAATTTTATCTGAAATATTTAAAGAACGAATCAGCATTCGAAAATGAAGAAGACAGCGCTTCAACGATTACTTGTGAAGATGAGAACCAGCCAAATGTGGATGAAGCTGACTTCTGGGCAGACACGGACAATGCAAATGGAGAAGAGTACAAACATAATGGTACAGTTCGCACTAAATATTTTATAAAACAAAATCCTTTAAACGCTCATATGAGAATCTATAAAAATGATAGAAATTATAAATGCCAAAATTGTAACAAGGTGTTCGCTAGTTACAATTATTTGAAAACTCATTTGAAAATACACGCAGGAATTAAAAATTTTAAATATTCAATCTATGAAATAAAAAAAAAATACACAAAAAGGGAAATTTGACTGAACATATGAAAATCCATGCAGAAATTACGAGCTTTAAATATTCTGTTTGTGATAAACAAATTTTAACAAAAAGAAATTTAGAACGACCTATCAAAATACACGCTGAAATTAGAGATTTTAAATGTTCTGTTTGTGAGAAAACGTATATACCCAGAAGTGATTTAAAATTGGTAACAATCTTATCAAAAAATGACTACAAAGAGGTCTACTATACTACATTTTAATCGTAAAATTCTTCTGACAGAAAAAAATCTGACTAATTTATTTATAATTTTGTTTTAGAATAGCTATGTTTGAGCTAATTTTAAACATTTCCATATTTAATTTCCCCCGTTATAAAGTATGGAAAATAAAATTGGTTTATTGACCTAAATGGCGAATTTTAAGTTTTTTTAAATATTGTTTGAAAGTTACACCCCTATTTTAGAAGTCATTTGACTCGTCTTTGAGAAAAATGAAGAATGGCTATCTCAGTTTAAAATGCTCAAAATGTGGAATATTTACCTTTTTATCTCAGCGCTTCAATTAGAAATATTTTCTTACAGTTACAATACCGATAGCTATCTACGGGAGATAAATTGAAACGGAAATTTATGTTTGTGTTATAATAAACAAAAATATTTATAATTTTTAATATATTATCTTTATACATATAATATTCCGGTGTGCGTGTGTTCATAGTTACCCAAGCTCTCTATTGTCTTTGAAAATGAATCTTTAAAAGTTACTAATTGACAGCTGCATTGTAAAAATTTAGTAAACAGGGTAAACAATGCACGTTGTCACAGTAATGCTTACAAGGCTTAGGTATGTGAAATCATTTCAAATAATTTTCCTCCATTCAGCCGTAAAAACTGTTTTACCCTGCTTGTAATGTAAATAACTATTTATCACTTACAAAAAGTTACCTTCCTATTTATCCGCTGTGAAAACGATAATAGTTATTTACTTTACAAGTGGGCAAAGTAAGGAATTACCCACGAGAGAAATTTTAGCACACGAAGCCGAAGGCTGAGTGTGATAATTTTATTGAGTGGGTAATTTCACTTTGCCCACGTGTGAAGTATAACGTTTTATCCAACACCTCTTATTAAATGCAAAATTTATTTAACACATATTATTAGACAGTGACATTGCTTTAAATATTCTAAATTAAAATGTCAATCGAGTTACCAAAGTGTTGTGTGTTATTGTTATAAATAAAAAAATACTCACTAGTGACTTTCCTCAAAATTATACCCAGTAGTAGGTAATCTGTTACTTTGCTTGTTTAAAATCACCATAGTTATAGAGCATTTATTGAAAGGTGTTGGATAAAATTGTTTTTCTTTATGGTTTACTTTATATTGAAGTTTAATTATCATCAAAATCGGCCAAACAGTTTATTTGATATTTAATTACCTAATCAAGAAATAATTAGAAACGAAAGTTTTATTTAAATTAATGAAATATAATTTCCATGATTTATTTCTCTTTGTCAATTTAAGAATAGGGATTAATATTCTCTTGATTTACAATAATTTTAATAATTGTTTTGTATTAGAGCTATGAATTTAAAAACTTAGGCAATACAACATTTGTTGAAAATTACGCAAATTAATATTTAAAATACTGTTATCATAATATATGTTATTATTTTAGAACAAATAGAAGATAAAGATATGATAGCACCAGAAGAAACTGCTGTGTCTTCAAGTTTGTCTTCGAGTTCTTCTAAAATTGAATCCATTGAAGATATACACAAAGACATAGGTAAACATTTTTGCTAATATATTTTGATAAATGTTTATAATTAAATTTAAAATAGCAAAATAGATATAATCGAGTGCGATAAGATTCGTGGTTCACTATAATATATTATTTATCGATATGCGTAATTGCAGAGCTGTCGCACACATTTTGTTTTATGTCAGTCATTTTATAAAATTTTACCTGTTTTTTACACATAATTTAAAATAACTTTTTGTAGGTCAAGGTTTATTTACTCTACCAGAAACCCTTGCAGAAACGGAATTGAGAGACACTATTAAAGTTGCACCCAGCCTAGGTAAAAGATGTGATAAAAGACAGTGTTGCAAGTACTGTATGAAGCTAATAATAAAATTACCACGTCATCTTATAAGTAGCCATGCCAATGAACCAGAAGTTGCCAAATTTATGAAATTTCAACCAAAAAGTAAAGAACGAAAACTCTTAATAGAAAATATTCGAAATAAAGGAAATTATATGTTTAATTATCACAATAAATCGGATACAAAACATTTTATAGTAAAAAGACGCCCATCTAAGGAACCTGTAGGTGTCGATGAATACCTACCGTGTCAGTATTGCTTAGCTACATATAAAAGAAAAGTACTACATAAACATGAAGCAAATTGTAAAATCATTTCTGAATCACGAGAAAAATGGAGCAGAATTCAGATTCATAGTAATATGATGACTTCTCTACCAAAACACGCAAGTGTATCATTGACTGAAGATATTTTATGTAAAATGAAATTAGATAATATAACAGACGTAGTGAAAAACGACGAATTAATATTGAAATATGGGACAAAATTATATTTGAAACATGGCCATCAATCAAATTTACATAATTTCATATCCGCAAAAATGCGAGAACTAGCTCGACTTTTAATAGAACTAAAAAATAAAAATCCGGAAATAAATTCATTGCAATGTGTCTATCATCCTAAAAATTTTGAATTATTGAAAAAAGTACTTCGTAATCTTACTGGATATAATGATAAAACAGGCAAATATGAAATACCTACTTTGGCGAAGAAATTGGGCGATTCTCTCAAATATTGTTCCAGAATTTTTCTAGGGGAATGCATTAAAAGTGGAAACATTAAAATGCAAGAACAAGTGAAAAATTTTAATATAATATTTGATAAGGATTGGACTAGAAATGCTTTATCTACTCTTTACGAACTTAAGTGGAATAAACTCGATTTGTTAATATTATCAGAGGATATGATAAAATTAAACAAATTTATAAATGAACAACTAATAGAATGTGAAGAAAATCTTCGAAAAACTTTCAGTTATATCAAATGGAATAAATTTAGAAAAATTTTACTATCAAAAATAATTCTGTTTAATAGAAGAAGGGTCGAAGAGGCACAACGGTTGACAATTTCGAATTTTCAAGAACGAGCTATGATAGATGAAGAAAGTGAAGTGTATAAATGTTTGACAGTTGTTGAGAAAGCTGCTGCAAAGAAATTTGTTCATGTGGAAATTAGAGGAGAGCGCGGTCGTAAAGTTCCGCTTTTGTTAACTACTGACGACGTAAACAGAATACAAGAACTTTTGAAATATCGTCAAGAGGCTGGCGTTGCTCCTAGCAACCCATTTGTATTTGGCCGCCGAGAAAATAGGGTGCTGCGAGGATCAGTTGCTCTGAAGTAAGTTATAATTCTTATCTCGTACAATACAAAATGTACTTTTTCCGTAATCGATACTAAAATACACGATATTGCTACGCGAAGTTAGCCATAATAGTAGCTAAAGTTAAACTTTACAGATTCTTATATCAAAATTTTGCTTCAGAGACTCTTATGTCAAACTTGAATTACAATCCTAAAATAACAAATAAATTATTCTATAAAGGCCGTCTGACACGTTGCATTTTTTTGTACAAAATTATGTTCAGAATTTTGTTCAAAATCCTAATACAGAAAAAAACACCTTTTTCTGCTCTGCTCAGAATTCTGTAACTGTGTATGCTATTGCTACAGAATTTTATTCTACTACATACTACTTCCACATCACCACACCAGTCAGCTGTGAACTGTCAACTGAACATGAGTGTCATGGAAGAAGACGATTTGAATATGACGTTAACGTTAACTTCTGTAATAAAAATAGTAGTTTTTCCAAGAAACTACTGTCAATTAACCGTTCTAATCCGAAAATATTGCAACCCTAGTTTTCAAATATTTCTTCTTTGAAAATTGTCGAATTGAAATTAAAGTTCTTTATAAATCAATGTGAAAATAATGATATATCAAACTAACCTAGATGAAAATCAGTAGCCAGAAAGTGATCGGAACAAACAGATTTGTATTCTTTTTGAGATAGGCTTCATAATGAGGAGAGTAATTGCAAATTTTTTCGATAATAATGCATCTTTATGGAAGAAGTATATATATATTGATACTGTCTGTTGTATAATTAAAACACTGTGCCACTGAACAGTATCTTTTGCTCTTACTAGTCATTGTTCAATATCACAGTCGTATACAATTATTAAACACTACTATTACATTATTTACTACTACACTAATACTTCTATTTAAAATAATAATAAAAAGAGAATCTGAACAACGTAAATAAACTTGTAAATTTTAAAACAAACCTATTAACATAGTTTTATATAAATAATAAATTAATTTAGTTTATAAATGTTCTTTGTTGTCAATAAGTTGCAAAACAGTGCGCATTTTCTGAGAAAAATTCTGTGAAATTATAGAAAACTTTTAATATTTTTCTGTGCATTTTTCTGAAGGTTATTTTACTGTGTTGGGATCTGACATTGAACATTTGCCATCTAGCGGCATAACGATTGTACTAGTATAATAATCCTCTGGCTGGCGGGTTCCAATATGACATTTGATTATTTATAGTCAATTTGTACAAAACTGAGTTCGGTGAGTGAAAATAATGACCCAAACGGAGAGTCAACTCATTATGTGTACAAAACTAAGTGCGTAGTTGAAAATTGTGGAAGTAAAGAAGGAAAAAACGACGGGGTAAGATTTCACTCCTTTCCACTGACGGGTGAATGCTTTGTTATAGTGCGTAATATGTTCGACGTTCCAGAAAAAATGGATAAATGTAAAGCGTGGCAACGAGCTACGAAAATTTTACTGGTACAAAAACATACAAAAGTATGTTCATTACATTTTAAGAAGGAAGATTATTTTTTTATTGGTAAGTGAGGTTATGTTACGTTATACGTTTGGAGTTTATAACACGCTTTACATTAATTAATTTTTAACATAATTGTTCAGTTAATTCAAATTTTTATTAATTTATATATTAAATACATTTATATTTATACATTTACATTATTAATTCAATTATTGTCAGATGTCAAAATTTGAAGCTTAGGTTAGGTCCTTACCGGCTGCAATGAATCAAAGTTGTAATGATGTGTTTGCAATGTTCACTCAGTCCAGCTTTGCAGGAACCATCTATATGCATTAACTCACCACCCTGAGTGATTTCACCTTTAATTTCGTGCGGTTTCTCTCTCAAATTGGCGGATTGCATCACATATGCCACAATGTTTACATTTGCACTGTAAACATTGTCAACAATTATACCGCATTTAATCAGATGTCCTGCACTCAAAATTCGCTTAGCTCTGATATAATTTCTTTGATCTTCGTTTGCGCCTGCCCAGAGAACAAGTTCGTTGCAATTCAAGGCCATTTTTTGTAAAAAAACACATGCGCGATAGACTACTAAAGCCGCCATATTGAATAAGCCACGCCCCCATGTCAGATCCCAATACTACAGTTGATTTTTTTATCATAATTCTGTAACATAAAAATGTACATAATTGTGAACAGAATAATACAACGTGTCTGACGGCCTTAATATATTGGGGAATTTATTTATTATTTAACTTTGATAATACTTTCTCAGATTTAATGGAGATCACATGCAGAACACGTTTAAAACATATAAAAAATAATGAAAATTGTAACAAAATTTGGCAATTTGACAGTACTTTTGTTATCACAGCCATCCCCGTCACAACAGCTAGCTGACGTTTACAAATACTTATTGCTATTTATTGATGTTTTTAATTAATAATTAGAAAGTATTTTTATTACTCGTGGTTTATTTTTTATATTAATACCATATTCGTAATAAAAATTATACTTTAGTGCCTTGATATGCTAATAACTATTCGTTTACTTATTTTGTTGTTTTTCAGTTACGTAGCCCAAAATTGCGGAGCACAAAAACCGAATAATTTAACGTCCACTAATCTACAAAAGCATATTGCTACGTCGTATCAAATTTTGAATCTGAGCGATAATCAAATGGATTACCTCGCAAATTATATGGGACATGACATAGAAGTTCAAAGAAATTTTTATCGTTTACCAGACAACGCTACACATTTGTCTAAGTTAAGTAAATTATTATTGAGTTGCGAAAAAGGAAATATAGAAGAGGATCATGGTAAGAATTTAGAGGATATTAACCTTGAAGAAGAAGATTGGAATAGCAGTTCTGAAGAAGTTCAAGAACAGACAAATAATGTTCTTAAAATAAACGACGAATCTGTGAAAAACAAAACAAATCCTAGAAAACCATGGACCGAAGCAGAGAAGAATGCAGTGAAAAAACATCTAAATATTTTTATTAAAAATGGTAAAGTGCCAAGAATACGTTTATGTAAAAATTGCAAAAAAAGTGAATCTGAAATATTGAAACATCGTACATGGATTCAGATAAAGGGTTGGTGCTACAACGAAATTAAAAGAAATAAATTGGTCATATGTACCTAAATATATTTCTTTGCAATTTAACATACGTACCTATAAAAAAGAATATAATGTTATTATGTGAAATACAGGTTGTTAATAAATTGGTAAAAAAAAACATGCTCGTTGAAGTACATATACTCTTTTTAGTGCCACTGGTCATATAGACTGCAATAATGAATAAAAATTATCGAAATAATAGTTATTTTATGTATCAAGGCACTGAAGTTAAATTTTTTATCAGAAATATGGAATTTAGTTGACAAGGCCCGTAGGGCCGAGGAAAATAAACCATCTGAGGTATAAAAAGTAACTTCAGAGTGCCGAGGTACATACTAAGTTTTATTTGAAATCTAAGATTCGAAAAAACTAAAAAAAATACAATATAGGTTATGTTTATACATCTGTCAGTTGTCAATTGAAACTGACAGTCAGTGTTGCCAACCTCGAGAAGTGAAGTTATCGTAAGTAACACTCAAAATTATGTGTTTTGTCCTCAATTTCGTCATCGGAATTAATTAGTTAATTCTTCTTGCAAATTTTATTTCATGTTACGTCCAAATTTACTATAGTACGTCAATATATCTGCCAAAATTATCCTAATTGTACAATAATTATTTAACGGTTACCAACACTGGGTTGCTCAAAATCGTCGTATAATGGGTTACTTTAGTGACGATTTCTGAGCTTTTAATGACGATTTTTTAGCACTTTAAGTGCCGATTTCAAATAAAAGAACATTAAAATTAATTTAATTTGATTGAAGTTGTGTAACAATTATTTCAAATTGTATATTTAATAATTGCTGTTGTGTAATAGATTTTTCCGTTTTGATGTTTGTTCATTGTTATTCATTACTAAAACATATAAGACCTGTGTTACTAAAAATGTACACTCCGACAAGAATGTCCTTAATTCTTTTTCCTGAGATTCAGCACATTGAAATGTATTTAACCTCAAAGTTTTTTTTGGATCCTTTCTTAACATTCTGTATAATATTTTATTTCAAATTAATGTCAACTTACCAATTGACATCTAAAATAGAGAAAGCCTACTCAAAACTTATAATGTAAATAAACAAAACTATATGTGATAATATTAAATATAATTCATTTTGTTTGTTTAAGTTATGTTTTGTGAAGAATTTCTTTCGATTATTGTAATTGTTAATTTCTAAATTTATTTTGTTTTTGTTGCGTGATAGCATATTTAATATGATTTATTTTGATAATTAAACATAATATTCCCTGTAGTGGCGGACGAGAGAGCGAGTTTTGATTTGTGAATAAAGATGACTGGTGTTTTATTTAGTTTATTTCAGGTACATACTTAAAATATGTTGTTTTGGTAATACAATAAAATACTATCTATGTTGAATACTTAAAGACGTATCCGTGTGTAGGTGTCGCCTTTTATTTGAACCAGCAATAATAAAACATTGATTAATTCATATTAGTGATATAATATGATTTATACTACAACATATATGAATTAATATAATAAATTAAGACGGACAAAACAATTATTGAAAGAATATGTAATATTTGGCATGATCAAGAAGTTAATTAACGAAATTTTTAAATTTGTTTAAATTCCATTTGAATTTACAAAGATGATATCGGTTCCTATAAAACCAGACATGATATCAATAATTTATATATGTCTTCACAATACAAGTTGCAGCGTAAATAATGTTATAATTAGATAAATTAATAAGTAATAGAGCAATTTCAGATTCAAATAAAAGGTGACAATATGCAAAAAACCAACTCAGCTACAAAGTATTGTTGAAGGTAGTTTTATAAGGTACGAGCTAAAATTATAAGAATTCGACTTCTTTTAATAAACGGGGAAATTGATTTCCGGAAGAGTGGTTTTCCGAATTGAAGTTTTCTCGGAAACGACGCCCGGCGTCGCGACGTCGGTATGTGCCGACGCCATTTACTGACCGAGGAAATTGATTCCCGAAGAATGGTTTTATAAATTGCGGTTTCCTCGGAAACGACGCCTGGCGTCGCGACGTCGATATGTGCAGACGCCGTTTAATAATTGAAGAAGTTGATTCCCGAACAGTGATTTTCGAATTGGGGTTTACTCCGAAATAGCACTCATTCAATTTTAGGCACGCTCACACCCTCCCAGATCGACTGTATGTTGGTTTTTAACCGAAGTAAAAAGCGTAATTATTGTTATCTCATATATATGATATGATAAAGAAAAGGCACGTTAGAAACTTTAGTATTAAAGCAGTACTTTAAGGAATATGATTAAAAAAATAGTTAAGACCAAGTGTAAGTCTCCTCTAAGTTACACACGTCTCCACAAGAACATAATTGAACCGACGAAAGTCTCCACTACATACTATTCATTAGAACACCGAGAGAGGCGTGGAGAATATTATAATCGATTTTAATACTTTCAGAAATATTTGGTATTTCACAAAGTGCTAGTCGATATAGTACACAACATGATGAATTTGAGCCACACCACTTGCTTAGATCGATTTTTGAATGAATTTTTTTACATAAGTTTCCATTTTATCTTGTCGTTCTTTCTCGTATTTAGGTTTATTTCTTTTTCGCTGTTGTGTATTTTCGTTTTTATTGATACATATCCTTCATACAACAAGTCCCAAATCTTTGGTACTTGCATAATTTATTTTGCACCCCAGGACACAACATTTTTCTGCTGTAGATCCCATTGTTATGTCAGGAATTGTAACATTGATACAAGATAGCTGAGGACAATACAAAACTGCAAGAATTGTTGGTGAGAGCCTTTTTGCTGTACAAAAGGTGTACCACTGCTATGAGGAGACTGACCTGATAACCAGTAGACCAGGATTCGGACGAAAAAGAGTTAACAGTCAAAGATATGGCCGTTTTTTGGTGTCCGCAAGTTTTCGGAATAGAGAAGCTTCTGCGATTTTGCTTCGAAACCCACTCCAAGAAGTTATAGATATTAGTAAAGGACCGTTAGGAGAAGGCTTCGTGCTGCTGAAAGAATGGTTACTGGTCTAGCATTTCAAGGCCGATATAGAATTTCAAGATTGGTTTTTGCCTAAAATCACGGGGAATGGAAAGAGGAGGACTAGGACAGGGTACTGTTTTCAGATGAGTTGTATATTTCCTCAATAGGTCAGACGGACATCGGCAAATATAAAGGAGACCTAGGGAAAGATACGTTTAAGTATGTATTGACGAGCACCTTCCATTTGGCAGTGGATCGGTTATGGTTTGGGGCGGAATTTCTTCACGAAAAAAAAAATTTCCGAAAAAGATAAAACTATTTACAAATATTGTTCAAAATTATTAAATATCTATATTAAAAAATAAAATTTTCTTTCGTATATTTATTTAAATTTTTGACATATATTTCACTAAGAAAACAGCTTCACAATCACAATGACATATATCACATTTAGTAAAAAAAATTGAAAATTTTTAAGTGTTTCCATTCGCGAAAAAAAAAAAACAAATATAGATAGCACTCTTGTCGAATATTAGCTGTCACCCAAGACCCAAATTTTCAATGTGGAAATAATCATTGTCAGATATTCTTTTATATTTGGATGAAGAAATACGGCCGATTACTGACGGAGAAGCTGTGATTTGTACCATGGAAAAATGCTATACCGTGGTTGTTTCATTCACTTTCATACTATTTATTAGCTTTGTTCTGCAAACATAATAATATTACTAGCATAGAACAATTTCCTAACTCTATATTTATTTATGCTTGTTAATATTCCGTTTAATCGTTCTATCATCTCTGGTCGAATAACCTTTCTTTTAAATATTGAAAGAAACTTTCACAGCTCATAATATTATAAATAAACAAGAACTGGGTAAAAGTTCAGTGAAATAGGTATTTATTAAAATAACGACGTTTCGACAGCAAAGTGCTGTCTTCTTCAGGTAAAATATATAACAGTTATTGCTTATTTAACCTTTTTTTATTTAGGTAAACTACCAACTGGTAATTTTTTGGTTGAAACAGGATCGGGTTTTAATTTTTATCTTCCCTTCTTTGCAAGATATTCTATTAAGTATATATATATGATAAAAATAAAGAAGATGATAGACATGCTTAATAAATAAAAACCTGTTATAAAATCTGTAGGTTTGAAATGCTCTGGATCACATCCATGTATTTGCTCACCAATTTTTTCTATTTTAATGCATGATTCTGTGCATGTCGGACTTTTATGTCTTTGGGAAAATAAAGTAGAGATATATTTTCACAAATACAACTATTGCACTGTGCAACTGAGCAATATCTCTTAAATTTACTCAGGTTTCTTATGAATTCCCTATGACTGGTAATGTAAACCATGACTTGTTTTCCCGATTTGGAACCTTTTAAATTTCGGCACCAGATGTCAGCTACTTTGTTTTTTTTCGCCAATGGTGTACATGGAATACAATATTTATGATTTTTAATTTCTTTATATTTTATTATCTCTAAATCTAATGAAAATTAATAAAATTAATGTAATTAAAACAGATGTAAAATTAAATATTCTACAATTAAAAAAAAAAACTGCTGAAAAATTATTTTTAACCGGGTTTTATCTCGGAAAACTGTTACATGTTTCTAGTGAACTGCTACTTCCGGTTGACCAATTTTATCCAAAATCTAATCAGCTCTTGTTATAAATATAAAAAGCAAATATACACAAAATTGTATTTTTTAGTATTATAGTATTTGAGTTATATACACACACGCACGCACACACGCACGCACACACACACACACACACACACACACACACACACATACACACACACACACACACAAAAACAGACATCATGGCGAAAATAGTGAAATCCTATTGTAGAGACCCTAAAACGTTCTTATTCATTGAAAACTCACTACTCAATTTTTTTAACCAAAAACAATACCTGCTTTACTAGAGGTAGGCGGGAGGTAACAACACATTATAATAAAATAGAGATTTTGTACAAAGTACATAGAACACTGTAGTCAAATTTCGAGTACGGTCCAGGACAGCAACCCTTACCCATAAAACTTTACAAGGGGCAATTGAGAGCTTCTATAATGAGTTTCATAAACCTTTTCTTACAAAAATACTTCTTTCTATATTAAGTAAATAAAACTAAAAATATATTGAATTTATAATATTGTAATAAACTTCGGTGAATATTTCAATGAAATGGTAGAGCTACAAATAGTAAATGTGTTGCAAATTTTTTTCGTAAAACTTAAGGTAGACAATGGCCTGGTGGTACAATGGGAAGGCAAGTACCAAATAGTTGTACCAGTTGACTCTCTGAAGATGACTGTTCATTTTGAAATGAACAAAAGACATAAGAAAAGAACTACTAAGAAAAGAATTAAAGGTTTATATTTTTAATCAGAATGTTAATAACAATTTCAATGAATATATACGAATTTTTTATATCCAGGGAACAAATGAAATTAAGCAAATCGTTAAAAGATAAAAATACACTTTTATTTACCATGGTTGGCAACATTGGGACACTTGTGCTTCTGTCAAATAGTAACCATCATTTATTGAGTGGTAATCTTGTGTAGCAAAAATATAAATTTTGTAAACAATGTTCTATTTATCAGATATTTGTTTGCTGTGTCTAAGTTCTAAACAACTTAAAAGTGTGTTAATGCAGAACGGTAATGGAATTGCAGTACAAGAAGAACTAAAATATTGTTTGCCTGAAATTGTAAGTAAACATATACCTTCTATAAAAAGCATGTATGCCAGATAATTTTGTTATTGGACTTCGGTTTTTATTTTCGTGATCATTAAAAATTATGTCACAGCTCACAATCGCTTTGTAATTCCATAAGTGTGTGTGCCTGTGCAATGAACACATGGTGAACGGAAAGTAGTTTTGATAACATAATTTAACATTTAAATTACGATAACAAATAGGAAATTTTTAAATGTTTAATTTACAACGAAATACATCCACATACCGTTGCTACTGATCAACAGATCCGAGAATTATGCTGAACCGTAAAACAACATTTGCTCGAATTCACTTAAACCAAGAATCAAGTAATCATGATCAACTGATTCCAGGGTTGGCAAATATCATGATATTTATATAAATATCAAAATATCATAATATCCGATATATATCCGATATATATCCGATATATATCAGGAATTTCGTTCTTAGGCTATATGCAAAAAAAAAAAAACATGAAACGTAAAATACCTTTATTTTGGTAAACAACAAAAATAAAACTTTAGTTTAAAATAACAAAAAACAAGACAAAAATTATTATTATTTAAGTAACAAGAAATAACATTTTTCCTAAATATATTATATAAATAGTAAATACCTAAATGAGTAAATACTATTGTAGTTTGACATATGATATAAAATATTCATATTTTTATTTAAGTAACAAAAAATAACATTTTCCTAAATATTTATATTACATAAATATCAAAATAACTTGTCGTTTGACATGTTTTTAAGTTTCGCACAACCGGGCCAAAGAAATATCATCATCATCATCATTATCTTCACGTAACACGACTTCATCACTTTTTGAGAAGACCCAGTCCAAGCTTTTGGCTTTTTTATCGGTATTTTGATTTAAAATATCAAGAATTTTTCACTCTGGGTATTTATTTTGTAAAAAATTAATAAGTGATATATATATATCATGATATATATCAATCAATAAATATCGGATATATATCAAGATATATATCATCATATATATCACTTGATATATATCTGCCAACCCTGACTGATTCACATATTCGTTTTTAATTTTCTTTGTGTAAATGACTCTTTTTATCTAAAATAAAGTAATACATATTGGCTGTAAAACTGAAATGTGGATTATAGTGATTTTAATGCTATTTTATTGATATTATTGTAAATTTTTACAATTCACTTTACAGCATAAATGTAAATAATAAATATGTTCAGAATTTTAAAATGCATGCAATCAGGCACATTTGGTTATCTAAATATTAGTATTTCACGATGTATAAATCAAATTACAATCATTATTTTATATTAATAAATCTAAAAATATACAAAACGCTATTAATATGTTGAAATATGAATACTAAAATATAATAGCTGTTAACATAAACACAAAATAACGATTAATCAATACTAAACTAAGAATATTATATAGAAAAATATTTATTTACACAATTTTTATTCACTACGCAAACGCTTTATTTATTTCCACTTTCTGACAGCGTGTCTGAGTCGAATTTAATTGCTGGGTAGGCTAGCGGCTTTATATATGTGTTGTGTTGGTAATCTAGAATAGTCTCGATGCTTCTACCCTGTAACAGCACTAGAACTTACTAGAACGATGACTCATCGTTGCGCACTGACTGTCTAGGGTCGTTATGCCCCGTTACAGTACGATAAGGACAGTGTACCAGAGATGGGAAATCCGAATCTTTTTACTGATTCGAATCTTTTGATTCAGTTCAGTAAAGTGATTCGTTGAGAAAGATTCGTTCACCGAATCACTTATTATTTTGTGCAGTGAGTCATTTACGAACGAATCGTTCGTTGCGAACCGATGTTATGATGTGGTTCAGAGTCGGTGTGCGCTGCGCATTGCGCAACTGATTCGTTCGTCCGGCGTTGATGTAGATAATACGTTTAGTTCGTATTTGTATCTTACTTGCTTTACTGAGTACTAAATATTAATGGTAGACAAAGAAGTTTTATATAGAATCATTTTGTAAAACGAAAAACAAAGTTATTTCAAATCATTCGTTCACTACTGATTCTTTTTAACTGAACGAATCTTTTTCAAAATACTGATTCGATTCATTTGAATCATCTGTACGATTCGTTCATTTTGAACGAATCTTTCGCGAACGACACATCTCTACAGTGTACCGATAGAAAACAATGTTTCGCTCAGTCTCAAATTTTATCTGCCATCGGTAATTCCTTACCGTTAGTGATGCTTAACAATTTTTTGCACGATTAGGGAATGCAACATTTATTTATGAATACGCATATATACATTTCTCCGTTCTTTGTAATGCAGAACCCAAATATATTTGGTGGCTTTTGTTTATGATTATGACAGATGTAAACAAATTTGCTTATGCATTTAAATGACAAGTAGTAATTTAGTATCGTCAGCAAAAAATAAAAATTATGGTAATTTAATTTAGTTCCAATTATAACAAGCTTACTATGTAGAAATTACTAACTATAGCTAGAGAATATTGAATGTAGTAATATATACAATTTTTGTATTTAATTGTTAAAAAGCAACCATTTTATAGCGTACATTTAATTCATATCTGTTTTTCTTAAAACGTATAGTAGTCAAGTATGTGGTAGATTCTTGTCTCTTCTGTTGGTAGTTCCCTGCAGTTTTATAAAATGTATTCTATTTTAAACATGACCGAATTTTTTTTATTACGGTGCCAAAATTTGTTATTTTCCTCGTATCTTGTGCGAGCAAGTGATGGTAACCAAAGGTTCGCCTAAGCCTGACTCAGACATATGTGTGATTCGCGATTCTCCTTTACATGTAAATACAATGTTTTCTTTTTCTGTCTTACAGACATTTGCGAAGTCGGGGATTCCAGAATTCATTTGTTCTTCTTGTCGCACTGAAGTCCATTCATTCTACAAATTTAAAAAGAAATGTTTGAAGAATTATAATCGCTTAATACAATTCACACAAATATTGCAAGGCAGCAACAACAAACGAAGCCGGAAATTCTCGGAGTTGAAAATACAGATAAATAAGCTAGACCTCGATCTACACTTGAAGAAAGAGCGAGAGCAAGACGTGGATAGTGCATTAAATATTAAAGTAGATATCGAAGATTCATTTCATTCATTGGAGAATCATAAACAGAGAATTGCTAACATCGACGTCAAAGAAGAAGACGATCTGATGTGCACTGAGTTGCGAAAACCACTTAATAATCAAGAATTTATTAGAGAGCGAGAGCAAGAAGTGGACAATAAATTAAATATTAAAATAGATAACCAAGTTTCGTTGCAATCATTGGATGAAGGTGATCACAAACCTATTCTAGATGACGAATTCGAACTCAAAGACGAATTTGTTGCGTGTGAAGACAGAGATGACAAGGAATTTTATCTGAAATATTTAAAGAACGAATCAGCATTCGAAAATGAAGAAGACAGCGCTTCAACGATTACTTGTGAAGATGAGAACCAGCCAAATGTGGATGAAGCTGACTTCTGGGCAGACACGGACAATGCAAATGGAGAAGAGTACAAACATAATGGTACAGTTCGCACTAAATATTTTATAAAACAAAATCCTTTAAACGCTCATATGAGAATCTATAAAAATGATAGAAATTATAAATGCCAAAATTGTAACAAGGTGTTCGCTAGTTACAATTATTTGAAAACTCAT
This sequence comes from Poecilus cupreus, assembly GCA_963942605.1. Lineage (NCBI taxonomy): Eukaryota > Metazoa > Arthropoda > Insecta > Coleoptera > Carabidae > Poecilus > Poecilus cupreus. The sequence goes on from OZ012728.1 coordinate 3,423,905, forward strand.
TTGAAAATACACGCAGGAATTAAAAATTTTAAATGTTCAATCTATGAAATAAAAAAAAAATACACAAAAAGGAAAATTTTACTGAACATATGAAAATCCATGCAGAAATTACGAGCTTTAAATATTCTGTTTGTGATAAACAAATTTTAACAAAAAGAAATTTAGAACGACCTATCAAAATACACGCTGAAATTAGAGATTTTAAATGTTCTGTTTGTGAGAAAACGTATATACCCAAAAGTGATTTAAAATTGGTAACAATCTTATCAAAAAATGACTACAAAGAGGTCTACTATACTACATTTTAGTCGTAAAATTCTTCTGGCAGAAAAAAATCTGACTAATTTATTTTATGTTTGAGCTAATTTTAAACATTTCCATATTTAATTTCCCCCGTTATAAAGTATGGAAAATAAAATTGGTTTATTGACCTAAATGGCGAATTTTAAGTTTTTTTAAATATTGTTTGAAAGTTACACCCCTATTTTAGAAGTCATTTGACTCGTCTTTGAGAAAAATGAAGAATGGCTATCTCAGTTTAAAATGCTCAAAATGTGGAATATTTACCTTTTTATCTCAGCGCTTCAATTAGAAATATTTTCTTACAGTTACAATACCGATAGCTATCTACGCGAGATAAATTGAAACGGAAATTTATGTTTGTGTTATAATAAACAAAAATATTTATAATTTTTAATATTTTATCTTTATACATATAAAATTCCGGTGTGCGTGTGTTCATAGTTACTCAAGCTCTCTATTGTCTTTGAAAATGAATCTTTAAAAGTTACTAATTGACAGCTGCATTGTAAAAATTTAGTAAACAGGGTAAACAATGCACGTTGTCACAGTAATGCTTACAAGGCTTAGATGTGAAATCATTTCAAATAATTTTCCTCCATTCAGCCGTAAAAACTGTTTTACCCTGCTTGTAATGTAAATAACTATTTATCACTTACAAAAAGTTACCTTCCTATTTATCCGCTGTGAAAACGATAATAGTTATTTACTTTACAAGTGGGCAAAGTAAGGAATTACCCACGAGAGAAATTTTAGCACACGAAGCCGAAGGCTGAGTGTGATAATTTTATTGAGTGGGTAATTTCACTTTGCCCACGTGTGAAGTATAACGTTTTATCCAACACCTCTTATTAAATGCAAAATTTATTTAACACATATTATTAGACAGTGACATTGCTTTAAATATTCTAAATTAAAATGTCAATCGAAGTAGTTACTAAAGTGTTGTGTGTTATGGTTATTGTTATAAATAAAAGAATACTCACTAGTGACTTTCCTCAAAATTATACCCAGTAGTAGGTAATCTGTTACTTTGCTTGTTTAAAATCACCATAGTTATAGAGCATTTATTGAAAGGTGTTGGATAAAATTGTTTTTCTTTATGGTTTACTTTATATTGAAGTTTAATTATCATCAAAATCGGCCAAACAGTTTATTTGATATTTAATTACCTAATCAAGAAATAATTAGAAACGAAAGTTTTATTTAAATTAATGAAATATAATTTCCATGATTTATTTCTCTTTATCAATTTAAGAATAGGGATTAATATTCTCTTGATTTACAATAATTTTAATAATTGTTTTGTATTAGAGCTATGAATTTAAAAACGTAGGCAATACAACATTTGTTGAAAATTACGCAAATTAATATTTAAAATACTGTTATCATAATATATGTTATTATTTTAGAACAAATAGAAGATAAAGATATTACAGCACCAGAAGAAACTGCTGTGTCTTCAAGTTTGTCTTCGAGTTCTTCTAAAATTGAATCCATTGAAGATATACACAAAGACATAGGTAAACATTTTTGCTAATATATTTTGATAAATGTTTATAATTAAATTTAAAATAGCAAAATAAATATCATCGAGTGTGATAAGATGCGTGGTTCACTATAATATATTATTTATCGATATGCGTAATTGCAGAGCTGTCGCACACATTTTGTTTTATGTCAGTCATTTTATAAAATTTTACCTGTTTTTTACACATAATTTAAAATAACTTTTTGTAGGTCAAGGTTTATTTACTCTACCAGAAACCCTTGCAGAAACGGAATTGAGAGACACTATTAAAGTTGCACCCAGCCTAGGTAAAAGATGTGATAAAAGACAGTGTTGCAAGTACTGTATGAAGCTAATAATAAAATTACCACGTCATCTTATAAATAGCCATGCCAATGAACCAGAAGTTGCCAAATTTATGAAATTTCAACCAAAAAGTAAAGAACGAAAACTCTTAATAGAAAATATTCGAAATAAAGGAAATTATATGTTTAATTATCACAATAAATCGGATACAAAACATTTTATAGTAAAAAGACGCCCATCTAAGGAACCTGTAGGTGTCGATGAATACTTACCGTGTCAGTATTGCTTAGCTACATATAAAAGAAAAGTACTACATAAACATGAAGCAAATTGTAAAATCATTTCTGAATCACGAAAAAAATGGAGCAGAATTCAGATTCATAGTAATATGATGACTTCTCTACCAAAACACGCAAGTGTATCATTGACTGAAGATATTTTATGTAAAATGAAATTAGATAATATAACAGACGTAGTGAAAAACGACGAATTAATATTGAAATATGGGACAAAATTATATTTGAAACATGGCCATCAATCAAATTTACATAATTTCATATCCGCAAAAATGCGAGAACTAGCTCGACTTTTAATAGAACTAAAAAATAAAAATCCGGAAATAAATTCATTGCAATGTGTCTATCATCCTAAAAATTTTGAATTATTGAAAAAAGTACTTCGTAATCTTACTGGATATAATGATAAAACAGGCAAATATGAAATACCTACTTTGGCGAAGAAATTGGGCGATTCTCTCAAATATTGTTCCAGAATTTTTCTAGGGGAATGCATTAAAAGTGGAAACATTAAAATGCAGGAACAAGTGAAAAATTTTAATATAATATTTGATAAGGATTGGACTAGAAATGCTTTATCTACTCTTTACGAAGATAAGTGGAATAAACCCGATTTGTTAACATTATCAGAGGATATGATAAAATTAAACAAATTTATAAATGAACAACTAATAGAATGTGAAGAAAATCTTCGAAAAACTTTCAGTTATATCAAATGGAATAAATTTAGAAAAATTTTACTATCAAAAATAATTCTGTTTAATAGAAGAAGGGTCGAAGAGGCACAACGGTTGACAATTTCGAATTTTCAAGAACGAGCTATGATAGATGAAGAAAGTGAAGTGTATAAATGTTTGACAGTTGTTGAGAAAGCTGCTGCAAAGAAATTTGTTCATGTGGAAATTAGAGGAGAGCGCGGTCGTAAAGTTCCGCTTTTGTTAACTACTGACGACGTAAACAGAATACAAGAACTTTTGAAATATCGTCAAGAGGCTGGCGTTGCTCCTAGCAACCCATTTGTATTTGGCCGCCGAGAAAATAGGGTGCTGCGAGGATCAGTTGCTCTGAAGTAAGTTATAATTCTTATCTCGTACAATACAAAATGTACTTTTTCCGTAATCGATACTAAAATACACGATATTGCTACGCGAAGTTAGCCATAATAGTAGCTAAAGTTAAACTTTACAGATTCTTATATCAAAATTTTGCTTCAGAGACTCTTATGTCAAACTTGAATTACAATCCTAAAATAACAAATAAATTATTCTATAAAGGCCGTCTGACACGTTGCATTTTTTTGTACAAAATTATGTTCAGAATTTTGTTCAAAATCCTAATACAGAAAAAAACACCTTTTTCTGCTCTGCTCAGAATTCTGTAACTGTGTATGCTATTGCTACAGAATTTTATTCTACTACATACTACTTCCACATCACCACACCAGTCAGCTGTGAACTGTCAACTGAACATGAGTGTCATGGAAGAAGACGATTTGAATATGACGTTAACGTTAACTTCTGTAATAAAAATAGTAGTTTTTCCAAGAAACTACTGTCAATTAACCGTTCTAATCCGAAAATATTGCAACCCTAGTTTTCAAATATTTCTTCTTTGAAAATTGTCGAATTGAAATTAAAGTTCTTTATAAATCAATGTGAAAATAATGATATATCAAACTAACCTAGATGAAAATCAGTAGCCAGAAAGTGATCGGAACAAACAGATTTGTATTCTTTTTGAGATAGGCTTCATAATGAGGAGAGTAATTGCAAATTTTTTCGATAATAATGCATCTTTATGGAAGAAGTATATATATATTGATACTGTCTGTTGTATAATTAAAACACTGTGCCACTGAACAGTATCTTTTGCTCTTACTAGTCATTGTTCAATATCACAGTCGTATACAATTATTAAACACTACTATTACATTATTTACTACTACACTAATACTTCTATTTAAAATAATAATAAAAAGAGAATCTGAACAACGTAAATAAACTTGTAAATTTTAAAACAAACCTATTAACATAGTTTTATATAAATAATAAATTAATTTAGTTTATAAATGTTCTTTGTTGTCAATAAGTTGCAAAACAGTGCGCATTTTCTGAGAAAAATTCTGTGAAATTATAGAAAACTTTTAATATTTTTCTGTGCATTTTTCTGAAGGTTATTTTACTGTGTTGGGATCTGACATTGAACATTTGCCATCTAGCGGCATAACGATTGTACTAGTATAATAATCCTCTGGCTGGCGGGTTCCAATATGACATTTGATTATTTATAGTCAATTTGTACAAAACTGAGTTCGGTGAGTGAAAATAATGACCCAAACGGAGAGTCAACTCATTATGTGTACAAAACTAAGTGCGTAGTTGAAAATTGTGGAAGTAAAGAAGGAAAAAACGACGGGGTAAGATTTCACTCCTTTCCACTGACGGGTGAATGCTTTGTTATAGTGCGTAATATGTTCGACGTTCCAGAAAAAATGGATAAATGTAAAGCGTGGCAACGAGCTACGAAAATTTTACTGGTACAAAAACATACAAAAGTATGTTCATTACATTTTAAGAAGGAAGATTATTTTTTTATTGGTAAGTGAGGTTATGTTACGTTATACGTTTGGAGTTTATAACACGCTTTACATTAATTAATTTTTAACATAATTGTTCAGTTAATTCAAATTTTTATTAATTTATATATTAAATACATTTATATTTATACATTTACATTATTAATTCAATTATTGTCAGATGTCAAAATTTGAAGCTTAGGTTAGGTCCTTACCGGCTGCAATGAATCAAAGTTGTAATGATGTGTTTGCAATGTTCACTCAGTCCAGCTTTGCAGGAACCATCTATATGCATTAACTCACCACCCTGAGTGATTTCACCTTTAATTTCGTGCGGTTTCTCTCTCAAATTGGCGGATTGCATCACATATGCCACAATGTTTACATTTGCACTGTAAACATTGTCAACAATTATACCGCATTTAATCAGATGTCCTGCACTCAAAATTCGCTTAGCTCTGATATAATTTCTTTGATCTTCGTTTGCGCCTGCCCAGAGAACAAGTTCGTTGCAATTCAAGGCCATTTTTTGTAAAAAAACACATGCGCGATAGACTACTAAAGCCGCCATATTGAATAAGCCACGCCCCCATGTCAGATCCCAATACTACAGTTGATTTTTTTATCATAATTCTGTAACATAAAAATGTACATAATTGTGAACAGAATAATACAACGTGTCTGACGGCCTTAATATATTGGGGAATTTATTTATTATTTAACTTTGATAATACTTTCTCAGATTTAATGGAGATCACATGCAGAACACGTTTAAAACATATAAAAAATAATGAAAATTGTAACAAAATTTGGCAATTTGACAGTACTTTTGTTATCACAGCCATCCCCGTCACAACAGCTAGCTGACGTTTACAAATACTTATTGCTATTTATTGATGTTTTTAATTAATAATTAGAAAGTATTTTTATTACTCGTGGTTTATTTTTTATATTAATACCATATTCGTAATAAAAATTATACTTTAGTGCCTTGATATGCTAATAACTATTCGTTTACTTATTTTGTTGTTTTTCAGTTACGTAGCCCAAAATTGCGGAACACAAAAACCGAATAATTTAACGTCCACTAATCTACAAAAGCATATTGCTACGTCGTATCAAATTTTGAATCTGAGCGATAACCAAATGGATTACCTCGCTAATTATATGGGACATGACATAGAAGTTCAGAGAAATTTTTATCGTTTGCCAGACAATGCTATACATTTGGCTAAAATAAGTAAACTATTATTGAGTTGCGAAAAAGGAAATATAGAAGAGGATCATAGTGAGAATTTAGAGGATATTAACCTTGAAGAAGAAGATTGGAATAGCAGTTCTGAAGAAGTTCAAGAACAGACAAATAATGTTCTTAATATAAACGACGAATCTGTGAAAAACAAAACAAATCCTAGAAAACCATGGACCGAAGCAGAGAAGAATGCAGTGAAAAAACATCTAAATATTTTTATTAAAAATGGTAAAGTGCCAAGAATACGTTTATGTAAAAATTGCAAAAAAAGTGAATCTGAAATATTGAAACATCGTACATGGATTCAGATAAAGGGTTGGTGCTACAACGAAATTAAAAGAAATAAATTGGTCATATGTACCTAAATATATTTCTTTGCAATTTAACATACGTACCTATAAAAAAGAATATAATGTTATTATGTGAAATACAGGTTGTTAATAAATTGGTAAAAAAAAACATGCTCGTTGAAGTACATATACTCTTTTTAGTGCCACTCGTCATATAGACTGCAATAATGAATAAAAATTATCGAAATAATAGTTATTTTATGTATCAAGGCACTGAAGTTAAATTTTTTATCAGAAATATGGAATTTAGTTGACAAGGCCCGTAGGGCCGAGGAAAATAAACCATCTGAGGTATAAAAAGTAACTTCAGAGTGCCGAGGTACATACTAAGTTTTATTTGAAATCTAAGATTCGAAAAAACTAAAAAAAATACAATATAGGTTATGTTTATACATCTGTCAGTTGTCAATTGAAACTGACAGTCAGTGTTGCCAACCTCGAGAAGTGAAGTTATCGTAAGTAACACTCAAAATTATGTGTTTTGTCCTCAATTTCGTCATCGGAATTAATTAGTTAAATCTTCTTGCAAATTTTATTTCATGTTACGTCCAAATTTACTATAGTACGTCAATATATCTGCCAAAATTATCCTAATTGTACAATAATTATTTAACGGTTACCAACACTGGGTTGCTCAAAATCGTCGTATAATGGGTTACTTTAGTGACGATTTCTGAGCTTTTAATGACGATTTTTTAGCACTTTAAGTGCCGATTTCAAATAAAAGAACATTAAAATTAATTTAATTTGATTGAAGTTGTGTAACAATTATTTCAAATTGTATATTTAATAATTGCTGTTGTGTAATAGATTTTTCCGTTTTGATGTTTGTTCATTGTTATTCATTACTAAAACATATAAGACCTGTGTTACTAAAAATGTACACTCCGACAAGAATGTCCTTAATTCTTTTTCCTGAGATTCAGCACATTGAAATGTATTTAACCTCAAAGTTTTTTTTGGATCCTTTCTTAACATTCTGTATAATATTTTATTTCAAATTAATGTCAACTTACCAATTGACATCTAAAATAGAGAAAGCCTACTCAAAACTTATAATGTAAATAAACAAAACTATATGTGATAATATTAAATATAATTCATTTTGTTTGTTTAAGTTATGTTTTGTGAAGAATTTCTTTCGATTATTGTAATTGTTAATTTCTAAATTTATTTTGTTTTTGTTGCGTGATAGCATATTTAATATGATTTATTTTGATAATTAAACATAATATTCCCTGTAGTGGCGGACGAGAGAGCGAGTTTTGATTTGTGAATAAAGATGACTGGTGTTTTATTTAGTTTATTTCAGGTACATACTTAAAATATGTTGTTTTGGTAATACAATAAAATACTATCTATGTTGAATACTTAAAGACGTATCCGTGTGCAGGTGTCGCCTTTTATTTGAACCAGCAATAATAAAACATTGATTAATTCATATTAGTGATATAATATGATTTATACTACAACATATATGAATTAATATAATAAATTAAGACGGACAAAACAATTATTGAAAGAATATGTAATATTTGGCATGATCAAGAAGTTAATTAACGAAATTTTTAAATTTGTTTAAATTCCATTTGAATTTACAAAGATGATATCGGTTCCTATAAAACCAGACATGATATCAATAATTTATATATGTCTTCACAATACAAGTTGCAGCGTAAATAATGTTATAATTAGATAAATTAATAAGTAATAGAGCAATTTCAGATTCAAATAAAAGGTGACAATATGCAAAAAACCAACTCAGCTACAAAGTATTGTTGAAGGTAGTTTTATAAGGTACGAGCTAAAATTATAAGAATTCGACTTCTTTTAATAAACGGGGAAATTGATTTCCGGAAGAGTGGTTTTCCGAATTGAAGTTTTCTCGGAAACGACGCCCGGCGTCGCGACGTCGGTATGTGCCGACGCCATTTACTGACCGAGGAAATTGATTCCCGAAGAATGGTTTTATAAATTGCGGTTTCCTCGGAAACGACGCCTGGCGTCGCGACGTCGATATGTGCAGACGCCGTTTAATAATTGAAGAAGTTGATTCCCGAACAGTGATTTTCGAATTGGGGTTTACTCCGAAATAGCACTCATTCAATTTTAGGCACGCTCACACCCTCCCAGATCGACTGTATGTTGGTTTTTAACCGAAGTAAAAAGCGTAATTATTGTTATCTCATATATATGATATGATAAAGAAAAGGCACGTTAGAAACTTTAGTATTAAAGCAGTACTTTAAGGAATATGATTAAAAAAATAGTTAAGACCAAGTGTAAGTCTCCTCTAAGTTACACACGTCTCCACAAGAACATAATTGAACCGACGAAAGTCTCCACTACATACTATTCATTAGAACACCGAGAGAGGCGTGGAGAATATTATAATCGATTTTAATACTTTCAGAAATATTTGGTATTTCACAAAGTGCTAGTCGATATAGTACACAACATGATGAATTTGAGCCACACCACTTGCTTAGATCGATTTTTGAATGAATTTTTTTACATAAGTTTCCATTTTATCTTGTCGTTCTTTCTCGTATTTAGGTTTATTTCTTTTTCGCTGTTGTGTATTTTCGTTTTTATTGATACATATCCTTCATACAACAAGTCCCAAATCTTTGGTACTTGCATAATTTATTTTGCACCCCAGGACACAACATTTTTCTGCTGTAGATCCCATTGTTATGTCAGGAATTGTAACATTGATACAAGATAGCTGAGGACAATACAAAACTGCAAGAATTGTTGGTGAGAGCCTTTTTGCTGTACAAAAGGTGTACCACTGCTATGAGGAGACTGACCTGATAACCAGTAGACCAGGATTCGGACGAAAAAGAGTTAACAGTCAAAGATATGGCCGTTTTTTGGTGTCCGCAAGTTTTCGGAATAGAGAAGCTTCTGCGATTTTGCTTCGAAACCCACTCCAAGAAGTTATAGATATTAGTAAAGGACCGTTAGGAGAAGGCTTCGTGCTGCTGAAAGAATGGTTACTGGTCTAGCATTTCAAGGCCGATATAGAATTTCAAGATTGGTTTTTGCCTAAAATCACGGGGAATGGAAAGAGGAGGACTAGGACAGGGTACTGTTTTCAGATGAGTTGTATATTTCCTCAATAGGTCAGACGGACATCGGCAAATATAAAGGAGACCTAGGGAAAGATACGTTTAAGTATGTATTGACGAGCACCTTCCATTTGGCAGTGGATCGGTTATGGTTTGGGGCGGAATTTCTTCACGAAAAAAAAAATTTCCGAAAAAGATAAAACTATTTACAAATATTGTTCAAAATTATTAAATATCTATATTAAAAAATAAAATTTTCTTTCGTATATTTATTTAAATTTTTGACATATATTTCACTAAGAAAACAGCTTCACAATCACAATGACATATATCACATTTAGTAAAAAAAATTGAAAATTTTTAAGTGTTTCCATTCGCGAAAAAAAAAAAAACAAATATAGATAGCACTCTTGTCGAATATTAGCTGTCACCCAAGACCCAAATTTTCAATGTGGAAATAATCATTGTCAGATATTCTTTTATATTTGGATGAAGAAATACGGCCGATTACTGACGGAGAAGCTGTGATTTGTACCATGGAAAAATGCTATACCGTGGTTGTTTCATTCACTTTCATACTATTTATTAGCTTTGTTCTGCAAACATAATAATATTACTAGCATAGAACAATTTCCTAACTCTATATTTATTTATGCTTGTTAATATTCCGTTTAATCGTTCTATCATCTCTGGTCGAATAACCTTTCTTTTAAATATTGAAAGAAACTTTCACAGCTCATAATATTATAAATAAACAAGAACTGGGTAAAAGTTCAGTGAAATAGGTATTTATTAAAATAACGACGTTTCGACAGCAAAGTGCTGTCTTCTTCAGGTAAAATATATAACAGTTATTGCTTATTTAACCTTTTTTTATTTAGGTAAACTACCAACTGGTAATTTTTTGGTTGAAACAGGATCGGGTTTTAATTTTTATCTTCCCTTCTTTGCAAGATATTCTATTAAGTATATATATATGATAAAAATAAAGAAGATGATAGACATGCTTAATAAATAAAAACCTGTTATAAAATCTGTAGGTTTGAAATGCTCTGGATCACATCCATGTATTTTGTTACCGGACGCCATCTTAATGAACAAACTTCACCCTACATCTGTCAATCGCTGTTGCACATACCCGTCATGCCATCTATCGCCGCTGCACGAACTAATGTGAAAATCAGAAACTGCGAAAGAAATGCTAAGCAATTGCTTGCGTATGCAGTAACTATGACAACGGTACACTGTCCACACAAGCCAGGGGTATAAAAGGAGACGAATTTGCTGCTACAGGCAGAGTCGCTCCAGACTCTCACTCATCACAATCGCTGGCTAAGTCCCGATTGCACCTCTACGAAGACATCTTCAACAACTGCTGGCTAAGTCCCAGTTGCACCTCTTCAACAATCGCTGGCTAAGTCCCGATTGCACCTTTACGAAGACATCTTCAACAACTGCTGGCTAAGTCCCAGTTGCACCTCTTCAACAATCGCTGGCTAAGTCCCGATTGCACCTTTAAAGAAACCGAAGACATCTTCAACCGCTGGCTAAGTCCCGGTTACACCGTGGAAGACATCTTCGATGAGAGAAGGTCCTCCACGTCCCCAGTCGACGTCATCACCTTCTCGCCGCCACAGAATCAGGTACGATTCTGTCTCCACCAACTGGTAGCGAAGTCCCAGTTGCTCTGAAGACATCCACTGAGAGAAGGTCCTCCACGTCCCCAGTCGACGTCATCACCTTCTCGCCGCCACAGAATCAGGTACGATTCTGTCTCCACCAACTGGTAGCGAAGTCCCAGTTTCTCTGAAGACATCCACTGAGAGAAGGTCCTCCACGTCCAACGCCGACGTCATCAAGCCGCACGCCGCCGCCTTCCTCAGCTGCTGCTCGACCGTAGCAAGCCGCCATCGTCGAGTCCACGCCGCCATCCGACGGCACTCTGACGTCATCAGTCGACGTCACCAGCCGACGTCATCAGTCGACCTCACCAACTGACGTCACCAGCCATCGTCATTGTTATATTGTTGTTTCTATTAACATTGTTTCATTTTGTGCAACAATATTTTGTTTCTGCTTTTGTAATTTGTTAATGACATAATTGTCACCGTTAATAAACATGATTTTATCTCTCTCTAGTCAGGCTTAATTAATACGAGACGCCCTGAAGATATCCAACACCAATCCACCTACATCCGCGCCCCGTATTATATTTTGGCGCCCAACGTGGGGCCTTCGACATCGACAAGTTGCTGTAAAACTTGGACCCACCATGCCGAAACGACGAGAGACGAGCACTACAGCGATGCAGGGAACGCCGAGCACCAAGACATCAAAAGAAACAGAAGCTCGACCTCCCAGTGCTGAGACATCTACAAAACTAGAAGTTCGGCCTCCCAGTGCCGAAGACATCACCACCTTCTTGCGGGAGAGTCTAAACACCCGCTGGCGCCCAACAAGAGAGCTACCACGGTTCAGTGGTGCTATTACCGAATGTCCGGTACAATTCCTTCAACGTACAGAAGATATTCTGCAAGATCAGAATTATCACCAAGATGACTACATCCACCTTGTCGCTGACCGACTCAACGGCGAGGCCCGCGACTGGGCATCACCTCTACTGCAGCTGCACACCACCTGGCAGCAGTTCAAAGAGGCCTTCACGGCTCATTTCAACAGCGTTGCCAAACAAACTGCGCTCCGTCAAGCTTTCTTTGGCACAAAACAGAAAGCTGAGCCCGCAAATTTATTCGCTCGCGTTAAATACGCGATGTGGATCCGTATGCGACATCTGGATGGCCTGCTACCCGAAGAAGCCTCCGTACATTCCGTCGTGGAGTTGCTGCAACCGCAGTTCAGACAGCTGCTGAGAATCAACACGCCTACGTCGTTCAATAAACTTATTTCTCTTCTGGCCCTACTGGACCAGGACATCAAGATCGATGTGAAGAAAGAAGTGAAACCTCCAGCAACCACCACGAAGATGCCGCAGAAGTCATTCCAACCTTGGTGCCATCATTGCAACGCGCACCACTTCTACAGAGACTGCCCCAAGTTACAAGAGTCACGTAACACTCCGTCTCAATACAAACCCTCCGGCAATCAGGCCGCGAAACAAGAAACTCGTTGGGAGGACGCCCCAGCGCTACAAATTAACGCGTCCAGCTCTTCATTAACGCGCATCACGGTCTTTATAAATAATAAAGCCGTAGAAGCGGTACTGGACACCGCAGCCGCCAAGAACTTCATCCACGAAGACCTGGTGGACCACTACGAGCATCGCTTCAGAAAGGTATCGCTTGCAGCCGTCAACTCTTCCATGACTATCTCAGGAGATGTCAAACTTGATGTCACCGTTGCTGACACGTCTATGCAAACGCCGTTTTATGTGAGTCCTGACTTAACGGAACGCTGCATACTAGGCATACCATGGCTCACGAAGAATCATGCCGTACTGGACTACAAAGGAAGCTGTCTCCACTTTGGTACAACGAAACGACACACCATCTACTGGAGAAGCACCAAGTCCACGAAGAAATATGGAGACGAGTCCCACTGCCTGCTGCAAGACCACACCGCCGTCTTCAGTACCACGCAAGTGTCGCCCACTCGCTCTATCAAGCAGAAGCGGAGAATACGGAACAAGCTTCCAAAGTCGCTTCCACGACGTCTCGATGACGTCAACACTCCAGACAACGGCCAAGAAAGGCTAATGTCTCCAAGTCTCAACACCACCCCGTTGAAGACTCAGCCGTATTCAAATAGAATACGCAACGTACAAAAGTTGTACGTCCACGCCAGCGCCAAGCCGCGCAAACTTCACGAACTTCATGCCAACACAAGACACCCAGGACGCGACCAATCATCGCTGAGTATCGAGGACCGATATAACTGGGAAAACATGAAGTCACCAGCACTACCTGGGCAGAGATCACCGTCAAGAAGAGATGCGGACGCACCTCTAAGAAGACCGGCAGCGAAGCCAACGACCAGAGGAAGAAACAGCAAAGAACGAAGTAAGCGATCAAGTTCTAATTCAAATTCACTTCTTCCTCACCAAGTCCTGGTTCGATCTCACCCCGTCTACGACGCTTCAAGAGGTACATTTGCTAGCTTTGCTCCCAAATGGCTGGAACCTTACACCACCTGCAAAGGCCGAGTTTTTGCTATCAATAAGCAAGGAAATACGGTACGAGTTCACGCAGACAAGATTCGACCAGCACCTTCATGTACAGCTACATCTCCGGGATCTCCTTCAACTTTCGAGAACCCCAACATTTCCGAACCGGAAGAAGATCATCACGGGTAAAGTTTGTTCAACAAACCAGCGGGGAATTGTTACCGGACGCCATCTTAATGAACAAACTTCACCCTACATCTGTCAATCGCTGTTGCACATACCCGTCATGCCATCTATCGCCGCTGCACGAACTAATGTGAAAATCAGAAACTGCGAAAGAAATGCTAAGCAATTGCTTGCGTATGCAGTAACTATGACAACGGTACACTGTCCACACAAGCCAGGGGTATAAAAGGAGACGAATTTGCTGCTACAGGCAGAGTCGCTCCAGACTCTCACTCATCACAATCGCTGGCTAAGTCCCGATTGCACCTCTACGAAGACATCTTCAACAACTGCTGGCTAAGTCCCAGTTGCACCTCTTCAACAATCGCTGGCTAAGTCCCGATTGCACCTTTACGAAGACATCTTCAACAACTGCTGGCTAAGTCCCAGTTGCACCTCTTCAACAATCGCTGGCTAAGTCCCGATTGCACCTTTAAAGAAACCGAAGACATCTTCAACCGCTGGCTAAGTCCCGGTTACACCGTGGAAGACATCTTCGATGAGAGAAGGTCCTCCACGTCCCCAGTCGACGTCATCACCTTCTCGCCGCCACAGAATCAGGTACGATTCTGTCTCCACCAACTGGTAGCGAAGTCCCAGTTGCTCTGAAGACATCCACTGAGAGAAGGTCCTCCACGTCCCCAGTCGACGTCATCACCTTCTCGCCGCCACAGAATCAGGTACGATTCTGTCTCCACCAACTGGTAGCGAAGTCCCAGTTTCTCTGAAGACATCCACTGAGAGAAGGTCCTCCACGTCCAACGCCGACGTCATCAAGCCGCACGCCGCCGCCTTCCTCAGCTGCTGCTCGACCGTAGCAAGCCGCCATCGTCGAGTCCACGCCGCCATCCGACGGCACTCTGACGTCATCAGTCGACGTCACCAGCCGACGTCATCAGTCGACCTCACCAACTGACGTCACCAGCCATCGTCATTGTTATATTGTTGTTTCTATTAACATTGTTTCATTTTGTGCAACAATATTTTGTTTCTGCTTTTGTAATTTGTTAATGACATAATTGTCACCGTTAATAAACATGATGTTATCTCTCTCTAGTCAGGCTTAATTAATACGAGACGCCCTGAAGATATCCAACACCAATCCACCTACATCCGCGCCCCGTATTAATTTGCTCACCAATTTTTTCTATTTTAATGCATGATTCTGTGCATGTCGGACTTTATGTCTTTGGGAAAATAAAGTAGAGATATATTTTCACAAATACAACTATTGCACTGTGCAACTGAGCAATATCTCTTAAATTTACTCAGGTTTCTTATGAATTCCCTATGACTGGTAATGTAAACCATGACTTGTTTTCCCGATTTGGAACCTTTTAAATTTCGGCACCAGATGTCAGCTACTTTGTTTTTTTTCGCCAATGGTGTACATGGAATACAATATTTATGATTTTTAATTTCTTTATATTTTATTATCTCTAAATCTAATGAAAATTAATAAAATTAATGTAATTAAAACAGATGTAAAATTAAATATTCTACAATTAAAAAAAATCTGTTGTGGCCAGCACATAACCTCCCGCCCAATACTACTCTTAAACGGTACAAAATATTATTTGATGATACAGAAACATACCTTCTTATTTGTTTATTTTCTTTATATTTGGGAATTTTAATGTTCTTTAGTATATTTATTTAATTTTATGACATATTTCACTAAGAAAACAGCTTCATAATCACAATGACATGTGTCACATTTCGTAAAAAATTGAAAATTTTTAAATGTTTTCATGGTGTACTAGGAATGCAAGATTTGTAAAATCTAATTTCTTTATATTTTATTATCTCTAAATTTAAAGGAAATTAATAAAATTAGTGTAATCAAAACACATGTAAAATTAATTATTCTTCAACTTTCAAAATAACATAATTTGTTGAAAAAGGAAATTTAACCGTGTTTTTTCACGAAAAACTATTAAGGGCTTCAAGTAAACTACTACTTCCGGTTGACCAATTGTATCCAAAATCTAATCAGCTCTTCATTTAAATATAAGAAGCAATAATTCACAAAATTGTATTTTTTGGTATTATAGTATTTGAGTTATGCGAGACGAAAAAATTGCCACAGACTACACACACACACACACACACACACATACATACATACATACATACATACATACATACATACATCATCGCGAAAATAGTAAAATCGTATTGTAGGGACCCTAAAACGTGCTTATTCATTGAAAACTCACTACCCAATTTTTTGACCAAAAACAATACCTCCCTTACCTAGAGGTAGGCGGGAGGTAAAAAAACTGCTGAAAAATTATTTTTAACCGGGTTTTATCTCGGAAAACTGTTACATGTTTCTAGTGAACTGCTACTTCCGGTTGACCAATTTTATCCAAAATCTAATCAGCTCTTGTTATAAATATAAAAAGCAAATATACACAAAATTGTATTTTTTAGTATTATAGTATTTGAGTTATATACACACACGCACGCACACACACACACACACACACACACACACACACACACACACACACACACACACACACATACACACACACACACAAACACACAAAAACAGACATCATGGCGAAAATAGTGAAATCCTATTGTAGAGACCCTAAAACGTTCTTATTCATTGAAAACTCACTACTCAATTTTTTTAACCAAAAACAATACCTGCTTTACTAGAGGTAGGCGGGAGGTAACAACACATTATAATAAAATAGAGATTTTGTACAAAGTACATAGAACACTGTAGTCAAATTTCGAGTACGGTCCAGGACAGCAACCCTTACCCATAAAACTTTACAAGGGGCAATTGAGAGCTTCTATAATGAGTTTCATAAACCTTTTCTTACAAAAATACTTCTTTCTATATTAAGTAAATAAAACTAAAAATATATTGAATTTATAATATTGTAATAAACTTCGGTGAATATTTCAATGAAATGGTAGAGCTACAAATAGTAAATGTGTTGCAAATTTTTTTCGTAAAACTTAAGGTAGACAATGGCCTGGTGGTACAATGGGAAGGCAAGTACCAAATAGTTGTACCAGTTGACTCTCTGAAGATGACTGTTCATTTTGAAATGAACAAAAGACATAAGAAAAGAACTACTAAGAAAAGAATTAAAGGTTTATATTTTTAATCAGAATGTTAATAACAATTTCAATGAATATATACGAATTTTTTATATCCAGGGAACAAATGAAATTAAGCAAATCGTTAAAAGATAAAAATACACTTTTATTTACCATGGTTGGCAACATTGGGACACTTGTGCTTCTGTCAAATAGTAACCATCATTTATTGAGTGGTAATCTTGTGTAGCAAAAATATAAATTTTGTAAACAATGTTCTATTTATCAGATATTTGTTTGCTGTGTCTAAGTTCTAAACAACTTAAAAGTGTGTTAATGCAGAACGGTAATGGAATTGCAGTACAAGAAGAACTAAAATATTGTTTGCCTGAAATTGTAAGTAAACATATACCTTCTATAAAAAGCATGTATGCCAGATAATTTTGTTATTGGACTTCGGTTTTTATTTTCGTGATCATTAAAAATTATGTCACAGCTCACAATCGCTTTGTAATTCCATAAGTGTGTGTGCCTGTGCAATGAACACATGGTGAACGGAAAGTAGTTTTGATAACATAATTTAACATTTAAATTACGATAACAAATAGGAAATTTTTAAATGTTTAATTTACAACGAAATACATCCACATACCGTTGCTACTGATCAACAGATCCGAGAATTATGCTGAACCGTAAAACAACATTTGCTCGAATTCACTTAAACCAAGAATCAAGTAATCATGATCAACTGATTCCAGGGTTGGCAAATATCATGATATTTATATAAATATCAAAATATCATAATATCCGATATATATCCGATATATATCAGGAATTTCGTTCTTAGGCTATATGCAAAAAAAAAAACATGAAACGTAAAATACCTTTATTTTGGTAAACAACAAAAATAAAACTTTAGTTTAAAATAACAAAAAACAAGACAAAAATTATTATTATTTAAGTAACAAGAAATAACATTTTTCCTAAATATATTATATAAATAGTAAATACCTAAATGAGTAAATACTATTGTAGTTTGACATATGATATAAAATATTCATATTTTTATTTAAGTAACAAAAAATAACATTTTCCTAAATATTTATATTACATAAATATCAAAATAACTTGTCGTTTGACATGTTTTTAAGTTTCGCACAACCGGGCCAAAGAAATATCATCATCATCATCATTATCTTCACGTAACACGACTTCATCACTTTTTGAGAAGACCCAGTCCAAGCTTTTGGCTTTTTTATCGGTATTTTGATTTAAAATATCAAGAATTTTTCACTCTGGGTATTTATTTTGTAAAAAATTAATAAGTGATATATATATATATATCATGATATATATCAATCAATAAATATCGGATATATATCAAGATATATATCATCATATATATCACTTGATATATATCTGCCAACCCTGACTGATTCACATATTCGTTTTTAATTTTCTTTGTGTAAATGACTCTTTTTATCTAAAATAAAGTAATACATATTGGCTGTAAAACTGAAATGTGGATTATAGTGATTTTAATGCTATTTTATTGATATTATTGTAAATTTTTACAATTCACTTTACAGCATAAATGTAAATAATAAATATGTTCAGAATTTTAAAATGCATGCAATCAGGCACATTTGGTTATCTAAATATTAGTATTTCACGATGTATAAATCAAATTACAATCATTATTTTATATTAATAAATCTAAAAATATACAAAACGCTATTAATATGTTGAAATATGAATACTAAAATATAATAGCTGTTAACATAAACACAAAATAACGATTAATCAATACTAAACTAAGAATATTATATAGAAAAATATTTATTTACACAATTTTTATTCACTACGCAAACGCTTTATTTATTTCCACTTTCTGACAGCGTGTCTGAGTCGAATTTAATTGCTGGGTAGGCTAGCGGCTTTATATATGTGTTGTGTTGGTAATCTAGAATAGTCTCGATGCTTCTACCCTGTAACAGCACTAGAACCTACTAGAACGATGACTCATCGTTGCGCACTGACTGTCTAGGGTCGTTATGCCCCGTTACAGTACGATAAGGACAGTGTACCAGAGATGGGAAATCCGAATCTTTTTACTGATTCGAATCTTTTGATTCAGTTCAGTAAAGTGATTCGTTGAGAAAGATTCGTTCACCGAATCACTTATTATTTTGTGCAGTGAGTCATTTACGAACGAATCGTTCGTTGCGAACCGATGTTATGATGTGGTTCAGAGTCGGTGTGCGCTGCGCATTGCGCAACTGATTCGTTCGTCCGGCGTTGATGTAGATAATACGTTTAGTTCGTATTTGTATCTTACTTGCTTTACTGAGTACTAAATATTAATGGTAGACAAAGAAGTTTTATATAGAATCATTTTGTAAAACGAAAAACAAAGTTATTTCAAATCATTCGTTCACTACTGATTCTTTTTAACTGAACGAATCTTTTTCAAAATACTGATTCGATTCATTTGAATCATCTGTACGATTCGTTCATTTTGAACGAATCTTTCGCGAACGACACATCTCTACAGTGTACCGATAGAAAACAATGTTTCGCTCAGTCTCAAATTTTATCTGCCATCGATAATTCCTTACCGTTAGTGATGCTTAACAATTTTTGCACGATTAGGGAATGCAACATTTATTTATGAATACGCATATATAAATTTCTCCATTCTTAGTAATGCAGAACCCAAATATATTTGGTGGCTTTTGTTTATGATTATGACAGATGTAAACAAATTTGCTTATGCATTTAAATGACAAGTAGTAATTTAGTATCGTCAGCAAAAAATAAAAATTATGGTAATTTAATTTAGATCGGATTGTAACAAGCTTACTATGTAGAAATTACGAACTATAGCTAGAGAATATTGAATGTAGTAATACAATTTTTGTATATTGTTAAAGAGCAACCATTTAATAGCGTACAATTTAATTCATATCTGTTTATCTTAGAACGTATAGTAGTCAAGTATGTGGTAGATTCTTGTCTCTTCTGTTGGTAGTTTCCTGCAGTTTTATAAAATGTGTTCTATTTTAAACATGAACGACAGTTTTTTTATTGTGGTGCCAAAATTTGTTATTTTCCTCGAATCTCGTGCGAGCAAGTGATGGTAACCAAAGGTTCGCCTCAGCATGATTCAGACATATGTGTGATTCGCGATTCGTCTTTACATATAAATACAATGTTTTCTTTTTCTCTCTTACAGACATTTGCGAAGTCGGGGATTCCAGAATTCATTTGTTCTTCTTGTCGCACTGAAGTCCATTCATTCTACAAATTTAAAAAAACTTGCTTGAAAAATTATAATCGCTTAATACAATTCACACAAATATTACAAGGCAGCAACAACAAACGAAGCCAAAAATTCTCGGAGTTGAAAATACAGATAAATAAGCTAGACCTCGATCTACAATTGAAGAAAGAGCGAGAGCAAGAAGTGGATAGAGCATTAAATATTAAAGTAGATATCGAAGGTTCATTTCATTCATTGGAGAAACATAAACAGAGAACTGATAACATCGACGTCAAAGAAGAAGACGATCTGATATGCACTGAGTTGCGAAAACCACTTAATAATCAAGAATTTATTAGAGAGCGAGAGCAAGAAGTGGACAGTAAATTAAATATTAAAATAGATAACCAAGTTTCGTTGCAATCATTGAATGAAGGTGATCACAAACCTATTCTAGATGACGAATTCGAACTCAAACACGAATTTGTTGCGTCTGAAGACAGCGATGACCACGAATTTTATCTGAAATATTTAAAGAACGAATCAGCATCTGAAAATGAACAAGACAGCGCTTCAACGAGTAGTTGTGAAGATGATAACCAGTCGAATGTGGATGAAGCTGATTTCAGGGCAGACACAGACAATGCGAATACAAATGTGAATGGAGAAGAGTACATACATAATGGTACAGTTACTAATAAATATTTTTTTAAACAAAATTATTTAAACGCTCGTATGAGAATCCATAAAAATGATAGAAATTATAAATGTCAAATTTGTAACAAGGTGTTCGCTAGTTACAATTATTTGAAAACTCATTTGAAAATACACGCAGGAATTAAAAATTTTAAATGTTCAATCTGTGACAAATAAAAAAATTACACTAAAGGGAACTTTGACTGAACATATGAAAATCCATGCAGAAATTAGAGGTTTTAAATGTTCTGTTTGTGATAAACAAATGTTAACAAAAAGAAATGTAGAACGACATATGAAAATACACGCTGGAATTATATATGAAAATCCATGCAGAAATTAGAGGCTTTAAATGTTCTGTTTGTGAGAAAACGTATATACGCAAAGATGATTTAACATTGGTAACAATCTTATCAAAAAATTACATTACCAAGAGGTCTACTATACTACATTTTAGCCGTAAAATTCTTCTGACAGAAAAAAAACGTGATTAATTTGTTTATAATTTTGTTTCAGAATAGCTATGTTTGAGCTAATTTTAAACATTTCCATATTTAATTTCCCCCGTTATAAAGCATGGAAAATTAAATTTGTTAATGACATAAATGGCGAATTTTAAGTTCTTCAAATATTGTTTGAAGGATTTTATTGCCTAAAATAATTGTAGAAGCAAGAATTTACAAAAATATGGTTTTACATGTTACACCCCTATTTTAGAAGTCATTTGACTCGTCTTTGAGAAAAATGAAGAATAGCTATCTCAGTTTAAAATGCTCAAAATGTGTAATATTTTCCTTTTTTATCTCACCGCTTCAATTAGAAATATTTTCTTACAGTTACAATACCGATAGAAATATCTACGCGAGATAAAGTGAAACGAAAATTTATGTTTGTTATAATAAACAAATATATTAATTATTTTTAATATATTATCTTTATATATAAAATTCCGGTGTCCGTGTTCGTAATTCTTCTCCTACTTCACCGATTTTGATGATTTTTTTTTTTTTTGTACTTATTTGTACTTATGGGGCCACCTGGATGGGTCTAAGCAACAGATGGACCCTGCTGATGGCGCTGTTGTCGACACCCAGATTTTTTTTTTCATTTTCCTGACATATATAAGTACAAAAAAAATTTTCATCTGTAATTACACAAAAGCTTTTTATTTTGCCGTATAAACTGTTTGTCACGAAACCATTGTTGCCTAGCAATTAACTGATTTAATTAAATCTCGACACCGTAGGTGAAGTGATTTTATTTTTAAACAGTTTTCGAGTCAAATTGCTTTCAGGTGACAAGGTTGAGTTGTCAAACTGAAATTTATCTGAGAAAATTAAATGCTCGAGTGCAATTCGGCGAGATAATTTAACGACATTATTTATGAAAAGGTTTATTTGAAATTGCAGTTGGTGGAAATACAATTATTATATAACATATTTTTCATATAAAATGCAAATGATATTAATGTAGTTAGTATTTGATCTAGTTGCTAGAAGAAAAGTAAATAACGTTTACTTGTTACTCACTTGTAAACACCATATAACCAAGCCCTGTATTGCTTTTGAAAATGAATCTTTACAAGTTACTAATTGACAGCTGCATCGTAAAAATTTTACAAGTTAGTAAACAAGGTAAACAATGCACGTTGTCACAGTAATGTTTACAAGGCTTAGGTGAAATCATTTCAAATAATTTTTGACACAACAGTTGTATGTAACTAACAGAACTTAGTTATAATTTTAATTTGATTTACAAATGAGAAGCTAGTAAAATATTGTACAATACACGCAAGGTAACTGTTTTACTGCTTCAAGGAGATGACAGGCTCGCCTAATCGGCTCGCCGGCCATTTCCTCCATTCAGCAGTAAAAACTGTTTTACCTGCTTGTAATGTAAATAACTATTTATCACTTACAAAAAGTTACCTTCCTATTTATCGCCTGTCAAAACGATAAAATTGTTTTTTCTTTATGGTTTACTTTATATTGGAGTTATATTATTATCAAAATCGGCCAAACCGTTTATTTCATATTTAATTTATGAATTTAAAAACGTAGGCAATACAACATTTGTTGAAAATTACGCAAATTAATATTTAAAATACTGTTATCATAATATATGTTATTATTTTAGAACAAATAGAAGATAAAGATATTACAGCACCAGAAGAAACTGCTGTGTCTTCAAGTTTGTATTCGAGTTCTTCTGAAATAGGATGCATTGAAGATATACACAAAGACATAGGTAAACATTTTTTCCTTATATATTTTGATAAAAAATTATAATTAAATTTAAAATAGATAATATATGTTATTTATAACTAAGTGTATTTGTAGAGCCGTCGCACACATTTTGTTTTATGTCAGTCATTTTATAAAAGTTCAGAAACTTTTTCGATTTCATAAAATTTTACCTGTTTTTGTGGTTTTCTTTTACACATTATTTAGATAACTTTTTGTAGGTCAAGATTTATTTACTCTACCCGAAACCCTAGCAGAAACGGAATTGAGAGACACTATTAAAGTTGCACCCAGCCTAGGTAAAAAATTTAATAAAAGACAGTGTTGCAAGTACTGTATGAAACTAATAATAAAATTACCACGTCATCTTATAAGTAGCCATGCCAATGAAATAGAAGTTGCCAAATTTATGAAATTTCAACCAAAAAGTAAAGAACGAAAACTCTTAATAGAAAATATTCGAAATAAAGGAAATTATATATATAATTATCACAATAAATCAGATACAAAACATTTTATAGTAAAAAGACGCCCAACTAAAGAACCTGTAGGTGTCGATGAATACTTACCGTGTCAGTATTGCTTAGCTACATATAATAGAAGATTACTACATAAACATGTAGCAAATTGTAAAAATATTTCTGAATCACGAAAAAAATGGAGCAGAATTCAGATTCATAGTAATATGATGACTTCTCTACCAAAACACGCAAGTGTATCATTGACTGAAGATATTTTATGTAAAATGAAATTAGATAATATAACAGACGTAGTGAAAAACGACCAATTAATATTGAAATATGGGACAAAATTATATTTGAAACATGGCCATCAATCAAATTTACATTCTGTCATATCCGCAAAAATGCGAGAACTAGCTCGACTTTTAATAGAACTAAAAAATAAAAAACCGGAAATAAATTCATTGCAATGTGTCTATCATCCACAAAATTTTGAATTATTGAAAAAAGGAGTTCGTAATCTTACTGGATATAATGATAAAACAGGCAAATATGAAATACCTACTTTGGCGAAGAAATTGGGCGATTCTCTCAAATATTGTTCCAGAATTTTTCTAGGGGAATGCATTAAAAGTGGAAACATTAAAATGCAGGAACAAGTGAAAAATTTTAATATAATATTTGATAAGGATTGGACTAGAAATGCTTTATCTACTCTTTACGAAGATAAGGGGAATAAACCCGATTTGTTAACATTATCAGAGGATATGATAAAATTAAACAAATTTATAAATGAACAACTAATAGAATGTGAAGAAAATCTTCGAAAAACTTTCAGTTATATCAAATGGAATAAATTTAGAAAAATTTTACTATCAAAAATAATTCTGTTTAATAGAAGAAGGGTCGAAGAGGCACAACGGTTGACAATTTCGAATTTTCAAGAACGAGCTATGATAGATGAAGAAAGTGAAGTGTATAAATGTTTGACAGTTGTTGAGAAAGCTGCTGCAAAGAAATTTGTTCATGTGGAAATTAGAGGAGAGCGCGGTCGTAAAGTTCCGCTTTTGTTAACTACTGACGACGTAAACAGAATACAAGAACTTTTGAAATATCGTCAAGAGGCTGGCGTTGCTCCTAGCAACCCATTTGTATTTGGCCGCCGAGAAAATAGGGTGCTGCGCGGATCAGTTGCTCTGAAGTAAGTTATAATTCTTATCTCGTACAATACAAAATGTACTTTTTCCGTAATCGATACTAAAATGCACGATATTGCTACGCGAAGTTAGCCATAATAGTAGCTAAAGTTAAACTTTACAGATTCTTATATCAAAATTTTGCTTCAGAGACTCTTATGTAAAACTTGAATTACAATCCTAAAATAACAAATAAATTATTCTATAAAGGCCGTCTGACACGTTGCATTTTTTTGTACAAAATTATGTTCAGAATTTTATTTAAAATCCTAATACAGAAAAAAACACCTTTTTCTGCTCTGCTCAGAATTCTGTAACTGTGTATGCTATTGCTACAGAATTTTATTCTACTACATACTACTTCCACATCACCACACCAGTCAGCTGTCAGCTGTGACCTGTCAACTGAACATGAGTGTCATGGAAGAAGACGATTTGAATATGACGTTAACGTTAACTTCTGTAATAAAAATAGTAATTTTTCCAAGAAACTACTGTCAATTAACCGTTCTAATCCGAAAATAGTTTTCAAATATTTCTCGGAACTAACAGATTTGCATTCTTTTTGAGATAGGCTTCACAATGAGGAGAGTAATTGCAAATTTTTTCGATAATAATGCATCTTTATGAAAGAAGTATATATATTGATACTGTCTGTTGTATAATTAAAACACTGTGCCACTGAATAGTATCTTTTGCTCTTACTAGTCATTGTTCAATATCACAGTCGGATACAATTATTAAACACTACTATTACATTATTTACTACTACATGAATACTTCTATTTAAAATAATAATAAAAAGAGAATCTGAATAACGTAAATAAACTTGTAAATTTTAAAACAAACCTATTAACATTGTTTTATGTAAATAATAAATTAATTTAGTTTATAAATGTTCTTTGTTGTCAATAAGTTGCAAAACAGTGCGCAACTTTTCTGCGCATTTTCTGAGAAAAATTCTGTGAAATTATAGAAAACTTTTAATATTTTTCTGTGCATTTTTCTGAAGGTTATTTTACTGTATACTACAGTTGATTTTTTTATCATAATTCTGTAACATAAAAATGTACATAATTGTGAACAGAATAATACAACGTGTCAGACGGCCTTAATATATTGGGGAATTTATTTATTATTTACCTGTGATAATAATTTCTCAGATTTAATGGAGATCACATGCAGAACACGTTTAAAACATATAAAAAATATTGAAAATTGTAACAAAATTTGGCAATTTGACAGTACTTTTGTTATCACAGCCATCCCCGTCACAACAGCTAGCTGACGTTTACAAATACTTATTGCTATTTATTGATGTTTTTAATTAATAATTAGAAAGTATTTTTATTACTCGTGGTTTATTTTTTATATTAATACCATATTCGTAATAAAAATTATACTTTAGTGCCTTGATATGCAAATAACTATTCGTTTACTTATTTTGTTGTTTTTCAGTTACGTAGCCCAAAATTGCGGAGCACAAAAACCGAATAATTTAACGTCCACTAATCTACAAAAGCATATTGCTACGTCGTATCAAATTTTGAATCTGAGCGATAACCAAATGGATTACCTCGCTAATTATATGGGACATGACATAGAAGTTCAGAGAAATTTTTATCGTTTGCCAGACAATGCTATACATTTGGCTAAAATAAGTAAACTATTATTGAGTTGCGAAAAAGGAAATATAGAAGAGGATCATGGTAAGAATTTAGAGGATATTAACCTTGAAGAAGAAGATTGGAATAGCAGTTCTGAAGAAGTTCAAGAACAGACAAATAATGTTCTTAATATAAACGACGAATCTGTGAAAAACAAAACAAATCCTAGAAAACCATGGACCGAAGCAGAGAAGAATGCAGTGAAAAAACATCTAAATATTTTTATTAAAAATGGTAAAGTGCCAAGAATACGTTCATGTACAAATTGCAAAGAAACTGAATCTGAAATATTGAAACATCGTACATGGATTCAGATAAAAAGTTGGTGTCACAACGAAATTAAAAGAAATAAATAGGTCATATGTACCTAAATATATTTCTTTGCAATTTAACATACGTACCTATAAAAAAGAATATAATGTTATTATGTGAAATACAGGTTCTTAATAAATGGGTAAAAAAAAACATGCTCGTTGAAGTACATATACTCTTTTTAGTGCCACTCGTCATATAGACTGCAATAATGAATAAAAATTATCGAAATAATAGTTATTTATGTATCAAGGCACTGAAGTTAAATTTTTTATCAGGAATATGAAATTTAGTTGCCGAGATGCGTAGGGCCGAGGAGGATATACCATGTGAGTGATAAAAAGGAACTTCAGAGTGCCAAGGTACATACTAAGTTTTATTTGAAATCTAAGATTTGAAAAAACTGTAAAAAATACAATATAGGTTAAGTTTATACTTCTGTCAATTGTCAATTGACACTGACAGTCAGTGTTGCCAACCTCGAGAAGTGAAGTTATCGTAAATAACACTCAACATTATGTGTTTTTTTCCTCAATTTCGTCATCGGAATTAATTAGTTAATTCTTCTTGCAAATTTTATTTCATGTTACGTCCAAATTTACTATAGTACGTCAATATATCAGCCAAAATTATCCTAATTGTACAATAATTATTTAACGGTTGCCAACACTGGGTTGCTCAAAATCGTCGTATAATGGGTTACTTTAGTGACGATTTCTGAGCTTTTAGTGACGATTTTTGAGCACTTTAGTGCCGATTTCAAATAAAAGAACATTAAAATTAATTTAATTTGATTGAAGTTGTGTAACAATTATTTCAAATTGGTTATTTAATAATTGCTTTGTGTAATATATATTTCCGTTTTGATGTTTGTTCATTGTTATTCATTAGTAAAACATATAAGACCTGTGTTACTAAAAATGTACATTTCGACAAGAATGTCCTTAATTTTGCAAATTAAAAAAAATTCTTTTTACCTGAGATTCAACACATTGAAATGTATTTAACCTCAAAGTTTTTTTTTGTATCCTTTCTTAACATCCTGTATAATATTTTATTTCAAATTAATGTCAACTTACCAATTAACATCTAAAATAGAGAAAGCCTTCTCAATACTTATAATGTAAATAAACAAAACTATATGTGATAATATTAAATATAATTCATTTAGTTTGTTTAAGTTATGTTTTGTGAATAATTTCTTTCGATTATTGTAATTGTTATGT
Organism: Poecilus cupreus; assembly: GCA_963942605.1. Lineage (NCBI taxonomy): Eukaryota > Metazoa > Arthropoda > Insecta > Coleoptera > Carabidae > Poecilus > Poecilus cupreus. The sequence goes on from OZ012728.1 coordinate 3,452,039, forward strand.
TAATTTCTAAATTTATTTTGTTTTTGTTGCGTGATAGCATATTTAATATGATTTATTTTGATAATTAAACATAATATTCCCTGTAGTGGCGGACGAGAGAGCGAGTTTTGATTTGTGAATAAAGATGACTGGTGTTTTATTTAGTTTATTTCAGGTACATACTTAAAATATGTTGTTTTGGTAATACAATAAAATACTATCTATGTTGAATACTTAAAGACGTATCCGTGTGCAGGTGTCGCCTTTTATTTGAACCAGCAATTATAAAACATTGATTAATTCATATTGGTGATATAATATGATTTATATACTATATATATATATATATATATATATATATATATATATATATATAATACGAAGATTTTGAAGAAATTACCACGGTCGCGAATATTTACTGAACAACAATGACAATACTGTATTCATATTTAATTTTATTAAAATTTTCTTATTTTGATATTACTTGTGTCTGTTTGTGTAAAACTCATTTGAAAATATTATCTAGTACAACCCTGTAAAGTAGTCCCTCATAAATTTCTTTAATCCTCTTATGGAATACCTGCTGAGAAACACTAATGGAATCAATCGCCACGCAAATTTGTACAAGCTATACTTCACTCGGCCATCCTGGTCTTCATCCGACCCGGATGAATCGTCTTCTTCAGATGAAGCTGTTAACCACGACTTCATGTAGTCGTTACTGCTACTACCTTGTATGGACCTGAACATTTATTCAAGAGTTTTGATTGGGTAGAAAACTGAATTTTCTTTATGGCGACTAAGTCACCAACTGAATATTTTGTTGCAGCTTTTCTGTTCTTATTGAAGTTTCTTCTGTTTTCTTCTTGGACTTTGGACATTTTTTGTTTAGCTCTTTGTCTTATTTCATTTCTTTCTTTGTCGAAATTAATTGCTGCTTCTTCTTCTATAACTTCTTTTATTCTTATATCTGTATCATCTTTCATTCTTGAACCAAAAAGTAACTGGAATGGTGTTGTACTTATTCTGTCGGTAGTTCCTCGAGTGGTAATTGGAAATGATCTACTAAGAGCATCTACATGCTTCATCTTTATTCCAGGTCGATGCTCTATCAGGTAATCGAAATCTTCTAACGCTAATGCCCATCTTGCGATTCTTGGAATGAGATCCTTCTTAGCCATTGTGCTCTTGAATGCAGAACAATCTGTAACAATCTTGAACTGTTTACCTATGAGGTATACCCTGAACTTTTTCAATGCTGAGATGACTGCCAATACTTCAAGTTCATAACTAGTATAATTTCTTTCGGCTGGATTTGTCTTTTTACTATGATAATAAACGGGATGCATCTTATTATCTTCAGAGTCTTTCTGCATCAGTATTGCACCAATGTCTTCCTTACTGGCATCTGTATGTATTTCAGTATACGCGTCATACTGAAAAAGATTCAAAACAGGCCTTTGGGACAACAATATCTTCAATTGCTCAAAGGACTTTCTTTCGTCTTCACAAAACTTGAAATTAGTATCTTTTTTAAGCAAGCTTGTCAACGGCTTCGCAATTAAGGAATAATTGCTAATGAACTTCCTAAAATAGCCGGTTAATCCCAGAAAGCTTTGTACATTCTTCACTGTTTTCGGCTCCGGAAATCTCATAACCGCACGTATTTTATTTTCTGTTGGTTTCACTTGACCCTCGCTTATTTCGTTACCCAAATATTCAACGGTTTTACATAAAAACTTGCATTTTTTCCAATTTATTTGCAAACCGTACTCTTCTGCCACTTGCAATACCTTCTTTAATTTTTCAATGGCCTCGTCTTCATGTTTTGCAAGTATTATCACGTCGTCCATATACACGATAACAATTTGTTCTTTTATTAATTCACGGAAAACATCATTAATAAATCTCTGAAATATGGCCGGTGAATTACAGAATCCGAATGGTGTTCTAAGAAATTCGAATTGTCCACTGGGTGTTACAAAGGAAGTATACTTCGTACTTGCTTCATCCACTGGAACATGGAAAAATCCATTCTTGAGATCTATTAATAAACGAGCATGTATGAATCGCACTATGAATGTGGACGAGGCGAAAGTGGTGTGTCAGGATAGGAATGTATGGAGGAGATTGATTGTTGGTTGACTGTTTTTCTGGGTTCGTGCTACCCCACTAAGTGGGACATAGCGTGACGTTATGTATGTATGAGATCTATTGTAAATATTCTGGCATCCTGAAGTTTATCAATCTGATCTTCAATTAATGGAAGCGGGTAACGATCTCGTACAACTTGTTTATTCAACCTTCTATAATCGATACATATTCTCATTGATCCATCTTTCTTTCGTACTGGAACGATTGGGCTACTGAAATCGGATGAACTTGGCTTGATGATTCCCTGCTTTAGTCACTCTTCTAACTGACGATCCACTTCTTTCTTTTCACTTTCAGGTAATCTTCTGGGTGTTTGATAAACTGGGGTTTCATCACGTAATAGTATATTCTACAACAAGTAATGGAATGGCACATATTCCACGCGAGCAAAAAGTTGTAGCCCGAGCCGAAGGCGAGGGCTACGGTTTGCGAGCGTGGGATAGGCCATTCCGTTACATGTTGTAGACTATACTTTCTATAAAAAGGTTTTGGAAATTATACAAAAATACAAATATAAATCTGTTGAAAACGTCAAACTCAAATAAATCAAATTAAAACAAACAGACGTAACCATAGTAACTGAATCAAGATACTTCATATGTCGCGCTAATAAGCGGTTCTGATTCGTCGAAAATATTCCATACGCCGCGTATGGAATGTTAGTGATTCCATAACAGTTTTTAGTAGTGGAATGCCCAGTTTCCAAAACAGTGTTATGGAAAAGTATTTTTGTCTTTATAGATGTTGTCTTAGTGGGCTTCGGAACATAATTATTTATTAAATCTTTGATTGTATTCTTATGTGTGTCATCTTTGATATAATTTAGGTTTAAATTGTCATCTTCATTTATAACCTCAATTTTCATGATAAAATCATAGTTAGGTTTTTACAACCCTATACTCATATCTAGTGACTTACGCATTATGTCGGGTTAACTGAAACACCATTAAACTTGTCTACTAGTGTGACAGCTTTTGTGTAATTTACCGAAGTCGTGTCACTTGTATCTCTTATAATATCCAACATACCATTAGTGAGTGAGAATCAGAAAATACCCTGTATGTAATTCAAATATTTATTGCCACTTAGATACAAACATTCTAACACATCCAAACATTAGTTTAAATTAATTAATTATAACTATTTATCTTACAATAATTTAATTGGAGTTTCGCGTGGTATCTTCATCCTTCTTGTTCAAATTAGGCTTTTGGTTTTTTCTTTTTATAGTCGTTGATTCGGACACAACACGGCCGTTGTAGCACATCACGCCAACCGTGCAATCCGTCATGTGTATACCGAATACCTGTTTTAAAAGAAAAACAAATGTTGGAAAAAGATGATAAATATTGCTATTTAAAAAAATATACATATAGAAATTAAACCAAGATCAGTAGATCACTGAATAGTTCAATAGGATGAGCCCCGTATGCCACCAAAAAATTCCCGCCGGGAATAGGCTATTCCACGGTTTTTTTTTTCTTCTTAAAGTACATACAAATATAAGACATGTGAACATTCAAGTTAAAAATTCCTCCAAATAAAAGAGATATTAAGGTCTGAATTTTAAAGTACACTGATGATGTAGAAGGTGTGTTATACCAGAAATATGCAAACGGTGGTTCACAGACTTTCGAAAAATGTTGAGAAAACAATTGTTAGAAAATACATACGAAATTGATTATTTTAAAATTTAGAAACCTTCTTTATTTAAAATGTCCTAGATAAAATACTGTAACTAAAAAAAAAAAAAACATATTTTAAAAATTATAAACGTAATATGCTAATGCCGGTCCGTGTGAGAGAAATTTGATTTTACAGTGCGGGGCTCAACGTGTTACTGAGGTGAGTCATAAGCTGGATTAATAGTGTAACGAACGCGGCAGCGACAAGTTGAAGCTTGCCGGCCTACGCCGCCACGCCGCGCCGCCAAGTGAATGACGCAATGCTGTGGGTTCGAACAAGTCGTTTGCTCCACAATAGGGAATATTCCAGAACCTTCCAGAAACAAGGAATGTGGTATATAAAAGGAATCGCCGGCAGCCGTCAGTCAGTCTTTTAGAGGACTCGGACTCAGTTAGTCGAGTTGAGTCAGATAAATAAAATATATCATCACGCCTTTTACCCATTATGGGTGTGGCATTCTGCTTACGCAGATCTCGGTAAGTGATATATTTTTGCGTATGAAGTGCGGTTACCAGCCGTCAAGTCATAGCCCCCAAAGTCAGTCAGTCGTTCAAAAGACTCGGACTCAGTTAGTCGAGTTGAGTCGGCCAATCAGTTAGTTGACTCAGACTCAGTAAGTCAGATGACTTAGTCGACTCCGAAGCTACTATAAAGAGCTTGTGAACATAAATATATCGCGCGGTCTGAATATAAATATATCGTCTCAAATAAATACCGCTCGGCTAGTTAATATAAATAATAGTGTTTATTTATAGTAGTGATAAGTGTTTTGTAATCGTTAGTTTAGTGTTATGTACCTAGTGTTAATTAACTTTTATTATTTATAATAATTATGCATTACTTATTATTAATAAGATTTCTTTTCGTTTAAATAAAAACTTTTGACACCAACGAACGTTACAATTGGTGTCAGAAGTGGGATACAGTTAAAAATAAATAAACGTAAAAATAAATAGTGGAATATTTAAATAAATAAATGTTAAATGAAAGTGTTGTGCATCACGGCGACGAAAAAGTTGATGAACTTGAAAGTGAACGCGAATTAAGAAAAAAGCTAGAAGAGAGAGAGAGATGTAGATTCGGCTGAAAATAAATCTGTGTTGCTAGAACGTCTTCGAGCAGTGCTAGTGCAAGAAGAAGTCTTGAGACAAAATTAGAGGAAAGTTCGAGAACTATGGGAAGCAAATTGAAAGAAAGTTCCAGAAGTATGAAAAAGTAATTATTCGAACATTCTAGAAGTTTGGAAATGAAAATTCAAGAAAATTCTACATGTCTGAAAAAGTAATTTCTCGAACATTCGAGAAGCCTGGAAACTTAAATGCAAGAAAATTCTACAATCCTGTATGAAGAATTTCTCGAACATTTTAGAAGGCTTGAGACGAAATTGAAAGAAGATCTTGAAGGGTTGTCCAAGAGCGTAGACGAGAAAATACAAGATCTGGATAAGGAGCTGCAAGCTCTCGAAATCAAGACTGACAGTTTATCAGCCGTTAATCAACCATCACTGCATGCAACAATCCAGCTGCAAGAAGCGAAAGTGACAACAGTCCCTGGCCGTCATGATATACCAACTTACGACGGAAAATCATCATGGGAAGAATATTTGACTCTGTTCGAGACATTTTCCATGGTTCACTTAAAGTGTTAAAAGTGTCTATGTTAAGTACATCATTACGTGGTGATGCTTTACGGGCATGTCAGAAATAAATGTGGCAAGCTCCACAAAATGGAGAAGCAGCCGGAATACTGAAAATCGGCAATGAAGAAATTATTCTTCAACATAAGGACGATGTACGGGCTCGGCTAATCCTGGCAGAAGGCGTGACTCTTCCTGTTCGCAGTGAAGTGCTCGTAGAAGGAAGAACAGAAGAGGGTACGTGAAATAGGCAAGTGGCAGTTTTAGAACAAGACTGTAGTGACACAGAAACAGGACGAGGTGTGTTGGTTGTGAAAAGCGTTATTCTAACAAACATTAGAATACCAGTGCGACTGATGAACATCAACCATTACCCAGCAGTGCTGAAGGAAGGTACAGTTCTGGGCTATTGTTCAACAGTCACATCGATCACAAAACCAACGGATTAAAAACGGATTGACGACACGTTGGACACACTTGCGGGATCAAATTCTTTTCAACTTTGGAAAAGTGGCAAGTGGGAATGGAGCAAAAGGTTGTTGAGAAGACAGAATTTACTGTTGGATCTGGACTTTGGCAGTTTAATGCTGCTTTGCCTTTGTAATGCTCCTGCAACATTTGAACGTGTGATGGAATCCGTTCTGAAAAGGTTGTTCTGGAAAACTTGTCTGGTATATCTTGATGATATAATAGTGGTCGACAAAGCGTTTGAAGACCATGTGAAGAATTTAGAAGAAGTTTTCCAGAGGTTTGGAAGCGCCAACTTGAAGCTAAGTCCTAAGAAATGTAACCTTTTTCGCAAAGAAGTTCATTATCTTGGACACATTGTATCTGAGTGAGGAGTATCTGTAGATGCAGAAAAAGCATGAATGTTTCGGGACGAAACAGACCTAAGGAGGGGGCAGTGTAACGAACGCGGCAGCGACAAGTTGAAGCTTGCCGGCCACGCCGCGCCGCCAAGTGAATGACGCAACGCTGCGGGTTCGAACAAGTCGTTTGCTCCACAATAGGGAATATTCCAGAACCTTCCAGAAACAAGGAACGTGGTATATAAAAGGAATCGCCGGCAGCCGTCAGTCAGTCTTTTAGAGGACTCGGACTCAGTTAGTCGAGTTGAGTCAGTCAGTCGTTTAAATGACTCGGACTCAGTTAGTCGAGTTGAGTCGGCCAGTCAGTTAGTTGACTCAGACTCAGTAAGTCGACTTAGTCGACTCCGAAGCTACTATGAAGAGCTTGTGAACATAAATATATCGCGCGGTCTGAATATAAATATATCGTCTTAAATAAATATCGCTCGGCTAGTTAATATAAATAATAGTGTTTATTTATAGTAGTGATAAGTGTTTTGTAATCGTTATTTTAGTGTTATGTACGTAGTGTTAATTAACTTTTACTCTTTATTATAATTATTTGTTAATAATATTACTTTTATTATTTAAATAAAAAGTTTAAAACCCACGAACGTTACAATAGTTCACATAACATGGCATAGCGTAATGTAACAAATTTTGAAGGTTTTGTAATATGAGATTTTTTTTACGTTTTCATAGCATGAATAAAAGAAGATTGTTTCAAAGAATGTGTTTAAATCTTTATTTTTTACTTCTAATAATTATTTATGAATTCAAAAGCAGATCCTAAAATTGCAGCCTCATCCAAACTACTCTCGAACTCATATTTTAAAATAAGCTGTCAAAACGAATGGAAGTTATTCGTACTATACAATTTTCAAAAGATTTTTGATGTACTTATGTGACACCCTGTTATACACTTTTCGTCACACAAAGAACGTTACATCGCACATCGAACAGAATCATGCAATTTTAAGGGATTGTTTTTTATTATTATTATTATTTTTTTATTACTCACCGGTGATTTTCTTTGGTTAGGTGGACCGCTTTCATTTCTGGAATCTGTATTAAATAAAAATGTTCATCAACTTGACAATGTATAAATACTTGTAAATAGTGTATAGGAAATGATTTTAAAAAAATTAATGGCCTACTAGTAATGAGTGACAACTTTTGTCTCATTTAACCGGACTCGAACGTTTAATAATACCAAAATAGTACAATGACGAAAATACTTTACAAAGATGCTTTCTGTTTTTTAGACAGCAAACATATTTCGAAATTTTTCTGAAGTGACATTTTGAGTATTTCACAAGCAAGTGCTTTATCTACAAGTGCCAATTTCTGCTTTAAAAATAAAAAATCAATACCGACATCTTTACTCTTCGCACTACAATCAGCTGATTCTGACGTCAGCAAATCACGTGACTGCCCGTGCTCTATAGATAATTTTTAAGCTTTGTGTCACACTTAAAATGGAACCAATTATTTAAATTTACTTGGTATAGTTTCGAGTATAGGATATCAAATTGATTAAAACTGCTTAGTATTTGCGTATTGACGTGAAATAACTACCTGTTTGTTTTGGCGGTACACCATCCGCTACCTTCTCATCCACGAAGTGCTGTTCAAGTCGCTCCAGTATCTCTTCGCTCGACAACTTCTCCAGCTCATCCTGCGTTATCAACTTCTCCAGCAGCTCTTTCAGCTGCACGCGAAGTGACAAGAGGAGGATACTCTTCTTCTTCTCCTCGTCTTCTACTTCATTTTCCTGTACGAAAGTACAGAAGTTACTCCTTAATGTCTCGAACTGGTCGTACAGGTCGGGCTCAGAGGATTCAATCACGATGTTGTCAATTGTAATTGTAGTCATCGTAGAAATTGTTGGTCGTGAAGATGAATCTAAATAACAATATAAAACATGCTGAAGATAGCTGCACTTCACCCGTTGATCATAATCATGGAGGTATCATATGCTACTGGGATACTGAGAGTGTTCGGGCAAAGCTCATTGTAGATGGCAGCAGCCCTGCAATTCCATGCTATTCACACTGCGCCAAGGCCAGCGATCATAGTCTGGAGTCTACGTATGGAATTCCATACCTCAGACAAACATGCTTTTAAATTTTTGATTGTTTTTTTTTCATTGTAGCATTTGATTCAACATTACATTATTTTTAAATGGTAGGGACCAACTTTTCCCAAACATTTTTTATCAAAAAATATTTTTCCCGGAATATTATTTCACAACAATAATGCTTTTCCAAATATCGTTTTCCCAAACAAATAAATTCTAAAATTTATTCATTAATTTTAATATGCAGATTGGAATACAGTTCAAAATTTGATATTATATCCAATTGACAGCAAATATGTTTTGTTCTTTGTTCTCGAAAAAAGTTATGGGAAAAAAATTGAAATATACATGTTTGGGAATAAATTTTGGAAAAATGAATTAACTAAATAGAAAGAATTAATGTGTGAGAGATAAACTTCAGCAGAGAAACATAATACTTTGATGTCGGAATTGCTATATTCAAAACTCAAACATCTAATAATTAATAATATTTTTTTTGCCAATTGACATTAAACATGACACTTCGCGGACTGCTAACAGTCTGTAAAGTGTCACTTTTATGCCGAGGCTGTAAAAAATAGTTTACATAACAACCGCTCAACAAACGCATAGCAACCGTCAATAAATACATATCAACCGTTCAACACACGCATGGCAATGTAATTGGACAGCGATAACCTTCAAAATATCTATACTGGGTGTCTCATTTTAATTTACCACCTGACCTACGCTTCGAATCGAAAAATGTCCCAGGTAAAAGTTTAATGATATGGAGGGGGACATGTAATTATGTAAAAAATTCAGCCCCCCTACCCCCAGGGCTGGCTGAAAAATTAAATAGGTCCCCTTATTTTTTATTGTAGATTAGGACAAAACATAAAAAAATAAATAAGTTTTATCTAAAAAAAAATTTTATTACTAATAATAATATTAATAAAATTTGTTTTATTGAAAATGAAACATATTATTTTTAATTCAAAGCAATGTGTCTAATAGAAGTATTTACTGTTTTGAACCAGTGTTTTAAGTTATCGTAGACGAAGTGCATCATAAAACAGTTCCTTAAAAATGAATGATTACCCGCCAAATGAAATAGTTGAAATACATTGTCATATAACACTTTACGCAGATGATGCATCACTGGCTGTCTCCAATAAAAATGATATCATACTTGCCGAAAATTGCAATGAAGTTATAGGAAATTTAATAAACTGGTGTAACGATAACTCCTTATATCTAAATCCCAGCAAAACAACATATGTGAGATTTCACACCCCACAAAATACAAATAATCATAGTCTCAATTTGTATGTAAATAGTAGTGCTATTTCCAAACAAAAAAATGTAAAATTTTTAGGTATGACTATGGACGAAATTTCAAATTGGACTCCTCACTGTAACTTCGTCATTTCAAAATTAAACTCATTATGTTTTCAGTTTAGACATTTGAGATACATTTTTACTGAGAGTCAGTTAGTGATGTATTATCATGCGAAAGTCGGGTCAATATTAGCGTATGGTATCTGCTTCTGGGGTTCATCTACATCTGTTAAGCATGTCTTCGTCGCCCAGAAGAGAATTATCAGGTGTCTCGCAAATGCTCCTTTTAATATCAGCTGCCGAGATCTCTTTGGACAATACAATATAATGACGCTTTATTCTTTGTATGTCTACCATTTATGTACCTTTATTTATTTAAATAAAAATAAGTTTCTGACTAATAATGACATTCACAGAATTAAGGACAATTTCAGTATTCCATTTACACGACTTGCCATTGGAAGGAACTCTCCTGAATGCAAAGGTTTAGAATATTTCAACGTCCTGCCATCTGACATTAAGCTCTCCAAAACAGTAAAAAACTTTAAATGCAAATTAAAAAAATCTGATGTGGCCAGCACATAACCTCCCGCCCAATACTACTCTTAAACAGTACAAAATAGTATTTGATACAAAAACATACCTTCTTATTTGTTTATTTTCTATTTATATTTGAGAATTTCAATTTTCTTTCGTATATTTATTGCATTTTTTGACATATATTTCACTAAAAAAACAGCTTCACAATCACAATGACATGTGTCACATTTCGAAGAAAAAATTGAAAATTTTTAAATGTTTCCATGGTGTACTAGGAATGCAAGATTTGTGAAATCTAATTTCTTTATATTTTATTATCTCTAAATCTAATGAAAATTAATAAAATTAGTGTAATCAAAACACATGTAGAATTAAATATTCTTCAACTTTCAAAATAACATAAATAGTTGAAAAATGAAATTTAACCGTGTTTTTCACGAAAAACTGTTAAAGGCTTCAAGTAAACTGCTACTTCCGGTTGACCAATTTTATCCAAAATCTAATCAGCTCTTCATTTAAATATAAGAAGCAATAATTCAAAAAATTGTAATTTTTGGTATTATAGTATTTGAGTTATGCGAGACGAAAAAATTGCCACAGACTACACACACATACATACATACAGACATCATCGCGAAAATAGTAAAATCGTATTGTAGGGACCCTAAAACGTGCTTATTCATTGAAATCTCACTACCCAATTTTCTGACCAAAAACAATACCTCCCTTACCTAGAGGTAGGCGGGAGGTAAAAATTATTAATACAAAATTGTTTTTATACAGAAGTAGAATTTCTTAACTATTGTAAAAATCATATTGTATAATATGTTGTATTATTTATTTAAATTTTTTATTGACGATATCTATAATCTGTATGATTCAAAGAAAGAATAAAATATTATTATTATTATTATTACATAATAAAACGCAATTTAGTTACCCCCACCACAGACACCCCTGGGGGTAGGGGGGGGTTGAATTTTTTACATAATTGCATGTCCCCCTCCAAATTATTAAACTTTTACCTGGGACATTTTTCGATTTGAAACGTAGGTCTACAGATATTTCAGGTGGTAAATTAAAATGAGACACTCAGTATATAAAAATAAGTAAATCAATAATTCCAAATCGGCAAAAAAAATTGTGTGGCGGCAGCCTCTGCTGTAAATCTGGTATTTTGATGCCTAGTTAAACAAATAAGTATTAAACTTCCAGTGAGATTTTTTTTATCTAGTCACATAATATATATGATTTATTTGCCATTTTGTGACTTTAGTGAAGGATCCAAGTTTCTTTATACTTCCAAATGAATAAAAAAATAATGGATGTTGATAATTTTATTTTTGCATGGGCCGGTACTTCCAAACTCAGTTAACTAGAGAATAAATTTATCTATAGTAATAACAAAAAATATCTCATAAAAATCTAAACTTAAATGATGATTATTATTCTAGCTGTCATCTTTTGATATATTTTTTGTTTATTCCTTTGTTAATTTACTCTATATTTTATCTGAGGTTGAAAATATATATATAATGGTGATATTTTTCCCAGAAATAAAAACTCAGTTGGGTTTCTGTAATAAAAACAGTTTGATTTATTTTTTTCCCACTATTTACAATATTTACAATAGTTAAAAATAAGAAAACATTACCTGTAATAAAAACAGAAAACAACAATTAAAGTTTCTACTTCAGGTGAAATATTAACTTTTTAAATTTAAATTTTAATTCACGATTTTTATAACGTGCGATCACCGATCGTGTCTCTTCTTCCGTACATCGCAATTCAGCGTTCAGGGTCATTGGGCCGGTAGCGCGGCAGATTCGAAATTTGAAAAATGATGACACGATACAAATGTCGTAGTTTTCTTTACATCTCCCCCACCAGGGAGTAAACAATGCTCATGTAATTGTTTAGTTTTCGTATCCTACCTGCACTGGAGTTAGTTTCGTTATATGATATAGATTTGATTCTTTTTTTCTGTGTCCTGTGTCGACTTCATAGATTGATTTAGAGATTTTTTTCAATATCTCGTATGGCCCAATTCTCAATTCGTCTAATTTCTTTCTATTTAACCGATTTCCATTTTCTACATATACTAGATCTCCCTCGTTTAATTCTATTTGTTTTCTGTGTAGGTCGAATCGTTTCTTGTTGTTATTATGAGATTTTATTGTATTCTCGAGCGCAGTTTTCCTATGTCTCTCTAAATCTTCGGCTGTGTGTTTTTCTTTCAATTCATGTGGCAGAATATTTATGTCTTTACCTTCTAACAAATATTTTGGTGCAAATTTTGTCACTGTATGCTCTGTCTCGTTGTATTTTTCCACGGCCTTTTTTGCAATGGTTGTCCATGCCACCTTTTTGTCATTTTCGTTTATCATGCATCTTATTTTGTTCACTAAAGTCTGGTTTAATCTTTCGTTGACACCGTTTGAAAAAGGTGCATCTACGGCAGTGAAAATGATTTTTATGTTTTTCTTTGCTAAGAATTGTTTAAATTCTTTAGAATTTATTGCTGGGTATTGATCTGTTTGTACCATCTGGACGTCATGGCTTTGTGTCACCTCCCCAATTAGTTTTTTGAAATCATTAGCGTTTTGGTTTTTTGACGTTAAAATGTGAGCGTACCTTGTAAAATGGTCAACCAATAAATGTATGTATTTTTTTGTTGACCGGGAGCCTCCGAAACCTCCGATGGTATCTATAGACACGATCTCGAATGGGTACGTTGCAGGTCCTAAGTGTGACATTAATCCAAATTTTGATTTCCTTCGTGATTTATTCTTTATACAGATGTCACAGTTTTCACAAATCTTCTTTATGTTTAAGATCATATTTTCCGCTATATAAAATGGTGTTATTTTATTTATCATTTGTGTTTTTCCTAGGTGACAATAAGTATTATGTACATTTTTAAATAATATTTTGCTGAATTCTTCCGATAATAAAATTTTGTCTCGTCTTTTTGATTTTTTGTAATAAATTTCATTTTTTAAAATTAGTTTATTCTTATTATTTTGTAGTTCCGTGTTTTTTCTTTGATCCTTTTTTATGTCCTCTAGGTTTACTAGGTTTACAGTTTTTAATATGTCATCTGAATTTTCATCAGGCTCTAGAACCGGATTCCTGCTCAGACAGTCTGCCTCTTGGTTTAATTTTCCAGGATTGTACTTAACTTTAAAATTGTATTGGGACAGATAGTATGTCAAATCGCCCAATTCTTCATCTGTCCTAGCTTTGATATTTAAATTTTCTAAAGGTTTGTGATCGGTGTGTACCAAAAATTCTTTTCCAAGAAGCCAATGTTGCCAATATTTCACGGCTTCTTTTATTGCCAAGCACTCAAGGTAAATTGCTTTTTTCTTTTTCTGAGCTTCATTCAATTTTTTCGAGAAATATGCCACTGGCTTATTATTCCCATTTTTGTCATCTTGTTTTAGTACAGCTCCGATTCCCTTGATACTTGCGTCAGTGTAAATGTGAATTGGTAAATCTGGATCAAAGATTTTTAAAACTGGTTCTGAGCAAAGTATTTCTTTTATCTTTTCAAATGATACTTGACATTCATTTGACCAGAAAAATTTTACATTTTTCCGCAAAAGATTATGTAGTGGATCTAAAATAATTGCAATGTGTGGAACAAATTTATGATGATAATTAATTTTTCCAAGGAATTGGCGTATATTTTTTCTTGTTTTTGGAACTGGAAAATTTTTTACTGCAATTAGATAATCCTTTAGTGGTTTTACAGAATTATTCTGTATTATGTGACCTAAGTACTTTGCTGAATCTTTTGCGAAAGAGCATTTGGAGAATTTGATTCTGAATCCTTCTTTTTGTATTGCTTCCAATAACCTTGATAAATGTGATATGTGTTCTTCAAAAGTCTCTGAAAAAACCAGTATATCGTCTATGTAGTTTACTGCAAATTTTGTTAGTCCATATTTTCTTAAAATATTGCTCAAAATCCTTTGAAAAATAGCCGGTGCCGTTTTTAAACCAAAAGGGAGGCTGGTCCATTGGAAGTGTCCTTCTTGCGTCACAAATGCGGTTTTTTGTCTATCTTCTATTTTCAACGGAATTGACCAGAAAGCTGAGTTAATATCCAAGGTTGTAAAATATTTGCAGTTAACTGTTTTTACCATGAGATCCTCAATTAATGGAAAGGGCTGTGATTGAGGTACAATGATTTTATTTAACTCTCTGAAATCAATGCATAATCTTGATTTTTTATTATCTTCTTTCTTGTAGGCTAAAGTTACAGGTGCAGCGAATGGACTGTATGATTCTTCTATTAAGTTTTTCTTCAATAGCTTTTCAATTTGACTCTCAATTTCTTTTTTGTCTTCGATCGTGCATCTGTATGGACGTTTATAGCAATACTTGTCCACTATCAAATCAATGTGTGCTTCATAATTTTTTACCGTGCCGATATCATATTTATCTTTTGCAAATACTGGTTTATATTTTTCAAGTAATTTATCAATCTCCGATTGTTTATTTAAATCTAAATGATTAATTAAAATTTCAAATTCATCAGTATTTACATGCTCATTGAAATTAACTTTATATTCTTTCTGTGTACGATCTAAATAATTAGGAGTAGTTTCGTCCATTTTATTTCCATTTTCGTTATCTTGAAAGTTTTCTTCTGTGTCACCTGGAAAGTCTGGAATGTTTTTATTTTTGATTTTTTCTTCTGTCCCTTCTGGATTGTAATATTGTGTTATTTTTAAATCCTCATTTTGGATCAATTTAAATTCTTTTATACAATCCAGTCCAATTAAAAATTCATAATTGAAATTTTCGTTGTCTACGATAAAAACTTTCATTTCTTTTTCTATATTGTAGATTTTTATTTTTAGGGTTATCATACCTCTTGTTTTTTTCGCACCATTAATCGTCTTCAAGTTTACCATTTTTGAATTATCTATATTTCTCTGTTTTATCTTCAATAATTTTGCATTAATTAATGACACATTCGAGCCTGAATCATAGATGCCAGTAATGTTTAGAGTGTCATTCAATAGTAACTTGATTTTTATTAATGGTGGTGCTTCTAGTTTTTTGGATTTTCTTGATTAAGTTCCACTTCTAACTCTGAATTGTTTATCGTTTTTAGTGCTTCTGTCTGGTCATATTTTCCTTTAAACCAGCAACTTGATTCGGGATGGAAACGTTTACCTTTCTTTGCATTCTCACATATTCGGCATGGTTTTTTCTCTTCAACTTTTTTAAACTTATTGTCCGAGTAAACTTTTCCTTTGTTTTCATTTGTATTTTTTTTAACAAGGTGCTCAAGCTTACTTAATTCATTATAAAGATCTTGAGTTTCTTGTAAAGTCTCTCTGTCGATATTGTTAGACACACAATCAGGTAAACCAATAGCTATAAGATCAATTAGAGTTTCTGTATCCATAGACTTCCTTATTTGTAATAACAGTTTTTCTTTTTTTAGAGCATAATCAAGCAGAGACCCAGATTGATACTTGAATGCAAAAGCATATCTAATCGGAGACCAGCCTTTATTCCCAAAAGTTTCAATAAAGTTCTTTTTCCAATCGCTCCATTTTGATTCTACTGTATATTTCAAAATCATGCACGTATACCAATCTGCACTTGCATTTTCAAGGAAAAATTTTAGTACTTCAATTATTTTCCTATCTTCTTCCACCATGCAGCGTTCACACTCTCTTTCAAATTCATTTATCCATTGGCATGCGTTTGAGTTTTTTCCATTAAATTTATCGATTATAAAATCATTAGCAATTTTTCCTAAATTTTTTACTTCAGATTTTTGTTGCTTATCTTCTAAAATTTTCTTTAATAATTTCTCAATTGTTTCATTTGAGGTACTCTGTGTAGATTTCTCAACTTCTTTCTCTGTAATCTCTTCTAAATAGTAGTCTTCAAATTGCAAATTTCCCTCGTCATCCAAATATACTTTTCTTAAATCTTCTGATAAAGTAATCCAGACTTTTCTAAATTGATGTCTTTTTTTTTAGAGTGTTTTTTACTTTACCAAATATTTGTGTTTTTATCAGTTCTTTGTGTAAGTTTACGTTTTGCGATTCATCTGGTAAACCAAAAGTTCTGCCCTCCGGTGTGCCAATTGAGGTTAGGGATAATGTTGATGATTTTCCATCTGTTGCTCCTCTCATCATAAAATCAAACCTTAGTTTTTCCATTTTCACTTGAGATTCCAAAACAAAATTGTTGTTTTATAATGGTGATATTTTTCCCAGAAATAAAAACTCAGTTGGGTTTCTGTAATAAAAACAGTTTGATTTATTTTTTTCCCACTATTTACAATATTTACAATAGTTAAAAATAAGAAAACATTACCTGTAATAAAAACAGAAAACAACAATTAAAGTTTCTACTTCAGGTGAAATATTAACTTTTTAAATTTAAATTTTAATTCACGATTTTTATAACGTGCGATCACCGATCGTGTCTCTTCTTCCGTACATCGCAATTCAGCGTTCAGGGTCATTGGGCCGGTAGCGCGGCAGATTCGAAATTTGAAAAATGATGACACGATACAAATGTCGTAGTTTTCTTTACATGTTGTATTATTTATTTAAATTTTTTATTGACGATATCTATAATCTGTATGATTCAAAGAAAGAATAAAATATTATTATTATTATTATTACATAATAAAACGCAATTTAGTTACCCCCACCACAGACACCCCTGGGGGTAGGGGGGGTTGAATTTTTTACATAATTGCATGTCCCCCTCCAAATTATTAAACTTTTACCTGGGACATTTTTCGATTTGAAACGTAGGTCTACAGATATTTCAGGTGGTAAATTAAAATGAGACACTCAGTATATAAAAATAAGTAAATCAATAATTCCAAATCGGCAAAAAAAATTGTGTGGCGGCAGCCTCTGCTGTAAATCTGGTATTTTGATGCCTAGTTAAACAAATAAGTATTAAACTTCCAGTGCGATTTTTTTTATCTAGTCACATAATATATATGATTTATTTGCCATTTTGTGACTTTAGTGAAGGATCCAAGTTTCTTTATACTTCCAAATGAATAAAAAAATAATGGATGTTGATAATTTTATTTTTGCATGGGCCGGTACTTCCAAACTCAGTTAACTAGAGAATAAATTTATCTATAGTAAGAACAAAAAATATCTCATAAAAATCTAAACTTAAATGATGATTATTATTCTAGCTGTCATCTTTTGATATATTTTTTGTTTATTCCTTTGTTAATTTACTCTATATTTTATCTGAGGTTGAAAATACCGGCCCTAAAAGTGTAGCAGTACAACATTTTTATTCGTACGAACCGTGGTCCATATACACGAACAACAGAATATCAAAAATTGCCCCAGATTTTCTAAAATTCATGGTTTACGCTAGCATATGCTATGTAGGTGTACAAAGATACTTTCATAATCGTAGAAAAAAAGCTGCCGCCACAGTTTCACTAAATAACCGCCGAACACTCCCATTCTTTCGAAATCTATAAATAAAATACATCATGCACAAAAACAACTTACCTTTTAATGAATTCTGAATTATGATAATAAATAAAACGCAATATTTATAAAACTGCGGAACAAATTCTATCAAATTAATACACCAGTAAAATAACACACAAAGTTAATCAAGAGATAATATAAGAAAATCATAACCAAAATTGATTATATAGTAATCTTTTATCTATAATTTATTGAATCAGATAAGATAATGGTTCGTTTTTTATATAAAAGATAATGTACACTGTCAGAGACAGATCCAATAATTTTCATCTGATCTAATCCAATTCGTGAAAGTAGGAATTTTTCGAATTATTCAAAATAAATGATTTAGACTTTTATTACAAACATATTACATTTTATAGAAGTGTCTTATCTTGATTTTAAATGTATCTCACGTAAGCATATTTTGAACTCAAAACTCAAAGTTTGCAAGGCACATCTCAAGAGGTTTGCCCAGATAGATATACAGGATGTTTAAAAAAATCAAGTTATATACATTTTGATATGCTGATTCACAATCGAAAAGAATTTTCTGAAAATTCAAAAAATTATGGACATGCTTCTAGAAAAGTACATTTCTAGTGCCACTGGTTGACACGTAATTTTTAATGTCAGAATAAATTTAATTCAGTAGTTATGTGATTCAAAAATACATGATTAATTTATTAATTATAAATTATTTATAAGTATAATTCCATATGAGTAATAAAAAAATTATTTATTGTCGAGGCATACATTATATTTTTTCGAAATTGTTAAATTATTAATTAAAAACATAAATAAATAGCATTACGTATTTATAAAACGTCAGCTAGCTGTTGAGACGGAAATGGCGGTGATAAAAAAAGTACTGTCACAGTGTCAAATTTAGTTATAATTTTCATTATTTTTTATATTTTCTTAGACGTATTCTGCAATCCGATAAATTATCGTCAAAAGTAAATAATAAATAAATTCTCCAATAGTATTATAGAATAATTTGTTTGTTATTTCAGATTTGTAATTTAAATTTGACTTAAGAGTCTGTGAAATAAAACTATGGCATAAGAGTCTGTAAAGTTTAAGTGTTTAACTGTTATTTGGAATCGATTTCAGAAAAAGAAATTTTATGTGCTGTAACTTTCTGGCAAAAATTTGTTAAGAAAAAAGCATTGTTTTGGGTCGTATTAGATACACTTTTAATCTTTTCTGTACTTTATGAGCCAATCTGTGTTAATAAGTTATCTATAATCTGAAAAGCCATAGATTTTCAGGAAAAAAAACAGGCATTAATCATTAAAAATAAAAGGACATAACATTTAACCTGAACAACTTTTAAGCGATGAAAATGGATGAAAAATGTTTAAAAAATTGTAGCTATACTATTCACAAACTTTCAGGTTAACTTATGTGCTATGAAGATAGCAACAATGAATAATAAACCATAAATTCTCTTACATAATTTTGTATAGAATTTCAATGTAATTGGTTAAAAATAAATAAATTTCAAATATGCAAAACTTTTAATTTATAAGTTTCATGAAAATATGAAGATCTGAGTTGATTTTGAATGAAATTGAAAAACCGGAAGAGGAAGTTTACGGGACAGACAAAACAATAAATTCCATTTTATTCAAAAATAATTAGCTGTGAAAAAAGTTTCAAATAATATTGGCAAAAATATTTGGAAAATAAAATTTTATTTGAGCTTTTCTTGCTTGTATGTACATGCTTCTAATTTTGAGAAAAACTAAATTATATATTCAATAATATATTTCAATAATCTTAGTTACAATGGGAACAAAAATTAAAACATTTTTAACATCTATATGTCAAATAATTGTGAAGTGTCAAAAATATGTGTCGTTGGAAATATTATAAAAGCAATATTTGCATTATTAGTTAGAAAGTTTTGAAGACTAGATATTAATAAATTAATACCTATTTTAAAATAAAAGAAGAAGTAAATTAAATAGGTTTAACATCTATATTTTAAATATTATCAAAATAAAGTCACACGCAAGGAACAAGTCATGCTTGATCAGTTGTTGTATATGTATAAGAAAGTAGTGCGGTGCCTATTTTTTCATTTTTTTTTTATATTAAAAAGCACGTTTTAAACAAGTACAATTTTTTATAAATGGTCCCATTTTTTGACAGTCTTCACTATAGTTTTGTAATTTTTAATAATATTTCATCCAAATCAGTTAGTTTTATGAAAGTGTATTTTCTATGATGAAGGAAGTACTGGGTGTAATTTTTAAATTTTTAATACATTGACTTCATCTCCAAATAGTTTGATTTTGTATTTATTATGATGAAACCCTGATTCCTTGGCTTCTAAAATATGTACAGTACATAAGTCAATTTTACTTATTACATATAACAATGACATTTCGTTACAAATTATGGTAGAGGTATGTGATGCACCTATCTTTACAATCACTATAGATTAATCTTTTTCCTAGTATCGCTACTTATTGTACAATGTACACACTTGTAAATAATTGCTCGTTGAATATTATCCCACGATTCCACGATAATTACGTATTACAGAATTCCGCGATAACTACTTTAGAATTGAGAAACAAATCATTCATAGAATTTTCTGACAATTGTTTATTTAATACTTGATATATTTTTCTCCTTATTCACAAATTCTTTATATAAAAAAATCTGACGTAGGCAGCACATAATCCTCTTGTCTCTAAACGATACAAAATATAGAACAGTTATCAAGGCACTGAAGTTCAATTTTTTATCACGAATATGGAATTTAGTTGCCGAAGCCCGTCGGGCCGAGGAAAATAAACCATGTGAGTGATAAAAAGCAATACAATATAGGTTAAGTTAATATATCTGTCAGTTGCCAATTGAAACTGATAGTCAGTGTTGCCAACCTCGAACAGTGAAATTATCGTAAATAACACTCAAAATTATGTGTTTTGTCCTCAATTTCATCATCGGAAATAATTAGTGAATACTTCTTGCAAATTTTGTTTCATGTTACGTCCAAATTTACTATAGTACGTCAATATATCTGCTAAAATTATCCTAACTGTACAATAATTATTTTAACGGTTGCAAACACTGGGATGCTCAAAATCGTCGTATAATGGGTTACTTTAGTAACGATTTCTGAGCTTTTAAAGACGATTTTTGAGCACTTCAGTGCCGATTTCAAATAAATAATATTATTCTACACCTTTTTAAATATATTTTAAATCAATTATTTACTGACGTATGTTTGATAAACCTAAAAGGCCTTCAAGTAAACTAGAATTTCCGGTGGATGGATTGCTACTAAAATCTTAACAACTAGTTAACTGAACCCTCTAAATTCTAAATACGAAATTTAAAAATGAAATCGTCGCACACCAGGGTTGGCAAAAAAACCACTTTTTTCAACTAAATACCAGGCTAGTGGTCAATACTACTTTAAACCCCCCGAAATTGGTTTAAACCATATATTAATTCTATAATTATTTTTTATGCGAATATTATGTAAAAATTAAGTAATTACTATTCGGATTTTTAAAAAATAATCTAGATTTTGTACCCTATAACAATTTTATGAATAAATGCTATAAAAACTGTGTTACATCAGCACATATCTTAGCTTATATGTTGCATCCTAAATATATGGGAGAAAATCTGAATCCTATTGAAGAAGGAGGTGCTCGGATTAAAACTAAAGATGTTAATGAAAATTTTGTGCCAATAATAATAAAATTTTCAGTACAGGATGTATTATTTCCTAAAACCTTCTTTACATAAATTGTGAGACCCAGCATCTTCGCGGTTATCTTTAAAAAAATTTATAGATTTTATGATCTATAAAATTGTGTCGCATCTCCACTCAACGTCTGCTGAACAAATTTTTCGACCATTAATTTACTTCAAGCTTATCAGTTAGTGGGTTGCAATAAACTTTTGAATTCAACTGCAAAAAGAAACAAAACTTGATGAGGATCAGAAGTGTTATGCAAAGATACAAATCTCACGATGTCTTACTCTAAAACCAGATAATAGAAAAATAAAATAGATTAGCGTAGTCGGGTTACGTAAATCAAAGTACACTTATATAATTCATTTTACACATATTTACCAAGAAAACCGTGAGCAACAGGCTCAGTGAGAAAGTCAGCCTAACAAAATAATCATTCTCACGGTTGGCAACCTCGGGCACACCCGCCGGTTACTACAGTATCAACCACTGCTCGTTGGCAAACCCCATAACATATAGTTAAGACAGGTTTACTACGGATCCTCTGCCGCTTCGTTGGTGATCCGGAGACACACTCTAACAACCCAGGACAGATCACTACAGCACACATTACTGCTCGTCGGCGATCACCGGGACTTCCACCCAGGACCACTACAGCTCACGGGGCTGCTACGTTGGTAACCCCGAGACACACTCAAGCCAGGTTACTACAGCATTACCACGCTGCTACCACAGAACTATCTGTGACCGCTACAGCTCCCGGCTGCTGCCGTTGGCAACTACAGAACTGTAGCCACTACAGTCCGCCAAAACAATATCTCAATAACCGCAGACTGCTGCACACAACGTATTCAATCTCATTCTCACACTCACTCTCTATACCTCTAAATAGACTATCTCACCTGTAGGCAAAAACACCTCTCCGCCAACAGTCACAAACACTTGAAAGTTATAAACTGACTGGCGTAAGCCATTCAACGATTAGGGTAAAATCATAATCAACTCATTGCATAAAGTATTATATTAAATTAAATGTACAACGCCAATGACGTAACCCATAACAAAAATTAACTTTTATAAATAATTGATTATGACAGAAGAAATTAAGACTTTTTGCACTTTTATTCTTTCTTCTCGTGGACTAAAGTGTCAGTTTTAATCTGGGAGGGATTAAATTGACAAGTAAACAAGTAACCATAGCAACAAGTAAAATATTTATTACAATTATTTTATATAAATTAAATTTATTATTTAGTTATATACAGTTGATAACTACAGAGTATATTTAAACGTTATTGATAATATTAATTACTTTGATCATTAAATAGTATATTGTGTCATTAGGAGTAAATGTGATACTTTGTATGCTGAGCATGTAAGTTTGAACGACGAGCGAAGCGAGTCGAACAATTACATGCGAATACAATTCAATTTCCATGGTTACTAATTATAAAAACGGAATTTTTGATATTTTTTAACGTCTTTTTAGCATTTACTGAAAAGGTAAAATGAAATTTGATTGAGATGCAGATATTAAATCTCTTCAATTTTTATTTGAAACATTTCTCTATAAAATGAATAGGAAAGCAGGGAATTTCATAAGTAAAATTTAACATGTAAATGGCATATGACCGGCTGAGTCAGTCACCACCCTGTATATGTATATCATAGCGAAACGCTACGTTAACATTATCCCATCCCAGAATTTTTAGATTATCGAGTATTTACAAATTGATGCACCTATTACAAACCTGATACATACTCTGTTGATTTAAAATTAACCAACCAATTTGTGAAGGGATAAACAACAAAAGTAGAAGTACAAAAATAGATATTTATTCACCTTTCGAATATTTATTATTTTCAAGTAATAATGTTATATAAATCTTAAAATATTCTAAATAACAAACATTGCAACAAATTATATATTGACGACCGTTCAAATTGGTATTATCACACGTATTACTTATCTAAGAAACTTGCAAGTATTATTTTTTAATACGTAGACTTCGGCCTTTTTCATTCTTTGATAAATTATGGTGTTATTCTTTGGGGTAACTCATCACATGCACTTACTATTTTTCGATTACAAAAGCAAGTTATAAGAATCATTGCAGGAGTAAGCACTAGAGAACAAGGTAAACAAATATTCATAAATTTGGACATTTTATCTCTTCCTTGTTTGTTTATTTATTTTACACTTGTAACGATTCATGAAAATAAATACAGTTTTCTTATTTCATCAAATTTCCATAACTATTATTCGAGAAATTCTAATCAAATTAGATCAAAACGTTTCAGATTAAACAAATCATTGGAAAACTCATTATATGTCAATTTGTATAATGCTTTACCCGAAAAAATTAAACAATTTAATAATGTTACTTTTAAAAGACAAATAAAAAATTCTTACTATGTCACTGCTTCTATTCAGTGCAAAATTTTATTAATTACAATTGGGGACACGCATGAAATTTAAAAATCAATGAAAGTTTGTTTTTTACATACATTAATGCTATTTGTTTCGTATCGTAACACATAAAATATATATTGCTCATAATTTTTATAAGAAATTAACATTTAAAAGTTCATTATTTAACCTACAGCCGACCACTGTGCGTAGATTGCCGAGTTTACACGAAGAGTATGTGACGTCATCTTCCTAGCTGTCATTTATGACAGTTAACTCTATAAGTATTTGGCGGTATATTTACGTTAAAATAAGCTCTACTTTAACATTTTATTATAAATATATAATGTCAGAGACCGGCTTTATCAAGGTACAAAGTGATAATTTGCCAAATATCGATGCCTATGGAATTAATTAAACATAATGATATTTTTTAGTGGGAAAGAAATTCTTAGTGTTAAAACACAAGTATAAGTAATAATTATATTAACACGTTGCCTGCATTATCGGTCTCTGGAGACCGATGCAATAATTACTTTTAAAAGAAAAAATATTAATCTTTAATGCTAAATACCTAGAGAAACATATTTAATCATATCAGTACCTAGAGAGCGCTCTGCATAAACAAAACATATAACTTGCTGTATCGGTCATCCCAGATAATATTTCATCATTGTTTGCAATATATATATTAATGTAGTAGTAAACTTCGAGACTTATGATTGTAAACCATGGGTTCCGGTGCAATAATATTCGTTTATGTCTGAACATAATGAAGAAGATCAAAGTTTTCTTTAACAAGAGTTTTTAGTGCAGCTCTTTAAATAATTTTAGTTAAGTTTTTTAATTAAACAATTAAATTTTGTAATCAACTACAGTAATTCATTACTAATAAATAAACAATAAAACATCATTCAGCGTTTTAATCATGTCTAAAATTACTATCACTCTGGTGCGGCATGGTTTGCTTATAATAGTAACATGGTGGAAAATAAAGAATATAAAAACTTCACATACATGACCGTTTGATTGCTGAGAGATATCGTTTTTATTTCGTCTCATTGCATTTAACCGCAATATCCTACTTTTTAATTAATTTATTTATCAACCTGACATATTATGTCACTTTCGCATTCAAATAAACCTTCAAAAACACACGAAAACAGTATGCTATACAAACACATGTTCTATGTGAACAAGGAAGATGACGTCACGACAGACAACGGCACACTCTACGATCGTTTTTGTGCGTTTTTTGAAAGTAGTTTTTAAAATATTAATATTTACCCCTTGATGATAAATAAATAAATTTTTACTATTTTTCTATAGATACAGGGAGTATAAAGTTTACGTTAAAATTATATTTAAAAATTATGCGTGTCCCCTATTGTGTTGACGTGAACTGGACTTAGTTTAGTACTCAGAATCTGATTTTTTAAACTTGTATATGTGTTTTTGACCTGCTATAAACAATATAAATGTATTGTAAAATAGTAAATAAATCTACTGCACTCTACTCTATAGGATGATTTGCCGGCGGGGCCTATCCGGTCCCAGGCCGCAACCCCGACGCAGAGGCTCCGATTCAATAATTTTACGTGAGCAATGACAGCCCCAAGTTTAACAGACTGTTAATTTTACAAATAATAAATCCCCAAAAACAGTTGCACAAAATTATATTTTGTAGCATTGTTTTTCAGAAAAACAGTCTTACAAAATTGACTTTGTGTACGTGAAATAGGAAAATACATTTGTGGTTGGGCTCGTATTCTTACATACTTAAATACATAACTTGTAGTAAATAGGCACAGCTAAAATATGAATAAAATTATTCATTGAAAATAAAATTTCATATCATCAGTAATAATTTAAACGACTGCAGAAGAACATATTTGTCTAATTTCCGACGTATTTGAATCACTATCGGTTTCGGCCGAGTTTACAGCGATTATTGATTGACAAGTAATACTACTCATGTTAATATCTAGATTTTCAATTTTTTGTAAACGATTAATGCAATTTTTCCAATTATTTATAGTAATAACACTTATTTCTTCATTTAGTACATCTATCACAGTATGCAGTGATACGGTGGTCTCCACATTTTGTTAAGATTTCGTAAAAAGTTACAAACATACAAACAGAATATTAGTATTCTCTAACCTTTAAATATTTTTAAATGTGCCTCTAAAAATTATTTCTGAATAAACATTTTCTCAAAAAAACAGAACATTTGTAATCTCAATTCTCAAATATCGCAATGAATTTTCATATGTCGGTTTAAATTAGACTTAATTACAAACTTCTTATTACAAACAGAACATATGTTCTCTTTAATACCTTCATGCATTTTTAAATGTTCCACTAAAGAATGTTTGTGAAGAAACTTTTTCTCACAAACAGAGCATATGTATTCTCTAATACCTTCATGTATTTTTAAATGTCTCTCTAAAGATTGTTTGTGAATAAACATTTTCTCACAAACAGAACATTTGTATTCTCTAATATCGTAATGAATTTTCATATGTGTATTTAAATTCTCCTTTCGTACAAACTGCCCACCACAAACAGAACATTTAAAATCCTTAATTCCTGCATGAGATCTTAAATGCCATTTTAAATGAGCCTCTCGTTTAAACTGTTTATTACATATATTACAATCGAAAATTTTAATTTCGGGATGCAGCTTCATATGCGATATTAAAGCCAGTTTTTGTAAGAACTTCGCATCACATATTTTACATTTAAAATTTTCCATTCCTGCATGAACTTTCAAATGCTGAACCAAACCTTTTTTTACCCTGAACTGTTTGCTACAAATAGAACATTTATGTTCTTTTCGTTTAAATTCTTCTCCACCTGTATCCGTTTCATTACAAGTTACATTTGCATTGACTGTATCCGCATTGAAGTTAGCTTCATCCATATCCGGTTCTTTATTATCTTCACAACTACTCCTTGAAACGCTGTCTTGTTCATTATCAAGTGCTGATTCGTCGCTTACACATTTCAAGTAAAATTCGTGGTCTTCGCTGTCTGGAACAAATTCTTCTTTGATGACGATGTCATCATCAACAAATATTGTCTGATCAAGTTCCTCCAATGACTCTAATGAATCTTCCATCTCTTCTTTAATATTTACTTCACTTTGCACGTCCTGATTTCGCTCCATCATAGTTTAGATTATTTATCTGTATTTGTAACTCAGTCAACTTTTAACCTCGTGGTTTGCTGTTTTCTTTTAATATTTGTGTCTATTGCATTAAACGACCACAATTCTCCAAATACTTTTTTTTTTTAATTTGTAGAATGCATGGACAGTTGTGCGGCAAGAAGTACAAATGAATTCTGGAATCTTCGACTTCGAAATTATCTGAAAAAGATAAACCGTAGTAATATTTACTTTTGAAAGAGAATTGGTTTCATAGAAGTTTCGTATCTTCCATTTATTGGCACACATGATTTGCGATAACTTTTTAATATTCCAAATTGGACAAAAAAAATTATAACACTCTAATTACAGTAAGATATAAAGAAATGTAACAATTCGGAAAGAGGACGAAGTAAATTTTTTGAAAATTTATATTATAGTGAGTTGTATGATGAGTAGAGAGTGTATTATATGCACGAATAAATTGAATTATATGCGCACATATATGCACTAATTTATTGGGAAATATGCACTATATATGCACAATATATGCAAAAAAAATCTTAAAGTATTAGATAAAAAGTATAAATGAATGCATTATGAATTTTATTGCACAATACAGTCTTAATCCTGATTCATAATGAACAAATATACTACTAATACATATAAACTAAGTCTAGAAACTTGATATTATAAGTTTATGACATAATTACAATAACAAATTATTCAAAATTTTCTAAAAAAAAAAAGTGAAACATAAGTAAAAGATATATTCAGCTGAGAATTCTCGATCTTATATTCATTGCACCCACTTTTACCAGCATTCGTGTATAATAGAAATATTAGAGTTTATTGGTTTGAGTATTTGCTTATTGAATTGTTTATTGCTTTTTCCGTTGTATTCTTCAATTTATTGCGGCCTCCTCCAATATTTCGGAATTATCAATGTGCATTACCAGAAATTTCACAATGTTTATCAGTAGACAAGATCTTAAAAATATTGAAATATACAATTATATGCAACTTTTGTAGAAATATGCATAAGAATATGCAATATATCGTCGCTGAGCCTGCAAAATCCGCTATGCGAACATTTTATGAAAAATCAGATATGTGTCGATTTTGATACAAAAAATTCGTGCGCACAGTTCAACAAAATCCAGCTATGTGTTACTTCATAATATAGTAAAACTGAGTTAAACATAAAGCGCTCTGTGTAATGCCGAAATAATGTTCATGTAAGAACCGCTATGTGAAGGATGCAGCTGATTTGTTTCTGTTTACGTCATAATATATTTAAAGGTTATTATTTTGTATTGTAACGGACGCGGCAGCTACAATTTGAAGCTTGCCGGCCTACGCCGCGCGCCGAGTGAATGACGCATCGCTAGTGGGTTCGGACAAGTCGTTTGCTCCACAATGGGGAATATTACCGAAGCTTCCAGAAACAAGGAACGTGGTATATAAAAGGAATCGCCGGCAGCCGTCAGTCAGTCAGTCTGTTAGTTGACTCGGACGCAGTTAGTCGAGTTGAGTCAGTCAGTCAGTCGTTTAATTGACTCGGACTCAGTTAGTCGAGTTGAGTCGGTCGGTCAGTTAGTTGACTCAGACTCAGTAAGTCAGATGACAGTCGACTCCGAAGCTACTATGAAGAGCTTGTGAATATAAATATATCGCGCGGTCTGAATATAAATATATCGTCTTAAATAAATATCGCTCGGCTAGTTTATATAAATAATAGTGTTTATTCATAGTAGTGATAAGTGTTAGTTTATAAGGTTTTGTAATCGTTATTTTAGTGTTATGTACCTAGTTTTAATTAACTTTTACTCTTTATTAAAATTATTTGTTATTAATAATATTTCTTATTGTTTAAATAAAAAACGTTAAAAACCCACGATCGTTACAGTATTAAAAATGTCTAAGTAAAATTTTTTATACAAAATTTTTAGGATAATTGTCTTCCTGTCATATTCCCAACCTAAATAGTAATAAGCGCTATGTGAAACAAAAAGAGCAAGTAAAATTAGCTATGTGCCTAATAAAAACAAAATTTGTATAATTATCTAAATAAGTTTTTAAATTATTGTTAAAGACATGTTTATATTAATTTGTGAGAGTAAAACTATTTTAAAAAGTAAAATAAATTAGAATTTTGGATTTATGCAGATGTGGAATGGTTTTTTTACTCTCTTCCAAAATGTATCTTAACACACATGCATTTTGCAGGCGCAGCGACGATATGCAATTAGTAATTAGCATGAATTAACTCTAATCAATGTAATACGTCCAGAAAATTGATTTTATTTTAAGATATGCAAAAATTTAAGTACATGCACTTTGCATATCATCCGCTCTCTACTGATGAGTACGAGTACAAGATAAAAATATGTAAGTATACTTAAAGAAACGGTCATTGCACGTGTTCCCATGACGTCAGATCTTGACGCTTGACAACAAAGGGATGTGTGTGTTCCATTTTGGTTTATGGGTTTGTTCGTCCGGCCGAAATGAAGCTAGGTGCGGCTAGTCCAGGATACTCCACGTGTCGTAAACTGACGCATTGGAGAAACAAGGACAGTAGCAGTCTTTGTGGAGAGAATATTTGGTATTTAAGGTAAGACGGTAACGAGGCAAAAACGCTGAACATCGAGACAAGAAGTTGATCTGAACTTCAAACCGAGATTTTGATCTTATCGTTTCAACTTATAGAGTAAGAATACAATTTACAAATCAAACGCACAAAACAGATATCTAGATACCTTCTGAAGGGACACGTTGTTACTATGTAACCGGCTAGTCCACCACACACACACATACACACACAAAACAGATACCTAAACACCTTCTGCACAGACACGCTATGACTATATAACCGGCTAGTTTGTTGGATACCGGGTGGTATTAAAACAACACAAATAAAATTTTGTTGTATATTTGGAACAATTTGGGTACAAGCACTGCTGTTTGCAACAATTCAGAATACTAACTTAACTTTTGTAACACTCGTCTTGCTTATATAGGGTAGGAAAGTGGTTAGGTGGGTTAGCATCTAGTTCCCGGGGGAAAATAACGAAATTTTGCGTTTCGAGATGCTTTTCTAGAAATGCTAACAATAGGTTGCAGTAAATCAGCTAAGTGTCAAGGATGTAGATGAATTATTGCGTAGGAGATGGACGGACTCGTCTGTTCGGCGATACTTTTATAAGAGTTAGGTAAAAGGGTTTGGGTAAGGAGTGATTTACTGCCTAAAGCAGGTGTTGTCGCTAAATGCCAACAATAAGGTGTAGTAAATCAGCTAGCGATCTAACAAGTTCACAAACACACAAAATTGATACCTAGACAGTAGACACCTTCTGAACGGACACGCTATTACTATGTAACCGGCTGGTACAACCGTCCACGTTTATAAACCCACCAGTTGGGAATACATTTGTTTACAAATGTTTAAGCCTTCTCAGGCTATGACTCGACAAGAACCATCAATGTTCATCGAGAGTAAGTATCAAAATATTAAAATCAATGTTTTCCTTCAGGTATGCTTGGGTAACCAAGGCCAATCATTTCCGGAATTTAACATTCCACAATTATTTGTTCTTATTCCAAGGAGGGAGTACTACTGATTCCTGCTAGAGGTTGGCCTACTCCCCAGGAACGTGGCGCTGCTGACGATCCTCTTGGCGAACGTTTACAAGTCTGACATATAATTTTTATTTTTGTCTTTAATGATTTGAATTAAACGTTATAAAAATGCCATGTACAACATATTTTTAATTGTTTAAGAAAAAATTAAAATTATTTCTAATGCAGAACTTATTTTATTGTCAATGAATATCTAATTATTTGATATAATTACATTGTATTACATTTTCTTATTATACCATTTCTTATAATGACCTATCCTATACTGTATAGTCCAAAGGAACAATAAAATATTATTATTATTATGTTTACTGTGTTCAAATAAATGCATAAGGTATTTCTTTATATCTTTTGGAGAGAATTTATTGTTGTTTCATTCTATCAAACCTGGACTTCCCTATTAACAGTTACTCTGTATCGACCAATTTGGGTTATATTATTTAACACAACGTACTGAATTTTCGGGGACCTCATCCGGGACGCCGGCTGAGTCAGTCACCACCTGTATTCAGATTGCGAAATTATAATTTTATTTGGGAGCAGAAAACTTAATAATAGTATAACAATAATTATTATGGAACTTAAAGTAGCTAAAATATTATTAGGACTAATTATATTATGCACGTTACTTGTGATACATACGGCGAACACTTTATTGAACAGTAGGACTATACAATGTGTTGCTGTGTAAGCGTGTTGCTGTTTTCAAATATTTTAACTATATTAATTCATTGTTCTTTAAAGTAATTTGAGGCTTTAGCGAATTTGGATCTCATATGTACAATAATAAGACATCTTCAAAGTTTAAATAACAAAGTTGTTTACTTACAATTTATGTCCAACAAAATTATATCTGTTCTTGAACTGCAATTCCACTGTTGTTTAACACAAACACACTTTCAAGTTGAAATCAAGACACAACAAACAAAAGTCTGGTAAGTAGTATCTTTTATACAGTTTATTTTGTACTGCAGAAAAGTTAAAGTCTAGTAAGTGAAGGTTAAAATTTGACACATTCACGATTGTTGCAATGTTGCCACCAATGGTATGTAAAAGTTTATTTTTAACAGTTCGGTTCTGTTTATTACCCTAATGTAAACAAAAATATGTATGTACCCAGTGACAAAGTTATCTACATCCTGATTAAAAATATAAATCTTGACAAGAAAGAGCAGCGACAACGGTCCTACTTTTTATAGTTCTACCATTTCATTATAATATTCGCCGGAGTTTATGTAATATACAAATATTGGTTCGCAGTTTATTGAGAACGAACATATATATACCGGGTGGAGCATCATACCTGTGTACATAGGCGATTAACATGAAAAAACAGTTTTTACGTGCGCATTGCTCCCCAAATTATTTTAGGCAAAAATGCTTCAAATACATGTTGTAGAGCATAAAATTCTGCATCTAAATCAATAAACAGAATTACTTTTACTTACTTTGTAACGACAGAAATTAAATATGAAAACATGGAAAATTACTTTAAAAATATCAAATAGCCATGGAATTGAAACAAAAATAAATAAATGCTTATCGTTTTTCTGTCTATTTGATATTTTACCCGTCAAATTAATCATTCATCTGTCAAATGTCAAAAATTTATTTATTTTTGTTTCAATTCCATGGCTATTTGATATTTTTAACGTAATTTTCCATTTTTTCATATTTAATTTCTGTCGTTACAAAGTAAGTAAAAGTAATTCTGTTTATTGATTTAGATGCAGAATTTTATGCTCTACAACATGTATTTGAAGCATTTTTGCCTAAAATAATTTGGGGAGCAATGCGCACGGAAAAACTGTTTTTTCATGTTAATCGCCTATGTACACAGGTATGATGCTCCACCCGGTATATATATATATATATAAAGGGAATGCATGTATCATCCGAATACTCTTATCTTTACTTATTCAAACCACGACAAATTCATCTATCAATTTCTTAAAATTCATTTTTTTTTACGTTAAGGTCAAACATACGCGTCGAAAGAACGAATCCTTTATTTAAAAAAAAAACTGCAAAATCTGTATTCTTTATTTATTTTCATGTTCTTTATGGTCCAATACCCTCCATCCGTCAAAATTTCATGGATTTTTTTACAGTGACTTGTACATTGCAAAGTCAGATGAAGTACAAATTTTTGTGGGTTCGTTCATTCCCATGAATTTTGTTTTGCAAATTCAAATTTAAATAAATATTTTCTTACAATTATTCTTATCGAAAAACAAAACAATTATTACAGTAAGGTCTTTGAACATTCTAGTATTTATATATGTGGATGAAAAGGATAGCTAAAACGTTGAACTATAAAAAAATATTCGTTGAATTCTAGTTGGTCAAAAATTCAGAACTTTGATACTGTGTCTCTCATTCCCATGAACGACTACAGTAATGAAAATAATTCGTATATTTGTAAATATGATCATTTATAACATACTAAGTTTATTTTCAATTTGAATTTACAGTTTTTGAGAAACAAATAAAAATATACCAAAAAACACACTTTTTGGTACATTTTTATTTGTTTCTCAAAAACTGTAAATTCAAATGTAAATTAATTTTAGTATGTTATAGACGATTATATTTATAAATATACACATTATTTGCATTACTGTAGTCGTTCATGAGAATGTGTGGCACATATTTGACTACTTTGAAAATTATGTTCATGGATAATATGTAAACAAAATTAGCTTTTTAAAATTTATTACAAAACTTTGGACTTTTATCTACAAACGTAGGTATAAAACATTATATGTTTCATTTATTATAATAATGATATACTGTTTCAAAAAAGTCATATTCATCTTGCGCTATCTTCAGCCCGTATATATTCATACAACGATTTATGTATACAGGTTGTTCATTTTAAGTGGTACATTATTGCTATTTCAAGAACTATAAGAGCTACGAGGTCTGTTAAATTAGTAAACATTTCTATATTACAAGACGATTAAAATGAGCGGAACAAGAATTTTTTTAGACCAGTGGTTCTCAAAAGGCGGGGTGTAACTTTCTTATTTTAAATGGCAACCTATTTTTTTATTTGCTTATTCGATTCAGTATTTTTTTCTGAATTCAACGATATCCACATGTAATAACGATATAATACAAAATATTTGAGAAAAATGCAAAATTAAATTGTATCATTTTTATTTAAATATGTCTATACAAAGATTGCCATGGAAGAAAACAAATAAATCAAACAATTGTTAATATTAGTTTTTTGACGTGTACTTCTGTACTGTATTAACAAAATGAATAATTATTCTCATAATGAGAAGGTAGACATGTATGAAGTATACATTTATGTGGAAAAAAATTCTAATGCAGCTGTAAACATGTACGGTGAATTGTATCCTGAGCGGCA
The DNA here is from genome assembly GCA_963942605.1 of Poecilus cupreus. Classification (NCBI taxonomy): domain Eukaryota; kingdom Metazoa; phylum Arthropoda; class Insecta; order Coleoptera; family Carabidae; genus Poecilus; species Poecilus cupreus. The sequence continues at coordinate 3,486,084 of OZ012728.1, forward strand.
AGTGCCGGCTCATAATTTCTTTCGGAGGTTGGAAATTCGTTTACGTTCCAATACCTCTGCATTTATAAATAAACGAAGACGCAATAATGATGAAACTAATGAAATAAATGTTTTGGCATATTTCGATGCCAATTTAAAGCATTCCATCAGAAGAGCCGCTGTTGAATGTGGTGTAAGTGTAGGCGCAGTACATAAAATTTTGAAGAAAAATAAATATAGACCTTACAAACTTAATAAAGTACAACATCTACAATCTGGTGACTACGATAGGCGACTGGAATTTTGCTATTTACTGTTAAATGAAGGTGTAAATATGTTGAAAAAGATTATTTGGACTGATGAGGCGAATTTTTCGAAAAATATAATGTACTATTGGAGTACTGAAAATCCTATATTAATTAGTGAAAGAAATTTTCAAAGAAAATTCAGTGTTAATGTTTGGTGCGGCATGTTAAATGACAAAATATTTTTTCACATGTATGAAGACACATTGACCGGGAGATCGTTATTTGGAATTTTTACGAAATATTATAGAAGATATTTTAGATAATTTACCACTGGACCTTGTAAGAGATATTCACTTTCAACAAGACGGAGCACCTGCACACAATTCTCGTCAGGTTACGGAATATCTCAACGAAATGTTTTCTGACAAATGGATAGGTACTAACGGTCCTATTCCGTGGCCTGCTAGATCACCTGATTTAAACCCCTTAGAAATATGACCAATTTATGGAATAATTAGTAGTGAAGTATTTTTTTTTTCTTTTAAATATTTTGCAGTAAAGCGATATAACGAATTGAACATACTTTGACGTCACAGGTACTTGTATTGGCCAGAAATATGAAAATTGCAAATCGCGTGTCTGCCGCTGCGCCCAATGCCTGTTGTGGGCTAAAATAGAACTACGAAATGTCATTTCATATTTTTTTTGTTGGTATTTAAGATTATATTTGTTGGGCTTCTATTACTTGCTTTATAATTTCACTGTTTTATTGTGCTGTGTTGAAAATCTATTGATTAAAATTATGTGTTGAGGTTAGGTTACATCACTACTAGCGCCAATGTCCTCAAACTTTTGTTGTTATTTACTCGAATATCAAGTAAAATACTCTTAAAGTTGTCAAAGGAATTTTGCCTTAGTTTATATTAAGTTTAATTGTTGTAAATTAAGACTTATAATATAAAAATATTATTTTATATTAAAAAATATATAATATCTACTATCATGGAAAATCGTAGTCTTAGTGCCACTGGTGTAATACCTGTGACGTCACACAACGTCACAGAAACTTTGAAAAATCATATCTCGGGTAATACAAGAAATTTTCACATCGGGTTTTCACTGATCGTCATATATTCTAATAAAGTTTCATAAAAAAATTTAAAAAAAATGGTTTATGGGCCCATTAGTAAGAAATAGTTTATCAAAAAGATTTGAACTTTGTATTCATGTCATTGGTGGGAATTTTGAAAAATTTTTAAAAATTATTTGTTTTCATGTTGTTATTAACTAATAATAATTCACAAATTTAGGAAAGTTGTTACAGTTTTTGCAATTATTTATGCATTTCATTTATTTGTATAAGCATATTTAAATAAATATGATACATTTTTAATTTTGCATGTACCTGAAATATTTTGCGATATTTGGTTATTACATGTGGACATCGTTGAATTCAGAAAAAAATACTGAATTGAATAAGTAAATAAAAAAAATAGGTTGCCATTTAAAATAAGAAAGTTGCACCCCGCATTTTGAGAACCACTACCACTGGTCTAAAAAAATTCTTGTTTCGCTCATTTTAATAGTCTTATAATATAGAAATTGATTATTAATAATTTCTAATTTTTTTTTAGCAAAGTGCTGAAATTATAAAATTCAATTTTAGGGATGCGCCATCTAAAGATTTTTATTTTTGCTCCACTCACTTTAACAAAATGTTGAGTTTTATACTTTTCAAATTCTAAAATTATTAATTATTTATTTAATTCCTTCAATTTGACACGAGAATGGATATAACAACACATATGTTGAAAATTGTCATTATTGGAATGTGGTTTTATTTAGACTATTTCCATTTCATTTAATACAATGAATTACACAAATGTTTATTCCTTTCATGTTTAATTCATTGATATTTAATCATTCTGTGCGTAATTCGATAAGTGACATATCTTGAAAATAGAATGAAATGTCATCTTCATAACTGAAGTTTCAATACTTTGTGCACGTTTGTTCTACAACAATAAATTCAAATATACCTTTCTACTATCAATTATGTTTAATTACACTGTTTAGAAGTAATTAATTACTTTTTCCGTCGACCTATGCGAAAAATATAATTTTACGTACTTATTTCCGAACGAAATATGTCACATTCTTGGACGCTATTATTTTTCGTCCGCAAACCTTTTTCGTCCGGTTTGCGTTTCGTCCTCGCCTGTTTGCATGCCTCGGCTTTGCCTCGGCAAGCAAACGCAGACTCGGCTATAATATGCACTTTTTTGTCCTTGATACATAAATAACTATTTTTTAATTATTCTGCAATGTATTTTAATTGATGTCTGGTATAACCTCACTTTTTGCAACTTATTTTATGAACCTGAAAAAATAAGTTGTCTGTAAAAGAATTTAATGAATTACATTCAATACTTAAATATATACACTTACTATAATTTAAATAAATATTAACATCCATAAATAAGCATTTACTGTCAAATTACATTTAATACATATTAAAGACGATATCTCTTTAAACGGAAGATGACATGTAACATTTGCCGCGAAAAACGAATTGTTTATGTAATGAGAAAAAAAATTTGATATTATATGTAATACTGTCAACTTTTGAAGTATATTAAAATTTATTATAAATTAAATTGTAATATTTTTTTTGTATTTTCAATACGTGAATAATGTATATATAATTATTTTAAATTATATAGTATATTGTTACGTTTTTTAAAAAATAAAATTAATTTTAATACGTTGGTATTATTGTTTGTTATTGTTTTATTCACTTGTTTAAATAAACTTTTTCTATTTGCATTTTAATAAGCAATAATAATTTGTAAGTATATCATGTTTGTAAAAATAATTTTAATTATAATAATAACATTGTTTTCTTATTTATATAGAAAATGGAAGAAGAAAATTAAAAAACTAAAAGAGGAGCGGGAACAGCTAATAAATAAAATAAGTGAGTATATTTATAATTTATGATCATGTAGGAAAAACTATGATTATATTCTATTTTTAGAAAAACTTGAAGAGAATAATAAATGCAAAGAAAAAGATGGAAAAAATGAAGAAATTAAAGAGAAAAATATAAAAAAAAGGAAGATAAAATAAATCAAAGTAATATAATTTTGCTTTGTTATGTAATTTTTTTTATTTAATTGTTTAATATTTTTGTTACAGATAAAGGGAAGGGTAAAAATTGAAAAAAAAATAACATTAATAGCAAGTAATGTATAAAATATACTTAAATAATATTATAATATTACAATGTTTTTAGAACGACGGTCCAAAATAAATAAAAATAAGAAAAATAAGAATACGAAAAAAAATAATCATCAAAGAAATAACAAAACATCTGGTAATAAAACTAAAAATATACAATTATTTATTATTTTTCGCGCCGCCGTCCGACATTGACACAATTACATATCATAAAGCGGTCGGAAATCATGTTTTTGTCGAACTAGTTCGACAAAAATTGCTAACTTTTTATGGTTAAATGATGGCATCACTTCACTAATTTTATCTAACTTCTGACGCCAGAAATGTCAAAGTATTACATTGACTTAAATATTATAGCAATATATCTACAATTGAGTATTTGAAATACAAGAAAACAGAATATTTATGGATTTTAAACATATTTGTAAGTAATTATAATTTGTATTTGCTGTGTAAAATCCAAATAAAAATATGTAGATATTTTTGGTTATGATATTGGAAAATAAACATAATTGACATTCAAATATTGTGAAGTTAGCAACATAAAAAAATTCCCTGTCATTAAGAAAATGAGTAATAAATTAAATTTTTTTATTAAATTTACATAAATGTTGGCGCGAAAAATCTTGTGTATCCCTCGGTTGGAAACTATTTTGCGAATGCTCGTATTTGTAGGACTCGGCTACGGCTCGTCCTATCAAAATAAACTCGCACTCTCAAAATAGCTGTTTCCAACCTTGTGATACAAATAACTATTACGGAAAATATACAAATTGTTAATTACTCTTTTTATTTTCAAAATTTCTATTGAAGAATGGAAATAATGTAATGTTTCTTAAAAAATTTGTAAAAAAAAAAATCATGTCACATTTCTATTGTACATTCTTACTTGTAATATTATCTAATTGAAATTGTTTGAAACAAAGATAGCTTTTAGAGTCTATAATGACTCATTGTACGTATTCGCCTAGATCCCACTTATGTAATGTTTCTGTAACAAATGTATCGCACATTTTGATGAACTAAATATGGTTACATATACTACACAAACATACACAACACCCAACACAATGCAACACTGACTATCCAACCGTCAACAACAACCGACTTCTGCACGGCGCAGTGTGCAATTCTAAACAGAATTGATCTGGCTCTTAAAAAGTAAATATTACCCAATATAAAACAGTTTATTAACCATTAATGGATACGTTTTCACGTATAATATACTTACATTACCAGTCAAAAAACTTGATAATATAAAATTATACTTCCTTTAAGTAAATATATATATATATATATTTACTTGATATAAATTTGGTTAGTAATTATAAACATAAAGGCAATGATAGATAATATTACATTTTATGTGATATTAATGTTATTTATAAATAAAAATTACTTGTATATACATTTCTTATTAATAGCTACTACATAAAATATTAATTTTTAAAAATAGTTTGTACAAGTTAATAAAAGTACCGCTATAAAAACAATTTTATTCCATGTAATATCTACTTTATAAATATAAATACTTTTTCACTAAGAGTTATTGAAATTTTGTCTATAAAACTAGTTTTATAAACCATTTCTCTCAGTGTGGTTAAATATTTTTGTTTTAAGTTGGTATTATAGTCCTTGGAGGTGCAAATGTTTTATGTCAAGAATCTTCTAGACAGTTGTTTGTGTTGCTTGTCAGTGTGTCTAGTTGGATATTATACGCTATGTAAGCATCTGTGTTTTTCGAGCACAGTGATATCTAGCGTTGAATGAAATAAGTCATCGTTAATTTATTTTAGGCATAAACGGCAAAATCATCCAAAATATGCGGGCGAATGCTCAAACGATGATATATCACTTAGATAAGCTGTAAGAAATTGAATGTTTGCAAAGCGGCAGATTGTACAACAAAAAGTTGCAATTAGAACTTTTCAGCAAAGAAGACGTTTGCAGAATTGTGAAACATTTCAAGCTAAGAAAATATAAAACATAACATTTCAGACCTAACAGAAACTGCAAAACTGGTGTGTTATTCAAAAAACAGTAATATTATACATATTGTATTGTAAATTTAATTTTATTTATAGGCCTTACTACCTAAGTCAGGAAAAGTTATTTTTGAAAGGATGTTGTGTGGTCCCAAGAATTAAAAAAATTCACAAGAATTAGAGAACTTAGCCTTGAGGTTAAATTTTTATTCTAGCAAAGCAAACATGTACGTACGCAAAAAATTTAATAAGTCATATTGCCTCAGCCTTCATCCATCACATAATGATTTAGTTCATAAATGGAGAGCCGGGTTTTACTGGAGAAGTCGTATATACATTGAAAAAGATAGTTGCTGAAGCAGATACAAAGAATAAAAAATATATATTGCAGTTTATTTATGGATGTAAAATACATTAGAGCCCAATAAATCTGGACTAGAAAAGAATAAAAGGGTTTTCTTATCATAGGGACAAAATTAAGTGCCGTTATTGAGCTCGCAACTCGAGCCTTGGTTTTCATACTTGTTGCAATTAACGGTGCATTGAAAATCCCGGTAGGGTACTTTCTGATCAATGGACTTCAAGAAGTTGAGCGAGCAAATTTAGTTAATCGATGTTTGATGGTTTATCACATACTCACGATCGATCACAAACTGACGGATTGTTTGTAGAAGACTCAGTATATAGATTTAATTTCTAACTTGATTTGAAAAGGGCGAAACAAAGGCAATAAAATAGAAATGGATGTGCTTTTGGCGTTGAACTTGAAATTGTCGGTAAAAGGAAGTCCTTACTGATCGACCCAACTTCGAAGACGCTGAGGAGCGTTTCATGAGGAATGACACGTGTCACGTTTGGGTCAGTAGAATTTTCGGAAAATGCGCAGATGTACAGAAGCTCTGCAAAAGTGAAATATGTAGATGATTCCTCGACCCCTGATGATGTAGAGGAGATAGAACCTGCGCTCACAAACACGCACCGCCATAGTAGTAGAAAGTGGTATGTAACTAAAGTTATGGCGTGTCATAGATCGCCGCGAGTAGGCGTCGCGAAGCAGAAAATGGATGATTCAACATCAAGTAAGACCGCTAGACGAAAAAAACCATTGGCATAGCCGGGATGCGGTTCCACCAGGCTGCAGTGTTGTAAAAGAGAAAGTGCATCCTAACATAACCGTAAGGAAACAAGCCAGGAAACCCTTTGTGACAGAGCTGATGCCGTGTCATAAGCTGCCGCGAACCTCCCGAGTCGCCGCGAAGGAACAAATGCATTATATCACTCAAAGAAAGAACGATAGACAAAAACCCTTAGCTCAGCCGTGTTGCCGATCCATCGAGCCCCTATAAAAACGCCAGTGAATTTGAACATCGTAAAGAAAAAATTACGTCCAATATAAGCATCCAACAGAGGATCGTATCGCGAAGAGCGCAGATAAAGCCAAGCGGAAAAAGAAGCCTTTTTGCAACAAGTGTCGGAAAATCCCAACTGAGAATTCCTGAACATAATTTTAGATTACCAGAGGTGTCTTGAAATTAAACCTTTACATGACAGTGATACTGTAGAGGATCATCAGATTACGGTTTGCGTAAGAAAACAAACTTTAGTCAAAAAGGAAGTAGGAAAAAAGAAGTTGATGTTATTAGCCAAAATAGTTGTGCATGAACCCAAAAACAAGTTCGATCTAACGCCATACCTTTAGAATCAATTTTGAGGACTCGACTATGAATTTAAGGGTCTATTCGAATGACGAAATTTGTGCGTTGCGCACAACTGTATGAGAATACCGTTTACAGCCTTATTTTAGAATTTATTCAGTTTAAAAAAGTAACCATCCTATTAAAAAAGCTTCACAGAATGGCGGTACAGTTTAATTTTGTACATTTTCGCTTTTATAAATAACATTATGATTGTCGCTAAACTTGGAAAAAATGCTCTTTTTCACCAAGTTATAAAATATTATCAGTCATCAATTAAAAAAAAAAATAGTGTACCGCCATAGCTTAAACCTTTATCTTTCTAATGTAATAAGGTAAAATACACAATTTTTAGAATTATACGTAAAATCCGTATTCTAGTAAACCTCTGCAACAATAGAATTGTCGCATCGAGAAGAGGCGCTACCACTCGACAACCCTTGTCAACCAACAAGCTCCACCCATGAGCCACAGCTCGCAAACTGGGACGCTCGCAGTTATAATAATTCTTACCTAATCTGTAAAATTCTCACTCTCAGTACATACATGATATACATCAAGTGAACTATTGTGGTGATTTTTGTTGATATAATAAATAAAATTGTGGTGATTTTAGTGATTCAATAAAAACGTTGTGGTGGTTTTAGTTAATTCAATAAAAAAAACAATGGGCCGTTTAAATGAAAGTTTGCATAAGAAAAAGCATTTGAATGCTAAAACAAAAAGTTTAAAAGCAAGAATGAAAGAGTACGTATTAATATAATTATTTTTTTATTTGATTTCAAAAAGACATTAAATCCTAATTTAGTAATACTAAATAACTTTAAATTGTAGGGTACGACAAGGTTCTAAAATTGTAAATAAACAAGATGTTTTTGTTACTTTGGCGTCTTCAATACAAGACAAATCGAATTCCGAAGAAAATTTCACTTGTTTGGAGAAAACAAACATAGATGCAAGGTAAGTGCACAATTATATCTCTAATAATAATTGTTATCAACCTAACTCGCGGAATCACCCCTGTACCGTCCTACAGACGCGGTTCCCTAAATAATTAAATAAAATTACACTCACTACTCTCCACGCCCTATTTCACTAACCGTACGACGAGTATACACTTACTTCCACGACCGTCTCGCTAAGTTCATCCTGAAATAAAACGCAAGTGTGAACCATAAGGTTCAGTGGCTGTCGGGTGACACAAAGTTAATAACAGCTAGAACGACAAATGTAGACATGATCGCTATGCTAACGAAATGAACACGCTTGCACGCACGCGCATGGCGGGAACCACACGCCATCAAACTCCTCAGACCATCAGCCTCTAGGGCCACGACTCTCAAGTCGCTTAACAGGTCAAGACCACCAGCCTCAGGGGCCACGGTTCCAAGCACCGCTTAACGGGTCATACACGTCGAGACCACCAGCCTCAGGGGCCACGGTTTCAAGCACCGCTTAACGGGTCATATACGTCGAGACCACCAGCCTCAAGGGCCACGGTTTCAAGCACCGCTTAACGGGTCATATACGTCGAGACCACCAGCCTCAAAGGCCACGGTTTCAAGCACCGCTTAACGGGTCATATACGTCGAGACCACCAGCCTCAAGGGCCACGGTTTCAAGCACCGCTTAACGGGTCATATACGTCGAGACCACCAGCCTCAAGGGCCACGGTTTCAAGCACCGCTTAACGGGTCATATACGTCGAGACCACCAGCCTCAAGGGCCACGGTTTCAAGCACCGCTTAACGGGTCATATACGTCGAGACCACCAGCCTCAAGGGCCACGGTTTCAAGCACCGCTTAACGGGTCATATACGCAACGCACAGCATAACATATGAACAATGAGTTCAGATCGTATGATGTAATATCTTTTAGTGACAATGACAGAATGTGTATCAAAACAATACTCAAACACTCACCACGACTTGCTCTAATGTAGCTCGCTCCAGAAGGCGCCGACCAGGTTACTACCGTAAACCTCACACTCACTCAATAATCGCACAGACACGTCTTGACACCACCACTCACTAAATTCAACTGACTGTGTGATAATTAAATTCATTCACAATAGAATAGGGTTTGCGTAGGAGTAGAAGCATTAGATAACATTCAAACAAACTGTATTTATTTCATGAATTATTGTTTTATAATTCATTTACCCATTCAATTTTATTTAATTTGCTACACGGCTAATTGGTGTCGCTGACATAATTATGCACAATTTTTATATTCACATTATCTGATATGTTAACACCATGAAACATGTATTGCGACATGTATATAAATTTCTATAATTAAATATATTCTAATAATTGTATGAAGTTGTGTTTATATAGAAATATACCAGTGGCGTGCAGTCCATACGTGCAGGGTGTGCAGAGCAATTGGCCATGTTTGTTTTTTATTACGAACAACAAAGATAAAAAAGTTTGGGTAGTACAGGGTTATAATCATTTTAATCATCTATATGAAGCTGCAGGGAAACATACAAAATCTATTTCTTTTTAAAATTCTGCACACTATACTCAGAAACGCACCGCACGCCACTGAAATATACTTGCCCCTAAGTTTTGTTTTGTTGGTCACTTAAAAAAACTCTTATATCAATTCACCATTTACATTAAATATGCGTTATATTTTAATGTTTCACTATCATAATTTTATAAAAACAAGTAATCCTATGTTAATTAAAAAATCCCGCATTTGTTTTGCGACATGTATTATCATACAAAATATATGAGATACATGTATCATGAACTGTCAAATTTGTCATATATATGAGCGTTTTGTGTATGATATATTTGTATGAACAACTTATATCTCATACAAGTCGCGATACATGTGTGAGACCCAGTTCGTTGGTGTAAACGTTACATTTTAATTCAAAAGTATGTAAGACTATCTTTCAATCATAAATCATTTTTAAAAAGAAAATGTAAATTCTAGTAATTTATTATCTGTATAGAGAAATTTCTCATTGGAGATAAATTGAGTAAAATTTCATTTCAGATTAGAATTTTCTTTTGGGAAGAAATATTAAAGTATTAAAATAAAATTCCACAAAATTTTAATATTCCCACTTTGTTTAAATTTCGGGTTTTATGTCTCTTCAAAAGTATGCTTTATATAATCGACTTAACTTTTATGAATAGGTATAACAAAAAGGTATTATTGGGAGGACCAGAGATTAACAGTCTAAGAAGCTTTCGTAATTAATTAATCCCTAATCCCTAATGAAAGTACAATTAGATTTGATGAATGCAACGATTCTAGATATTTTAATCTCTGGTCTTTCCCAATAACAAAACAATTTTAGTACAGTACACGCGAAATCATGATTTGCACATATCTGTGATGGCTATGTAATTGAATTTCACTTTAAAATTGCATGTGGTACTATTACCTTTAATATTAATTATAGTCAATATTTAAAACACTTAAATTTTTGTTTACTATTGGGGTTCAAGCAGCTAGTTCTATTGAAACGTCCGTACCAGAAATATCAGAAATATGGTCTGAAAATGAACCTCATTTAAAAAAAAGTCCTACTTCCAGTGAAGATACCATTTCTGGCAGACGAATTATAGAAATAATTTACTTTTTCAAACAACTATTTGAAATGGGTGAACACAAACCATTTTCATGTAACATCACCAACATGAAAGTTATTTCAGTATTTTCAAACTAATGTGCAAAAATTGCAATATAATAAAAGACATTGTGACGGAAGACATTGGCGATTCAACGATTATGAACATAAATGATGCATGCATTTCAACTGGAATAGGACATTCCCAACTTGTGGAGCAACATGCTGCAATGAATTTACCGAGTTTGTCTGTAAATGTTTATAACCAAAGCCATTTAAATATGTCTGAAGTGATCAGAAAAGCAGCATGGGATAGCATGGAAGCGGCTGGGAAAGAAGAGGCAGAAATTGCTAGGGAAGAAGGCAGTGTTGACGAAAATGGAATTCCGACTATTACAGTAGTAGCCGACGGTGCTTGGTGTAAAAGATCATACAGAGTAAACTACAATGCTAGCTCAAGAGTTGTAAGTAGCAATAATTAAATATTAAAAAACCTGATGTAGTCAGCACATAACCTCCCGCTTAATCAATTTATAAACGACGCAAAATATAAAAAAATTTTAAATTAAATTTGTAGCTAATATTATTTAACATCTTTTTTATTATAACAAAAATTGTAGCCAAATATTATTCTTCATTTTGTTTTTATTATGACAAAATTTACTGTAACTCAATAATTTACTGATATATACGCAAAAAACGTGATCTTCAAGTAAACTACAACTTCCAGTTTTTAGATTACTACCAAAATTTATGTTTACACTCTGAAATATTTCATTTATCCACAGGCTTGTATCATTGGACAAAGAACTGGAAAGCTTTTATACTTGGGCATGAAAAATAAATATTGTACTGTTTGTGCCCGAGCTGGAAGTAAAAACGAAACTGCACCACTTCATACATGCTTCCGTAATTGGGATGGTTCGTCTACCTCAATGGAATCCGAAATTATTCTGGAGGGATTCAAAAACTCTCTTCCTTTACACGGTATAATTTATAAGAAACTAGTGGGCGATGGCGACAGTAGCGTTATGAAACAAATTTCAGACGCGAAACCATACGGAAATGTTGAAATTTTCGGCAAGAAAACACTTCACTTAAATCAAAGGAAACAAGTCATAAACCTTTTAATTATTTTTATTGAACTGTCAACGTGAAAAAATTTTATATCAACAAAACGATAACTAACATATTTTATTTTTCATAGCCTACTTAAGAAAAACTAAAGTGTTTCTATGACAATTAAAATGTAAATTATGATGCTATTCTGTATCTTACCTCTATAACGCTATAACATTATATTTCTATAAGCTATAGAGCTCTATAACTTCGACTCTTATAGATAATCAATTTTCGTATTCTGTAACTTGTTCTATAACCGATGTTCTATAGCGCCAAACACGTGCCAACTTTATAGAGTGACTAACTTCACGTATATTGTGACAGTTCATGTTTTCTACAATCCAAACGTCCTGTTCGTACAAAAATTTTTGTAAAGAAGTAAAAAAGGGAAAAATATGGCAACGTAATTAAAATATAAAATATAACTTATGCAAGCCCAACAAGAATTTCCGACTGGATTTTGGTAACATCCATTACCCAAAAAATTTAAATTTGCTAACACCTATAATAAAAATGGCAATAATGTACTATTTAAAGTACAAAATATATTCTGAGATGGATGTTCACATTACCTTCAGGTAAATTTGTACAGTACTAGTTCTTGATGCTGGTAAAGTATGAATTTGCAAATTATTTATTAAATCCGTTACCAACGGCTTACTCAAACGGTAAGATTTATTAAAGCGATCATCAGGTACATCGAAAGGGTTTATTAGATCTCTTAAATATTTTCTTTCCAATCGCATGTAATTTCTGTGATATTTTTAAAAGAAAAATATATATTGATATTTCAAGATTATTATTCATTGATTCTCCTCACCTTCTGAAGTCTTCTTCCATTAATAAATAAATAAATTTGAGCATAGGATCAAAATTCATTTTAAAGGTTTTTCTGTCAGAACCGATAAAATACTAGTAATTTGTAGGTTAGAACGCTCTATAACAAGTTATGGCCAGAATATCCGCGCCATAAGCACTATAGTCATTCTATAACGCTATAGAAGTATACAAAATCGCAGTTTGCTTACATTCTATAACTTTCCAAGGTTTATAGAGCTTACAGCGCTTATAGAGGTATACAGAATAGCACCATTAAATTACAAAAAATAATTACATTTCAACACTCCTCCTTAATTATTTTCATTCTCAGTTCAGTGTATATCTTTCGATTCAGGGGCTTTGTCAAAATATCTGCAAGTTGATTTTGACTCTTCACGTGTTTCAGCTCAATAGTAACACCTATATGCTGCTGTACAAACTTTCTAGGTATCTCTATGTGCTTTTTCCCTTTCGTCGTTTTCCCTTCATGAGTGTTTTTCAACATCGTGATTGCAGATTGGTTGTCAATGCATAAAATAGTAGGCTTGCTAGAATCCAAAAAACCAAGTTCGCTGATGAGTCGTCGAATCCAACTGATGTCATCAATAGATGAAACGGCGGCTCGGTATTCAGCTTCAGCGGTTGAAGTGACAACTAGGCGTTGCTTCTGCGTACACCAAGAAACAGGTCCACCTCGCATAATCAGAATTCCGCTGGTTGAGTGTCCAGTCTCCCTATCTTAATTAGAACATAAAGCAGTGAAAAGGCAATTGAAGCAAGAAAGAAATTCATCATTGGAAAGATCGGCTCTAAGATAATTTTATAACTAGAATTAAATAAAGCACTTAATTAATAAATGTTATGAATTATTATAAAGCAGTTTTGAATCAATCAATCTCCTCCATAGTCTGAATCTGAATATCCGTACAATGCATTGTTTCCATCGAAGAAGATTCCAAATTTTCTTGTTCCATTCAAATATTCGAAAACGCGTTTGATCATCTTCCAGTGACTATTCATAGGTTTGCTACAAATCTGCTCAGGTAGTTCACTGCAAAGCAGATGTCCGGTCTAGATATTGTAGCTAGGTAGAGTAAACTACCGATGGCTTCACGGTAGGGTTCACCATTCGACAAGGGTCGGTCGTTTATGTAGTTCTCCTCATCGGTAACCATACCTTTCTCTATGGGGGTTGCTGCAGGATTGTTGGAATCAAAATTAAATCGTTTGATTATCTTATTAGTATATTGCGGCTGACTGACAAAAAATCCTGGTGATCTGACATCAATTTGTATCCCAAGGTATTCTAGGCGTGTTGATGAATTTTTATCAAACGTAATTTCGAATTTCTAATTCAACTTGACTAAAAAATTCATTATTTCTCTCTCGCTTCTTCCAGTAACTAAACCATCGTCCACAAAAAGGGCGATAATAAAACTTTTCTCTATATTATAGAAGATGCAAGGGTCGTCGTCCGTGTTAATCAATTCCAGAGACTCTTATTTAATTTACAGACGCGTCTGGTTCCGTCGTGAAAACCTTCTGGTTGGTACATGTATATTTCTTCTGATAGGTCACCGTACAAAAAAGGAAGTCTTAACGTCGAATGTCTTCAATATCAGTTTCTTCGAGGCGGCGAGGCTGAGAATCACTCGAATGGAAGAATGACGAACAACTGGACTGAAAGTTTCAGCATAGTCGATCCCGTATTGCTGTTCAAAGCCTCTGGCAACAAGGCGTGCTTTCAAGCGTCCATCTTGCTTCTCTTTCAGTACCCAACGACAGGTCAGTGGCTTGGCGTAGACTGGGGGATTGACGAGCTTAAAGGTTTATGACTTGTTTCCTTTGATTTAAGTGAAGTGTTTTCTTGCCGAAAATTTCAACAGGTTATGGGCCCAGTTGTGCTCACTATTAAACACTTTCACAAAGAATTTTAAGCAAGTCAAAACCAAGCAAGACCCGTACGAAGTCAGAAACCAGTCAACACGTCAGTCTAGTGCAAGTCAGAAGTTAGTCTATACGATAGTCGAGTACATTATCAGCAGTCAGTCAGGACGTCACGTCAGCCAGTTAACAAGTCAGGACGTTTCGTCAGCCAGTCGACAAGTCAGCAGGTCACGTTAGTCAGTCGCTAGTCAAACAAGTGGCCAAGTCAGTCAAAAGGCCAGAGGGTAGTCGTCGCAGTCAACTCATTGCAACCAACGTCAGTCTTCGCTGCCGTATTACTATCATCTGTCAAAATTAGTCTACGGAGTTACCCAAGAAAACACTTCACTTAAATCAAAGGAAACAAGTCATAAACCTTTTAAATATTTTTATTGAACTGTCAACGTGAAAAAATTTTAAATCAACAAAACAATAACTAACATATTTTATTTTTCATAGCCTACTTAAGAAAAACTAAAGTGTTTCTATGACAATTAAAATGTAAATTAAATTACAAAAAATAATTACATTTCAACAGGAAATAATTTGGTTGAAAAAGTAGAATGCCGAAACCATTTACTTAGAAATTTTACGAACAAATTAAAAGAACTTTCAAACAAGAAAACAACTTCAACTAACCGAGTTGTTCCCATAACACTGAGAAAATGTTTGACAGTAAATGTTAATAGATTTAGGGCTGCTGTGACAAGAGCTATATGTTTCAGGAAATCTGAAGACAAGACTTTAGAAACCCAAGTAGAAGATTTAAAACGAGATCTTCTAAATGCTCCAAGCCATATTTTTGGCGAACACAAAGAATGCGCCAACTTGGGGTATTTTTGCAGCAAAAACTCTCCGGATGATGACACCAAAATTAAAGAAATAAAAGAAACAGGTCTTTATAAAGAAGTGCTGTACATTGTGTATCGCCTGGTAAATAATGCGGTCAGTCTGATTCTGGATATGGACAACAACTCAGCTGAGTTGTATAATGCTGTTGTGTGCAAATACATTGGAGGAAAAAGAATTAATTTCTCTCTAAAAGGTGGATACCAAACTAGATGCGAAGCCGCCGCTGTTTCTTATAACAGCAAAGGCGAATATTACCATCAAATATATAAGACAGCAACAACAAGAAGTCCCGGACTATACACAAAAAAATTTATAAGAAAAAAAATATTATCAAGAGAACGATACTGCAAAAGGCAATTATTCAAAAATAAATTTAAAAAGACATCCAAATGTACCATTGAAGAAGCAGACGAAGACTATGGGTGTACTCCTGACCTTACAAATCAAGAATTTGAAGAAAAGCAAACCGAATTTCTAGAAAATCTAAAAGACTCCAGAAGAAATAGAAGCCATAGAAAAAAGAACACGTAATCAAAGCAACAGTGCTCAGTGGAAACAAGAACGGGCTATTCGTCTGACTGCTTCCATGTTTGGAAAGGTGTGTAAAATGTTGCCCAATACATCTTGTGCCAATACAGTTAAAACTATTTTATACTCAAACTTTTTGGGAAATCGTGCTACTGAATATGGCAAAACACATGAAAAGATAGCACTAAAAGATTTTGAAGAGCAGGCTCTAACCACGTCTGAATGTGGACTGTTTCTTCATCCAACATACAACTTTTTAGGTAAGTCTGATTTTAAACGATTTACGATCATTCAGCTGTGTCACACAGATAATTTTGATTACCTAAGTTGTTAAATACGCGTATCTGTAAAACGAAAATAATTTGATTATACGTATTTCGTTAAAACAGTATTAATTGTAAGTGAATGAGTGATTACTGTGCTTTTGTCTATAAGTAATTACTAAAGCAGTATGTATATTAAATAAATTAAAATATTTTTTTTTAGATCTAACGGGATGATAACTTTTGGAAGATAAAAATGGAATCACAGCTGGTGACATTTTATATGAAATGTCTTTTACCAGAATTAGTAGGCCCAAGGCATACTAGAAATATGACAATTAGAAATCCTTGTAGGATATAGATTTTGTATTTTGTTGACTAGAAATTAAATAATTTTGCCCGGAATTTATAAAATTATTTTATTATATACTCTGCTTCTAACTGGAAATGTGAATTACTTTGGATGGTAATATTTAAATTGATTAAAACTCAAATATTACAGAAATTATTTGAAGTTTATTTTTTTATTAAATATAAGTTCAAACTAGATGTATAAGTATATATTATAATTATTTTTTTTACCAAATAACTTGATTTTAACTTGACATAATAGCTGCCCTTTAAAAAAACACTAGTAATGTATGTGTTTATATATTGTCATTATGTTTTAAATGTATTATGATATTCCAAAGAAAATGTATAAAAATAAAAAAATTTAATATTTTTTTTAAATGTCATTATGTATTAAATTTATTCTTACCTATATTCCTAAGAAAATTTATAAAAATAAAAAAATTAAATAGTTGTTTATACCATTATGTTTAAAATTTATTCTTATATTCCTAAAAAAAATTATAAAAATAAAAACATAAAATAGTTTTTTTTTTAATGTGAAAATTTATATTGTTATCGGCAAAGTTCTAATGAATTTATCTTGAGTTGTTGTTGAATTTACTAAATCATATTCACAATCATCTTAATTATTCCCGTACAATTTTCTTATTGATACTTGATAACATCTGCTAATTAAACACCTCCAACTAATATCGATAGTGGTCTGTTTATGTTCAAGAATACATTATTATGTATTTTCATATGATAAAATCATGGAGCGTCGAACGACGCTACTTATCCCTTCCTCTGAACGATGCATAACTAAGCACTTCCGAATGTCAATTGTCAACTGGTCCCACTATCTCCTGTCTCAATAAGTTTTAGAGTGGGAGAAGAGTTCTAGTCCAGCCCTCTCGGCTGTTTTCAGCTACCTCCCCCTTTACACTTTCCCGTCCGTAGATACTAGAAGATTGTAAGCAAGGAGCCTTAATGAAATGTACGCAAATGATGTGTATAAGTTCACACCACAACCGTTAGTCAAAACTGTTGCCAAAATTGCATGACAGGCATATTGTAGAGGATCATCAGAAAAGGGTTTGGGTGAGAAAACTACCTTTAAAAAAGTGATAGTAAAAAAAGAATTTGACATTATTACCGTTGCTTCAAAGACACGATAATCTCCGATGAAGTCAAAAATGCCGGTGACACTTAACATCGGAAAAGGAAAAATTACACCCAAGTGAAATAGGTACACGCTAAAAGAGGCGTGCGAAGATATTTTGGCTTAAATCTGATGTCATACCATAGAAGGCAAAATTCCCGCGAAGGGGCAAATGCATTCGAATAAAAGCACAATACAGGCAGCCAACGGAGTATCGTTTCGTGAGATGAGGAATATTACAAAAATTGGCAACTTCATACCTCCATCGAATGGAGTAAAGGACAAAGGAGAAAACGTTCATTAATGAATGAAAGAATCCAGCAGCACCGTTCGAAATCGGTGGTGGCAGTACAAGAGAAAAAAGTCGTAGACACGTAGTGAAACAAATGGAAAAGTTAATAAAATCGCAAATCGCACAGACAGAGCGGAAAAAGAAGCCTTTTTGCAACAGTTGCTGGGAATTTCTCAATATAGATCTAGATTACCAGCGATATCTTGAAATTAAATTTTACATGACAGTGATACCATAGAGGATCATCAAATAATGGTTTGCGTGAGAAAAGGACCTTTAATCAAAAAGGAAGTAACAAAAAAAGATGTTGACGTTATTACCGTTGCTTCTAAAGACACAATAATCGTCTATGAACCTGTAGAGATGTTTTGTATTACTATGTTTTATGTAATTAGGGAAGTTCAGTAAGAACAAGGTTGGCAAGCGTTATTGAGTATTGCCGGTCGTGACCTGTAGACTGATATTTGTATCACTTATTTTTTGTATTAAAGTTATTAAATAATATGTCAGTGTTTTAATAAACAACATATTACATGACGCAGTCGATAAATTAACAAAAAATAAGTCAAAAATGAACACGTGCAACATAAAACCATTACAAACTGATGGTAAGACGAGTGAAAAATGGTTGCTCTGGAAAAAAGGTTTCTAAATTATTTAAAAGCAACAGAATTAGATAAGAAAGATAAGAATATAAAAATCGCTCAACTTCTTCACTTAATCGGAGAAGAAGGTTTTTAAGATACATAGCACTTTCAAATTCAAGAGAGGAGAAGAAAAATTTTTAAATAAGGTAATTGAGCAGTTTGATAACCATTTTGTTGTCAAAAATAATCAGCAGGAAACATTAATAAATCATAACATTCCTAGCATAATACCTTGGTAGAAAGTAGGAAGTGATCTATTTAAAACTGACAACTATTTAGTTTTAGTGGGTTACTACTCCAAAATTGTAGAGTTAGTGAAGCTAAAAATAGACACAACATCAAATACTATCATAGATAAAATTAAGGAAATATTTTCGAGACAAGGAATTCCAAAATATCTCGTTACGGACAACGGACCACAATTTTCATCTCAAGAATTTGAAAACTTCACCAAAGAATGGAAATTTGAGCATGTAAAATCATCACCTAGATATCCCAGATCGAAAAGACAGGTGGAAAGAAAGATTGTGAAAAATGTACTAAAGAAGACTGAAGAAGAAAGAGGAGATATGTTTCTTTGTTAAATATATGAAACCCACTATTAAATTCAAAGTATTCACCAACTCAAATATTAAATTCAAGAATTTTAAGAGACACGTTACCAATGAATGAAGATAGAGTGAAGCCAAAAATTCTAAAATCACAAGAATATAGCCCAACAATAAATAGAAATCAAAATAGTCAGAAGAAACATTACGACA
The DNA here is from genome assembly GCA_963942605.1 of Poecilus cupreus. Lineage (NCBI taxonomy): Eukaryota > Metazoa > Arthropoda > Insecta > Coleoptera > Carabidae > Poecilus > Poecilus cupreus. The sequence continues at coordinate 3,505,528 of OZ012728.1, forward strand.
AAAGAAGTAAAGATCTCAAGATATTGGAGAAAAGAGAGTAATTAATGTTAAAAAAGATATAAATGATAAAAATTCAAATATGGAAATAACAAAAAAAAGTATTAGATTCAAGAACATATTTAATACAAACAGATGAAGGACACACATATAAAAGAAAAAGATAAAAGTAATAAAAACCCAAACGGCGTTCCATATTATTTCGAATAAAACACTTGGATGTTTCTAAATTTACTATAGTTTTATTAGTCATATTGGGATCTGACATGTGGGCGTGGCTTATTCAATATGGCGGCTTTAGTAGTCTATCGCGCATGTGTGCAATTTCTCGCACGGGTTCTTTTTTTTACAAGAAATGGCCTTGAATTGCAACGAACTTGTTCTCTAGGCAGGCGCAAACGAAGCTAAGCGAATTTTGAGTGCAGGGCATCTGATTAAATGCGGTATAATTGTTGACAATGTTTACAGTGCAAATGTAAATATTGTGGCACATGTGATGCAAACCTCCAATTTGAGAGAGAAACCGCACGAAATTAAAGGTGAAATCACTCAGGGTGGTGAGTTAGTGTACATAGATTGTTCCTGCAAAGCCGGACTGGATGAACATTGCAACTTTGATTCATTGCAGCCGGTAAGACCTAACCTAAGCTTCAAATTTTGACATATGACAATAATTGAATTTATATTGTAAATGTATAAATATACATGTATTTATTATATAAATTAATAAAAATTTGAATTAATTGAACAATTAAGTTACAAATTAATGAATGTAAAGCGTGTTATAAACTCCAAACGTATGACGTAACATAACCTCACTTACCAATAAAAAAATAATCTTCCTTCTGAAAATGTAATGAATATACTTTTGTATGTTTCTGTACCAGTAAAATTTTCGTAGCTCGTTGCCACGCTTTAAATTTATCCATTTTCTCTGGAACGTCGAACATATTACGCACTATAACAAAGCATTCACCCCCCAGTGGAAAGGAGTGAAAACTTACACCGTTGTTTTTTCCTCCTTTACTTCCACAATTTTCAACTGCGCACTTAGCTTTGTACACATAATGAGTTGATTTTCCGTTTGGGTCATTATTTTCACTCACCGAACTCATTTTTGTACAAATTGACTATAAATAATCAAATGTCACATTTGAACACGCCAGCCAGAGGACTACTATACTAGTACATTCGTTATGCCGCTAGATGGCAAATGTTCAATGTCAGATCCCAATACAAAATACAAGTTTCTACCGTGTCACAACCGTTATTCTGTTCACCTCTAACTCCACGTCATCATCACCTAATTTATAGTGTGCGTTTATACAATATGTCTTACATTTCGAAAATAGTGTTCGTTCTGACAATATATATTACATTTCCTCCTAAATTATTTTTATTTTATTATTATCCCAAGAATTTTAAGAGTTGTACGTTGTGTTCTCGTTAGCGGATCAGGGGATGACGGTGACTCATCAGCTGGAAGGTCTGGCAGTTTATCGTCCACAACTTTTGTTTGTTCCACTAGCCGCCTCAGGAGTGGCGGTAGAGACGTGACTTTCGTCGTCTTTATGAGATTCGCCTTGGTCGCGTGTCGCAGATATGTGAGGTGAAACCTCCTTAAAGAAAGAGGAGTTGCGAGTTACTTTACGTTCCATGTTGCTAGCAGTAACCTGTGTGCCTTTTATCTCTGTAACAATTAATGGTTTTGGACTGTATGCAGGTGTATGTTTGTTTATAGGTTTTTGTCGCTCCAGAACAGTGTCATTTACTTGGAGTGTATATGGGCAGGTATGTCTGGTGTTGTCGGCATATTGCTTTGTCTTTCATTTATTTGTCGAATCAGTAATTCGCATGTCGTCATCAGGAAGGTTATGCGATATGGGTGTTTGAAGAGTATACTTGCGGGACTTATTTCTGTGGTGCTATGAAAAGTTGCTCTGTAGTTCATGAGGAATTCATGTATTCCTTAGAACCCCGACTGTAGGAAGAACCACGATTGCTGCGAAGGAGAAAACGCTTCCTGTTATTCCAAGAACAAGAAAGCTTATTAGAGGGTCAATGGGGCCTGTTTTCGGTGAAGAAAAACCATCGTCCGTATTTAAGAATGTTGGCCGGAAAACATGGCAATCTATAAAGACTACCGTACAAGGATCCAACGAAGGATCCTACCGTGCAACTACAACAACGACAAAAATCACTAGCATCATACCTCCATCGAATGGAGTAGGAATAGAGGATAAAGGAGAGAATGTACCTTCACCTCCATCATCAACTAATAAAATACAAACAAACAACAAATCCAAGTGGTGGGATTAACGGAAAAGGTTGTTCAAACATGCGAAGACGTACTCAAATTGATTCATCATGGAAATTTAGCGAGAACTCATAACCGAAGAACGATAATATATTTTTTCTAATTTTGACATATAAAGTGTCACTTTTCAAAATTGATTGACGTTACGAAACGTCATATTTTTCGTAACTAGTTATGAAAAGAAAAATATTTCACAACTGGTGATGAAATGAATGAAGCATAAACAAAATTTCAAACAAACAAGCGAAATATGCGTAGCTACTTGATGTCAATAAAAGTTATGAAATTAATAATTTAATAATTAAAAAAAACTGTTATAATCAAAAATAGAAAAAATCTTGTATGAAACACGATAGGAAATGCGATTTTGTGTAATTCGTGTGATTTTGCGGGAACTCGCTTCGCTCGTCCCGCAAACATCCCACTCGTTACACAAAATGATGCATTTCCTAACTGGTTACATAAATAGCTATTTTTTCAAACTGGCATTTATTTTTGTTTAGTGTTAATAGAACAATGCTGAAAGGTACGGGAATATACATCAATAAACGCCTCTCTTACACAGAACGATAGAAATGAAGAAAAAGTACTAAGAGGCAAAGAAAGTAATCAAATGAATAAAGCAAACGTCTAAAAATTCCAAATCTAAAGAAGACAACTTCAACAAAAAATGAAGAAAATATGTCTGCAGAAGAGAAAGTCAACCTGGTCAAACACCGGTCACAACGCAAAACATAAATCTCCTACAACAGGCAACAAACACCACACTCATGAACCGAGAGATACGGCAAGAAAAAAAAAACTCAAATAAAGGAAGTAGTTATAAAGATAAAAATAAGCTTGCTTGCAAAATTATTCAAAAGAATGATAAAACTTTAGAAATCTAATTTTGGTATATGCAGTTTATTTAATTCAGATTGACCAGAAGTAAACACAAACAGTTTAAATCGAATTGACAATCTATGGTTTATTGAAACAATGAGCATGGAATATAACCTTACATTACCGCATTATCTTTCACCCGCCAAATATAAAGATTATACGATTATAGCAACTCGAGCCGTCCCTCCGGTGGCATTGCTTGTTTGATTAAAAATAACTTATTTAATACAATTACAGGCTTATTCTGTAAAACATTTGTGTAACGAATCGTTATCGTTACGAAATTCGTTAGCATTGAATTCGTTATCCCGTATTTTCGAAAATCGTTATTTTAGTATTCTGTAACAGCGATCGTAAAAATTGAACGTTGAATTTTATTCGAACGAATTAGTTAAAAATATGAAGTTTTGTTTTGAAATTGACACTTCTGTCAATTAGTTCATGGTTATTTTGTGACTTTTGACATTTCACTTGTAACAGGTAAGTTGTATTATTTTATAAAATAGATCGTCTATTATCTATTCATATTGTTTTATCGTAAAGTCTACGTATATATAACATGGAGAAGAAAGTAAGAGGCATGAAAACAACAAAAGAGCAATATAAATATTATGTTGAATTTCTGCAAGGTAATAATGCTCTGCGAACAAATAAAAATAATCCAGAGAACCCAAATCAAGTTGAGGAAGTTTATGAAGAATTAACAAGAGGTTTAAATGCTATTGGTGTCCCGCAAAGGACACCAAATGCCTGGAAAAAGGTAATATTTCGCTAACAGAAAAATAAAATAGTAATATTATTTTCATCGATCATAAGGGTTCATATCACAAGCTCTGTGGTACAAGCATATCCTACAGAATTCTATTTTCGACAATGGCGACGTGGAGATCTCTGAGATCTGCGCCGAGGGCTGTTTCGTAAAGCTCTACAACAAAGGTAACAGAGAGATGAGTCTGAGTGGATGGCAGCTGTTGCGAGAAGCCGGCGACCTGGTGACAGTTTTCAAATTCCACCGCTGCGCTCGTCTCAAGCCGGGGGCCACGGTGACCGTGTGGTCGTCCGATGTCGGGCAGATGTGGTGATGAGGAGGCAAAAGTGGTTCGTGGGTGACGAGATGAAGACGTCGCTGGTGACGGCGGCGGGCGTCGTGACGGCGCGCAGCGAGCGCAAGCGGCAGCAGCTGAGCAGCTCGAGTGTGCATCACCGCGAGGAGCTCCTCCACCAGCAGGGTGACCCGCAGGGCGAAGAAAAGTGTCGCATCATGTGAACATGCCAGCACGACACATCATGTTTTAAAGTACTTTGTAGTTTATCACAATAAATATTGTAGTAAAATAATATTTGTATATTATTTATTTTGGGTTTCTGGAAAGCCAACAAAATCGCCCAAAAATAAAAGCTTCCACGATTAACAATTTACAATACGCTCTATTAGTGGTGACGTAGTTGTTTGGGGTAGGTCACGGTCTTGTATCTAAACATTGCATTTAGATACAGGCGTTTCTGAGAATTTTGTTCTTTAAGAAGTTTTACGGGGTATTGTTAGCGAAATTTTGGTTACTATAAGGAAAAAAGCATTAAATATAATCGAATTACTACTATCCACGGTATTTTAGTAAGTATAATTTCTTAAAATCGTAAATAAATATGTATACATAACCTAACTTTTTATTTTCTTATCAATTATAGGTATATTATCTTATTAGAAATAATTTTGGAGTCATATATTCGACTAAATTACATTGTACACAGTACTCAGGTGAGTTTTATATTGTTGAGTAGTACGTATATGAAAAATAATATTTGTGTCTTCAAATTGTAGGTCCCACGAATCGTGGACTACTAATCTGGTAATTACAAAATATTTGCAGCGAAAACAGTACGTTATAGTTAATATACCTAATTATTTCATTGATAACTAAAAATTATTCTAGTGACCGAAAAGCATGTAATAAAATTTCATTTGATTGCGAAATTTTTTGGAGACGGCAATCGTTTTTTAGAAAAAGGGGAAAATGCCTATTCCAGTGGACATGTAGTTTCGTTCCAATACATGGGAAATGTTCGTCCTATAATTATAAAAGGGGAAGTGGCAGCGAGCATGAAAAAACGACATTATAGTGTCGAGGTTTGTTCTTACGTCAGAAAGCATGGTTGAAAGTCAACATGTTTTTTTTTTTTAAGATATCTTATGATTTGGAAGAAGGCATAAAGGAAGCCTCGTGCAGATGCCCAAGAGGAAACATTGCCTGTCACCATATGGCAGCATTATTATATCATGCACATTATAGTGTTTGTGCCACAGACATTGAATGTAAGTGGAGTGCTCCTCGAAAAGCAAAAAATCCAAGCGAAATTATTAAACTTAAACTAAAATGAAGCAGAAATCCAGAGATTTAAAGAAGATTTGGGTCAAACAAATGTTGTCGGCTTTGCTTGGCTTCTAAGATCAGAACCGTCTGAAGAAGCCACTACATTAATACCCGATATTGAGCAAATTCTCCAATCCATAGAATATCTCAATGCAGTTGATAGAACTGCATTAAAAAAAAAAATGTCAATTAAATTCAGAGATTATTGCACAAATAAATGTTGCAACAGAGGGGCAACATGTAAATGAAAATTGGCACCTGAGACTCCGCCTAAACATCAAATGCTTTAAAGCTTTAAAAGCTTCAGCTTCTTCCATATGTAGCAGAAGAACACCAGCAACAAAACTAAATCCTTGGCAATAACCAACTTCCGGATCTAAGAGCGAATACGCCTTTAACAAATTGAACAAACTTAGTTGTCCGGGCCCCAAAGGGGCCTTAAAATACGGATGATTCGGGAAGGTCCGCCCCAGATCAATCAAAATAGCATGTTGATGTGCAGTTAACTGCTTTAAAAGTTGCTCATACGGAACATCATAATTTGTAAAGCTGGTGATATCGGGCGGAGCCCTATTTGTGGTGTAGAGGGACGCTAATCGTTGCCAGACTTCGCCCCGACGTGCCGAAGGCACCCCTCTAGCAGCTGAAGTTAAAATCAGCCGCGGATCGGAAGCAGAGGAACCGGAAGTTAACATATCCCAAAGAGGAAGCGAGGAGTTGTTATTCGATAAAGATAGTTCCTCATATTCAAGTTTGACGCGTTTCATTGCTGAGACCTCCTGTCGAGCCCTCAGTCGAGCATTTTCCCTTAAAAAAGGGAGGTTAAACAATCTTACCAACCAAAAACCCTAAAAACAAATTCAAAAATATTTACTTACTTCTCCATTCTCACCAACAGCACAGCCTGTTTGATGGCGCGTTTCCACAATTCCCGCAGATCTTCACTTGTTCGAGGAGCACTGGTTTGTGATATCCCACTTGGACCGGGTGCCCCGCCCGGTTGAAGATAAAACCGGGTCCAGCGTCCAAAACCGCGGGAAAGGCGAAGAAAGGAAAAGCGGCAGCAAAGGACGCCGACGATGAATCTTAAGAATGAGGAACCAGAGGAGCCTAAGAAGACAACTCGACGCCGCAAAGCTAAAAACGCGGACGTAGAAGACAAGCCCGCCAAGGCCCCAAAAGCCAAGGCTGCAGGCAGTATTATAAGAAGTAAATAATTTTATAAATACAAGAAAAAAATGTTCAAATTTTATCTTTAATATTCGTTGTATTCGTTTAGAAATATATGTATAAATAAAATAAATTAATACAATAATTATTTATTTTTACTACCTCTTGGATGTTATGTTGTAGTACTATGGATAGAGCGCACCCCTTACAAGGGGGCGGGGAGCGAAACTTTCAACGAAAATTTTTAATGATTTTTAAATGATTGTTAAAAATAGTTGAAATTCAAAAATTTTTAACTCAGAAACTAGACTAGATACGGACCTGGCGACCTCACCCCTACATTAAGGGTTGTTTTTTTTATAATAACGTGATATTTCATTAGTACTGATTGAAGAGTAAACTATTTATGGAATATAATGTAAAAGAGTATTTACACACTTCAAATGAAAATAAAAATAAATTTGTTAAACTTTGAGTTGCTGTAACTCAGAAAGTAAACTAGATACGGACCTGGCGATTTCACCACTGGATTCAGGAATGTTTTAAGTATATTTGGAAAAGATTATTAAGCCGAAAAAATTGTAAAGGAAAATAGTAATAAGTCACTATGTAGTTATTGGATGACTTGGCTTTAAGTAAGTTTATTTAAATTTATTTCGTCTTTGACGACGTTTCAGCTGTGGTTACAGCCATCTTCAGGTCTACAATTTTACAATATTAGTATTATACAAAATTACATAGAATTTTTGTGCTTACCTAATTTTAAATTACAACATATATTTGAATGTAGTCAGTACATGTTGAAATTGAAGTTAAGTTAAATATATAAAAAGAATTTTAACACTAAATAATTACATTTTGTAATGAAAAGTTAGTTGGAAGTGTACACTTCCAAGAATCGATAACGATTAAATTAATGATGGCTGAAGATCCAAAAATTGATAACAAGCCCTATGGTGTGTGAGATTCAAAGTACAAAAAACAAGAAGGATAATACAAAATCTAACTAAATTTTGAAAATTAAATGTCACTAAATTGAAACATAACCAAACTAAATAAATGTAAACAAACACAACATGTCAAAATTATTTGAAGTAATGAAAAATATTTCTGTATTGATCAACGCTTGTATGAAAATCTGTTTGAGTGTTAACACAATTAGAATGTATGTTGATGTAACAACTTTCTAGGAAAAGTCTCCTCATTCTGTTCGGTTCTTTATGAAGAATTTTGACGGTTTGGTGATCTAAGTTATGGTTATGTAGAAGAGCGTGATCAACAATAGCACTGTGATTATTGTTGTTATTTTTCAAATGGTATTGGTGTTGTTTAATTCTCGATTCTAGGTATAGCGTCTCTCTTACGATCTTGTGTCCTGTATTATCTCTTCTCGCCTTCACCCTCACTATCACCACGTCTAGTCACTACTCTCGCCTGACTGTTCCTCTTCACTCTCCCGACTCCCTAACTCTCGTAACGCCTGCGCTTATGCCAAGAACCACCTATTAATTAAGTACATTACCGCATACCTTACAATATTAAATAACGTACATTACCGCATACACTACACTAGGTATTGTTTGGTTTCTCCAATGTTAGTGGAGTTGCAGTCACTGCAATTTATATTGTAAATGAGATTACTTTGTTTTTTAGTATCAACTTTTGACTTCAAAGATGAGAAAAACGAACTGGTATCCGAGCTTGTTTTATAAGCAATAGTTAATTTGAATTCAGAAGCTAGTTGTTGTAGATTACGATCTAGATGTTTATAAAAAGGTAGTGCAATGTATTTAGTTTGTTCTCTGTTGTTTGCCAACACAGAATTGTTTAAGTTATTTAGTTTGATTAATCTAGCATCTATTATGTTATTCAATATGTAAGGAGGATAGTTGTTGTTAATTAAAGTTGTTTTAATGAGATCAATGTTCTCTTTGTGAAATTTCTTATCTGAAAGTAGGATGGCTCTATCTGTTAAGTTTGTGATCACAGCTTTTTTATATTTGAAGGGATAGTATGAGGAGAAATTTAAATATCTGCCGGACCAAGTCGGTTTTCTGTACCAATTGGTTATAAAGTTGTTGTTTTCTTTTATGATGGTTATGTCTAAAAAGTTAATTGAATTATTAGATTCTGTTTCTATGGTGAATTCAAGTGATGGGTGGAAAGCTTTGAAAAGTTCTAAAATTCTGTGTTGGCAAGCAACAGAGAATGTCATCTACATATCTAAAATAAAATAATATCTGTAGACCTGGGTTGTTGTTGATGATGTAAGATTCTAAGTGAAACATAACTAGTTCTGCTAAAATGGGGCTTAAGGAGTTACCCATAGGACAACCATGAATTTGTTTATAAAATTCGTTGTTATATTCTAGGTAAGATGTGTTGAGAATGAATTTAATGATCCTAATAAATTCGTTAAACGGTAATGTGGTATGAATTTTTATTTCATCCCAACGTTCTTCAATGACTTTGAAAATTAACTCATAAAATCAAGCAAGACTTCAACATGCTATTGTAGAAGATGATACACTTCAGAAAATTAAATATAACGTTCTCCATGATTGGCCGATACACAAGAGTAATATTTCGCTGGAAGTTAAAAATATTGGGTAATCAAAGAGAACATTTATTTAAATAAAAATATTCTTTTCTACAAGAAGCTAATACCAAGCTAATACGTAATACCAAATGTGATCCTTAAACTTTATAGTAATAGGCAATTACTGCAGCAAATTTATAGTAGTCGTCAATAAACTGAATAACAAAACAACAGAAAGTGTTGTAAAATCGTTGAAGAATGTCTTCGCAATAAATGGAATACTTCTCGAAATATATTCAGACAACGGCCCACAGTGGGGCGAAAGCGGAAAAAATCTAATTTTCAAGTTTAAAATTTCACTGATTTAATAAACGTTTATAGCACATAATTAGCTGTAGAATCTGGCTCTAATACTAGTTTTGAAGTAAAAGGTTATTTTATGTGTGAAAATTCTAACCAAAATTGAAAAATGGTAAAATCAACTAAAATTGAGGATAAGTTTAAAAAATTATCTTTCTTCACTGTTTATTTATATCAAATTTGTCTATTCCATATTAGCTCTGTTCGATGAGAAGTACAGACAGTGCAGTGCAGTATAAACTAGTGTACTCCAGTTCTGTGTTTCCATAAAACACGCTAGTGTATGTTTAAAAGCCAGTTTGACCAGCAGTCACTGCTGTCAGCGTAGCCAGTTAAGACTGTGTGTAAACAAACACGTTATAAATCTGTGAAGAAATCTGTAGAAATGTGTGTTTTAAAACGCATATTGCTTGAATTAATAAATGATTCTGGCCAAGATCAATCATCACTCGATTTTTCATTAAATTCAGAAACAGATATATTAAAAAACAGAATTAATTATTTTGTGAATTTTATTTTCTCAAAATATAAGTTTTAGATTAACGGAAACGCCAACAAACTATACTTAGTTACCCCCACTTCCAGTCTGCTTATTTTACACCACCTCGAGAGTCAGTTCAGAAAAGTGTACATTAGTTCTTAAATTTTTTTTCATCGAACAGTTTGTCAGAAGCTGCACGTTTCTCATAAAACATGTTAGTGCAAGAAAGTTAACACAAGTCAAACTACTTAACGTCATCAAACAGAGCTATTATTTTAATGCGAACCATTAAGTATGAGGAAAAAACATGGACTGCCCGGTAATAAGTGTTCAGAGGTGAAAATAAGGCCCAAACGTTGTTTGTAGCAAATTTTGGTATTCAGTATGTTTTAAAAAAATCTTTGGGTTGCTTTGCCTTGCTATGACTAGTAATGTACTTTCAAACAATAATACTAAATTTCCTGACAGTTGCAATTCCTAAACTTGCCTATCTGACCGCAGCATCGTTTTTAAAGCCATGTTAACATATAATTGAAAATTGACAATTGGGTCAATTTTGAGATTTTTTTGTCAATAGATTTATTAATATTCCGTTGTTTTACAATACAAAATTTTCAAAATAACCATATTCTATAAAAAAAAAACATAATTACAACCTATATGACGGCCTGAAAAATTCCTGTTTTAGAGAACACGGCAAAATTGCAAGGGTGGAGCTTTTATAAAATGTTGTGTGAAATCAAATATTTATTCATTTAAATAAGTTAACAAAATCTTGTGGTTAATGAACCCAAAAAATAGTGAATAAGTTAAAAAAATACAAAAGAAGCCAATTTGTTTAGCGATTCAAACGCTAGAATCTTCGCAGATTTGAAAAAATCTTGTTTCGAGAAAAATGCATTAAAGTTATCGTAAAATTTTTGCCACTCCCGGCTTTCAGCACATAAATAATAAATGGATTTAAAGTCTTTCAATAATGCAATATACATACATATATCTATCAAAAGATTAAAAAAAATATTTTTTTAATAGTTATACAACATTACTAATTTTAAATTATATCCTCAAATATCTCGAGAAATATGATTCGAATGAAGAAATATCTCAAACAACAATTTGAGGGTTTGGAGAAGGACATCGAATTCTGTTTCTTCCTCTAACTTTTAGGGCGATGGGAACAACTATTTTAAAAAATTGTTTTAAATCGTTCAAATAAAAGCTTTTAAATTTTTGATTTCTATCCCAAACAGCACTAAAACTGGGGATTCTCATTTAATATTTTAAAGTTGTCCCCCATTCCACTCTCCTGTGGTAGAGGAGGAGAAATTTTTAGCAGAATCGAAACACTCAAACTTTAGTATACTTCTCAAGATATTCCCAAATATAACTAAAAATGGGACACCTGTAAATAAATTGTGACCTTAATAAATTCTTGTGACAAAAGTAACATGTCTTTAAAAAAATCATTTATTATTGTTCATACTTGAATCGTGATTTATGTAGTCGGCATATCTAAATAATTGCTAACAGTGGTTAGTTTAATTTCTAACGTTGTTGACGTATTTGTAACATGGAGACTCTGTCTAATATTTACGGTGATTCGTGCGAATATTTATTTAATTGCGGTCCTTTTCAGAAACAAACGTTTGATCATTTAATTGAGAAGTTTCCTTATGTTGCGGAGGTTCAAATATCTATTATTTCTGCGAAAATAAAGAGGAAATTCTGACCTAATTTCAATGCTAAGTGGAGATCTGTCAATCGAGATAAAAATGTCTTTAGAAAAAAGTATAACGACTGGATAAAAAATGATTTTTTGCTTACTGTTCCCGATGATGATGGCATGGATTTTCATTCGCATTCAATTTTAAATAATCTTAGAGGGAGACCAAGAAAAAAATTTAAAGAATGTGGGAAGAGAAGTCAGAGAAACCAATTTCGCCAACTGCAAGCAACGCATTCTCTAGATTTGATAAACGCTGCAGCTTCTTCGTTTCAGGAAGGTACAAATTTTGAAGCTTCACCCCTTATTCTATTTTAAATTAAGTTAATACCAATATAAGGTGATTAGAAACGCGACTAAAAATGTAGGGTGTAATATATTCCTCTCCTATAAAAAATAATAGCCGCGAGGAAGGAATGCTATCCTGATAATATTACAGATATATCAGCAGTGGTTCCATTGCAAAATTTGCTAGATCATACTATAGAAAAGATCCTCAAAACGGATATTAAGGAACTAAAAACACTAAACGAGCAAGAACTGATATTAACTTCGAAGTGGGGATTTGACGGGGCTTCCGGACAAAATGAATTCTCTCAACGCTTCTCTAATGAAGATGAAGAAAAATCAGATTCTAATTTATTTATGGCCTCTATTGTACCTCTAAAAATAACTTCGAAAGACAGTCCAAATGAGCCAATATGGAAAAATCATCGCCCCTCGTCGACTCGGTACTGCCGTGCATTACGTTTTCGATATTAAAAAGAAACACATGATTTGGCACGAGCTGAGAAGGCTAATGTTGACCATGAATACCTTAACTTACATAGTACAACAGTAAACCTTGGCGCTATCAGAATCACTGTTAGTTATATTTTTATTTTCTCTATGTTGGACGGAAAGGTAGCCCAAGCTGTAACTGAAACATCTTCATCATGCAACTGCTTTATTTGCAAAGCTCGTCATTCAGAAATGAATGATTTATCGACACTTCAATGAGAAAGAGAAATTGTGGCCGCCTTTGCAAATCATATAATGCACTTTCCTTTTTTTCACCTAAATAAAATAAAAACCACTTTATTGGATAGAAACATCATTATAGCCCATTAAATCAATTGCAAGTATTAAAAATAAAACATTTTAGTTACACTTTGACGTTTGGACTTGTAAAAATTTCACCCGTCCGGGCTAATGCATTTTCACCTAAATGAAATGAAATACACTTTAATAGATAAAGAATGAAAAATAAATAAGTAAAAACATAATTTCTACACTCTACATAAGCTGCAAGTATTGAAATTATCACATTTTAGTTACACTCTGACGTTTGAACATGCATTGTATTTCCCACATTATATCAAATAAACTGTACTAAAATGAATAGAAAATTAAAAAATATTATATACTAGTTAATAAACACTCTCTTTACTCCCTCTAAACATAAAAATTATTACATTTCAAATCAATGACGTCTCATCTATAGACGAGTAATGTCGTATCCAAGTCAACGCAATGTTTTGAAGCAGAAAAGGATAGAACAAATGTAGGCGCGACAGGCGTGCGGTGAGAGGGGGACTTACAATGGTGTAATGCACGTTGCATACAGCTACTGTATAAAACGTAGCTGACTCGCCAGACATTTTGAATCTTTCTTATGTCAACGCTTGCTTTGTTGATATACGCAAATCGCTGTTATTTCGATATTTAGTTTACTATATATTTATTTTGGTTAATTAAATATTATTTGAACATTTTGTTAAATATTATTTTGAATTATTTTTGGATAAAAAAAATAAAGTACAATATTAATGTATGTAAATTAGATTTAAAATGGCCAAGAATTAGGATATTCATAAACAAATTTATTATTCACTTAAATTTTATTTTTACGGTAAATTTATTATTCACAATGATCTTGTCTCATTTAACATTACTGTCAGAAATTTGAATGTCATATGGATTATTGGAATTGAAATATGGTGATTTTTATTGTGACAAATAAAGTGGTATATTAAACAATTATGTAAAAGGTTACACGACACTGCAAAAATCTCAAAATAAACTTGTCAAAGTGAATCAATCAAAACAACAGTTCTTTCAACACGCACAACAAATACAAATGGCTGCCATAACCAATGTAAACAAAAATGTATGCAACGTGCAACACACCATTCTAATGCCCCCTCTTGCCGCGCACCAGTCTCGCCCATGCCCTCCGGCTTCACAACAAACAGCGCCATACTTTGTCTACTGCTAGGGGCTTCGCCCTCTTGGCCCCTGCCGGGGGCTTCTTTTCCTTTTTACTTTCATTTTATAAGAAGTTATTTGTTTAGTCACCTTGTTATTAAGAAAGGAAGTATTTATTCACCCTGAAATTGGGTTTTAAGATAGTTGGTGACTTTAAGATAGTCATCTTCCTATTAAAGAAATATTAGTCCGCCTCTCAGCGGTTTAAAATGTCAGGAAACGACGCAACGGTGGCCCAGATACCATCAGGCTAATCTGCGGACTTAACACAAACAGAAAATTGTGTTCTCCCCCAAAACCAAGGGTAGGTCATCATGATAGTTATTTTGTATTTTTTAGGAACCCCGGAGTTCATGGCTCCCGAAATGTACGAGGAACATTACGATGAGAGCTGGACGTCTACGCCTTGGGTATGTGCATGCTGGAGATGGCCACCAGCGAGTACCCCTACTCGGAATGCACCGGGCCTGCCCAGATCTACAAGAAGGTCGTTTCTGTAAGTTTCACACAATTTTTATTTAATTTAAATAATTAAATTATGTTCTATTCAAAAACTGTAAAAATTCTTGTCCAGTTAAAGCGATGGTTTCGGCTTTTAAAGACCTTGGTTTCTAACTTTATTTACATGAAATTGTAGAGAATTTAACGAGAAACAACTATTATTTAAAACTTTTTTTGTTAACGTCGCCGCAACATCACAGACAGAAGAACCTGCAGAAATGCAGGAGAATACGATAACGACGTGTGGAGGTGGATTGTATTACAAATAACGCTTTTTTTAGTTGTTCTGTGCGTGTTTGTGAGTGAATCACTGGAAAAAAACCAATTGATAGACATTATAAAATCTTCAAGCGAAAAAACAGGTTAGCAAATTTAAACGAAAATATCAGAATATAATTTTTCTTAACGTGTTGTAATTTGTAAATGGTGACAGCGAGAGGAAAATGTTTCAAACAATAATTGTATAATAGTAATTAACGTTATAAGTCTGGGAACACATACTTTACAGTATGAGTGCGACATTTAAAGACGAGGCGACTAAGGAGCCGAGTCTTGAAATACGAAACGAGTACTGTAAAAAGTGTTTACGGACGAATGTCGTTATGTATTTTATTTCATTCTGTGTCAAATTGCGTTTTAAAGAAACATTGAAATTAATTTAAAAATAATTTAACAGATGCTCCAAATCTAGTTACATTTTCGTAACATGATTAGCAACGGTTGTTTGGCAAATGTTTAATTTGTTTAAATAATTTGTTGTGTCAAAATGAATTCTTATGCAAATTGCCCAGAAATTGTAAATCCTCCAGTAATTGTAAGAAAATCTGAAGAAGCGTGTGCGAAATTAATACCTATTAAGTCTGGTGAAAGGTATCAAAAACAATTCAGCCATTTTTGTGGGTGGAAAGCAGAAAATAATGTGATGAAAATTACGGAAGAAGTTATGTTGGCCTATTTTTTAGATTTGGTAAGAATTTAAATGATTACATTTATTATTTTATTTGTGAACTAATGTTTTTAGTCTAAGAAAATAGGTGCGTCTTCTTTGTGGCCGAAATATTCCATGATAAAATCAACATTAATTGCGAATGAAAATCATGACATATCTCGTTTTTCTAAAGTGGTAGCATTCCTGAAAAAACAATCAATTGGTCATGAATCGAAACAAGCTAAAACATTAACCCGAGAAGAAATCTATAGATTTATGAAAGAAGCTTGTACTGATAAATTTCTTCTGGCAAAAGTAAGAGGAAATTTTAAATAAAACAAGAAAATATACGAATTTTTTTGAATTTACAGGTTGTAGCTTTGATTGGAGTAGCTGGTGCTTGTAGAAGAGAAGAATTGTACAATATTTCACTAGACGATATCCAGGAAACTCAAACGCAGTTAGTAATTACAATTTCGTGCACAAATGCCCGATTTCTTCACTTCTCATTTAAACCCAGATTTTCTAAACTTCGGTTAACGTTAATCGGAGTTTAATGATTTGTCGGTTTTCTTCATGTGCATTCATAGTTACTAAATCTACGGTTAGAAATACTACAAGATAAATATGGCATCGCCGCAAAATTGATTGTTGGCTAATGTCATTTCTGAGTTTGACACATGTATTATTACATGTATTTTCAGAAGAATGCTAGTATTATAATATATTTTTACATGTCGAATGCAAGGGAAGCGTAAATATATAATAATACATATATACATACGTACATATTTTTAGTTTCCAGTGAAATGGAAAACAAATCAGTTAAAGAAAGAGCTGCAAACTTCACCAAAACATAATTTAATTTTCTTGTAGACATAGCGTTGAAATATAAGCATATTATAGAAAATAAAAATTAAAAATAAAAACAGATGGTAAAGAGAAAAATATAACATGGAATATAATAGCTGATCAATTCAATGGGTCTAGTGATAACTTTGCCCGATCTGTCAAAACAATTCGTACCAAATAAGATGCTTTTAAAAAAGACATTAAAAAAAAATGTTCTCGATTAAGAAACGAACAAATTAAAACAGGCGGTGGTGTCGAAAATAATTGTTCTTCAATTTTGGCGAATGTATGGTGTAGGAATATTTTCAGCCAATTCGTTGATCTCATCACTGTCGTTATCCAAAAAGACATAAACGTCCATTAATGTATCCATATTTTAATTTATCACGCCAAATTCATTAGCACTTCTTTTATAAACATGTACATGGACACTACTGTAGATAATCGGTCAAGAATGACCGCATAACTATAATCGACGTTTAAATCCTAACCGGAGTTTAGTGACAGTGAAGAAAACCGATTTTAAATGTAACCTTGGTTTAAACTACGTATAACTATAATCGTGGTATAACCCAACGTGAAGAAATCGGGCATAAGACAAATCAAACAAGAACCTTTACTGTAATAAACGAAGTAGATGAAATTAAATGTTTGGAGTTATTCAGAAAATACGTATCACTGAGACCAAAAAATGTTAATCATAGAATGTTATTTTTGGGATATAGAAATTCAAAGTGTACCGTACAGAGGGTAGGAATACACACAATTGGAGGGATGCCAAAACAAATTGCACTGTTTTTGGGTCTTCAAGATCCTGACAAGTATACTGGTCATTCGTTTCGGAGAACTTCTGCTAGGCTTTTGGCCAATGCTGATGCTGATTTAGCAGTACTAAAAAGACACGGTGCTTGGAAGAGTTCGTCTGTGGCTGAAAAATACATAGAAGACTCTGTGGAAAACAAAAATAAAATTGCTAGGATGATACTGAATGGAGAAACCTTTGTCGAAGTATTGCAGCAGCAAAACAAAGAAATTATTAATAAAACTAATTTTAGCAGTAATTTTCCTCCAGTAACTATTGAGGGCAATACAAATTGTACTATTAATCTGAACATTAATATTTAAGTTTAATTGTTAATTTTTATTATACATATATTATGTATTTTTGAATAAATTATTTCTTAAATTTGAATAATTATTATTGCCATGATTAATTTTGTGTTTCCAATAGCAACACTTTACCGGACCGGCCGTTTTTTGTGTTTTCCCGGATTGAAACTGTTGACGTAAAGTATTGGAATGACACAGTATGAAATAAAGTATATTTGCAATATCGATTCTTCGCGGACATAATGGTTTAAATTCATTTTTTAAATTTGACCAACTACGGTCATGGGTAACCCAGTCATTGAGCCAGCTACGAGCATCGCCTTTTAAACAGTTAGCAATACGGGATAAACATTCGTTATCGTCCCAATTGTTTAATTCAGTAGCTCTATCGACTTCCGCGCACCAAGCATCGATGTCATTAATACTTGGGTCAAAATCACATCGCTAGCAATGCCAGATGTTTTCTCCGAGGCCTTTGTGTACATATTGTTTCCATAAATCTCTTCCTCCGCAATGATATGAAGCTGAATTCTAAATAAATATTTTATGGATCAAATTCTGCAACAAAACTAGCAGAAATATCGTACTGCATGATTCATTTTCAATCAGAATTTGTTTACAATTATACATAACAGCCATTTCCTGATGAATAATGATAGCAGTACCTAGCTATAAATGTGGGGTATATAAAACAATATATCAATGAAAAAAAAAAAACTTTTTCTCGTTTATTTAGGAACCTTTTCATTTAATAGTTATTTATGTATTAAAGCAATGAAGTTCAATTATTTATCACGAATATGGAATTTAGTTGCCGAGGCTCGTAGGGCCGAGGAAAATAAGCCATGTAATACAAAATATAATTTGATATCGAAAATTAAAAAAACTGTAAAAAATTATTATATAGATTAAGTTTATACATCTGTCAGTTGTCAATTGAAACCGACAGTCAGTGTTGCTAACCTCGAACAGTGAAGTTATCGTAAATAACACACAAAATTATGTGTTTTGTGTCCTCAATTTCGTCATCGGAATTAATTAGTTAAATCTTCTTGCAAATTTTGTTTCATATTACGTCCAAATTTACTATAGTACATCAATATATCTGCCAAAATTATCCTAATTGTACAATAATTATTTAACGGTTGCCAACACTGTGTTGCTCAAAATCGTTGTATAATGGGTTACTTTAGTGACGATTTCTGAGCTTTTAATTACGATTTTCGAGCACTTTTGTGCCGATTTCAAATAAAATAATTTTTCCGCAAACACTATTATAAATTAAACTTTTTAACACGACTTTCTTCTGTTAAAATGCAAAATTATGAAACGCCATGCTAAAAGTGAACTGTCTATCACTTTTAACGCACGTTAAAAGTAAATTTCTCCAAGTGTATTTGTTTTTGACATTCTTCGTGTTGTACCATTCCATGAAGCGTTTATATAATAATTCATACTGCTTTTTATATTTAACAGAAAGTAAGTCTAAAGTTGCCCTTTTAGCAGCTTCTTCAATAGCTTCGGGAAGTAATTCACATTCTTCAAGATTCATGTTTAAATGTTCTTGTCACGTTCGTGGGGTTCCTTCACTCAGCTTCGCCTTGCTCCGCAAGGTTTTCCACTCACTCATAAAATGCCACTTTTAACACTTATATCATAAATACCTATTATCTACGACTGTTGTTAAAAGTGGCCCTTTAACGGTTGCTTAAAGTTAAAAGTCTCACTTTTTGACACTCCTGTTTAAAAGTAACATAACAATATGTTAAAAGTGATTTTATTGTTATTTTTAACACGTTGCTAACGATTTGTATCAATAAATCAACAAATCAACGCAAGTTAAGCAAGGCTGCCCGCGGTTAGTATTTGGATGGATGACCGCTTTGCGAAAACCCATAACAATGAACATTGCGTGTCGTTGTCACACCACCGTAAACGAGGAACCGAAACGGCATATAACCTCAGTAATTTGAAGTAAATTTTTTGATAGTTAAAAATATGTGGGATGTTAAATTTTCTGATACTGTTAACAGGTTTTTGATTTATGTGAAAAATAAAAAAGTGCCCCTTTGGCCCTACTGATTACAATCAAAAAGAAAGGTTCACATCTTAGATAATACAACAATTCTAAATACAAAATTTCAATATTCTTCGGCTTATCGTTTTTAAGTTATGCGAGATTCATACATACGTACAAATGTTACGCCGAAACTAGTCAAAATGAATAAGGGATGGCCAAATAAATAATTCCATTGAAATCTGAAAACCGAAATCTCTTGCGATTTCAATACTTCCATTACATCGTATAAGGAAGTTGAAATAAAAAATGTTATCCTGATACCAATACGAAAACCAAACAAAGAGAAAACAAATGCCCAAAACCAATAGCACTGGCCAATATAATGTGCAAATTAATGGAAAAAATAAAAGGTTTCTTTGGTTCCTGGACAACAACAATTTAATAACTAACGAAATGGATTCAGAAATTCAAGATCGACAATAGATCCACTTCTATCACTAACAACAGAAATAAACGCAGCCTTCGTTAATAAACAACACTTAATAGCAGTATCGTTTGACTTACAAAAAGCATTCGATACAACCTGAAAACACAATATTTTCTCCGCACTCCAAGAATATAAAATAAAAGGAATCACTTTATTTTGTAAAAAATTTCTTATCAAACAGAAAATTCAGAGAACGACATAATAGAAAGATTTCGGTACCAAAAACACAAGAAAACAGTATTCCACAGGGCTGAATGATTAGCCCTACACTTTTCGTAATTGCTATGAACAAAATCAGCCAATACATACAAATAGACGTGAAGCACTCAATCTTCGCGGACGACCTCATAACAGGTTTTACCTTCATAACCTCAAAAACAAATCCATTCATTTCTGCAAAATAAGGAAGGACCAATTTTACATCCCAAACCTAACACTAAACAGAAAAACCATAACATATGAAAACACAATAAAATAAATTTAACGTGGAAGAACCATATAGAGAACCTAAAAACAGACTGATACCAAAAACTAAACCTACTAAAACTATTATCAAACAAGGACTGGGGAGCAGACAACGAAACATTAATGACGATATACAAAGTATTAATCAGATCCAAAATCGACTATGGCAGCATAATATTATATTATAGCGAAACCATACCTGTTCAAAAAAATTGAAACCATCCTAAACATGGCACTAGGCACCATAGGAGAAGCACAAAGAACTAGTCCTATACTTAGCATTCAAGCAGAAACAGGAGAACCACCCTAAGTATCCGCAGAGACCAACTACTATTAATATACATAACAAAATTGGCTACAAATACAAAAAATCCCACATACAACAATATCTTCAACAACAGAGACAATAAAATATACATAAAAAATGAAAATAATCTGCACCAATACATAAAACGAAGAATGCAAGAGTACAACATAACCCTCCCCATAATTCAGAAAATAAGAATCAGCCAGCATGAACCATGGACCTTAAAACAACCAAACTTTGGCTTAAAACTAAATTACAACCTATATGACGACCTGAAAAATTTATGTTTTAGAGAAAACGGCAATATTGCAAGGGTTGGAGCTTTTATAAAATGTTGTGTGAAATCAAATATGTATTCATTTAAATAAGTTAGCAAAATCTTAGACAAATATTGCAGCGTATTCTGAAAACAGTTTCGGATAATAATAATCAAGTACAACAACAGTTGGCGGGTATACAAGAGTTAATTCCTAACACATTAACCGAAGATCTGGATAAATGTATATGCAAAGGTTGGTTGTTTTAACACTTTTACTCTCTTACTGCAAGCTAAAGTTCCACATCTTTGTAAAAACTTCAATATGTTGTAGATCTTGTTCACCGGACCTACAATATGTAAAATGTAAAGACAGTTGTTTTGTAAAAGTATTTAAAACTCGCCTGTATTGTATAAAATAACTATTGTTTACTGTAATTTACTATAATTTTATGTCCAAAGTTTATTTACGAATGTGACTGACATAAGTTTGACAGCTTTTCAAATGACAGATAAACATCAGAACACTGTATTTCCAATGTAAACAAAAACAGTTTGTGAACAATGAAGTATTGTTGTTGCTCAATAAGCTGATTAGTTTACAATCTGGGTGGGGTTGGGCTTCTGAGTATAAATAACGGCACTCAGCCGTCGGAGAGACAGGCCCGTGGTGAGATCAGTCCCATGGGCTGACAGCAGTATAGGATTTCTTATGATAGAAGTTTTTGATTACTGCGGGTGCACTAAACATAGATGGAAATGCTGTAGCGTTTGGTTAATAACTAAACTGGTAGGCGGCCGCACAAACAGTTGATTTGAAATTTCAAACTAACGTTTGAAACATTGAAACCGTTACCGTTACTTTGTGTTTTGTGCAGAGACAAATATCCAAAGTTTTGTGTTTAGTTAGTGAAGTGATTAAATTTACTTGAAAGGTAAGCATTTTTATTTTATTACTTTCTTTGTTATTATCTAAAATATTGTTAGAGTATTTACATGTTCCTTCAAAGTTTTATTTAAATTTGAACTTCAGATTGGTTTGTATATTTTTAACAGTTTAACAATTTATTTTCACCGATTCAACAATATACGCTGTTCATATAATCTAATAAAATGATCGTTATTTTAATATAATAAATTTGTTTCAGAACATGAAGACCAAAAGGTTCATTGTTCCAAGCTGCAGAACGGATAGTGTGGGTCATCCCGACATTTCCTTGTTCTGCTTACCAAAAAACCCAAGTTTAGTTCTTTCCTACTTGCATTAAATTTTTTAATGTCTCCATCCGTAGCTCCAGTTCCTGTTACACCTACCCCATCTAACCAACATTTCCTTGTTCCATCTTCCCTTGCCCCGCAATCCACGAATAGTATGTACGAATTGGTACAAAACGTTCGACTGAACACAACGGCGTACATAGCTGGTTTTATTGGACGAAAGGTATTAAAGCGTGACTGTCAAATATGTGTTGAGTTGTATACAACAAAAACACATACTGATAGTCACGCTTTAACACGACTTAAAGATTATGGTGAGGGGGGTAATTTATTATTATTATACCCCAAGGAATCCGTGATAAAAATAATTGGGGAATTACAGAAATTAGTTTATGAAAAAATACCGGAATATATAAACAAGGCGAATATTATAGATAAGTTGTCTACTTACATTCACGAGTGTGGAATTGAGTTTCAATTTAACTGCCCGCAGCATGGGGCACAAATGAAATCTAATATTATTTTAACATTGAGTCACGTTATGTTGAAACATTTCATCTCTGGTATTGATCAAAAAATTACCAAAAAGGATGCACGTCCAAACAAAGTACCAGATCCCTATTTAAAAATATATGGGAAAGTTAGTTTTTATCGATAAAAAATATGTGCCTTGTGATGAACCGTCCTGATTTCTTAGTTTGTTTTGTTTGACGTCATCACATTTTGCTCAGTGCTTCAACTCTTATCTTTGTTAAACCCTCAATATGTTATTGATCTTGTTGACCGAACCTACAATATGGAAAAGGTAAAGACGGTTGTTTTGTAAAAATGTTTAAACTCACCTGGATTGTGTAAATTAACTATTGTTTACTGTAACTTATTATAATTTACTGTCCAAAGTTAATTTACGAATATGACTGTCATAAGTTTGACAGCGTTTAAAATGACACATAAACGTCAAAACACTGTATTTCTAATGTAAACAAAAACAGTTTGTAAACAATAAAGTATTGTTGTTGCTCAATAAGCTGATTAGTTTACAATCTGGGTGGGGTTGGGCTTCTGAGTATAAATAACGGCACTCAGCCGTCGGAGAGACAAGCCCGTGGTGAGATCAGTCCGCTACAGGTCAACCTGTGGACTTAATTATTTGTATTGGGGAATGAATATTTGGATACTTCGATTGGGCAGACATCAAGATATTTCAAGAAACAGATTATACTGGCAAAATTGGAATATTTGCCGAAGTCAGTTCTTCAGGCCCGCGATCTCGACATTATCAGCACGTTCATCCCATTATGGAAAAATATTGTCAATTTCCGGAAGTATTACAATTTGATAATAGTTACTTATAAAACTGTATGTAACGGGCCCGAAATTAAATTTGACGGTTATATTCAGGAAGTATGGAAGTATTGACAACAAAAGATGACGAAGAAATGCGTAAGCGGTACCATCATCTTTTGGGTGGATAGGGACGGGAGAGTTTAGTGGGTAGGCTAGGCAAATAAATGTCTAGAGTCCCACACTACCTATACCCTTTTGGGAGTATGCGCTGCTTCGGTATCATACTAGGTGCGCATGAGCATTCTCTCCTACCCATTAAAAAAAAAAAAAAAGGTCAACCTAACCTTTTCAGTGTGTCGAGTCCGCTGAAAAGCTATTCAGGTGACGTGTCTCTGTCCGTGACGTCATAAAGTAAAACAATACTTCAAGGTAAAATTAATTAATAAATAATATTTAAGTTCCGAGATTCGTTGGCCGAAGGCACTGGATCCGGAAGGATATATTAATTATTGTTTGTATAATAAAAGTTATTGATAAATGAATTAGAAAATACTATGCTAACAAATTTTTTATGTACATGTAAAATTTGTACATAATTACATTGTACATTATATATAAATTTGTAAAGATATATATATATATATATATATATATATATATATATATATATATATATATATATATATATATATATATATATATGTATCCATTAATTAAAAAATAAATTTGCATACATGAATTTATATTTTATTATTTTTAATACTTTGAAATTTGAATATTAAATTCCCGCATTTTCATTTCAAATATCGCCTTAGTTCGGGAGCTCTATTTATAGATGGCGCAGAACTTCTATCACACTTAATTTTGATGGAACTGTCGCGTCTCTCTTTAGATATTTGTCTCTGATCAGTCCGCTACAGGTCAACTAACGCTTCAGTGAGTTTTGTCCGCTGAAAGCTATTCTCGTGACGTGTCTTTGTCGGTCACAAGCCAACCGTCAAAAAAAAGCAAACAACGATACTTCAGGTGAATTAAATAATAATAATATTTTTGTATTTTGTTCCGAGATTCGTTGGCCGAAGGCACTGGATTCCGGGGAAATATTAATTATTTGTAAATAAATTATTTTGTTACACATTCAGGATTTAATTTCATTCTCCAGGAACCCTACCCAACTCCACAGAGCTTCCGGAAACCTATTCCCCTTGTTCACAGTTGTACATGGTGGAATCAGAGCGACGAGATGCTTTCTCTGCCCGACAGCATCTCCGTCGTCAGCTTGGTCAAATATAAGTAAATATAAAATACGAATATAATAGGAATAAGTTTGTGTATAAGTCATCGTTAATTTATTTTAGGCATAAACGGCAAAATCATCCAAAATATGCGGGCGATTGCTTAAACGATGATATGATATCGAGATAAATATTACAAAAATTTGGCAACTTCGTACCTCCATCGAATAGAGTAGAGGATAAAGGAGAAAACGTACCTCCATCAACGTCAACAAATAAAAATATATCGAACATTAATCTAAGAACCCTCCAATGACAACAACAAAATCTAAATACTATTGAAAGGAGTCTAGCAGCACAGTTCATAAACGGTGGAGGAAGTATAAAAAGAGGAACAAGGCGCAGCAATAAAGTAGTGAAACAAGTGGAAAAACTTAAAATGAAAAAAACATCGCAAAGGACGCAGACAGAGGTAAGCGGAAGAAAAGGCGAAAAAAGAAGCCCTTTTACAACAACTGCTGGGAATCCCAACTAAGAATTTCTCAATATCGGTCTTGATTACCAGAGGTGTCTTGAAATAAAACCTTCACATGACAGAGTGATACTATAGAGGATCTTCAGATAACGGTTTGCGTAAGAAAACGACCTTTAATAAAAAAGGAAGTAGCAAAAAAAAAGAAGTTGTCGTTATTATCGTTGCTTCAAAAGACAAAATAATGGTCCATAAATCCAAAAACAAGGTCGATCTAACGTCATACTTTTTTTTCGACTACGAGTTTAATGAAATATACACAAATGATGTGTACAAGTTTACACCACAGCCGTTAGTCAAAACTGTTTTTGAATGGGGCATAGCAACTTGCTTTACTTACGGTCAAACTGGATCAGGGAAAACACATACCATGGGTGGTGATTTTAATGGAAAAACTTTCGAACATATACTGCTAGACACGGAAAGCCTATCGTTACTGTGCAGATAGGAGGGAGACCAAAGCTGGTGTAATATAAGTTCCATATATAACAATTTTTCAATAGAAATTTATGGTCATTAGAATGTTTTAGTTCTAAAGTTGGTATTTCTTTCAAAACTATGCTTGACGCTATTTATACACTACTTCAGTTTAATTATTAGTTTGTGAATACTGTTTTATTTGTTTGTGTTTCGTATTGCGGTATTTTATTTTGACTATATTTTACGTATTACAAGTACCTTATAGTTATTTACCTAATTGTGTTTTTAGAAGACTCAGTAGGCAGATTTAATTTCGTTTCTAACATGATTGGAAATGGGCGAAACAAAAGGAAAGGAAATAGAAATGGATGTGCTTTTGTATTTCTGGTTGGTTAGTACTCATCACTGTGTTAGCATCCCCCAGTATTTAAGATGTTTATTATTAATTATTGTTAAAGCTTTTTTCGGAATTTTAAAATATATTTAGAAATTTTATTAGTAACATTGGTTGGAAATTGAAATTTGGGAATCTTGAAATTGATGAAATAATTATGTAGGCCTTATAATTCCTTGGTATTATTTATTATAATAATAGTTGGAAGTTTCGTGCCCTAGTATCGGAACATCGACGTAACAGAGTCGGTTACCGTGTTAGCAACATGTTAATTTTACCGACGATTTTGGTTGATATTGTGAACGAACATCGAAGATTTAAAATAACTTAAATATGTATCAACTTTAATTTAAATGTAACATATTAAGTACTTTTTATATATTTCGTACTTTTGCTGCTGATGTCCCGATACTAGGGTATGAAACGTCCAACTATTATTATAATAAATAATACCAAGGAATCATAAGGCCTACATAATTATTTCATTAGTAATATTGTTTACTTTTCTGACATATAGAATTATACGAACATGATATAATATTAAATGACAACAAGAAGCTAATTTGTATTTATTTACACTCTTATACATAATAACTAATAGAAGCCGAGGTAGGGTATTATGTTTATAAAGATCTATTTGATAGTAAATAAATAAGAAAGAAGTTATTTCAATTGTTTTTTTTTCTTTACAAATTAAAATCTATCTATTGTACAAGAAATAGAAAGAAGGATATTTTTTTGAATTTTACATATAAATTAAAGAAAAATAGGTACTACGAGGGGCACTGCCAAAGTTCGCGGAAAATGTAAAACAAAACACAAATTACGTTATGTAAATCGCTTTATTGCTTCTCAAAATATTCTCCTTTAAAATCTATACACTTTTGCATCCGACGAAACCAATCTTCAAAACAATTTTGCCACTCTGAGCGAGGTACCTTCAAAATAAGTGATTTAAATGCTTCAACGGCTTCTTCAGGCGATGAAAAACGCTCGCCACGCATTTTATTTTTGATATGTCGAAATAGGAAGAAGTCATTGGGCGATAAATCAGGCGAATATGGGCAATGAGTCATTAATTGGATGTTGTTACTGGTCAAAAACTCTACAGTTCGTCATGCTGTGTGAGCGCTTGCATTGTCATGATGAACAATGATTCGCCGGTTTATGTTGTTCCTTCTGATTTCAGCGATAACTTCCGGCAAACAAATTGAAGTATACCAGTCAGCATTAACTGTCCTTCGATCCTCTAATGCAACAGTTGCAACATGACCGGTTTTTCCGAAGAAACAAGCAATCATTCTTTTCGAAACGCTTCGTGAACGCACCACTTTTGTGGGTTTAGGTTCATTTTGGAACACCCATACAGTCGATTGCTGTTTAGTTTCAGGCTCATATGAATAAATCCAAGATTCGTCGCCTGTTACGATGTAATATACCGAA
This sequence comes from Poecilus cupreus, assembly GCA_963942605.1. Classification (NCBI taxonomy): domain Eukaryota; kingdom Metazoa; phylum Arthropoda; class Insecta; order Coleoptera; family Carabidae; genus Poecilus; species Poecilus cupreus. The sequence goes on from OZ012728.1 coordinate 3,533,071, forward strand.
TTTGAACGACCCCCTTCGAATTTCTTTAGCATTTCCTTGCACCACTTGACACGTGCCTGTTTTTGTTCTTCTTTCAAATTGTGTGGGATCCAACGACTGCAAAGCTTCCTGACATGCAAATGATCGTGCAAAATCGTATGTATTTGTTTCGCTGCAATGCCTAAGGATGCCTCTATCTCACTATAGCCGATCTGACAAAATCATTTCACGCACAGCATCAATATTTTTCGCGACAACAGAGGTGCATGGACGACCTTCGCGAAGATCGTCATCAAACGTTGGTCTTTCACGCTTGAATTCTGCGAACCATTTGTAAACCATAGTTTTGGATGGTGCTTCATCCCCAAATAACGAATTAAGTTTTTCCATACATTGCTGCGGTGTTAAACCGTATCGAAAATCATAAAAAATCATCACTCGGAAGTCACGATTCGAAATTTCCATAGTTCACACAATTATTACACCCGTTAAATTTTTTTTAACGAAACCGAGCAGTTTGAAATCGAACTGTCAACTGAATTATAGGTTAAAAACCTCAAATTTTACGAATATGACAATCGCAGAACGCTGGAAATGCAGAGAGTACTTGATTCCGCGAACTTTAGCAGTGCCCCTCGTATATGCCACTTAATTTTTTGAACCTCTTATTATTGAATAAAAACTTTGAAAATAACTACACCTAATTATTGAAAACATAGACATCCAGTTTGGTTGAAAAAATACGAATGCATAACAAAAAATAGAAAGGTAAAAATTCAGTTGGCATCGGTATGTGAACATAGGTCTACATAGCTCAGTTGGTTAGAGCGTTATTATATAGACATAAAGGTCTCGGGTTCAAGTCTCCTATCGTCACCAAGAAAGAGTGTCTGTACAGAGGACGATAAATATAATTAAAAGACAATTAGAAAACTTAGAAGAACTTGAAACGCCGGCAAAAATAAGCCAGCGTGTTCAAACGAACTATGATGTTGCCACAAAAGACGTGGCAACTCAAACAAATACAGATAAGGCCCACCCAAACGGGTGATGATTCCAAATTGACATGTGACATGTTCTGCACATATGGCTTTATATATTGCCACGTACTTAATTTATAATTTTGAATTTGATTATAAACATTTAGCAAAAGTAAATAAACGGGTACCTACCGCAAACTTGGACCCCAACGAACTGCACCAGCTAGCAACTTGCAGAGAGGGGATGGGTAACAAAGTGTCTAAGTTTATTGTGAATGAAAATTTAGTAGGGCGCCAGGTATTTTGAAAACCCTGTACCCCCAAACGTGAACAAAATACCAAAACTAAAATGCTGAAAATAGAGGGGTACACGGATAAGGTAGCGTATGAGATAGCGTGATTCTTAAATAATAACGTAAACATAAATTTAGAAAACAACTAGGTTATATTGCTAAACTTAATTTTGAAGTAACAGGACAAAATACTCTAAGTAAACAAAATTTAGAACAAATCTTAACCTAAATGGAAGAATGAATACAATGAGGGTGAAATGATAATTTAAACTATGTAAATTTTACAACCGAAAGAGAATTAACTCAAAGTTTAAACAAAATGGCCTTGCCTCGTTGGCAGTGGCGTAGGTGCGGTCCGATGCTGGTTTAATCGCGAAAGAAATTACAATAAATTGGCTCCAACGTTATACGTAATAAAATAGGTAACAAGTTCTCCTATAAGGGCCAAAAGGAGTTCAAAACAATACGGGGAAGCACAAACTTTATCTGCCTACGTGCCCTATTTAACCCGACACTGTGAAGGGAAGTGACGTTCCCGCGCCTGCGCAATATTCACAACACTTTCGAGTTTGAACACTTTTGGTGTTGGGAACCACGGCGATGTTGTCCACCTCGGCAGGTTGGTGACTCGAAGTAATCTCTCACAGCCCGCAGCGAACGGTCATCAGCGGCAAGGAGGCCAATGGCACGATGAAAACCGTTGGAATAAAGTCTGTTAAACTTTTAACTTTCGCAAGAGGCTCGCGGAATAAGATGCAGTATATACTAGCTCCCCAAATAACTATACGGTAGTCTCGGATGTGAAAACGTACCATAAATTAATTAAACACACCGAATGTCTACAACCACGTGCGCACTCAACTTAAATCCTCCACAAACGGAGAAGAAAATCTGGTGACTAAAGGTGACGGGATCACAAAACTCAAAAATAAGATTACACAGACTCAAACTAAACGCGCTGGTGTAGCACTGCCAAAAAGGCCCGCAAGCACAAAATTAAACGACTTTCTTCGTTAACGGTTACTTATAAAAAGCCAAGAGACCAGTTAATGGCTGATCATCGCGAACCGCAATTGATAATTAAATTATTTCTAAAAACACAGAGTGGTACTCAAATAATTTGTATAAAATAGAAATCAAAAAGAATCTGACTTATAAAACGTTACAATATATTAAAAAGACATTTAGAAATTTTAGAAGAAGAGTGCATACGCCGGCAATAAAACGCCGGCAATTATTGTTTATATTTTCATTGTCATTATTTTTGTATTAGGTGCACTTTGAAGAGATTATCTGAGGAAATACTAGGGTTGATGGAAAAAAGAAGTTGAAGTGCAATGCAGTACCTTTGCAAAACCCCCAAAAAGGCGTAAAGATTCCGCGATAGCATCAACTTCAAGCATCCCTAAGAAAAGACGTCTTGAGCATGAACATGAAAACGCATTAAGCTGTGAAGTTTCATTTAAAGTTGTATTTTTAATTATTGCTTCAATTTATTTATTTGTTTCATACATTGCATGAATCAACCAATTGGAAAACATACTTTTGCAAAAATGCCTTCAGTAATAGCAAAGTTTTTAAATTGTCAAGATCCACATCTTTATACTGGGCATTGCTTTAGACGCTCTTCAGCCACTTTACTCGCCAATACTGGAGCAGATATTTTAAGTTTAAAAAGACACGGCGGATGAAATCCAGTACCGTTGCCGAAGGTTATGTGGCAGAATCAGATAAAAACAAAATTGATATTTCCAATAAAATATTGTACGACAAAACCACCAATACCGCTTCTACATCTAAAGAAACACCTTTAGTTCCTCAAACTAATTCACCTTCAACGTTACCACAACAAAATCCACAAAATAGCACTCTCTCTTTTACAAAAGAACAAACAAATTTATTAGAAAATGAGAATTTAGTTATTAAAAATTGTACATTATAAATAGTACTGTAATATTTAATATTATTAAGACATAAATATTTATGTAATGTAAAAAACTTATTCCCATAAAAATTAAATATTTAAAATATCCAAGTAGTCGGTGATTATTTTCCTAGGAATGTAAGTAAAAGTCAAGGAAAATTATAAACAAATATAAAAGGTAACTTACATACATAGTAACTATGGTTGCAATACATACTTACAATACAAGTAGCGCAAAAATTTATTTCTTTGAAACCGTTGTTGTTGAATTTACTCAGTTTTGTTGAATAACTTTTATAGCGTCTAGAATGCATGGTATATACTGCAACTGCTTAGGTCAGTTTTCCGGCTCACAATATTAGGGGCAACATGGCGGCGACTCTGCTAATGTCGCCACTGTTAGTAATTCAGCCACTGTAGTAAATGAGTGATACAACAAAAACTAAGACCGTTAAACGAAAAACCCTTGGCATACCCGCGAAGTTGTTCCACTGGGCATCTGTAAAAACACCCGTGTCACTCAGCCTTGTAAGAAAGAAAGTGAACCCTAACATAAATAACCCTAAAGTAATAAATCAAGAAACCGTTTGTGACAGAGTTGATGTCGTGTCTTAAGTCGTCGCGAAACCTCCGAATCGCCGCGAAGGAAGAAATGCGTGATACCAATCAAACAAAAAACGATAGACGAAAAACCCTCAGCCCCGCCGTGTTGCTGATCCACCGAGCCCCTATAAAAACGCCGGTGACGCCTAACATCATAAAGAAAAAAATTACGCCCAAGTGTAATACACCCTAAAAGTAGCGTGCGAAGATCTTTTGGCTCTGATCAGATGCCATACCATAGAAGTCAGAAATCCCCCGCGATGGAATAAATGCAGTCGAATAAAAGCACAATAGAGGATTGTATCGTATCGTGCCACGAGGAATACGACAAAATTGGCAATATAATATCTCAATTGAATGGAATAGAGGATAAAGGAGAAAATGTACATCCATCATCGTCAACAAATAAAAACCAAGCGTACATAAATCTAAGTACTTTTTCAATGAATCCAGCAGCATCGTTTGTAAACGGAGGAAGAAGTATAAGAGGTACAAGGCGCAGTAACATTGTGAAACAAATGAAAAAAACTTTTAAAAAATCGCGAAGCGAAAGAAAAGGCGATAAAAGAAACCTTTTTGCAGCAAGCGCCGAGAAATTCCAACTGGGAATTTCTCAATATAGGTCTTGATTACCAGGGGTGTCATGAAATTAAACCTTTCCATGAAACGTGATACTGTAGAGGATCATCAGGTTTGCGTGAAAGAACTACGTTAAAAAAGGCGGTAAAAAAAAAAAGAAGTTGACGTTATTACTGTTGCTTCTAAAGATACAATAAACGTCCATGAACCCAAAAATAAGGTCGTAATAACGTGATACCTTGAGAATTGATTTTTTATATTCGACTACGCGCTTAATAAAGGTTCGGAAAAACTGTTATATTTTGTATATTAATTTACGATGTATTTGACATATTAAATAGTGGAAATTGTATGTGTACCTATATACAGGATATTTGAAGTAAGGTAGCCTAACATGGGGATATCGAGACCCGTAATAGAAGGAAGGTTGATTATATTAGACAAAACTTGCCCCATCAGTAGTCCTTTTTATTTATGTATTTGTTTTTACGACAAAATTCATAGGTCACTAGATGGCTAAAATGTAAATTCAATTTATTATTATTTAATTTAATGGTATTGTTATTGCTATATCATTATAATTATTACTATTGTTCTTGATATTATTATTATTCGAAAAACAATTTATCACTACAGTCTTATTTAATAACTAGGAGGAGTGTTTTAAAATATTGCTGCAAAAATCTACACTTGCTATTGGCTAACGCAGAGCCGATTTACACCACTCTAAATAGAAGTTTATTGAAGGTCGTATCAGCTGTCATCTGGCAGTGAATGCGTCGATTTGATATTTTCACGAGTTCAGTATTTTGACTATTTAGCTTAATTCTCCTTTTGTGACATTCCACAAATACATATATCTGTATTGAGGTTACCTCCTTATCATTGTGAACTGAATCCCATTGAACTGATATGGGCGAAACTAAAAAGTGAAGTTGCATTCAAAAAAACCATTTTAAGTTAAAAGTCGTAAAACAATTTTTCCTACAAGCAGTTGACAATGTTATGACCCTCCGGCACGCGCGGTATCTCATAGATACAGCCATCGGTTATGATTAGTAACTGTCGGCGTATTCTCGAATGTTTTGGTGCGAGCCTTCTTTGGGTGTCCGCGCAAAACACGAATACGCAAAAGCTGAATGAAATGTAACCGAATACGCATGCACAGAATATGCAAAAACCGAAAGTTTACAGAATGGCACGAAATATTCAAAAACACTTATTAATATGTCGATAAAATTGTCAAAATGAGAGCTAAATTAAATAAAACCAATAATTATTTTTATAATTCAGTAAACTGTATGTAAAAACCATTGATGAACTAGCATTTTTGCGAGCACATTTACGTTTTGTCAAATTAATTAGAAGAACATATAATTTGGTAGTTTAGTTCTGATTTACCTTCAAATATATAAATTAATAATGTCTCATTGTTTACAGTTGTCATTATTAGTGTGGTGATTGTAGTGTATTAACTGTTTATTTCGAATAAAACACTTGGATGTTTCAAAATTTACCATAGTTTTATTAGTCATATACAAAATACAAGTTTCTACCGTGTCACAACCGTTATTCTGTTCACCTGTAACTCCACGTCATCATCACCTACTTAACTTTAATCACGCAGCCAAGCAGGTTTCTGAGTTGTACGTTGTGTACTCGTTGGCGGATCAGGGGATGACGGTGACTCATCAGCTGGAAGGTCTGGCAGTTTATCGTCCACAACAATTGTTTGTTCCACTAGCCGTCTTAGGAGTGGCGGTGGAGACGTGACTTTCGTCGTCTTTATGAGATTCGCCTTGGTCACGTGTCCCAGATATGTGAGGTGAAACCTTCTTAAAGAAAGAGGAGTTGCGAGTTACTTTACGTTCCATGTTGCTAGCAGTAACATGTGTGCCTTTTATCTCTGTAACAATTAATGGTTTAGGACTGTATACAGGTGTATGTTTGTTTATAGGTTTTTGTCGCTCCAGAACAGTGTCGTTTACTTGGAGTGTATATGGGCAGGTATGTCTGGTGTTGTCGGCATACGAGGGGCACTGCTAAAGTTCGCGGAATCAAGTACTCTCTGCATTTCCAGCGTTCTGCGATTGTCATATTCGTAAAATTTGACGTTTTTAACCTATAATTCAGTTGACAGTTCGATTTCAAACTGCTCGGTTTCGTTTCAAAAAAATTTAACGGGAGTAATAATTGTGTGAACTATGGAAATTTCGAATCGTGACTTCCGAGTGATGATTTTTTATGATTTTCGATACGGTTTAACACCGCAGCAATGTGTGGAAAAACTTAATTCGTTATTTGGGGATGAAGCACCATCCAAAACTATGGTTTACAAATGGTTCGCAGAATTCAAGCGTGGAAAAATATTGATGCTGTGCGTGAAATGATTTTGTCAGATCGGCATGTGACCTATAGTGAGATAGAGGCATCCTTAGGCATTACAGCGAAACAAATACATACGATTTTGCACGATCATTTGCATGTCAGGAAGCTTTGCAGTCGTTGGATCCCACACAATTTGAAAGAAGAACAAAAACAGGCACGTGTCAAGTGGTGCAAGGAAATGCTAAAGAAATTCGAAGGGGGTCGTTCAAATTCGGTATATTACATCGTAACAGGCGACGAATCTTGGATTTATTCATATGAGCCTGAAACTAAACAGCAATCGACTGTATGGGTGTTCCAAAATGAACCTAAACCCACAAAAGTGGTGCGTTCACGAAGCGTTTCGAAAAGAATGATTGCTTGTTTCTTCGGAAAAACCGGTCATGTTGCAACTGTTGCATTAGAGGATCGAAGGACAGTTAATGCTGACTGGTATACTTCAATTTGTTTGCCGGAAGTTATCGCTGAAATCAGAAGGAACAACATAAACCGGCGAATCATTGTTCATCATGACAATGCAAGCGCTCACACAGCACGGCGAACTGTAGAGTTTTTGACCAGTAACAACATCCAATTAATGACTCATTGCCCATATTCGCCTGATTTATCGCCCAATGACTTCTTCCTATTTCGACATATCAAAAATAAAATGCGTGGCGAGTGTTTTTCATCGCCTGAAGAGGCCGTTGAAGCATTTAAATCACTTATTTTGAAGGTACCTCGCTCAGAGTGGCAAAATTGTTTTGAAGATTGGTTTCGCCGGATGCAAAAGTGTATAGATTTTAAAGGAGAATATTTTGAGAAGCAATAAAGCGATTTACATAACGTAATTTGTGTTTTGTTTTACATTTTCCGCGAACTTTGGCAGTGCCCCTCGTATGAATATTGAACATACAGACAATGTAGAAAAAGTCCTTGGAATGTGGTGGTGTTTATCTAAAGATGTTTTAACATATTCGTTAAAATTTAATAAAGGAAACAAAGAAGTACTCAGTGGAGATCGAAGACCAACGAAACGAGAAGTTCTCCGAATATTAATGTCGATTTACGATCCACTTGGTTTTTTAACGCATTATTTGACCTACCTAAAAGTTTTGCTACAAGATATATGGCGAAGTAAAATAAGTTGGGATGAAGAAATAACCAATGAACAAAACGACAAATGGCTAATTTGGCAAAAGCAGTTACAAAAAATTGAACAAATACAAATACAACGATGTTATTTAAGAAATTTTGAAAACTGGAATGAAACTGACACCCAATTACATGTATTCGTTGATGCAAGTAAAGACGTTAGCGCTGCAGTAGCTGCCTAAGAATACAGAAAAATGAAAATGTCGAAAGCGTACTAGTTGAAATTAATATCAATACCGAAATTGGAATTAATTGCAGCCCTCATTGGTGCTAGATTTGCTAAAAATTTACAAGATTCATTCTCTATTAAAGTAAGTCAAACTGTTTTCTGGTCGGACTCTAAAACAGTATTAACTCGGATTCAGTCAGATGCTAAATCCATCAAAGGTCAATTTATAGCTTTTCGTGTAGCTGAAATTCAAGAATCTACAAATATAAACGATTGGAGGTACGTGCCATCGAAACTGAATATTGCTGACAAGGCTACGAAGTGGAATAAAAATACTTAACTTGACTCAAACGATAGTTGGTTTTGCGGACCAACATTTTTAGTAGAAGAAGAAAAATACTGGCCTCAAGGCGATCTAAACCTAAACGATTCACTCGATCAAACAAAGGAAGAACCTGTCCTTCTTGCTGTACATAAAGAATTTAAACCAATAATTCAATCGGAATGTTTCTCTAAATGGGTCCGCATATTACGAACATTAGCGCATGTTTTTAGATATTTTAATATTTTAAAAGCAAAAATACCGAACATTAAATCTTTAAATGGCAATTTAAGATCAGAAGAACTATTGCACGCCGAAAATATTCTTTTTAAAACTGCACAAAGAGAAATGTATCAAAAAGAAATATCCGAATTACAGCAAGAAGAAAAATTAAATTCAAAAGTTTACAGAACAGTAAATAAATCAAGCTCTATTTACAAATTGTCACCATATTTAGATGAAAAAGGAATTTTACGCGTAAGAGGAAGAATCGATGCAGCTAACTGTAACCACGAAGATACCAAACGACCAATTATTCTACCAAGAGATAGTCGAGTCTTATTATTTTGAATTATCATGAAAAGTGTCTACATCATAATCACGAAACAGTAATAAATGAAATACGTCAACGATTTATAATTCCAAAGTTACGACAGTTGCTGAAAAATATTACAAAGAGCTGTAATCGATGTAAAATAATGACAGCAAAACCATTTCCACCCGAAATGGCACCTTTACCTGTTGCACGATTGGCTGCCTACACCCTACCATTTACGTATGCAGGTGTTGATTATTTCGGATCCATGAAAGTTGCAGTTGGACGCCGTATTGAAAAAAGATGGGGTTGTTAGTTTACCTGCCTAACTACGAGAGCTATTCATCTTGAAATTGCGCATAGTTTGGACAGCAATTCTTTTATATTAAGTTTTCGCAACTTTACCCAACGAAGAGGTGAACCACGAGAAATTTATTGCGATAATGGAACAAATTTTGTAAGTGCCGAACGAGAATTACAAGAAGAGCTTACAAAAATAAACTGTGAAGAAATTGAACTAAAATTGGTAAATAGAAATACGAAATTTATATTTAATCCTCCTGCATCTCCACATATGGGAGGAATCTGGGAACGTTTGATAAAGGCTGTAAAGAAAGCACTATATGCAATTAAACTTGAGAAGATTCCGACAGATCCAGTATTACGAAATTATTTAATGGAAATTGAAAATATTGTTAACTCATGACCATTGATTTATTTGCCACTAGATAGCGAAGAACCACTTTCTACGAGGATCATCTGGAAGTGAAAAACCTATTGGTTCTTTCAGCGATGATGCGAAAATTTTAAAAAATAACTGGTTAATGTCGCAACAATATTCAAAACGTTTCTGGATACGATGGCTCAGAGAGTATCTACCCACACTTACTCGCAAAACGAAATGGTATACACCTGTTGAACCATTAAAACTAGGTGACATTTTTATTATCGTAGACGAAAAACTTCCACGCAATACGTGGTTAAAAGGACGAGTCATAGAAGTAAGAACTGGATCTAACAACCAAGTCAGAAGCGCTGTAATACAGACGGCTACGGGAATTCTTACACGGCCTGCTGTAAAACTCGCAAAATTGGATGTTGAAGAAAAAAAAGTGAATCAATCCAACTGCGATTGATACACCAGGGGGAGAAATGTTAAAAATAAAATCAAAGTTACCTAACAAATATATTCTTAGATCGTAGTTACTTTGAATAAACGAAGGTAATGACAAAAATAACGAAAAGCAAAATAATTAAACGATAAAAACGATATAAAATACGATATAAACGACATAAAATATCAATTTGAGGAATTCACCGTAAGTAAATTAAATAAAAAATGCACGTGAACGTTTAATAAAGTATTTATTTATTAGGTAATTTTGAGCGTCGTCAAAATTCAATAATTATATTGTATTACTCTACTTTAACTTGAATAAAGATCACTGGACGATAGAGTGAAATATAGTTTTGGATTTGCTGCAAAAACGGTGTAATTTTAATAGTTAAAGTTAAAGAATGAATAAACATTTTATAACGTAGATTCAAAAGACCAAAGCACTTCTTCTATCATAGACATACAATTTTCAAATTATACCCATTGGTGAAAAGAGAGGAAACAACTCATTTGTCAGTGTAAAATGAAGAGTACAGTATCTCTACCAGGTGAAAACAGGGTAAACATTCTAAAATGGCTGTGTCGTGTCTTGAAGAAGTTGAAGTTGGTTAATATCTCATCCGCCATACGTATCTTACAACTACTGTACATGTTTAAATTAATTCAAAATACAAAATAATTTGTACATAATTAATTCGAATACATGTTAAAGAAAAATATTAAAAAGAAAACAAATAAAATTAAAAAATGTACAATCTTTAGCAACTGTTGGCGTAAAAACAGCGTTGCAAATTATTAAATACAGAACTCTAAATGGAAAGTTTAAAACGTATAATGATTTAAAAAAAATTCCTATGTGGGGAATTAATAAATTCAATAAATTTACGCTATCTAATCAATTACAAGATCAATTGCAGCAGGTCTATGTTCAAATTTTTATGTAATATACATATTAATATATTTTAGTGTAATGAGTAATATTTTTCAGTCGCCCCATAGCCGTCATCCTTTACCACACCATAACAATGGCCGGATGAAAGTGGTGAGAAAGTCAAATGACGGCCATGAAGACGACTAGTCGTTAGTTATAATAAGAGTGTGTGTATATGAATCACCATTCCATTTTGATTCATTTATAGAATATACTTTCAAATCCTTCATACGTATCTCACAACCATTTGAAGAATATTCAATCTTTGACAGCTGTGTAGGGTCACATTTATATATTAATTTTTTGAGAGACAATATTATCTACGAACTGAAGAGAACTTTTAAATATTGGAGGAAATTAAATGCAGACATAACATAAAAATGCAGATATAATAATCTAATATAGATCAACTCTCAAGTCTGTGTATATTTGGGGCAGATCCGAAAAGTTTTAAAAAATGTGCGAAGAATCATTTCATTCAGATTCATTTTTAGAATAACTTTTTGTTATAAACTCTACATTCAAACATCTACCGCGATCCCGGTATCCAGCCGTTGCGGACAGTGAAGGTTTTCCAGTTGGAGAAGCGCTTCAAATCCATGGAGAAACACGCCTGCTGTAAAGTGCGCCAGGACAGCTAAGAAGACCGGAGGGTTCCGGTTGAATATCGCCGCCCGACACACGGGGCGAACTACTTAGGACGCTAAACACAGCGGCCGGATGTAACTTCGAGAAATTTCGTTAAAATGTAATCAATGAAGCCAACGATGAGAGGTGAAACATGAATGTTTCCAAATTCTAGCCTACGCAGTTTCTCTGGAACGTTAAATTCATTGTGGGATATTTCCTCCAAGTTCCAGATCAAGTCAAATATGCTGTATGTAGCTGTAGAGTTTAGGTGTATTAAATATTTACATATTATATAAATTTTTATATTTGTTTTAAAAAAATGTATGTAGAAATAAAATTAGTAAAATATTTTAAATTGCGTAGACCTAAATAGTTTTCAAATTATATTCCATTATACTTCCAGATAATGTAGATAAAAATTAACATAATGGAAACATGAACTTTTGCTTACAAAAAATACGGCCCCTAGACCAGTAACAAATTTGCAGTTTATTTAAATTTTATAGTATTAGTACGTGTTGTGTAAATAATAATATTTATATTTCTTTATATGTATTTTATTAATTGTTTTCACTCTGTATTTATATTGTAAGCTAACTGATACACTTTCAAACATTTGTTCGAACATAAAAAAAAAACCATGTACCTGTTAGTTCTGTGTAATAATATCTTTGTACGAAGGTTCTGTAAATATAATTAGGTGAATAATAATATAAAATTTTTGTTGAATGCTTTGTCGTGTCATGAAAACCTATTGACATAACCTATATAATTTAGTCATATGTCTCATCCCTCATTCATATCATGCAATCAACACTTTGAATTTTGGAATGGAATTTAAGACAAAACATTTTATTTGAAATTACTACAGTGTCGCTTATATTACGCAAACATTTATTTTCAGGGCATTCCAAGTCCTTTCCTACTATTACACTAAAATTTGTTTAGTGTAAGGAAACTATTCATTTGTACGGAGAAACGTCAAGTGTATGTTTTATCACATAAAAAGAGTGAAAATATTCCAAAAGGGCTGTGTCGCGTTATGAAGACTTATTGACATAATCTGTTATAATCTTTTAATTTCTTGAATTGCTCTTTGCATTCGTCTGCTGTAAATGAAATAGCTTAATACATATGATATAACATCGTATATAATAAACTAACCTGTTGCATCTACGGACACGGCTATTTCCCTCCATATATTCTCTTTCTTCATTATTTCTTTATAAGATTTATGTTTTTTATTATATAAACACTCGTAGGATCTTATTAAATTTATTAAAAGTTCTACGTTCATCATTTTGTATTTCTTTTTATCAGTTCACGTCAATCAATGATAATGCCAGATAATGCAATGGCGCCAATGCAGAAATACCTAAATTTGTTGTCCTAACGCATGCGCAATGTTCCTAAACATACGTAATTTTACGTAAAGTTGAACCGATTCCAACTTTACGTTTTTCTTACGGATGGTCTTATGTACCTACATAAACGTAAGAAATACATAACGGCATTGTGAACACGGCCATTGAAAACCATTAGCTCAACTTTACGTTTATGTATTTTCTTATGTAGTTCTTATGCTTATGCTCATTGTGAATTGGGACTTGGATTATAATTTCATCTCCATCAAAATCTGTCAAACGTCAATCGAACAAAAACAAAAATATAACGTAACTATAACGTTAAAATTAAATTTTTCAAACAAGTCTGAAAATATGAGTAGAAAAAGATACAATACTCGTTCCGGCGCATTGCGCAAGTAAAACTGAACATGTTTTCATTAGTTATTACAAAAATGTTTACAGCTGATAGTTGTTGTGAAAAATTGTTTTGTGTTTTCATTTAACTTGAAATCAATTTAATTTTAGCATCGACGTCGGATGTAGCACCGATGCGAGAACCGACGCCTGATTTAGCAGCGTCGCAGAATTTGGCCCAGGCGCAGAATTTGGCCCAGGCGCAGAATTTGGCCCAGGCGCAGAATTTGGCCCAGACGCAGAATTTGGCCCAGGCGCAGAATTTGGCCCCAACCCCGGGTTTTGTTCCGACGCTGGATTTGCCACGCCGACAGTGGCATTTATATGTCATGTTATTTGGTACGATACAAAATAATTCACGTAAACCGACAAAAATAACGCTTATTTTTTTAGTGCTTCTGTGCGCGTTACTCTGGATGGCGAGGTCATACAAAGGTTGGTTGTTTTAACACTTTTACTCTCTTACTGCAAGCTAAAGTTCCACAACTATCTAAATAAACTTCGTTCAAATCTTAAGGCCTGTGTGATAGAAATCGGTCCGAGATCTCGGATATAGTTTTATATCATAAATAGTGAACTTGTATGACAACAGATGTCAGTTTAGTCGAATTTATGAAGTTAGCTTACTTAGATTATTGTTTTTATATTTACTTCAATATACATATCCTAATCAAACCGGATTCCACAAACTAAAAAAAATTGTTGTGGGCACCACAGTACCTCACGCCATAGATTTCTTATCAAACAATGCAGAAACACGCACCACCACTATCAAGAAACGCTCATCCCTTCAAAAAAATATGAAACATGTCAAAGAATGACATTTTTCAACCGTTGTTTTATTTTTTTCAAAAAACAAGTTAGCAAATTTAAACGAATATATCAGAATATAATTTTTCTTTAACGTGTTGTAATTTGTAAATTGTGACAGCGAGAGGAAAATGTTTCAAACAATAATTGTATATAATAATATTTGAAACATTATTCTAATAACAAAATTTTCATTAAACCATAATTTACTGAGAAATTTGAAAACAACTTGATAGGGCTTCATGTAAACTGTCACTTCCGATTATTGGATTATCACCAAAAACTAATCAGCTCTTCCAAAGGGCATCAAAATTTCAAGTTTAGTAGTTTTTGAGGAACCCTAACTCCAGACATCCACATAAAGACAGACAGACAGACATCATCAGCACAAAACGTGCTCATCCATTTAAAACTCACTTGCCGGCGCTGCAGAAATAGAGATGCAGGAGAGGAATCCGCTTACGACAAGTGGATAATGTTTTCTTCTGAAATATTTGAATAGGTCCGCCAGACAATAGAAGAAAGGTGTCTCCACCATGACATGAATTTCCCTAGGTGCCGCGGTGGCAGAGACGACAGACCAACCTGCAGATGTGGAGACAAGTGGATACAAGTTATCCAGATCCTTGCAGTTGCTAGACACGGAAAGCCTATCGTCACTCTGCAGATAGGAGGGAGACCAAAGCTGGTTTAATATAAGTTGCATATATAACAATTTTTCAATAGAGACATTTATTGTCATTAGAATGTTTTAGTTCTAAAGTTGGTATTTCTGCTAAAACTATGCTTGGCTCTATGTATGCACTACTTCAGTTTAATTATTAGTTTGCGAATACTGTTTTGTTTGTTTGTGTTTTGTATTGCGATATTTTATTTTAGATTTACAAGTACTTTGTAGTTATTTACCTAATTGTGTTTTTAGAAGACACAGTAGAAGGATTTAATTTCGTTTCTAACATGATTTGAAATGGGCAAAACAAAAGGAAAAGAAATAGAAATGGATGTGCTTCAAAAATTGGCAACATATGGTGCAATTCTAAGCATAATCGTAAAGCTCGTAAGGTGTTATCGTAAGACTCGTAACAGTTTACGAATCAAAGAGCAATTCTGTGCAAAACTATTGCTTACGATCACTCGTAAATATCTTACGATTTCTCGAAAATTTTACGTTGAGAGGGTAACTGGACGTAACATTACGGTTTTGATTTTTCTCTCTAATCATTGCTCAATTTTGTCAATAAAATGAATGAAAATATAAATATTTGGAATATTGCTCTCCTTCTTGTTGAATATAACAGGTAATGCATAACAAAAATATGTTAATTATACGTCAAGAATAATTACCTTATTACATATTTTAGAAATTACTTGCGTCTCTTGCACAGATAAAGATATAAAAGATTTGGTAAACCCATTTGACATTACTATTGCAAATTTCAAACAACTGTTTATATTGGATCAGTAATGGACAATCAATTTTATTTGTAATATAGAACCATTTTATAATCCATCAAATGTAAGAATTCCATTGCATATTATAGTATTCCATTTATATTTAAATATATCGGGTGATTAAATAAAATGGCATCAAATACTGCCAAGACAAATTTTTCGTATGTCATAATTGACAATGACACATGTCACCGATTGTAGACGATGGGGATGTAAATGAAGATCTTGTTTCATAATTCGCAGACAAGACTATTTTTCTTAAAATTTGTAATGAAAACTCATCACATGGTTGTATTTGATAAGTAAATAAATAAAAAATAACAACTGTCATATTCAATATTCAGATACTGTATTAGCAATGAAGTTAGACACTGACCGTAAAATGTAACGTTCGTCGATACAGTTTTCTGCACAGAATTGCATTTATCGTAAATCTGTAACTTGACTTGTTACGATTGTCTCGTACACTACGGTTTTACGGTTTTACGATTAAATATAAAAATTGCTTAGAATTGCACCAATAATGCCTCCGTGGAATGAATAGAGGGTAAAGGAGAAAATGTACATCCATCATCGTCAACAAATAGAAATCAAGCGAACATATATCTAAGTACTATTTCAGTGAATCCAGCAGCATCGTTCGTAACCGGAGGAGGCATTATAAGAGGTAGAAGACGCAGTAACGTTGTGAAACGTATAAACAAACTTTAAAAAAGCGCGAAGAGCACATACAGAGGCAAGCGGAAGAAAAGGCCAAAAAAAAAGCATTTTTGAAGCAAGCGTCCAAAAATCTCAACTGAGAATTTCTCAATATAGGTCTTGACTACCAGGGGTGTCATGAAACCTTTACATGACAGTGATACTGTAGACGATCATTAGATAACGGTTACCGTGAAAAAACTACGTTTTAAAAAAAAGCGGTAGAAAAAAAAAGAAGTTGATGATATGTATAAGTTCACATCACAGCCGTTGGTCAAAACTGTTTTCGAAGGCGGTCTGGCAACTTGTTTTGCTTGCGGTCAAACTTGATCAGGGAAACAGATACCATGGGTGCTGATTTTAATGGATAAACCTTTGAACATATAGGTACTACTAGACGCGTAAAGCCTATTGTCACTATATAGAAAATTTTGTAGCCGGCACTTAGGTGTGGTGGAAGGTAAGGAGGGACACCAGAGTAATATAAGTTGCATATATACCTATTTTTGAACAGTAACATTTATTGTCATTAGAATGTTTTAGTTCTAAAGTTGGTATTTCTTTCAAAACTATGCTTGACGCTATTTATACACTACTTCAGTTTAATTATTAGTTTGTGAATACTGTTTTGTTTGTTTGTGTTTCGTATTGCGGTATTTTATTTTGACTATATTTTACGTATTACAAGTACCTTATAGTTATTTACCTAATTGTGTTTTTAGAAGACTCAGTAGACAGATTTAATTTCGTTTCTAACATGATTGGAAATGGGCGAAACAAAAGGAAAGGAAATAGAAATGGATGTGCTTTTGTATTGCTGGTTGGTTAGTACTCATCACTGTGTTAGCATCCCACAGTATTTAAGATGTTTATTATTAATTATTGTTAAGGCAGTGGTAGTGCCGCGGAGTGCTAATATTGTTCTTATAGCGGCGCGGCGTTGTTTCGGAATTTTAAAATATATTTAGAAATATTATTAGTAATATTGGTTGGAAATTGAAATTTGGGAATCTTGAAATTCATAAAATAATTATGTAGGCCTTATGATTCCTTGGTATTATTTATTATAATAATAGTTGGCACTTTCATGCCCTAGTGTCGGAACATCGACGTAACAGAGTCAGTTGCCGTGTTAGCAACATGTTAATTTTACCGACGATTTTGGTTGATATTGTGAAGGAACATCGAAGATTCAAAATAACTTAAATATGTATCAACTTTAATTTAAATGTAACATATTAAGTACTTTTTATATATTTCATACTTTTGCTGATGATGTCCCGATACTAGGGTATGAAACGTCCAACTATTATTATAATAAATAATACCAAGGAATCATAAGGCCTACATAATTATTTCAATAGTAACATTGCTTACTTTTCTGACAGATAGAATTATACAAACATGAAATAATATTAAATGACAACAAGAAGCTAATTTGTATTTATTTACACTCTTATAAATAATAACTAATAGAAGCCGAGGTAGGGTATTATGTTTATAAAGATCTATTTGATAGTAAATAAACATGATACTATAACTTAATAAGATATGCTCACAAAAAATGTCAAATTCGTTTCTACTGCGCATGACGTCATCCTGTGACAACTCATGAGCCCTGCAATATAGATAGATACTTTTATCGTAGATGAGAAAGAGTGAGAATTAAATTTCTCTTGTATGTTACATTACACCACTATTATTGCGCAAAAAAATGAATGAATGTTAATTGTTTCAGTTATAATTTTGGTTTATACGTTACTTAATATACTTGAACACAGCGTTTCGGCAAACTTAAAGTATACTATTTCAGCATTGAGGAATTGAATGAGAGTATGAACTTCGTATCAAATTAAAATATTTATTTTACGCTCTTATGAAAAATACAAATTATAGTAATGAAATTAATAAGAATAAATATATGTATATAAAGAAAATATTAATTTGTTATTTTTACCATTTTTCTCTTTTGAACATTCGTCTGTTCTTTAATCTTTTTGTTAAGACACCGCATTCAAAAATACATTTTACATTTAAAGAATAACTTTTTCACATCTTCGCTTAAATCCACATTACGAGCACAATATAAGTGTTGTTGAATATATTTTTTTACTAATTTTTAAATTATTTGCATTTAATTGTTCGAAAATTGAATCCAACTGCTTACATTTTAATACAAAATCTTCATTAGGTTTTAAAAATCACCCTCAGATATGGCTGGTACCACGAGCTGTTTTTGGGTGTTTCAAGAGCAGTGTTTTAAGCTCGGTTTTAGCGCTGTACAATGTACTAAAATTATTTTATAAAAAAATGCTGCAAATAAAAGTTGTAGTTAATACATTTCTCTGTACTTTCTATTTAAAGCATTTTTCTATAAAATAATTTTAGAGCATTGTACAGCGCTAAAACACTTTTCTTAAAACAATGCTCTTAAAACACCCAAAAACAGAGCTCGTAGTACCAACCATAGTTTACCCATGTGAATGCGGAATCATTAGCATCTGGAATATATCCAAAATTTTCAGTTTTACTTAAACGAAATGCTATAAAACCAGCTAAATTTCCCAGCCCGTCCCATTTCATTTCTGCTAAATCTTCAATAGCTTTTTCTTTTTCTTCTGCTGAATATTCAGATATGATTAAATTTGCAAACAATTGTATTGCATTATTGACATGTATCTTTTTTTTTGAGCTTATAAACAATAAATAATAAAGACGCGTCGGGAGCGCATCTAAAACAACGCTTGAATATATTCAATTTGAGGTTGATCAGACTGACTTGTCAAAGAACTACGTCACCGCCTAGCGAAATGGAGAGGGAAAGATGCGCGTGAGTTATAGTATCATGGTAAATAAATGAGAAAGAAGTTATTTCAATAGTTTTTTCTTTACAAATTAAACTCTATCTATTGTACAACAAATAGAAAGAACGAATTTTTTTTGAATTTTACATATAAATTAAAAAATAATAGGTACTATATGCTACTTAATTTTTATAAACCTCTTATTATTGAATAAAAACTTTGAAAATAACTACACCTAATTATTGAAAATATAGACATCCAGTTTGGTTGAAAAAATACGAATGTTTTTGTTGAATTTATTAAGTTTTATTGAATAACTTTTATAGCGTCCAGATGCTTGGTATTGGGCTTCCAAAACTAAAGTACGCTAACTAGTGGTAGAAAGTTAAACTAACCATAAGGTACATAAATTTTATTGTATTTTGAAATTAATTGTAACCATTTTTTTTTAATTAATAATAATCGTAGTTATTTTAAGAGTATGCCAATGTAAGTTTGTTAAAGCCGAATTATTTAAATAAGATGAAAGGTTCATTTTATTTGTAGATTATAGGTTAAGATTGAATTTTCTCCAGAAATGCTATAAAAACATGAAAATTTGCAGTGTGTATGGCAACAGTTCTGCTACCAATAAAAGCAAACTACCAATACTAATGCAAGCATTCGCCATCACATATCATACAAGATGAATTTGACATGTACCTTTTAGGAATTGTGATCAACGCCATCTCTTGATAATTTAGAAGCCCAATATACTGCAACAGCTTAGGTGGAGCCCAAGTGTAATACGCGCTGAAAGTGGCGTGCGAAGATCTTTTGGCTCTGATCAGATGCCGTACCATAGAAGGCAGAAAATTATCGGCAAGGAGCAAGCAAATGCAATCGTATAAAAGCACAATACCAGTGGCGTGCAGTGCACTGCACACCCTGCGAATAATTTCTAAATTTATTACATTAAAATGTAGATTATTTAATTGATTTGATCTTAATATGATATAAAAAATATAAAAATAATGGTATAATTATAGAACACAAGCGCGTTTGATTGCATAGCAGGCTAGCAGTGCGGGTTGCACGTTCACGTGCAGGTCTCCAGGCTGCACTCCGCGCGCATGTTTTTACACAGGGTTCTATAGGGAATACAGCAGAACAGTGTGTTTGCGCGGACAGAGGCAAAATATTAGAAATACGTATCGCTCCATCGCAGTCTCCGGCGTGCAGGAATTTTTGTGCACGTATCGTCTTAAAATTACATTTGGTAGTGAATAGAAGAGGTTAGAAACAAAATTTAATTACTCAATTTATATTTTAGGTAACTATTTGGTGTATAATTTATATATTTAATTAATATTGTATTTTTGAAAATGTATAGAATGGAAATGGCAAGTAAATTGATAACTGCGGATTTCCTCAATAATCAAATTTCTAGAAGGGACACGACATCGAAAAATACGAATTAATAAACCAGCACCCAAAATAGTATTGTCAGAAAACATTAAAATTAAAGTTCAAATATGCGTGCGACATTTTCAAATATCAATATAAAAAAAATTTTAATGGATTGCCGACTGTTGCAAACAAAATAAATTGTATTGTTGGCCATGTTTGCTGTTTAATACAAACAAGAAAGATAAAAATAAGTTTATGTAGTACAGGGTACAGGATTAGAAAAATTTAAATCATCTAAATGAAATTTCAGGGAAACAAAAAAACCATTTTTTTTTCAAATTCTGCACACCCAACTCAAAAACGCACCGTACGCCACTGCACAATACAGGATCGTATCATGCGACGAGGAATACCACAAAAATTGGCAACCATAGAGGATAAAAGAGAAAATGTACATCCATCATCGTCAACAAATAAAAATCAAGTGAACATAAATCTAAGTACTTTTTCAGTGAATCCAGCAGCATCGCTTGTAAACGGAGGAGGCAGTATAAGAGGTACAGGGCGCAGTAACGTTGTGAAACAAATGAAAAACTGAAAAAAAATCGCGAAGAGCACATACAGAGACAAGCGGAAGAAAAGGCGAGAAAAGAAGCCTTTTTGCAGCAAGCGTCGAGAAATCCCAACTGAGAATTTCTCAATATAGGTCTTGATTACCAGGGTTGTCATTAAATTAAACCTTCACATGACAGTGACACTGTAGAGGATCATCAGATAATTGGTTGCGTGAAAAAACTACGTTTAAAAAAAGGCGGTAGAAAAAAAAGAAGTTGACGTTATTACCGTTGCTTCTAATGACACAATAATCGTCCACCCAGAAACAAGGTCGTTCTACAATTTTTTAGATTCGACTACACGTTTAATGAAGGTTCGGAAAAAACTGTTAAATTTTGTTTATTAATTAACGATGTCTTTGACATAATAAACAGTGAAAATTGCATGTGCACTTAATACAAGATGTTTCAAGGATGATATCCCAACATGGGGATAGCGAGACCCGTAAAGATGCAAGGTTGGTTATATTAGACAAATGTTGTCCCATCAGTAGTCCTTTTTATTTTAGCTTAATTCTCCTTTTGTGACATTCCACAAATACATATATTTGTATTGGGGTTACCTCCTTACCATTGTGAACTGAATCCCATTGAACTGATATGGGCGAAACTAAAAAGTAAAGTTGCATTCAAAAAAACCACTTTTAAGTTAAAAGTCGTGAAACAATTTTCCCTACAAGCAGTTGACTATGTTACAAGTGCTGACTGGCAAAATTGTATGAGACACGTTGTTAAAGAAGAAGAAAAAATGTGTAATTTGAATGGAATGTTATTTATTAATTTTATTACTTATATACACTAAAAAGGCAAAGATAACTCATGCGCTCACTAGTCGAGTTACTGAGAAACGTAATTCAACTGAAATATATGCAACACGCTTTATACCAACTTTGGTAATACCATCCTACCCCACCAACCCGCTAAATCAACTGCTGGTTTCACTACAAATGGCTGCGCGCTGGGTCTAGAGATGAATGGTCGAAGGGAATACACTGGATTGCCAAAATAAAATTTATGCCTTAGTTGGAAATGATATTTTTATTTTAATATTATCGAAATATGTCATTAAACTTTGTTGTCTCAGCTAGATTTTTTTTAGAGATATAGTGACAAGGTATTTGACCAATAAGCCACAGTTCCGAATTTTAGAAGACGGGAAGCAACAAATACAAGTTGTGGGCCTTACTTAGCAAGTTGTACAAACGTGTAAAGAAGTATTAAAATTAATCCAACACAGAAAAAGTTAGCAAGAATATCTAGAACAACTTCTGCAAATTCGAATTCTTTTAAGTCACACGCTATTTTCCAGATCGTACCTACTAAGAAATCCGAGAGTGACAAAAATTCATGGAAAATTTTCATCAATAAATCAGGCGAGCAATGATCTGGGAGCCGATACTTCGTTCGTCAATCGACAAACAAGAATGGAAGGAGCGGAAATAAATAAAGCATTGCTTGCCTTGAAGGAATGTGACATGTATTAGACTTAATATAAACCTAGAGAAACTAAATATATACACGATAGAAATTTTAAATCCAACGGTTGGTAACATTATTTTTGACACATACTTATCATTCGACTTTCATCCGCTACATATACACGCTGTTGCGCGCATAACTCACTTCTGGTGTATAAATAAATTGTTATAATTTAATGGACGTTAACAACCTTCAAATATAATAGTGGTGTCAGTGTGGGATTGATAAATAACGTCGCGAGATGAAATATAATGTGGACATGAAACATTTTTCAAATTAAATTGTGTTCTTGAAGAGGCAGAGTAAAGGATATCCTCCTGAGAAATCTAAAGTACTGACGAAAGATTGTTATAATAACTTCTTTTGTTGTTAAAGGAAAGTTAAAATAAATAAATCATACTGTATAAAGTTAGATGGTATCTCTTTAGTTGGTCTCGGTAGTTGGACTATCTGGTGGCAGTGGATGAACTTGTTCACATGCTCACAAACAATGTTGAAGATTTAGAAAGTTTATGCAAAATTTGTATACATGATACCAAAACTAAAAGTCAAGAACATTTGTAATTACTGAAGCAAATGCTGTTAGCGGGAATTAAGATGAAATTGTAAAAAAATATACATGTTTTCGACCAAAACCAATTGATCTAATCGATTTTTCTTGAGGTGTAGTAATGGGAAATGTATTAGATAACCAATTGAAGTTAATACATTTAGCATTATAAACGGAAATTTTTTTTTTAATTTGAAAAGCTCTTAGATATACTTAGGTCACTGTTTTCGGCGATCTTCTACAACTTTACAAGCAAACTCTGGGGCTAATTTATTAACTCTAAAGCGCCACGGGGAGTGGAAATCATCTACAATTGCGGAAGCATATGTCGAAGAGCCGTTAGATAATAAGAGCAAAAAATCTGCAAACATTGTTGGGCAAGGTAGCTGAAATAATGGAATAGATGATATCATTTCGTGCCAATGTTCCAGTATTGTCTCTCCCAAAACACTGACCAGTGCCATCAGTGCCGATTTTAGAAGATACAAAGAAATTTAATAATTGCATTGTAAATATTTATAATAAGGGTTGGTAACACTGATTTGCCGAAGGTACCAAACTTTATAAATTTTGCTTTTTGAAATTTGTTAAAAATACAGAGCCACCTTTTAAAGATAAACGTTTTGTGCATAATAATAAACATTGCATACTTCTTATCTACCAAGATACTTACATAGAAGGGTGATACTATACAAACACGTTTTCTTCAGAGACATCACCCCCTATTCAACCGAAAAATGAACAATTCAATAAGTTAACACAATATTAAGTAAATTGAATACAATGTAAGGTGATATATCATCAATTAAGTTAGAAATGAATGGAATAAAAACACAGAAAATAACCATGATGTTCAAATCAAAAGAATGACAAATACAGTTACCTAAATAAAGCAAGAAAATAGTAGATTAAAGAGAAGAATTTAATAATAATCGATCTCAAAAACACTGAGAAGAGTACGGGTGAATTAGAGAAAACAATAATAGAACTGTTCTAAATCAAATAACGTTAAGGGTAGATGAAATGATATTAAAAAAATGTTTCGCATTGGAAACAATGTCAATGATAAAAGACCAGTGCTCGTTTATTTGGTCTCAATCAAAACCAAAAACAAATTATGTTAAAATAAAACAATGCTGAAAGCTACAGGAATATATATCAATGAACGCCTCTCTTACACAGAACGATGGAAACGAAGAAAAAGTAATAAGAGGCAAAGTAAGCCATCCAGTGAATCTTCATCGGGAATAAAGCAAACTTCAAAATATTTCAAATCTAAAGAAGACACAACTTCAACAAAATATTTAGAAAATATGTCTGGGGAAGGGAATTTTTTAGACAGTCAACCTGGTTAAGCAATACAGTGAAGAACCGAGGGTTACGGCAAGAAAAAAAAAATTCAAATAAGGAAAATAGTTATAAAGATAAAAATAAGTTTCCATGCAAAAGTATTCAAATGAATGATGCAAATTTAGAAATCTTATTTTCGTATATACAATTTATTTAATTTAGATTTAGCTGAAGTAAACACAAACAGTTTAAATCAAATTAACATTCTGTGTTTTGTTGAAACTATGAGCATGAAAAATAACCTTACTTTACCGCATTATCTTCCAGCCGTCAAATATGAAGCTTGTATGAGTATAGCAACGCGAGAATTAGAGTGTGGCCGTCCCTCTGGTGGCATTGCTTGTTTGATGAAAAATAACTTATTTAATACACTTAATATTATTGAAAAATCCAACATTTGGCTAATAATTGATTTTATAAATAATAATTAAAAATTTATTCTATGTACTGTAAATTTGAAACCTAGTTTGGAAGACAGGTTTTGCGTTCAGATGCTTACCGAAACCCTGGAAGAAGTGCGCCAGCGATTTCATGATGGCAATATTATAATATGATTTCAATTCAAAAATTGGTGCTCTCAATCAAATTGAAGAAAATATACTGAATAACTCAAACATCTGTAAACACAAAAACCCAGAAAGAGTAAATACAAATAAGGGAAGTACACTTTTGGCTACGGAAATGGAAGGTATTGGTGTTAATGTTCTGAATGGAAGAATTATACCATTATGAAGGTAAATGCACTTTTATTAATCATTTAGATAGATTTAGTATGGGGACATTGAATATAATAAAAAGAAAAAAATTAACGTTATACCGACATTAAACTCATCCGGTCATAGTGTGATTTGTGCCACATTAAGGGTACGTTCCACTTGGCGTCAACAATGCTTGCAACGCTCGCAAAGCCGCGGTCGCTTTTTTGCGCCCCAATACGTCATTGATGACGTCACTAACAACGACCGCTTAGCGACCGCCACGCTCATCCCAACAGGTGGGTCTGTGCGGTCGTTTAGCATTTTTGCGCGCCAATGTTTAAATCTTTTATATATATTCATTGAGGAAAGTAGACTGCGTATGGAAAAATAACATTTTATAGATTAAAAAATTCTGATATATTATAAATATTATTCTGCAAAAGGAGCAACTTCATATTCCTTTTAAAAATGTTAATATTTTAAGCTGATTTGATAGTCAACGGGATCTTATTTTATAAAACGGCGAAATTTTTCAGGTGAATATTTAACAATATTTAGTTATAAATATAAAACTCATGTTTATGCCTTGTGTTATGAATTATGATCATATTTATCCATAACTAAGGAAAAGGAAGTATACGAAGTTTGAAAGATATAAATGTCCGTTTATGTTAAATGATTAATTTTTTAAAGATCTCTGCAAGGTGCGTTGTATTTAGCTCCTGCCATCCTGCCAAATATCGAACAATTCTCTTTTGGCGTATAAAAACATTCTGATTAGCATAGGAAGAACAGCCGCAAAGTAACAGAAATAACAGAAGCAATCATCTTTTATTCACAGCGCTCACAACGTTCACAAGTACGTTCCACTTATGTCTACGCCCGCGACGTTTCCAAACAAGTGGAACGAGAAAATACGTGGTCGTGGTCGCGAGCATTGTGGACGCCAAGTGGAACGTACCCTAAATAATCAAACAAATGCTGTAGTTTACAAACCATACAAAATTTAAAACTGTTTTTAAATTAATTTCGATTTTAAACTTAACTTACAAAATTCAAATAGTCTTTATTTACACAGCTCAAACGTAGATGATCTTATCAATAATATAATCTGTACTATAAAAGAAATAGCCACACAAACGGGAATGCTGACTGTTTAAAAATGCGTTAGTGAAGTAGTAACATAGAAATGGAAAATGCATAATTATGAAGACTAAACACGTCCTTACATCGATTTTACATTGTCAAATCATGAAAATAATGAAGCAGAAAATTTTAAAAGTAATGAAGAATCAACACTACTTCGACGTACATTGAAGAAATAGATCTTATTGAAGATGAGCATGAAGACAGAAATGTCTTCGAGGATGATCTAGCTTGTCGTCCATCCAGAGTTTGCGGTCGACCTAAAATCATTGGAACAGGCTCACGAGGAAGACCAGTAAAACAGTATCGAACCGTATCGAATCAAACAGAATCGACGCAACAGGCCGAGCAAGCGTTTCTTTCAGAAATCCCTATGAAAGAAGCAATGCATGGTTCTGACGCGGAAGACTGGCATCTAGCTATTGCAGACGAGATGAAGTCAGTGATCAAGACTGAGACCTGGATACAAAGAACAGAAAGTAATTGGGAGCAGATTTATTCTAAAGCAGCGCAAAATGAAGCCTAGGATTTTGTAGCATGAATTTATCAACCCTTCAATATGAAATGTCAAAAGCAATTTTGAATCAAGTAAAAGACCTAAATCCTTTATTTTATCAACGCGCTCCAACGTAACATTGTTCATTGTATAATTGTAGGTCACAGGAGAATTTATTCTGCAAAAGCTTATAATGTTACATTTATTTATATTAAATTGAAGGCGATTAACAACTGACCAATTATAAATCGAGTTCAAATCATGTTGTAATAAGTTGCAATCGTGAACATCATGAATAATGCGAAATAACTTAAAATCGTCGGCATACATGAGACAATTTGAAAATTGTATGACATTTTTTATGTCATTTACAAATAATAGGAATAACAAAGGCCCAAGAATTGAACCTTGTGGCACACCAGAGTGAGCCACAAATTCAGCAGAAGAATAACCATTACAAGAGAAGCCAATTTCTTTCAACTTAAATAGTAAAATTTGATGGTTGATAGAGTCGAAAGCTTTGGAAAAATCTGTATAAATTACGTCAATCATCGTTTTTTGATCGAAAGCATCGTAAATAAATTGAGTGAAGTTGGTTAAGTTCGTAATAGTAGACCTACGATTCACAAAACCATGTTGAACAGGATTTATATACAATTTAGTTTGATTTTGTAATTGAGTGAATAACATTGATTCAAAAATTTTAGCCGCGGAGTTCAAGCATGATATAGGCCTATAATTTTTAATTTGTGATCTGTTTCCTGATTTGAACAATGGAAAAATTTTAGCATATTTCCACTTATCTGGAAACATTGCAGAATTTAAGCTAAAATTACAAATCATTTGTATGGGGTAACAAAGTAAATTGTAACATATTACAAGGCTGAGAGTTAATACTAATTTCAGACAAGTCATTAATGTTATCGTGCTGACGATATACACTTTTGAAAAAATTTGAAAAACCTTCGGCTATCTCTGGACCAGACTCTAGACAGTTATCATTCTGATACATAGTAGATGGAATTTTATTGCTTTGTTTTTCTTATTTATATAATCCCAAAAGCATTTTGGGTCATTTACAATATCGTCTTGTATATTATTAATATAATTATTATAAGCATTCTTTATTAATAGTTTTACATGTGTTCTTAGAGTTTTATACATATTTCGGTGATAATTAGTATTGTATATTTTCAACATTTTTCTATGGTATTCTTTCTTTTTTAAATTAGATTTAATTTCAGGAGTAAACCAAAATGGAAATTTGCTAGAGCGTTTAATTTTTTACCTCCCGCCTACCTCTAGGTAAGGGAGGTATTGTTTTTGGTCAAAAAATTGGGTAGTGAGTTTTCAATGAATAAGCACGTTTTAGGGTCCCTACAATACGATTTTCCTATTTTCGCGATGATGTCTGTATGTATGTATGTATGTATGTGTGTAGTCTGTGGCAATTTTTTCGTCTCGCATAACTCAAATACTATAATACCAAAAAATACAATTTTGTGAATTTTTCCTCCTTATATTTAAATGATGAGCTGATTAGATTTTGGATAAAATTGGTCAAACGGAAGTAGCAGTTTACTTGAAGCCCTTAACAGTTTTTCGTGAAAAACACGGTTAAATTTCCTTTTTCAACAATTTATGTTACTTTGAAAGTTGAAGAATATTTAATTTTATATGTGTTTTGACTACACTAATTTTATTAATTTTCATTAGATTTAGAGATAATAAAATATAAAGAAATTAGATTTCACAAATCTTGCATTCCTAGTACACCATGGAAAAATTTTCAATTTTTTACGAAATGTGACACATGTCATTGTGATTGTGAATCTGTTTTCTTAGTGAAATATATGTCAAAAAATTAAATAATTGTAGAAATAAAATTTAATTTCTAAAATATAAATAGAAAATAAACAAATAAGAAGATATGTTTCTGTATCATCAAATACTATTTTGTATCGTTTATGAGTAGTATTGGGCGGGAGGTTATGTGCTGGCCACATCAAATTTTTTTGGTATACATAAATCGAAAGCACTGTATAATAACGAGTAAAATTTATCTACTGCAACATGTACATCACTACAGGATTCTAACCATTGCCAATCAATTTCACTAATTAAACTGTATAATAATACAAAATCACCTCGACTGAAATCATAAAAAGATTGAGGTTTAATATGGAGATTTGACTGAGAACTGTTTGACAAAACACATTTAATATTTAAAACAGGATGATGTTGATCTTCAGGTAGTATGTTGCTGGTGGTCCTTTCAACGGAACAGTTCAAATTTGAAAGTACAATGTCTAAAATATTATTATTGAAATTTGATATGTAATTGTATTGTGTCATATTTAAGAGATTAGCAAAATTTATATAACGATTAACATATATAGGTATCCGAAACATTGTCAGTGTAATAGCGATTCAAATTCAAATGGAAGAAGAATTTTTTATGGAAGTACCAAATAATTTAGAAGAGATTCTACAAAAGGTCATAGAATATGAAGGTAAAAATGAAATTGGTACGAGAGCAAAAACTATGCTTTGCAACGAGGAATACTACAAATATTGACAACTTCATACCTCCATCGAATGGAGTAGAGGATAAAGGAGAAAACGTACCTGCATCATCGTCAACAAATAAAAATCTATCGAACATTAATCTAAGTACCCTCCAATAATAATAAAAAAAATCTAAATACTGTTCCAATAAATCCAGCAGCACCGTTCGTAAACGGTGGAGGTAATACAAGAGGAACAAGGAGCAAAAACGTAGTGAAACAAGTGGAAAAACGAAAAAAAATAAAAAATACATCGCAAAGACCGCAGAGGCAAGCTGAAGAAAATGCGGAAAAAGAAGCCATTTTACAACAAGTGCCGGGAATACCAACTAAGAATTTCACAATATAGTTCTTGATTACTAGAGGTGTTTTGAAATTAAACTTTTACATGACAGTGATACTGTAGAAGATCTTCAGATAACGGTTTGCGTGAGAAAACGGCCCTTAAAAAAAAGAAGTAGCAAAAAAAGGAGTTGACGTTATTATCGCTACTTCTAAAGACAAAATAATGGTCCATGAACCCAAAAACAAGATCGATGTAACACCATACCTTTTTTCGACTACTCGTTTAATGAAATGTACACAAATGATGCGTAACGTTCACACCACAGCCGTTAGTCAAAACTGTTTTTGAAGGTGGTGTAGCAACTTGCTTAACTTACGGTCAAACTGGACCAGGGAAAACACATACCATGGGTGGTCAATGGGCGAAATGTCTTGATGGCATTGCATCTTATAAGGGTGATATTTATGTTTTTTAAGAATGCGCAATACTGTTGAATGAGCAATCTCACATTCCTGTGCTATTATTCTTGATTCTTGAACTTAATTCAGGATTAAAATTTATAAATTCCAGAACTCTTTGTTCGACTTCTAAATTTGTACGATTATTTTTATTTCCTATAAATAAAGATATGAATTGTTTGTAAATCTCTTAAAAAATATTCAATATTAAATTTACCTGTACTGTTTTCCGCCGCAACACTTGCCGTGGATTCGAATTTTTTAACATACGCGCGTATTGTTGTAATTGGCTTATTTGGAAATTTCACGGCGAATAAATCTTTAACTCTACGTAAACAATTTCCACTATAAAAAGTTTTTATGATAAACACTCTTTCTTCGTTAGAATAAACTGAATTCATTTTGATATTTTGCCCGTCAAATTTATCACTCATCTGTCAAATGTCAAGCATTTATTTTTGTTTCAATTCCATGGCTATTTGATATTTTCGACGTAATTTTCAATGTTTTCATATTTAATTTCTCTCGTTACAAAGAATGTAAAAGTAATTCTGTTTATTGATTTAGATGCAGAATTTTATGCTCTACAGCATGTATTTGAAGCATTTTTGCCTAAAATAATTTGGGGAGCAATGCGCACGGAAAAACTGTTTGTTCATGTTAATCGCCTATGTACATAGATATGATGTTCCACCCGGTATAACAATTTTGTGACATTAATCGTCATTAGAATGTTTTAGTTCTAAAGTTGCTATCTCTGTTAAAACCATGCTTGGCGCTATTTATGCACTACTGCAGTAGTGTTTGTGTTTCGCATTGCGGTATTTTATTTTGACTACATTTTACGTATTAGTAGTTATTTACCTAATTGTGTTTTTAGAAGACTCAGTAGACAGATTTATTTTCGTTTCTAACATGACTTGAAATGGACGAAACAAAAGGAAAGTAAATAGAAATGTATGTGCTTTTGACGTTAAACCCTGAAGTTGCCGGTAAACGAAAATCCTTACTGATCGACCCAAGCTCCAAATCGCTGAGAAGCGCTACAAGAGGAATGAAGCATGTCACGTTTGGGTCAGTAGTGTTTTCGAAAAAAGGGCGCGACGTACAGGAGAAGTAGAAAGCGGTTTGTAACTAAGTTATGGCATGTCATGCAACAAAAACTAAAACCGTTGGATGAAAAACCCTGACTCACCCGTGACGCCGTTCCACCGGGCTCCTGTAAAAACACCGGTGTCTTTCAGCCATGTAAGAGAGAAAGTGCACCCTAGCATAACTCTAAAGAAATAACCCAAGAAACAGTTTATGACCGAGTTGACGCCGTGTCATAAGTCGCCGCGAAGTAAGAAATTCGTGTTACCAATCGAACAAAAACCGATAGACGAAAACCCCTTAGCCCAGCCGTGTTGCCGATCAACCGAGCCCCAACAGAAACTCCGGTGACACCTAACATCATGAAGAAAAAAATTACGATCATGTGTAATACACGCTAAAAGTAGCGTGCGAAGATCTTTTGGCTCTGATCAGATGTCATATCATCGAAGGCAGAAATCCCCCGCGAAGGAGCAAATGCATTCGAATAAAAGCACAATACAGGATCGTATCGTATCATGCGACGAGGAATACTATAAAAAATTGGCAAAATAATACCTCCATATAATGGAATAGAAGTTAAAGAAGAAAATGTACATCCATAATAAATCTAAGTACTGTTTCAGTGAATCCAACGACACAGTTCGTAACCGGCAGTATGAGAGGTACTAGGCGCAGTAACATTGTGAAATTAATGAAAAAAACTTTCAAAAATCGCGAAGAGCGCATACAGAGGTAAACGGAATAAAAGGCGAGAAACGAAGCCTTTTTGCAACAAGCGCCGAGGAATCCCAACTGAGAATTTCTCATTATAGGTCTTGATTACCAGGGGTGTCATGAAATTAAACCTTCACATGACAGTTATACTGTAGGGCAGTGATGGCCAACCTACGGCCCGCGGGCTGCATCCGGCCCGTCAGCAAATATTAACCGACCCGTTAAACTTAACCAAGCCAGTGGTCAAGATTGAATCTTGACCACTATCCTGGTTTACAAGTTGTGTAATTTTGATTTACCCCCTTTTTATTTTTCTTTCTACTAACTTAGTTATAAATAAAATTCATAAAAATTTATGTTTTCAATCTATTGTTCGTAATTTATAATTAGTTATAATTCACTTCTTTATTTATCCGGCACGCTAAATTTAATCAGTAGTAACTTTGGCCCCAGAATATGAAAATTTTGGGCATCAGTGCTGTAGAGTGTAGAGTATCATCAGAAAACTTTGCGTGAAAGAACTATGTTAAAAAACGGCGGTAAAAAAAGAAGTTTACGTTATTACCGTTGCTTCTAAAGACATAATAATCGTCCATGAACCCAAAAACAAGGTCATTGTAACGCGAGATTTTGATAATAAATTTTTTAGATTCGACTACGCGTTTAATGATGTGTATAGGTTCATACCACAGCTGTTAGACAAAACTGTTTTCAACCATCACATAATGATTTCAGTTCATAAATGCAGAGCGGGGTTTTTAGTGGAGAAGTTGTATATAAGAGTACCTTAAAAACGATAGTTGCTGAAGCAGCAATACAGAATAAAGAAACATATTGCAGTTTACTTATGGATAAAAATTTCATTCGAGCCCAAGAAATCTGGACTAGAAAAGAATATAAAGGTATCCTTGTCATTGGGACAAAATTTAGTGATGTGGAGTTGCCAACGCAGGTCTTGGTTTTCATGCTTGTTGCAATAAACGGTGCATGGAAGATTCCAGTAGAGTACTTTCTAATTAATAGACGTCAAGGAGATAAGGGAGCAAATTTGGTTAATTAATGTTTGGAGTTTGTTCATAAAACTGCTGCAGAAATGATATCTTTGATCTTGGATGGTACTCCTGTTAATTTACAAATGGTTTCTAAACGAGGTACATCAGCCATAATTCCGATGAAACACGATTTACAGACAAAAATTTACCATCCAATTCCCAAAAAGCCAGTTTACATTATTGAGTTTTCTTATTTTAAAAAAGATGTAGCTTTAATATTTATTTGAAACATTTTCTATATTTGGTACTGCTTAGAAATTAAAATAAAAGAAAGATTCTATGACATCAGAGTCAAGGAACAAGCTAATTAGAATTTGGTAACAATACATCAACCGGAAGTGGTAGTTTACTGAAAGACATACCAAGTTTTTTTGATATATATCAGTAAATAATTAATAATTAGTCTAGTTTTCGAGCTGTGCCCCCTCAAACTTGAACAATTTTTTTGAAAAGTTCGTATTTTATCTTTTATTCTCCAGAAAATTTTCCCTTCAATGATATTTACTACAATTCTACATAATTGTTTTTAAAGCTTTGGTGAATCTAGGGTTGAAGTCCCCAGGGCCCCATCTAGTCTAGCTTTCGAGCTATGTCCCATCAAAATGCAACAATTTCACTTAAACCCATTAATTATGAAGTCCGATAAACAATCACAGCCCACATTTTATAAGAAGTTATTTGTTTAGTCACCTTGTTATTAAGAAAGGAAATATTTATTCACCCTGAAATTGGGTCTTAAGATAGTTGGTGACTTTAAGATAGTCATCTTCCTATTAAAGAAATATTAGTCCGCCTCTCAGCGGTTTAAAATGTCAGGAAACGACGCAACGGTGGCCCAGATACCATCAGGCTAATCTGCGGACTTAACACAAACAGAAAATTGTGTTCTCCCCCAAAACCAAGGGTAGGTCATCATGATAGTTATTTTGTATTTTTTAGGAACCCCGGAGTTCATGGCTCCCGAAATGTACGAGGAACATTACGATGAGAGCGTGGACGTCTACGCCTTGGGTATGTGCATGCTGGAGATGGCCACCAGCGAGTACCCCTACTCGGAGTGCACCGGGCCTGCCCAGATCTACAAGAAGGTCGTTTCTGTAAGTTTCACACAATTTTTATTTAATTTAAATAATTAAATTATGTTCTATTCAAAAACTGTAAAAATTCTTGTCCAGTTAAAACGATGGTTTCGGCTTTTAAAGACCTTGGTTTCTAACTTTATTTACATGAAATTGTAGAGAATTTAACGAGAAACAACTATTATTTAAAACTTTTTTTGTTAACGTCGCCGCAACATCACAGACAGAAGAACCTGCAGAAATGCAGGAGAATACGATAACGACGTGTGGAGGTGGATTGTATTACAAATAACGCTTTTTTTAGTTGTTCTGTGCGTGTTTGTGAGTGAATCACTGGAAAAAAACCAATTGATAGACATTATAAAATCTTCAAGCGAAAAAACAGGTTAGCAAATTTAAACGAAAATATCAGAATATAATTTTTCTTAACGTGTTGTAATTTGTAAATGGTGACAGCGAGAGGAAAATGTTTCAAACAATAATTGTATAATAGTAATTAACGTTATAAGTCTGGGAACACATACTTTACAGTATAAGTGCGACATTTAAAGACGAGGCGACTAAGGAGCCGAGTCTTGAAATACGAAACGAGTACTGTAAAAAGTGTTTACGGACGAATGTCGTTATGTATTTTATTTCATTCTGTGTCAAATTGCGTTTTAAAGAAACATTGAAATTAATTTAAAAATAATTTAACAGATGCTCCAAATCTAGTTACATTTTCGTAACATGATTAGCAACGGTTGTTTGGCAAATGTTTAATTTGTTTAAATAATTTGTTGTGTCAAAATGAATTCTTATGCAAATTGCCCAGAAATTGTAAATCCTCCAGTAATTGTAAGAAAATCTGAAGAAGCGTGTGCGAAATTAATACCTATTAAGTCTGGTGAAAGGTATCAAAAACAATTCAGCCATTTTTGTGGGTGGAAAGCAGAAAATAATGTGATGAAAATTACGGAAGAAGTTATGTTGGCCTATTTTTTAGATTTGGTAAGAATTTAAATGATTACATTTATTATTTTATTTGTGAACTAATGTTTTTAGTCTAAGAAAATAGGTGCGTCTTCTTTGTGGCCGAAATATTCCATGATAAAATCAACATTAATTGCGAATGAAAATCATGACATATCTCGTTTTTCTAAAGTGGTAGCATTCCTGAAAAAACAATCAATTGGTCATGAATCGAAACAAGCTAAAACATTAACCCGAGAAGAAATCTATAGATTTATGAAAGAAGCTTGTACTGATAAATTTCTTCTGGCAAAAGTAAGAGGAAATTTTAAATAAAACAAGAAAATATAGGAATTTTTTTGAATTTACAGGTTGTAGCTTTGATTGGAGTAGCTGGTGGTTGTAGAAGAGAAGAATTGTACAATATTTCACTAGACGATATCCAGGAAACTCAAACGCAGTTAGTAATTACAATTTCGTGCACAAATGCCCGATTTCTTCACTTCTCATTTAAACCCAGATTTTCTAAACTTCGGTTAACGTTAATCGGAGTTTAATGATTTGTCGGTTTTCTTCATGTGCATTCATAGTTACTAAATCTACGGTTAGAAATACTACAAGATAAATATGGCATCGCCGCAAAATTGATTGTTGGCTAATGTCATTTCTGAGTTTGACACATGTATTATTACATGTATTTTCAGAAGAATGCTAGTATTATAATATATTTTTACATGTCGAATGCAAGGGAAGCGTAAATATATAATAATACATATATACATACGTACATATTTTTAGTTTCCAGTGAAATGGAAAACAAATCATTTAAAGAAAGAGCTGCAAACTTCACCAAAACATAATTTAATTTTCTTGTAGACATAGCGTTGAAATATAAGCATATTATAGAAAATAAAAATTAAAAATAAAAACAGATGGTAAAGAGAAAAATATAACATGGAATATAATAGCTGATCAATTCAATGGGTCTAGTGATAACTTTGCCCGATCTGTCAAAACAATTCGTACCAAATAAGATGCTTTTAAAAAAGACATTAAAAAAATGTTCTCGATTAAGAAACGAACAAATTAAAACAGGCGGTGGTGTCGAAAATAATTGTTCTTCAATTTTGGCGAATGTATGGTGTAGGAATATTTTCAGCCAATTCGTTGATCTCATCACTGTCGTCATCCAAAAAGACATAAACGTCCATTAATGTATCCATATTTTAATTTATCACGCCAAATTCATTAGCACTTCTTTTATAAACATGTACATGGACACTACTGTAGATAATCGGTCAAGAATGACCGCATAACTATAATCGACGTTTAAATCCTAACCGGAGTTTAGTGACAGTGAAGAAAACCGATTTTAAATGTAACCTTGGTTTAAACTACGTATAACTATAATCGTGGTATAACCCAACGTGAAGAAATCGGGCATAAGACAAATCAAAGAAGAACCTTTACTGTAATAAACGAAGTAGATGAAATTAAATGTTTGGAGTTATTCAGAAAATACGTATCACTGAGACCAAAAAATGTTAATCATAGAATGTTATTTTTGGGATATAGAAATTCAAAGTGTACCGTACAGAGGGTAGGAATACACACAATTGGAGGGATGCCAAAACAAATTGCACTGTTTTTGGGTCTTCAAGATCCTGACAAGTATACTGGTCATTCGTTTCGGAGAACTTCTGCTACGCTTTTGGCCAATGCTGGTGCTGATTTAGCAGTACTAAAAAGACACGGTGCTTGGAAGAGTTCGTCTGTGGAAAACAAAAATAAAATTGCTAGGATGATACTGAATGGAGAAACCTTTGTCGAAGTATTGCAGCAGCAAAACAAAGAAATTATTAATAAAACTAATTTTAGCAGTAATTTTCCTCCAGTAACTATTGAGGGCAATACAAATTGTACTATTAATCTGAACATTAATATTTAAGTTTAATTGTTAATTTTTATTATACATATATTATGTATTTTTGAATAAATTATTTCTTAAATTTGAATAATTATTATTGCCATGATTAATTTTGTGTTTCCAATAGCAACACTTTACCGGACCGGCCGTTTTTTGTGTTTTCCCGGATTGAAACTGTTGACGTAAAGTATTGGAATTTGACACAGTATGAAATAAAGTATATTTGCAATATCGATTCTTCGCGGACATAATGGTTTAAATTCATTTTTTAAATTTGACCAACTACGGTCATGGGTAACCCAGTCATTGAGCCAGCTACGAGCATCGCCTTTTAAACAGTTAGCGATACGGGATAAACATTCGTTGTCGTCCCAATTGTTTAATTCAGTAGCTCTATCGACTTCCGCGCACCAAGCATCGATGTCATTAATACTTGGGTCAAAATCACATCGCTAGCAATGCCAGATGTTTTCTCCGAGGCCTTTGTGTACATATTGTTTCCATAAATCTCTTCCTCCGCAATGATATGAAGCTGAATTCTAAATAAATATTTTATGGATCAAATTCTGCAACAAAACTAGCAGAAATATCGTACTGCATGATTCATTTTCAATCAGAATTTGTTTACAATTATACATAACAGCCATTTCCTGATGAATAATGATAGCAGTACCTAGCTATAAATGTGGGGTATATAAAACAATATATCAATGAAAAAAAAAAAACTTTTCCTCGTTTATTTAGGAACCTTTTCATTTAATAGTTATTTATGTATTAAAGCAATGAAGTTCAATTATTTATCACGAATATGGAATTTAGTTGCCGAGGCTCGTAGGGCCGAGGAAAATAAGCCATGTAATACAAAATTTTATTTGAAATCGAAAATTAAAAAAAACTGTAAAAAATTATTATATAGGTTAAGTTTATACATCTGTCAGTTGTCAATTGAAACCGACAGTCAGTGTTGCTAACCTCGAACAGTGAAGTTATCGTAAATAACACACAAAATTATGTGTTTTGTCCTCAATTTCGTCATCGGAATTAATTAGTTAAATCTTCTTGCAAATTTTGTTTCATATTACGTCCAAATTTACTATAGTACATCAATATATCTGCCAAAATTATCCTAATTGTACAATAATTATTTAACGGTTGCCAACACTGTGTTGCTCAAAATCGTTGTATAATGGGTTACTTTAGTGACGATTTCTGAGCTTTTAATTACGATTTTCGAGCACTTTTGTGCCGATTTCAAATAAAATAATTTTTCCGCAAACACTATTATAAATTAAACTTTTTAACACGACTTTCTTCTGTTAAAATGCAAAATTATGAAACGCCATGCTAAAAGTGAACTGTCTATCACTTTTAACGCACGTTAAAAGTAAATTTCTCCAAGTGTATTTGTTTTTGACATTCTTCGTGTTGTACCATTCCATGAAGCGTTTATATAATAATTCATACTGCTTTTTATATTTAACAGAAAGTAAGTCTAAAGTTGCCCTTTTAGCAGCTTCTTCAATAGCTTCGGGAAGTAATTCACATTCTTCAAGATTCATGTTTAAATGTTCTTGTCACGTTCGTGGGGTTCCTTCACTCAGCTTCGCCTTGCTCCGCAAGGTTTTCCACTCACTCATAAAATGCCACTTTTAACACTTATATCATAAATACCTATTATCTACGACTGTTGTTAAAAGTGGCCCTTTAACGGTTGCTTAAAGTTAAAAGTCTCACTTTTTGACACCCCTGTTTAAAAGTAACATAACAATATGTTAAAAGTGATTTTATTGTTATTTTTAACACGTTGCTAACGATTTGTATCAATAAATCAACAAATCAACGCAAGTTAAGCAATGCTGCCCGCGGTTAGTATTTGGATGGATGACCGCTTTGCGAAAACCCATAACAATGAACATTGCGTGTCGTTGTCACACCACCGTAAACGAGGAACCGAAACGGCATATAACCTCAGTAATTTGAAGTAAATTTTTTGATAGTTAAAAATATGTGGGATGTTAAATTTTCTGATACTGTTAACAGGTTTTTGATTTATGTGAAAAATAAAAAAGTGCCTCTTTGGCCCTACTGATTACAATCAAAAAGAAAGGTTCACATCTTAGATAATACAACAATTCTAAATACAAAATTTCAATATTCTTCGGATTATCGTTTTTAAGTTATGCGAGATTCATACATACGTACAAATGTTGCGCCGAAACTAGTCAAAATGAATAAGGGATGGCCAAATAAATAATTCCATTGAAATCTGAAAACCGAAATCTCTTGCGATTTCAATACTTCCATTACATCGTATAAAGAAGTTGAAATAAAAAATGAAAATTGAAATTAATAAAAATCAAACATTAAAAATATTAAAATTGAAGTCGAAGTTAAAGTTGTCGAAATGGGGTCATACACATTTTTTCGTTTTATTATTTTTTTTCTGTAAGTTGAGTAAAATTATGCCTTACGCCGCCGAGTAAATGACGCAGCACCGATCTGTTTGAACCAGTGAGCCCATGAAACAATAGAGAAGATTCCATACACTGTTAGAAACAAAAGAACGTGATATATAAAAGAGCGAATCATAGGAGTTGACTCAGTTGATTCCGAAGCTACTATGAAGAACAGTTGAACATAAATATATCGTCATAAATAAATATCGCTCGGCTAGTTTATATAAATAATAGTGGTTGTTACAGTAGTGATAAGTGTTAGTGTATAAGTTTTTGTATTCGTTATTTTAGACTTTAAATATAGTTTTAATTAACTTTTACTCTTTATTATAATAATTATTCATTATTTGTTATTGATAATATTTATTTAAACGTTTAAAACCCATGAACGTACAATATAGACCATAATTTTAATATTAAAAGGCATTTAGTTATTAAGATACGATTTTTTGAAAATGGCATCCCATTTTAAATTTTTCGCTTGTGACGTCAGCACCTACGTCATGCTGAGAGGCTTTTACAGATATAGTTATTTACATTACCTGACCAAAATAAAATAACAAATATAATAAACATACGTTAAACTTGAAAATCGTTGTTAGCTGCAACATATGACGACATGACAGATGTGAGACTGAAACTACCGACATTACCGACAAGCGACAAAGTATAGTACAGTAAAGCATTTTTATTTTAATGCGTCCTAAACTCTATGTCCAAAAATCATATAATTAACGAATACCAGATTTAATTTATCGGAGTGTTCATTTTAATAATACTAAGTAATCAGCCATGGGAATCGAACTG
The DNA here is from genome assembly GCA_963942605.1 of Poecilus cupreus. NCBI lineage: Eukaryota > Metazoa > Arthropoda > Insecta > Coleoptera > Carabidae > Poecilus > Poecilus cupreus. The sequence continues at coordinate 3,573,294 of OZ012728.1, forward strand.
AGTATCTCAGGAAATTCTATGAAAAATAATCCATATTAAATAATATTTATATTAGGTAGTGTAGCAGGTCACTGAAAGAGAAGGGTTCGCCATTCCCACATCACGTTCACGTTCCACATTGAGTGTTCCTCTGTCAGCAGGATCGAGGCCGTCCCAGCCTCCTGCGGCTCCGCGCCCTGCTGTCGCCGCTCGCCACTTCAAACTGGCGTTTATGTCAATTGCATCGGTTCCAAATATCTCTCTCTACACGACTGGGTTCGCGCCACGTTCGAGAGCGTTTCATCGTTGACCTTTTGTGTTTTTTGGATGGTGCTTTTGGATTGGTGCCGTTGGTGGCACTGTCTAAATATAGGTGGGGATGGGGTGAGATATTTTACGAGGTGTACGCTCGGATCTACAGTGTTTTGTTGGAGTTATGAGTGCGGTCACGGGACATTTGTAACTGGAGGAATGAAATGTTGGACTTGGGTGTAATCTTGGCTCTTGGCAGAGCTAGTGAATTTGTGATTTAGTTTAAGTTTGTTTCGAATATATCATCGCGCTATTTACCTATTTCTAGGTATTTGGTATATTTTTGCTCGTATAGTGCCGTCAAAACACGTCCCTCGAAGATATTATAGTGGAAAAGACGTACAGGAATTTTTTTTCTACGATCACTACTGAAAATTACACTTTCTCCGCACTAAACAAAGCTTGAAAATTGTATATTTCACACAGTCGTGTGGAATATCGTGGCCAATTATTCCACATGCAAGTTTGACCAACTTACAAATAATATTATACTGTATGATATTTAATATGTCAAGTATAATTGCATTTATATATCATAAAATAATTAATAATTATTTCAGAGTTTATATAAGTCTTTGTTTTCAGTATTGAGATTACAAAGAAAATACAATATCAATTTTTTAATCTGACTATGAGTCTTTTTTTGAGTCTGAGATGTCATTTCTTGTTTTTGAAATTGAAAAGTAAGAATTATTATTATTAAATCCTCACAAAAATGTGATCTTAGAAAAAGTATAATGATATTTTGATTCCAAAGGTATGTGTTATGTTCAATTTTCTTCAAATATTTGATAATTAATAAACAAATTAACAGATTCACAATCATGAGCACGTGTTAGTTTATGCTGAAGTTTGTTTTAGGCGTTGTGATGTCACAATCCCACCACAATAGATTATTTAAAATTTGATTAATTTTTTTAAACCGTATCTCACTTACAGCTACATATTTATAGTAACCTAAAGTAATGAAAAAAAAAATTAAAAAATGTGGGAATACCTCTGTCCATTTCCCAAGTTTTCATTAGATAAGCGCTTCGGAAATTTCGACGAAAACGTTCTATTATAGTAGTCCACAGTTTCTGAACTAATGCATTTATAGTTGATAACCCAAACATTGCATGAAGCCAACTTCAAGACTATCAATTACCATTTCGCAGCAATCACATGTTTTACATAGTCGGTAATCAAATATGTAACAAATTTTTAAAGAAGTTTAACTCAAAAACTAAAGGATTCAGGGAAAAAAGTTATTAAGAAATATTGTTGCTCTCGATGAATACTAGCACTGGTTAAATTGAATGTACTTATATATGTTACATCCTGTATATTATTTTTAATAATAACTAATACTTCTCAAAAGTGGATGCTATAGGCACAAATTTGATCAAATATCGAATTATGCAGGGCCAATAGTCAAATTGTATGTAGAAAAATTTGTGTTATAATTGTGGTTGGTGCATTTTATTTGGTTTCAGAGGAAACAAAAAATTTCAGGAGAAATGCCATAAAATTCAATACAATTGTCAAAAACACATGTATTCCACCCGTGTAATCGAATATTACAGTAGTATAATCGTGCAACAAACTATGTAAAACAATATTTTCGCATCTTTTATTCGCTTTGTGCCAATGAAACATCCATCCACTAATCTATTTGCATGTCCAGTAAACACAGATCACAGATACTATTACATTCCCCACCTCTAAAAAACGTGCTGTCAAACGCAGACGAATAAAAAATACAGAAACAAGCGAATTGTTGAAAACTGTAACAAACGAGCCCCATTTGAAACCTCGAACAGAGCGCCACTCGGCGCCGTGGAGGAACTAAGAAGCTATTTGTTATCATCGATCAGTGGACCAATAACGCCGCTGATGATACCAACCGGAGAACCGGTGACGAGTTGGAAAAAACAAAGATCAAAGACGACCGGTAAGTTCCCGCTAATCGGCTTCGCGGGATTACCGCTACCGCGAGCGGTAATTTATGTAAAGAGGTTTATTTTTATTGTTGGGTGCTTCGGTTTGCTCGTCCGACGATTAGAAGTTCAGAAGCTTACATGAAATGCTTTGGACTCCGCCATTGAAGTAAAATTTAATAAAGTAACACCAATGGAGTCTGTGACATTAGTGCAATTTAAAGAAATAAATTCTGAAATGAGAAAAATTACTATATTATTTCATTATAAAAGATGATAGAAACTACAATCTTATGCCCAGTTGCACCGCCCTTCCTTAAAATTAAACTTTACTAAGTATTACTTATTACTAAGGAATCCTTATATCTTAAGTTTGTTGCTCACATTGAATTTAGGCATTGCTTAGCTAGTCATTGCTTAGTTCTGCATTCTGTATCTAAAACTAAATTTCAAAAACGAAGAAGAATTTTTGGTAATTTAACATTAGAATGCCCAGAATGTCTGTGACTAAATTTTAAATTGTGTAAACGGGTCATTTTGGCCAGTCCGGGCTAATGTTAACGAAATTTTCATTTTCTATTGTTATAATATAGTAAGGAAAAAGGTATTCGACTGGTAGTAGTAATTTAGGTAGAAAAATATTCGAATTGCAGTTAATAACTCGCATAACTCCGGTATTTAAAAAAAAATTATAAAACTTGCATTAATAACTATCGTCCTATATCCATCTAAAATAATTTCAGTGTAACACCCCTAAAAGAGTGTACATTTTAAAAAGGGGCCCTGTCGAGACTGGGAATCAGCAACAATAATAGAAAAAAAAATCTCCACCAAATTAAAAAACAACAATACCAATGGAAAGAGAATGAAAAACTGATGAGAAAAAACATCAACTGTAAGGTCTGTATCAATTGGAATAATGAGTAAAGTATCATTTTAGGTACCATTTTGACGTATGATAATCACCCGTCCGAGATAATAATTTCCAATTTCATCATTAAATGAAATAAAAACCACTTTATTGGATAAAGGGAGAAAAGTTATAACGATCCAAGGTAATTTCAATGTCATTATACACCTCTAAACATAAAAAACATCACATTTTAGTACCAATTTGACGTTTGTACTTTGAAAAATTCAACTGTCCGAGATAATGCATTTTCCTTTTTTCACCTAAATGAAATAAAAACTACTTTATTGGATAGAGGGAGAAAAGTTACGAAAAATAAACATCATTATAGCCCATTAAATCAATTGCAAGTATTAAAAATAAAACATTTTAGTTACACTTTGACGTTTGGACTTGTAAAAATTTCACCCGTCCGTGCTAATGCATTTTCACCTAAATGAAATGAAATACACTTTATTAGATAAAGAATGAAAAATAAATAAGTAAAAACATCATTTCTACACTCTACATAAGCTGCAAGTATTGAAATTATCACATTTTAGTTACACTCTGACGTTTGAACATGCATTGTATTTCCCACATTATATCAAATAAACTGTACTAAAATGAATAGAAAATAAAAAAATATTATATACTAGTTAATAAACACTCTCTTTACTCCCTCTAAACATAAAAATTATTACATTTCAAATCAATGACGTCTCAACTATAGACGAGTAATGTCGCATCCAAGTCAACGCAATGTTTTGAAGCAGAAAAGGATAGAACAAACGTAGGCGCGACAGGCGTGCGGTGAGAGGGGGACTTACAATGGTGTAATGCATGTTGCATACAGCTACTGTATAAAACGTAGCTGACTCGCCAGACATTTTGAATCTTTCTTATGTCAACGCTTGCTTTGTTGATATACGCAAATCGCTGATTTCGCTATTTAGTTTACTATATATTTATTTTGTATAATTAAATATTATTTGAACATTTTGTTAAATATTATTTTGAGTTATTTTTGGATAAAAAAATATAAAGTACAATGTTAATGTATGTAAATTAGATTTAAAATGGCCAAGAATTAGGATATTCATAAACAAATTTATTATTCACTTAAATTTTATTTTTACGGTAAATTTATTATTCACAATGATCTTGTCTCATTTAACAGTACTGTCAGAAATTTGAATGTCATATGGATTATTGGACTTGAAATATGGTGTTTTTTATTGTGACAAATAAAGTGGTATATTAAACAATTATGTAAAAGGTTACACGACACTGAAAAATCTCAAAATAAACTTGTCAAAGTGAATCAATCAAAACAACAGTTCTTTCAACACGCACAACAAATACAAATGGCTGCCATAACCAATGTAAACAAAAATGTATGCAACGTGCAACACACCATTCTAATGCCCCCTCTTGCCGCGCACCTGTCTCGACCAAGCCCTCCGGCTTCACAACAAACAGCGCCGTACTTTGTCTACTGCTAGGGGCTTCGCCCCCTTGGCCCCTACCGGGGGCTTCTTTTCCTTTTTTACTTTTTTTCTTTACGGGGAGCCAATTAAAAATAAAAACATGTACAAAAATCTTCATTGTTGAGTTTGTTTACGTATCAACGTAAACAGTTTTCCAACATGCGTCCCGGGAAGCGATTTGTCGTAACTGTAAGCTTGAAAAATACATACGATGAGTGTAGAAGTGATTTTGTGGAAAATGTGAAAGCGTTCAGTGCGGTGGTATGTTATTGTGCTGCGTTGGAGAAGAGCACAGTTAGTGTAAATGTAGATTGGCATTTGCACACATTTATCGAGTTTGAAGACAACGTATACATCGATGATTTACGACAATATCTGGTGGCCGTCTACAATGAGTTGAATTTGGATATTCAATCATGTAGAAGTAAGAAAAGTACATTAAAATATATAACGAAGGAAGACAGAACACCTTATTTCAATTGCAAAACCAGCGACCTACATTTTAATTTTCGGGCTTACAATTGGACTCGCCAGACCAGCAAGTTTCAATTTAGCAATCCATTTGTAATGGAACATCGCCATACGTATAAATTTCTAAAGACACTACATGCGGAAATACAAACAAAGAAATTGAGCCCTTTTACGCTTTTCAAACCAGTGGATTATTGGTACATAAATTGGAGCACTAAAGTCATTTTATGGTGGAACAAAAATATCCAGTAATCTCGTCAAATTAAAGAAAAGCAACTGCACATTTTCGGCACAACAAATATGGGGAAAAGCACTTTGGTAGAAAATTTAATCGGGCGTCAAAATTAACATTTTATATTTTATCCGGGCGTGTGACATTTCTTTATGCAAGGTTTTAACGAACATTTACACAAAATTATCATTTTAGAAGTGTTTGAATTAAGCCACTATTACACGTCATATTTGAAACGATTATTGGAGGGAAGACCTTATGCGTATCCTGTGAAATGTGGTTCAGATAAAATTATTGCATGGAAAGGAATGTTAATTTTTATTAGCAACACATACAAGATACAACATCCTGCATTGCAACGGCGTCTACATGTGGTACGAGCAACATCACCATATTGGATTGGTCCAAAGGAACCAGTACCAAAACAAGAAGATGACGATGACGACGACGACGGAAATTTCGCATGTGTTAGACTGAAGAAAAACTTCAAGTTCTTCTATTTAATTGCGAATACACTGAATGTTGAGATGCATTATTCGTAGTCGAGTTGGTTCTAGAGGTTCCTGGGTTCGATGAACGAAAAAACTTAAATTTAAATTTAAAATAGAGAAGCGTGCCTGAACCTTCGCTCAATGCACTATTAAAACAAAGCGAAAGAAGAATCCTGGAAGCAATACATGTCCAATATAAATACTAACACCCCACCCAAAGAAGTTCGCAATTAAATAAGAAAAATATAAGGAACATCGACGCTAAAAATGAACCAAACATTAACCAACACCCAAGAAATCTGTAATGAATTAGCGAATACATTTAAACAAAACTTCTCTAATAACAATTATAAACCACAATTTCTGGAAATATAGTAAACTGTAATAAACCCATAAATAATAAAGTACACACTCTCCGAATTACAATATGCGCTAAACACAACTAAACTTAACACTAGTCCAGGACCGGACCACATATCTCCAGAACTAATAAAATATAATAAACATATGTAACCACAAATTGCCAAAACACAAATTGTCGACAAAATTATTAGCTAGTTAAAGTTATCCTGATACCAATACGAAAACCAAACAAAGAGAAAACAAATGCCCAAAACCAATAGCACTGGCCAATATAATGTGCAAATTAATGGAAAAAAATAAAAGGTTTCTTTGGTTCCTGGACAACAACAATTTAATAACTAAATAGTGTGATGACCCGTCCCGATTTCTTAGTTTGTTTGTTTGACGTCATCACATTTTGCTCAGTTCTTCAACTCTTATCTTTGCTAAATCTTCAATATCTCATTTATCTTATTTACCAAACCTACAATATGAAAAGGTAAAGACAGTTGTTTTGTAAAATATTTAAACTCACCTGTATAGTATAAATTAACTATTGTCCAAAGTTAATTCACGTATATACTGACATAAGTTTGACGGATTTTCAAATGACACATAAACGTCAAAACACTGTATTTCTAATGTAAACAAAAACAGTTTGTAAACAATGAGGTATTGTTGTTGCTCTATAAACTGATTGGTTTAGATTCAGGGTGGGGGTTGGGCTTCTGGGTATAAAAGGCGGCACACAGCCGTCGGAGAGTCAGACTCGTGGTGAGTTTAGTCCGCTACAGGTCAACCTAACCTCTCAGTGTGTTGTGTCCGCTGAAAGCAAAATAGGTGACGTGTCTCTGTCCGTCACCAATCGTCAGTTATAAAGTAAAAGTAAATACTTCAAGGTAAATAATTAATAAATAACATTTAAAGTTCTGAAGATCCGTTGGCCGAAAGGCACTGGATCCATTGTCTGTATAATAAAAGAAATTAATAAATAAAATTATTGATACACATACAGAATTTATTCATTTTTCAAGAACCCTACCCAACTCCACAGAGCTTCCGGCAACATATTCCCCTTGTTGACAGTTTTTTCAGAGAGGAATCTGGTCGACGAGGTGCTATCTTTCACCGACAGCATCTCCGTCGTCACAATAGGAAAATGGATTCAGAAATTCAAGATCGACAATAGATCCACTTCTATCACTAACAACAGAAATAAACGCAGCCTTCGCTAATAAACAACACTTAATAGCAGTATCGTTTGACTTACAAAAAGCATTCGATACAACCTGAAAACACAATATTTTCTCCGCACTCCAAGAATATAAAATAAAAGGAATCACTTTATTTTGTAAAAAATTTCTTATCAAACAGAAAATTCAGAGAACGACATAATAGAAAGATTTCGGTACCAAAAACACAAGAAAACGGTATTCCACAGGGCTGAATAATTAGCCCTACACTTTTCGTAATTGCTATGAAAAAAATCAGCCAATACATACAAATAGACGTGAAGCACTCAATCTTCGCGGACGACCTCATAACAGGTTTTACCTTCTCAACCTCAAAAACAAAAGCCATTCATTTCTGCAAAATAAGGAAGGACCAATTTTACCTCCCAAACCTAACACTAAACAGAAAAACCATAACATATGAAAACACAATAAAATAAATTTAACGTGGAAGAACCATATAGAGAACCTAAAAACAGACTGATACCAAAAACTAAACCTACTAAAACTATTATCAAACAAGGACTGGGGAGCAGACAACGAAACATTAATGACGATATACAAAGTATTAATCAGATCCAAAATCGACTATGGCAGCATAATATTATATTATAGCAAAACCATACCTGTTCAAAAAAATTGAAACCATCCTAAACATGGCACTAGGCACCATAGGAGAAGCACAAAGAACTAGTCCTATACTTAGCATTCAAGCAGAAACAGGAGAACCACCCTAAGTATCCGCAGAGACCAACTACTATTAATATACATAACAAAATTGGCTACAAATACAAAAAATCCCACATACAACAATATCTTCAACAACAGAGACAATAAAATATACATAAAAAATGAAAATAATCTGCACCAATACATAAAACGAAGAATGCAAGAGTACAACATAACCCTCCCCATAATTCAGAAAATAAGAATCAGCCAGCATGAACCATGGTCCTTAAAACAACCAAACTTTGGCTTAAAACTAAATTACAACCTATATGACGACCTGAAAAATTTCTGCTTTAGAGAACACGGCAGTATTGCAAGGGTTGGAGCTTTTATAAAATGTTGTGTGAAATCAAATATGTATTCATTTAAATAAGTTAGCAAAATCTTACACAAATATTGCAGCGTATTCTGAAAACAGTTTCGGATAATAATAATCAAGTACAACAACAGTTGGCGGGTATACAAGAGTTAATTCCTAACACATTAATCGAAGATCTGGATAAATGTATATGTAAAGGTTGGTTGTTTTAACACTTTTACTCTCTTACTGCAAGCTAAAGTTCCACATCTTTGTAAAAACTTCAATATGTTGTAGATCTTGTTCAACGGACCTACAATATGTAAAATGTAAAGACAGTTGTTTTGTAAAAGTATTTAAAACTCACCTGTATTTTATAAAATAACTATTGTTTACTGTAATTTACTATAATTTTATGTCCAAAGTTTATTTACGAATGTGACTGACATAAGTTTGACAGCTTTTCAAATGACAGATAAACGTCAGAACACTGTATTTCCAATGTAAACAAAAACAGTTTGTGAACAATGAAGTATTGTTGTTGCTCAATAAGCTGATTAGTTTACATTCTGGGTGGGGTTGGGCTTCTGAGTATAAATAACGGCACTCAGCCGTCGGAGAGACAGGCCCGTGGTGAGATCAGTCCCATGGGCTGACAGCAGTATAGGATTTCTTATGATAGAAGTTTTTGATTACTGCGGGTGCACTAAACATAGATGGAAATGCTGTAGCGTTTGGTTAATAACTAAACTGGTAGGCGGCCGCACAAACAGTTGATTTGAAATTTCAAACTAACGTTTGAAACATTGAAACCGTTACCGTTACTTTGTGTTTTGTGCAGAGACAAATATCTAAAGTTTTGTGTTTAGTTAGTGAAGTGATTCAATTTACTTGAAAGGTAAGCATTTTTATTTTATTACTTTCTTTGTTATTATCTAAAATATTGTTAGAGTATTTACATGTTCCCTCAAAGTTTTATTTAAATTTGAACTTTCGATTGGTTTGTATATTTTTAAACAGTTTAACAATTTATTTTCACCGATTCAACAATATACGCTGTTCATATAATCTAATAAAATGATCGTTATTTTAATATAATAAATTTGTTTCAGAACATGAAGACCAAAAGGTGCATTGTTCCAAGTTGCAGAACGGATAGTGTGGGTCATCCCGACATTTCTTTGTTCTGCTTACCAAAAAACCCAAGTTTAGTTCTTTCCTACTTGCATTAAATTTTTTAATGTCTCTATCCGTAGCTCCAGTTCCTGTTACACCTACCCCATCTAACCAACATTTCCTTGTTCCATCTTCCCTTGCCCCGCAATCCACGAATAGTATGTACGAATTGGTACAAAAAGTTCGACTGAACACAACGGCGTACATAGCTGGTTTTATTGGACGAAAGGTATTAAAGCGTGACTGTCAAATATGTGTTGAGTTGTATACAACAAAAACACATACTGATAGTCACGCTTTAACACGACTTAAAGATTAAGGTGAGGGGGGTAATTTATTATTATTATACCCCAAGGAATCCGTGATAAAAATAATTGGGGAATTACAGAAATTAGTTTATGAAAAAATACCGGAATATATAAACAAGGCGAATATTATAGATAAGTTGTCTACTTACATTCACGAGTGCGGAATTGAGTTTCAATTTAACTGCCCGCAGCATGGGGCACAAATGAAACCTAATATTATTTTAACATTGAGTCATGTTATGTTGAAACATTTCATCTCTGGCATTGATCAAAAAATTACCAAAAAGGATGCACGTCCAAACAAAGTACCAGATCCCTATTTAAAAATATATGGGAAAGTTAGTTTTTATCGATAAAAAATGTGCCTTGTGATGAACCGTCCTGATTTCTTAGTTTGTTTTGTTTGACGTCATCACATTTTGCTCAGTGCTTCAACTCTTATCTTTGTTAAACCCTCAATATGTTATTGATCTTGTTGACCGAACCTACAATATGGAAAAGGTAAAGACGGTTGTTTTGTAAAAATGTTTAAACTCACCTGGATTGTGTAAATTAACTATTGTTTACTGTAACTTATTATAATTTACTGTCCAAAGTTAATTTACGAATATGACTGTCATAAGTTTGACAGCGTTTAAAATGACACATAAACGTCAAAACACTGTATTTTTAATGTAAACAAAAACAGTTTGTGAACAATGAAGTATTGTTGTTGCTCAATAAGCTGATTAGTTTACAATCTGGGTGGGGTTGGGCTTCTGAGTATAAATAACGGCACTCAGCCGTCGGAGAGACAGGCCCGTGGTGAGATCAGTCCGCTACAGGTCAACCTGTGGACTTAATTATTTGTATTGGGGGATGAATATTTGGATACTTCGATTGGGCAGACATCAAGATATTTCAAGAAACAGATTATACTGGCAAAATTGGAATATTTGCCGAAGTCAGTTCTTCAGGCCCGCGATCTCGACATTATCAGCACGTTCATCCCATTATGGAAAAATATTGTCAATTTCCGGAAGTACTACAATTTGATAATAGTTACTTATAAAACTGTATGTAACGGGGCCGAAATTAAAGTTTGACGGTTATATTCAGGAAGTATGGAAGTATTGACAACAAAAGATGACGAAGAAATGCGTAAGCGGTACCATCATCTTTTGGGTGGATAGGGACGGGAGAGTTTAGTGGGTAGGCTAGGCAAATAAATGTCTAGAGTCCCACACTACCTATACCCTTTTGGGAGTATGCGCTGCTTCGGTATCATACTAGGTGTGCATGAGCATTCTCTCCTACCCATTAAAAAAAAAAAGGTCAACCTAACCTTTTCAGTGTCTCGAGTCCGCTGAAAAGCTATTCAGGTGACGTGTCTCTGTCCGTGACGTCATAAAGTAAAACAATACTTCAAGGTAAAATTAATTAATAAATAATATTTAAGTTCCGAGATTCGTTGGCCGAAGGCACTGGATCCGGAAGGATATATTAATTATTGTTTGTATAATAAAAGTTATTGATAAATGAATTATTGTTACATATACGGGATTTATTTTTTCATTCTTCAAGAACCCTACCCGACTCCACAGAGTTTCCGGAAACATATTCCCCTTGTTGTCAGTTTTACAGGGAGGAATCTGGTCGACGAGGTGCTATCTTTAACCGACAGCATCTCCGTCGTCACAGCCTATACAAACAAATATTTTTGCCTATTCCTCAATTATTTTTATTCGATTATCAAGATATTTTGGCGAGTAACCGCACTTCATACGCAAAAATATATCACTTATTGAGATCTACGTAAGCATAATGCCACACCCATAGTATCAGAGCGACGAGATGCTTTCTCTGCCCGACAGCATCTCCGTCGTCAGCTTGGTCAAATATAAGTAAAAATAAAATACGAATATAATAGGAATAAGTTTGTGTATAAGTCATCGTTAATTTATTTTAGGCATAAACGGCAAAATCATCCAAAATATGCGGGCGATTGCTTAAACGATGATATGATATCGAGATAAATATTACAAAAATTTGGCAACTTCGTACCTCCATCGAATAGAGTAGAGGATAAAGGAGAAAACGTACCTCCATCAACGTCAACAAATAAAAATATATCGAACATTAATCTAAGAACCCTCCAATGACAACAACAAAATCTAAATACTATTGAAAGGAGTCTAGCAGCACAGTTCATAAACGGTGGAGGAAGTATAAAAAGAGGAACAAGGCGCAGCAATAAAGTAGTGAAACAAGTGGAAAAACTTAAAATGAAAAAAACATCGCAAAGGACGCAGACAGAGGTAAGCGGAAGAAAAGGCGAAAAAAGAAGCCACTTTACAACAACTGCTGGGAATCCCAACTAAGAATTTCTCAATATCGGTCTTGATTACCAGAGGTGTCTTGAAATAAAACCTTCACATGACAGAGTGATACTATAGAGGATCTTCAGATAACGGTTTGCGTAAGAAAACGACCTTTAATAAAAAAGGAAGTAGCAAAAAAAAAAAAAGAATTTGACGTTATTATCGTTGCTTCAAAAGACAAAATAATGGTCCATAAATCCAAAAACAAGGTCGATCTAACGTCATACTTTTTTTTCGACTACGAGTTTAATGAAATATACACAAATGATGTGTACAAGTTTACACCACAGCCGTTAGTCAAAACTGTTTTTGAATGGGGCATAGCAACTTGCTTTACTTACGGTCAAACTGGATCAGGGAAAACACATACCATGGGTGGTGATTTTAATGGAAAAACTTTCGAACATATACTGCTAGACACGGAAAGCCTATCGTTACTCTGCAGATAGGAGGGAGACCAAAGCTGGTGTAATATAAGTTCCATATATAACAATTTTTCAATAGAAATTTATGGTCATTAGAATGTTTTAGTTCTAAAGTTGGTATTTCTTTCAAAACTATGCTTGACGCTATTTATACACTACTTCAGTTTAATTATTAGTTTGTGAATACTGTTTTGTTTGTTTGTGTTTCGTATTGCGGTATTTTATTTTGACTATATTTTACGTATTACAAGTACCTTATAGTTATTTACCTAATTGTGTTTTTAGAAGACTCAGTAGACAGATTTAATTTCGTTTCTAACATGATTGGAAATGGGCGAAACAAAAGGAAAGGAAATAGAAATGGATGTGCTTTTGTATTGCTGGTTGGTTAGTACTCATCACTGTGTTAGCATCCCCCAGTATTTAAGATGTTTATTATTAATTATTGTTAAAGCTTTTTTCGGAATTTTAAAATATATTTAGAAATTTTATTAGTAACATTGGTTGGAAATTGAAATTTGGGAATCTTGTAATTGATGAAATAATTATATAGGCCTTATAATTCCTTGGTACTTTGTTTAAAAAACTAACGTAACATCGCTTATGATACTTTGCCTCAAAAGCATCCAGGTCTGTAGAATACAGTTTTGTTAGTAATTTTTCGTCTTGTATTTCAATGGCATGGTTATGAATACTAGGTCCAATACCCAGTGTTGAAGCAGAAACAAGATTATCCTTTCGACCATCTTCTTCGCAAAATATGCAATTAGACTTTATATCAAATTTACGAATTACTGATCTAGTACTACTTCGTTCACTTGCGTGTATTTCTCAAGTTTCTAGAATTCACTCTAAGGTGGTCTGTAGGGCTGTTTTGGTCCAATCTAGGTTTCTTCTTTAATTTCTCAATTTTCTGTGTGTTAAATCGAGTTCTGCATACTTTATGGTATTTAGCTTTATTTGTAATCAGATTTTCATAAAGATTGTCTAACTGAATATGCGATGGTAGTGGCTCAAATTCTGCATACTCAATCAGATTATCATGTAATGATTGATATCCAGTTTCCGTTGGTGATAATAAATATTGATTATTGTCTTTTTGACAAAAAAAAAAACATTTATTCCACAATACAGGTATATTAAAAGTTGTTTCGATGATTTGAATGCTTCGTCTCGCTGCCATAATATTTATTATGAAAACTCTGTAAAAATGATTAAATGAATATAATATTATCTTAATAATAATATAAAAGATACAGTTAAAAATAAATTAAAAATAATTTTACCTGAATTATGTTTCAATTTCGCCGACCTTTTATATTAATACCGACAAACCGTGATTTTTTCGATAAATACCTCACAAACTGACTGCAATATCACATGAGCATGCGCATTGAAAATAAAATACAAGTATCTACTGTACATAAAATATACAATTTTCTATTATTGTAATCAGTACATTTTTGTAATCAAGACATTGTTGTAATCAGTTCATCGTTGTAATCAGTGCTTTGTTGTAATCAATGCATTGTTGTCATCAATACACTATTGTAATTTATCGGGAGGTTTATAAGATAGAATATTTTGTTTATGTACTTTAATCAGAGATTAAAAATATTTTCGTATGAAAAATGTAAACTAATCACTAATTTATGAAATTAATTGTAAGAACATTTCTGTTAGAGAATAAAATTTACTAGCAAATAATGTTTGTTTCATTGAAATTGGTCGAATAGTTCCAGAGATATTTAAATATAATGCGCGAGAAACAGCGCACGGAAACGATCATGAAATGACGTCATCGCGGGGGGCGGGGAATGTGTCTCCCGGTTAATTTACATAGTACTTCACCTATATAAGCAGGGTACAAAATTTGGTGCTGGTATCCGGAAGTGAAATATTTCCACAGTTTTTGACGCTAACAGCGTGCACTATAAGTCCTGCCAACCCGGAAACATTCTCATATAAAGACATTCACGACGAAATTAAGCTGAGACATGGAGCTACACATTTTGAGTATGGAGAAAAAAACATTGACGAATAAAAGAAAGTAAGTGATTGTAGAATATAATATTGTGTATTCAATTTGTCCTTATTTTTCTATCTTATGTATAGAGACTATAACAGACTAAAAAGGTAGCGAAAATTAATCATTCTAAGTCTAAAACTGGTGGTTGACCTGGAACAAATTTAGTTCTAACAACTTTTGAAGAAAGACTGCTAATCATACTGGGTAAAACGACAGTAACAGGAAATACGAATGTAAAAGAATTAGGATAAAAAGTTTGATGAATAATCCAGAAAACATCATAAGTGAAATAACAAACGAAGGAAATATATCGAATGCAATTTGTGTTCTGCTACAAACATAGAACTTTCTTTATCTGCAATATCTATTCCAGGTAATGAAGTAGCAGAAACATCAAATAAACGGAGGAAAATAAATTACAGTTCACATCAGAGGGATACTAATACTTTAAAGGAAATTAATGATATATTTTTAGAGTCTTGTACCTAGGGGATTTAAACGTCAAGATTGGCCGCGAAATAAGATGGATGCCCACCATTGGGACACACAAATTACATGATGAAGGTAACGACATTGGAAAACGACTAGTAAGCTTTCCATGTATCAAAGGATTGAGAGTAGAAGGGACACTGTTTGAGCTCAAGAAGATTCGTAAGGCACTTGGAACCACCCTAATGGCACTAGTATCAACCAGATAGATCATATCGTGATAGATGCCAGGCACGCAACAAGTCTGCTAGATACAAGAAGCTATAAGGGAGCAGATTGATCTTCTGATCACATACTTGTAGTAGCAAAGGTGAGGCAAAAAATATTCATAAGCTTTGTTAAACATGGAGAGTACAGACCAAAATGAAATACTAATCAACTAAAAATACATGATAAACTTACACAATACCAAGTTAAGATAAGAAAACATACAAAATGTAAGCACATCAGAAAATGAAGACATCGAAACGGAGTGGATAAAATAAAAACGGAGTTTATTTTGGACCTTCAACGATGTAACTACGTGCCTAAAGTGCCTATAAACATTGATCAAAAATGCGACTCACGTGTACCGAAAGTCTCCTGGAGAAGGAAATCAAGCATCTAAGAAGGTGCTGTACACACACATCCACAATCCTGTAAATTATCCTTCAGTGCAAAATAGTAACAAAAACAAACATGGAAACTTGCAGCTGTTGTAGCAAGAAATTTGATTTACATAAATTACTATCTTGCTCTATTTGTAAAAAATTCTTTAATCATGGATGTGTCGATATTACTATCTCTGAGGTACGTAAATTAAATTCTAAATCGGGGTTAAAATGGAATTGTTCTGCTTGTCAATCCTTAGGCAACGATATAGATAGCCTTAAAGCTATAATTGTTAGCCTACAAAATGTTCTGGCTGAATTAAAATATGCCAACAGAAGAGAAATCTCTATTGAGTCTTCATTTCATTTCACTGAAACAATAATTCAAGAAATTTCTGAACGTCAATATCGTGCTTCTAATGTGATGATCTTCTTTAACTAGGGAGCAAAGTTTATTAAATGTTAATGATATATTTTCTTTGTTAGGAATGTCACCTAATGTTGTCAAGCATTCACGTCTTGGTCGCTTTGATGCCTCAAAATCAAATTCTCGTCCCATTAAAATCTAACTCTCGTCACCGAGCGATGCTAATAATGTGTTTAAAAACATTAATAAAATTAAATCTTCCGATGCTTGGAAAAATATAATTTTATCTCGAGATCGTATTGACCTGCAAAACAAGTACTATAAATCTTTAAAAGAAGAATTGCTTAACCGCATCTCTAATGGTGAAATAGACCTTTCGATTAAATATGTTAATGGAATTTCCAAAATCGTCAATAATTCGGAAAACTAATTCTACCCAACAGTCGTCCTATTACATTAAGTATATATTATCAAAATACTAGGGGGTTAAATAGTAAAGGGCATTTATTCTATACTAATTGTTGTAGCTTTTCTTTTGATGTTATTGTTAAAACTGAAACATGGTTATCTGATTCGTTTAATAATGCAGAATTATTTTCTCCTGATTATAATGTTTTGCGTTGTGATCGGGACTTTTCTGGTTCTGTTCGTTCTAAAGGTGGTGGAG
Source organism: Poecilus cupreus (assembly GCA_963942605.1). Taxonomy (NCBI): domain Eukaryota; kingdom Metazoa; phylum Arthropoda; class Insecta; order Coleoptera; family Carabidae; genus Poecilus; species Poecilus cupreus. The sequence goes on from OZ012728.1 coordinate 3,590,089, forward strand.
TATTAGTCGCTCTCAAGAGCCATATAACGTATGATGTTCTGAATACGTCTCAAATAAAATCCATCGTTCCAATTGTTGATATCATTGCTTGTAAATGTTACTCAAAAAGTTGTTATTTGTGTTGTTTATATTCCGCTTGATATCACCATAAATGATTTTGAATATTTTATTGATGCTATTCAGATGTTACTTATTAATGAATATGTAATATTTCTAGGAATTTACCTCATTACTCTAAGATAAATTTTATAAATTGTACAAAATCTGCTTCACTTCATAATTTATGTGACTTACTTAATCTCATCCAGCATAATCAGGTGTGCAACCTTGATCAAAATATTCTGGATCTTGTTTTTTCTAATTTGTCCGGGCCGTTCCAAGTTGAAAGAATGATCTTACCATTTGTCCCTGAGGATAATTATCATCCAGCAATTGAAATTGATTTTAATTTTGTATCCTCTCCAAAATTGCCAAAATTTCCTCCTGCCAACAACTTGCGTTATAATTTTCGTAAAGCAAATTTCGAGCAACTTTATTTTGATCTTAGTAACATGGATTGGTCTCATTTACATAATCTTGACAATGTTGATGATGCAGTTAATATGTTTTACGAAATGCTGTACAAGACTATAGACAGATCTATACCAAAATATTCTAGTGTCAAATTAAATTATCCTATCTGGTTTACATCTAACTAATTTAAAAACTAAAAATTATTACAGGAATAAATGGAAATCGACCAATAATTATAAGTATTTCATTGAATTTAAAAGGCTGAGAGCCTTAGTTAAATTAGAAATCAACGAAGCTTATAAATCATATTTACGTTCTGTCGAAAGCAATTTTAAAAGTAACCCAGCCGAATTATGGAAGTTTGTAAATATGAAAAAAGGCGAAACGCTCATCCCTACTATTTACTATTACTACACCTAGAGAAATTGTGGCCGCCTTTGCAAATCATTTTTCTAACCTTTTTTCAGAAAGTTCTAATTTTGAAATCTCTGATACTTTAGTTAACAATACTTCTTAATTTATTCTTAGTTCAGTGGTTGAATAAGATATTATACCCTTGTTAGCTCCACTTCCAAACAAATTGACCTCTGGTGAAGATCAATTGCATAGTTTCCTTGTAAGAGATTGTAAGCTTATTTTTGCTAGACCTCTGTCATTAATAATAAACTTAGCTATTAAAAATTCTACCTTCCCTGAGCGTTGGAAAAGGACTCGCACAACTCCGGTATTTAAAAAAAATGATAAAACTTGCATTAATAACTATCGTCCTATATCCATCTAAAATAATTTCAGTGTAACACCCCTAAAAGAGGGTACATTTTAAAAAGGGGCCCTGTCGAGACTGGGAGTCAGCAACAATAATAGAAAAAAAAATCTCCACCAAATTAAAAAACAACAATACCAATGGAAAGAGAATGAAAAACTGATGAGAAAAAACATCAACTGTAAGGTCTGTATCAATTGGAATAGTGAGTAAAGTATCATTTTAGGTACCATTTTGACGTATGATAATCACCCGTCCGGGATAATAATTTCCAATTTCATCATTAAATGAAATAAAAACCAGTTTATTGGATAAAGGGAGAAAAGTTATAACGATCCAAGGTAATTTCAAGGTCATTATACACCTCTAAACATAAAAAAACATCACATTTTAGTACCAATTTGACGTTTGGACTTTGAAAAATTCAACCGTCCGGGATAATGCATTTTCCTTTTTTCACCTAAATGAATTAAAAACCACTTTATTGGATAGAGGGAGAAAAGTTACGAAGAATAAACATCATTATAGCCCATTAAATCAATTGCAAGTATTAAAAATAAAACATTTTAGTTACACTTTGACGTTTGGACTTGTAAAAATTTCACCCGTCCGGGCTAATGCATTTTCACCTAAATGAAATGAAATACACTTTATTAGATAAAGAATAAAAAATAAATAAGTAAAAATATCATTTCTACACTCTACATAAGCTGCAAGTATTGAAATTATCACATTTAAGTTACACTCTGACGTTTGAACATGCATTGTATTTCCCACATTATATCAAATAAACTGTACTAAAATGAATAGAAAATAAAATAATATTATATACTAGTTAATAAACACTCTCTTTACTCCCTCTAAACATAAAAATTATTACATTTCAAATCAATGACGTCTCATCTATAGACGAGTAATGTCGCATCCAAGTCAACGCAATGTTTTGAAGCAGAAAAGGATAGAACAAATGTAGGCGCGACAGGCGTGCGGTGAGAGGGGGACTTACAATGGTGTAATGCATGTTGCATACAGCTACTGTATAAAACGTAGCTGACTCGCCCGGCATTTTGAATCTTTCTTATGTCAACGCTTGCTTTGTTGATATACGCAAATCGCTGTTACTTCGCTATTTAGTTTACTATATATTTATTTTGGATAATTAAATATTATTTGAACATTTTGTTAAATATTATTTTGAATTATTTTTGGATAAAAAAATATAAAGTACAATATTAATGTATGTAAATTAGATTTTAAATGGCCAAGAATTAGGATATTCATAAACAAATTTATTATTCACTTAAATTTTATTTTTACGGTAAATTTATTATTCACAATGATCTTGTCTCATTTAACATTACTGTCAGAAATTTGAATGTCATATGGATTATTGGACTTGAAATATGGTGTTTTTTATTGTGACAAATAAAGTGGTATATTAAACAATTATGTAAAAGGTTACACGACACTGCAAAAATCTCAAAATAAACTTGTCAAAGTGAATCAATTAAAACAACAGTTCTTTCAACACGCACAACAAATACAAATGGCTGCCATAACCAATGAAAACAAAAATGTATGCAACGTGCAACACACCATTCTAATGCCCCTTCTTGCCGCGCACCTGTCTCGCCCAAGCCCTCCGGCTTCACAACAAACAGCGCCATACGTTGTCTACTGCTAGGGGCTTCGCCCCCTTGGCCCCTGTCGGGGGCTTCTTTTCCTTTTTACTTTTTTTCTTTACGGGGGGCCAATTAAAAATAAAAACATGTACAAAAATCTTCATTGTTGAGTTTGTTTACGTATCAACGTAAACAGTTTTCCAACATGCGTCCCGGGAAGCGATTTTTCGTAACTGTAAGCTTGAAAAATACATACGATGAGTGTAGAAGTGATTTTGTGGAAAATGTGAAATCGTTCAGTGCGGTGGTATGTTATTGTGCTGCGTTGGAGAAGAGCACAGTTAGTGTAAATGTAGATTGGCATTTGCACACATTTATCGAGTTTGAAGACAACGTATACATCGATGATTTACGACAATATCTGGTGGCCGTCTACAATGAGTTGAATTTGGATATTCAACCATGTAGAAGTAAGAAAAGTACATTAAAATATATAACGAAGGAAGACAGAACACCTTATTTCAATTGCAAAACCAGCGACCTACATTTTAATTTTCGGGCTTACAATTGGGCTCGCCAGACCAGCGAGTTTCAATTTAGCGATCCATTTGTAATGGAACATCGCCATACGTATAAATTTCTAAAGGCACTACATGCAGAAATACAAACAAAGAAATTGAGCCCTTTTACGCCTTTCAAACCAGTGGATTATTGGTACATAAATTGGAGCACTGAAGTCACTTTATGGTGGAACAAAAATATCCAAGAATCTCGTCAAATTAAAGAAAAGCAACTGTACATTTTTGGCACAACAAATATGGGGAAAAGCCTTTGGTAGAAAATTTAATCGGGCGTCAAAATTAACATTTTATATTTTATCCGGGCATGGGACATTTCTTTATGCAAGGTTTTAACGAACATTTACACAAAATTATCATTTTAGAAGTGTTTGAATTAAGCCACTATTACACGTCATATTTGAAACGATTATTGGAGGGAAGACCTTATGCGTATCCTGTGAAATGTGGTTCAGATAAAATTATTGCATGGAAAGGAATGGTCATTTTTATTAGCGACACATACAAGATACAAGATCCTGCATTGCAACGGCGTCTACATGTGGTACAAGCAACATCACCATATTGGATTGGTCCAAAGGAACAAGTACCAAAACAAGAAGATGACGATGACGACGACGACGATTCTATAATTTCTACGGAAATTTCGCATGTGTTAGACTGAAGAAAAACTTCAAGTTCTTCTATTTTATTGCGAATACACTGAATGTTGAGATGCATTATTCGTAGTCGAGTTGGTTCTAGAGGTTCCTGGGTTCGATGAACGAAAAAACTTAAATTTTAATTTAAAATAGAGAACTTTCGCTCAATGCACTATTAAAAAAAAGCGAAAGAAGAATCCTGGAAGCAATACATGTCCAATATAAATACTAACACCCCACTCAAAGAAGATCGCAATCAAATAAGAAAATATAAGGAACATCGACGCTAAAAATGAACCAAACATTAACCAACACCCAAGAAATCTGTAATGAATTAGCGAATACATTTAAACAAAACTTCTCTAATAACAATTATAAACCACAATTTCTGGAAACATAGTAAACTGTAATAAACCCATAAATAATAAAGTACACACTCTCCGAATTACAATATGCGCTAAACACAACTAAACTTAACACTAGTCCAGGACCGGACCACATATCTCCAGAACTAATAAAATATAATAAACATATGTAACCACAAATTGCCAAAACACAAATTCTCGACAAAATTATTAGCTAGTTAAAGTTATCCTGATACCAATACGAAAACCAAACAAAGAGAAAACAAATGCCCAAAACCAATAGCACTGGCCAATATAATGTGCAAATTAATGGAAAAAAATAAAAGGTTTCTTTGGTTCCTGGACAACAACAATTTAATAACTAAATACCAAAATGGATTCAGAAATTCAAAATCGACAATAGATCCACTTCTATCACTAACAACAGAAATAAACGCAGCCTTCGCTAATAAACAACACTTAATAGCAGTATCGTTTGACTTACAAAAAGCATTCGATACAACCTGAAAACACAATATTTTCTCCACACTCCAAGAATATAAAATAAAAGGAATCACTTTATTTTGTAAAAAATTTCTTATCAAACAGAAAATTCAGAGAACGACATAATAGAAAGATTTCGGGACCAAAAACACAAGAAAACGGTATTCCACAGGGCTGAATAATTAGCCCTACACTTTTCGTAATTGCTATGAACAAAATCAGCGAATACATACAAATAGACGTGAAGCACTCAATCTTCGCGGACGACCTCATAACAGGTTTTACCTTCTCAACCTCAAAAACAAAAGCCTTTCATTTCTGCAAAATAAGGAAGGACCAATTTTACCTCCCAAACCTAACACTAAACAGAAAAACCATAACATATGAAAACACAATAAAATAAATTTAACGTGGAAGAACCATATAGAGAACCTAAAAACAGACTGATACCAAAAACTAAACCTACTAAAACTATTATCAAACAAGGACTGGGGAGCAGACAACGAAACATTAATGACGATATACAAAGTATTAATCAGATCCAAAATCGACTATGGCAGCATAATATTATATTATAGCGAAACCATACCTGTTCAAAAAAATTGAAACCATCCTAAACATGGCACTAGGCACCATAGGAGAAGCACAAAGAACTAGTCCTATACTTAGCATTCAAGCAGAAACAGGAGAACCACCCTAAGTATCCGCAGAGACCAACTACTATTAATATACATAACAAAATTGGCTACAAATACAAAAAATCCCACATACAACAATATCTTCAACAACAGAGACAATAAAATATACATAAAAAATGAAAATAATCTGCACCAATACATAAAACGAAGAATTCAAGAGTACAACATAACCCTCCCCATAATTCAGAAAATAAGAATCAGCCAGCATGAACCATGGACCTTAAAACAACCAAACTTTGGCTTAAAACTAAATTACAACCTATATGACGACCTGAAAAATTTCTGATTTAGAGAACACGGCAGTATTGCAAGGGTTGGAGCTTTTATAAAATGTTGTGTGAAATCAAATATGTATTCATTTAAATAATAATGTGGTTAATGAACCCAAAAAATAGTGAATAAGTTAAAAAATACAACAGAGGCCAATTGGTTTAGCGATTCAAACGCTAAAATCTTTGCAGATTTGAAAAAATGTTTCGAGAAAATTTTTGCCACTCCCGGCTGTCAGCACATAAATAATAAATGGATTTGAAGTCTTTCAATAATGCAATATACATATATATCTTTCAAAAGATTAAAAAAATTATTTTTTTAATAGTTATACAACATTACACATTTTAAATTATATCCTCGAATATCTCGAGAAATATGATTCGAATGAAGAAATATCTCAAACAACAATTTGAGGATTTAGAGAAGGACATCCAATTCTGTTATAAAGTTTCTTCCTCTAACTTTTAAGCGATGGGAACAACTATTTAAAAAAAATGTTTTTAAATCGTTCAAATAAAAGCTTTTAATATTTTAAAGTTGTCCCCCATTCCACTCTCCTGGGGTAGAAGAGGAGAAATTTTTAGCAGAATTGAAACCCTCAAACTTTTGTACGAGGGGGACCCAAAAATAACCGGAATCGTAATGCTACGCATCGTGTAATTGCAGTAGCAGGTTGCGCAGCCAGACGGCTGTTGTGGGACATCTCCTGAGTCATCCTGCCAGGCGGCGTCACCCGACTGTGACTAGTTTGGTTTCTCTGGCAGTTTTATGCATACAGTGCAGATATGACACGAGAAATTGGCTATTTCTTAACGGCTATGAAAATTTTTTTTTTTACTCGGCAAGAACGTAGGGGATACTGTTGTGATGATGCAAACAGCTTACAAAAAACATGCTCCTAGTAAAACTCAAGTGTGCGAATGGTTTTCTCGGTTTAAAAAAGGAATAATGACCATTGAAGATCAGCCCCGTTTCGGTCGCCCTTCAACTGCTTGAAGCGAGGACATCATCGGCAAAATCCATGATCTGATCAACGAAGATCAACGCAGGACAATCGACCATCTCGAAGACTTATCCGGGTTGTCCTGGAGCTCAATTTAGCGCATTTTGATCGTTGATTTGGAGATGTGAAGAGTGCTTCCTGCATCAGGACAACACTCCCGCGCACACGGCCCTCAATGTTCGCCACTTTGTCGCCTCAACGAAGACAACTACCTTGACCCATGCGCCCTATTCGCTAGATTTAGCACCCTCGGACTTCTTCTTGTTCCCGAGGATGAAAAGAAACATGAAAGGGAAGCGTTTTACCGATGTAGAAGACGTAAAAAGCAATGTAACGAAGGTGCTAGCAGGTATCAAAGAGGACGAATTTTAAAGGTGTTTCCAATACTGCAATGCAAGTTTGAAGAAGTGCATTAGTACTAAATGTAGAGTACTTTGAAGGAGATTAAGGTTGTATTTGAAAAACAATAAAGTACATGCTTTCTACAAAGAAATTCCGGTTATCTTAGGGTCCCCCCTCGTATATTTCTCAAGATATTCCCGAATATAATTAAAAATGGGACACCTGTAAATAAATTGTGACCTTAAGGAATTGTTGTAACAAAACTAAACATATCTTTTATAAAATCATTTATTATTGTTCATACCTGAATCGTGATTTATGTAGCCGGCGTATCAAAATAATTGCTAACAGTGGTTAGTTTAATTTCTAACGTTGTTGACGTCTTTATAACATGGAGATTCTGTCTATTATTTACGGTGATTTGTGCGAATATTTATTCAACTGAGGAGAAGTTTCCTTATGTTGCGGAGGATCAAATATCTATTATTTCTGCGAAAATAAAGAGGAGATTCTCACCTAATTTCAATGCTAAGTGGAGATCTGCCAATCGAGATAAAAATGCCTTTAGAAAAAAGTATAATGACTGGATCAATAATTAATTTTTGCTTACTGTTACCGATGATGATGACATGGATTTTCGTTCTCGTTAGATTTTAAATAATCTTAGAGGGAGACCAAGAAAAAATTTTGAAGAATGTGGGAAGAGAAGTCAGAGAAACCAAATTCGCCAACTGCAAGCAACGCATTCTCTAGATTTGATAAACGCTGCAGCTTCTTCGTCTCAGGAAGGTATAAATTTTGAATCTTTCAGCCCTGATTTCGCACTATCGTTTTTGATTCAAGCTAAATTAAGTTAATTCCAATATCAGGTGACTAGAAACGCGACTAAAATTGTAGGGTGTAATAAATTCCCCTCCCATAAAAAAATAAAAGCCGCGAAGAAGGAATGCTATCCTGATAATATTAAAATTACCGATACATCTGCAGAGGTTCCACTGCAGAATTTGCTAGATCATACTACAGAAAAGATAATCAAAACTGATATTAAGAAACTACAAACACTAAACTAGCAAGAACTGATATTAACTTCGAAGTGGAGATTTGACGGGGCTTCCGGAGAAAATGAATTCTCTCAACGCTACTCTAATGAAGATGAAGAAAAATCAGTCCAAATGAGCCAATATGGCAAAATCCTCGCCCCTCGTCGACTCGATACTGCCGTGCATTACGTTTTCGATATTAAAAAGAAACACATGATTTGGTACGAGCTGAGAAGGCAAATGTAGACCATGAATACCTTAACTTACATAGTACAACAGTAAACCTTGGCGCTTTCAGAATCACTGTTAGTTATATTTTGATATTCTTTATGTTGGACGGAAAGGTAGCCCAATCTGTAACTGAAACATCTTCATCAAGCAACTGCTTTATTTGCAAAGAAATGAATGATTTATCGAAACTTCAATGTAAACAATCAAATGTATGGAATACATACTTCACATTGCGTATAATTTAAAATTTAAAAACTGGAGGACATCAAAATGTACTCTTCCAACAAAGGAAGCTGAGAAAAATCGTACACAAAAAGAATTAATTTGTAAACTGGGAATTCGAGTAGATTTCGTTAAACAGACTTACGGTTCATCAAACACGGGAAACATTTCTAGGAGGATTTTTGCCGATCCAGATCAGGCAGCACAAATCACAAAAGTAGATGAAAATTTGATTCGTCGAATTGCAATCATCCTGTACGTAATTAATAGTACTCATGATATTGGCCCGGTCATTTTTGGATCATACGCACAAGAAATCGCAAAATTAGCAATTCAGCTCTACCCATTATATACTCTACATGCCCTCAACGGTACACAAGATTTTATAACGGCTGCAGCTCTTCCACTTGGAATGCTTTCTGAAGAAACCCAAGAAAGCCGCAATAAATATTACAAAATTTTTAGCCTCAACTATGCAAGGAAGAACTCTCGTTCATCTCTACGAATGAGGACGTGTTTCATAAAATTTTAGAATCATCGGACCCGAACCAAAAAAGAAACATTTTTCAGTGAGTGAAGAAGCGTTACAGATGTTAATTTGAGGTTAACGATTTTACTATTTTTACCTTTCACACATATACTTATGTAAGAGAAGTATTGTGACTGGTCAAAATTTTATTATATTTTCGTCCACGGTAACACAAAATCTTATAACAATATTATCTTAAAATTTATTTGTTGAGGTTACAAGCTGATTAAATTTTGGTAGCAATCAATCAACTGGAAGCGGTAGTTTACTTGAAAACCTATCAGGTTTTTCAGGTATATCTTAGTAAATAATTGAGTTACAGTAAATTTTGTGATATTACAAAAAGTGTAGAATACTATTGGCTTTAATTTTAATGAAACGTTTTTTCCCTCGTTTATAAATTATAACTTCCAAGAAGTTATGTATTGTACAATTCAATGTAAATTTTTTCAAATTTAAAATTTAAACCTTATTTCGAATTGTAAAATATAGTTTATATATTTCAGTAGGCCATTTGAATAATCGATAAAAATTTTATAATCAAGATATCTAGTTGTTTCTAAAATATAATATGTACTGTACTGTCATATGGAATTGTTAATAAAAAACTATCTAAACTCAAAGTTTTGCCTCCGCTCAACCCAACACTAAAATACATATAAATAAACAGCTAAACATTACAAAAACTTCCAATATTTTAGATAAAATTCAACTCCTTTAAACTACCAAAACACACAACAACCACTCTGATCAAAACCGTTACAAAAACCTATCAACCAACCTAATTACAGACGCGTATTATGCTCAAAAACAACCTCAAATCCAAATGCCCTACATTTCACCAAATCCAAAAACCAAAGAATTACTAAGAAAATTTCTCATGTCCGAATTTCCAACAAAATTTTGTGCATCAAAATAACCCAACATTTTACACCTTAACCAATAAACACATCATCTAGTCACTCCAGAAAGACATTCTGAAAACCAATAACCTCAAACGTATTATTTAACGAAGACATTCATCCTAAACAACCCCAAATTTCCCATGAAGAATCACAAGAATCTGAATTTGAAACCTTTGAGAACTATCCTGTATTCCGCAATTGCAACTATTTCAACGGTGTCGCTCCCTGTTGGCTGATTGGACATGTCCTCTGTCGACCATCCGTGTCACAGAGAACTGATTGAAGGTTAGCTTTGGGGCATATAAAACCTTCGATAGTATTCCTTTCTGCCATTTAGAACCACCGTAAACTTCCAGCTCGATATTTCCTATTCCAACACCTTCCAGTTTTGTTGAATCTCCAATAACGACAGAAGTTTTGTTCTCTAAATACACGTAGTTTGACAGCCAGTTTCTTCTGAACGTCATGTGCTGCATTGCCCCGCAGTCTTGATACCAAAGATCATTGTTGTCGTTCTTCAGGTTGATTTGTTTCAAGGCTGCTAGTGGCAGTCCAGTTGTTATGAAACCACTGCGACTTCTGATATCTTCTTTGCTGCCTCGGTGGTTGGTGTTCCTTTCTGACTGCAGTTATTGCACGAATAGTGATTCTTACAATAATTTAAGTATTTTTCGCAGGATTTGCCCCTGCAATGCTTTTTGATTTGTCCCCGGCTTCCACACTTGAAACATTCGACATTTGAATTTTCTGACGATTCCGAGTGCGACTTCCTTGACACAGTGTGTTAAGATTGTCTAACATTTGTTGCGCAATATACTTTGCTATGCTGCTACTGACATTTAATCCAATATAGATTTGCGCCTCCAAATCTATTGTAATCCAGGCTTTAACTTGACTATCGTTTTCGTTGCCATCTGGTCTGTTTTCAGACACCCGTCGCGATGTTGAACACATTCATAGATTTTAAGGCTAAGTTGAGTTTGAAACTCCATGACACATGATTCAAGTTACCTTCATTATCTTCCGACAAACTTTCTAACTGCGTTTTTAACGAGTCCATGACAAAAAAGTACACATACGAATTGTTGAATTAAAAATTATTTTAAGACGAGTCGCTCGATTTGACGTCTGGCAATGAGATAAAATTTTGACGGAACACATCGATTTATTCTTTCTTGTTCCACTCTGGCTGAGTTTCTCAATATTATGATGTTAATTTGCTCGCACCCAGGGATTGAGAGAAATAATAACAGTCAAATTCATGTATAATCAACTTGTTTTCATGAAACACACAAAATGGTTGGGCAAAAGGCGCCTGCAAAAACAAACACAAAAGTAAACATAACCTCAAATATGATAATTGTTGAACATATAATAATAAGGTATAAATATGACTAACCTTTTGTCTAATTAACTTAAGACTTTCAATGCACGTCTTATAACAATTTTACGTGACTTAAAGAAACATATTTTCATGTGATTACGCCGGATAACAATGTTGACAATTAAACGTTGTCTGACTTCAACTTTTTGGCTTCTGTCTCAAGCTTGTTGATTAGCGTGCGCAGACTGTAAAAAGTGAAGTTGGATTGCTGCCAACCTTGCAATAACGAAGTAACTAAACAAAAAAAGATGATCAATTCTAACATGTGTAGATAAAATATTTAAATTTGGTGATAATGCGCATGTCGTACAGGCGTGTCCAAGAGTGAATCTTTTCATCTAGTTTTATTGTGTACATATCGAGTAAACGTGTAAATATAATAAAATTAATAAACATGGTAACAGATTGTTGCGTGAGTATTGAAAATCATACTGGTTCCCAAACAACCCTTTGTCATTTTTCAGGTTAGTTGTTTATTATAAATGAATTCGAAATTGAAATGGGTAAGTTGTGAATATTAATTGAAATGAAACATAATTTTATTATAAAATTTTATCCAGAATGTATATTCATTGAATTAAATTATTTAAATCCTATAATAAAATATTACACATTAATATAACTTAACCTCAAAATGTGTATCAAAAGAAAAAAATACAAATTTCTTATACATGATTTTAGCTTTCCTCTAAACAATAATTCACAAAAATGGCTTGAAAAGAAAAAGAAGGAAATATTCTCGCATCTGTAGTAACCATTTCAATACACTGAATCACGACGTTATTTATAAAAATCAGAGATACCAAATAAATTTGGTTATAGTGGTGTACAGGTAATTGTTAAGGTGAACCATCCGGGCCAATACGGGCTGAAGATAGCGCAAGATGAACATGACTTTTTTGAAACAATATATCATTATTATAATAAATGAAACATATAATGTTTTATACCTACGTTTGTAGATAAAAGTCCAAAGTTTTGTAATAAATTTTAAAATGCCAATTTTGTTTACATATTATACATGAACATAATTTTCAAAGTAGTCAAATATATGTCACACATTCCCATGAACGACTACAGTAATACAAATAATGTGTATATTTATAAATATGATCGTCTATAACATACTAAAATTATTTTACATTTGAATTTACAGTTTTTGAGAAACAAATAAAAATATACCAAAAATCAGGGTTGGAAAAAATCATGATTTATTTAAAAAAATCAAAAATCATTGATTTTTTTGAATTAATCATGATTTTTTTTTATTTTTTTTTGATTTTTTAATTTTTTTTAATTATATCACACAATGGAATAAAAGTAATTAGTATTTAACCAGTTATATGAAAAATACCTTTATAAAATAAGTAGTTTAGTTTATTATTGCACATTTCAACTCAAGTTGTAACACGAATATAATATATACGTGTTTAAAACTCAGGCGGCCGCGGTAGTTTAACATGTTCATACACGAAATTTATGTCTTCATATTAAAAGATTCTTGCATTCGAACTAGTTCATTTGTTATGTAAAGCTTGTGACAAGTGCTTATAAGTGAAATTATTAAAATTTAAAATGGCTGGTAGAATAAAGGATAATATTTGGAATAATTACGTAGAAAAAGTGAGTAAGGGAAAAACTGGAAGCTGGAAGTAGAGCGATATGCAAAATTTGTAAAAAAGAAATGCAGGGAGTAGTTCAACCACTCAAAGAACATTATTCAAAATGCAAGAAGATGCAGGACATGGAAGTCGAAAATAGCCCTTCGTCTTCTACAGTATCAACCGGTATGTACATACATGACAAATTAAATATCAAAACATAGTTTATTAAATTTTACGTAACTACAAAATTACTAAATTGCTTTTAAAGAAAATCATGACAAAAATTTGAATAAAATACAAAATTATGTTTGAATTTGTATATGTATTATTAGCTAATTAAAAAACCTTTTATTTTAATAACTAATCAAAAAATATTAATATATTACTTATATAATTTTTTTTCCTTTTAATAGGTAGGGGTACGAATACAACAAATTTAGAAAACACTGCGACGCTCCCAATTTCAACCGTAAGTTCTGAAAATTTGTTATCTTCACCCAGAACCACATCAGAGGGAGAAACAGGTTGTTCCATGTCTTCTATGAGCTCCTTTTTAACTCGTACTAATAGTAGTTTTAGAAGTGTGGAAAATCCAGAGGTAAAAAAGGCAACTCAAATATTAAGGCCAGGATATTCTCCTCCATCAAGGAAAGTTTTATCTTCTACGTTGTTAGAGGAAATATATACAGAAGAAAGAAAAAAATATGGCACGCATGAGAAAAAATATAGAAGAAATTACACATTCTCAGATAATTACCTGTGGTTGTTCAGCCCATATACTTCATTTATTATCCAAAGATTTGGAAATAACTGACATTAAAGAGCATATTGTACGCGTCGTAAAATATTTTCGGAATAATCATTTTGCCAGTGCTAAATACAAAGAAGCAGGCGGCAAAGCATTAGTTCTTCCCCAAGAAGTAAGATGGAACACTCTCGCAGACTGTTTAGAAGTTTATGTTTGCGAGTGGGACAAACTACTAAAAATATGTGATGAAAACAAAAATTTAATAGATTCTGTCGTGTATAATAAAGTATCTAATATTGAACTAAAAAGATTGGCTGAGGAGTTTCTAGAATTATTAAAGCCCATTTCAATCGCACTTGATAAAATGCAAAAAATGAACACTTCATAATCTGTCGCTGTCGAAATTTGGAAAAAACTTGAATTAGTTTTTGATGAAGACTACATTGCAACAAGTCAATATTTTCAAAAAAAGATACAAGCAAGCGTTAACAAATTATCATTTTATTGCATACATGCTAGATCCTACAAAAACAAAATATAAATTGACTTCAGAAGAAAAAGAACTAGCTTTAAATGAAGTGGAAAGCATGTATAATAATACTGGATTGTTGCCACTTATGGTAAAACTACAAGCGCAATTGGAACCATTCAAGAAAATTATGTTTGGTACTGAAATTTTATCAAATGTCACTGCACTACAATGGTGGTATTCACAAAAAGATATTTCGGAAGTAAATCAAAATATAGATATTATAATAATAATAATAATATAGATATTATAAAACAGATAATGGAAAAGGAGAATATTGCAATAAAGAATTCAATGAATATTTGAGTCAACAAGGAATACAAAGAAGATTGACAGTATCGTACACCCCGCAACAAAATGGTCTTGCGGAACGCAAAAATAGAACACTACTCGATAAAGCAAGATGCATGTTATTGGATTCTAATATACCAAATAGATTTTGGGTAGAAGCTATTTTTACTGCGAATTATTTATGTAATAGAACACCTACAAGAATAATAGAAAATAAAACACCTTTCGAAAAATGGATGGGAAAAATTCCATCAGTTAATCATTTACATATATTTGGATCAAAAGTGTTTGTATTAGACAAAAAGAAAAGTGGTGGAAAATTTGCTCCAAGATCAGAAATAGAAATATTTATGGGATATTCAGAAATAATCAAAGGATACAGAGTTTAGATGCCAAAGCAAAATAGAATTGAAAACTGTAGAGATGTAAGAGTATTGAAGAAAATGTTTTACAAGAATAAAGAAATAGAAGATTCAGGATCAACAGAAGAAGATAATGAAGAAATTGAAATAACAATGAAAGAAGGATTTGATGAAACCGTTGGAATGAGTCTGAAACGCAAATAGAAGAAATTACGGAACCCAGCGAACCAAATAAACCACGAAGAGAAACACGAACACCAGAATGGTTAAAAGATTATGAAACGTTGTATATCTGTACAAAAGATAACGATGAAACACACAGTGAGTGGAATGAAGCTATTAAAAGCGAAATAAAAGCACATTTAAAAAATGATACCTGGAAAATAAAAGAAAAAAATGAAAATATGAAAGTAGTTGGTTGCAGGATGATACTTAAAGACAAACTTGGATCAGACGGTAAAATTGAACGAAAGAAAGCAAGATTAGTTGCAAAAGGGTATACGCAACGGCCAGGAATTGATTTTAATGATACATATGCACCAGTCGCTAAATTAAGTTCCATTAGAATATTATTAGCAATGTGTGCTGAAAAAGGTATGAAATTGTATCAGATGGACGTAACTACAGCTTATTTAAATGGAAACATTGAAGAACAAATTGTCATGGAAAAACCTAAAGAATTAGAGAAATATCTCTGCGAAATAATAATCGAAGAGGGAAATTATGATGACATTTCAATATATAAAAAGGCAAAAGAAATGTTAGAAAATCTAAGAAAACCAGGCAAAGAAAAAGTATGTGAACTCCAAAAAGCACTGTATGGGCTCAAACAAGCTGGTAGACAATGGTTTAAAAAGCTTGATGAAACCTTACGCAAAATGGGTTTAAACAATCACATGCAGACCCATGCATCTACGTAATGGAAAAAGGGGGAGAATATACAATAATTGCCATTTATGTAGACGATATTATAATAGCTTACAAGAATGAAAAAATGTTGAACTACGTGAAAAATATTTTTATGAAGACATACGAGATGAAGGATATTGGCCAACTGAAATATTGCTTGGGTATAGATTTTGAAATAAAAGAAAATGAAATCAAGGTATCACAAAAAAATTACATTGAAAAATTATTAGAGAAATTTAACATGAAAGACTGCAAACCAGTAAATACTCCAATAGAAACAAATTTGAAATTAGAGAAAAATTGTATAAAATGCGAAGATTTACCTTACCAACAACTAATTGGAGCTTTGATGTATTTGGCAGTTGCTACAAGACCAGATATACTCTACGCAGTATCATATTTCAGCCAATTTAACGAATGTTACATTGGGCAGCAGTCAAAAGAATTCTACGATATTTAAAAGGTACGAAAACGCTTTCTTTAACTTATTCAAAAACTAGAAAACCTTTGGTTGGAATGACCGACGCAGATTGGGCATCTTGCTTCTTAGACAGAAGATCTTACAC
This sequence comes from Poecilus cupreus, assembly GCA_963942605.1. Classification (NCBI taxonomy): domain Eukaryota; kingdom Metazoa; phylum Arthropoda; class Insecta; order Coleoptera; family Carabidae; genus Poecilus; species Poecilus cupreus. The sequence continues at coordinate 3,606,690 of OZ012728.1, forward strand.
GGGATATTGTTTTATCTACGGGGGCAGCGTTATAAGTTACGAATCAAAAAAACAACGGACCGTGGCACTTTCAACAGTGGAAGCAGAGTACATGGCGATGACAGAGGCAGCAAAAGAAGCAATTCACCTGCACCAATTAATTCAAGATATAGGAATAAACCAAGAGAAAATCAAAATTGAAAACGACAATCAAGCTGCGCAAAACATGGCGAAAAATCCAGTTATAAACTCAAAAAGTAAACATATAAATATAAAAGAACATTTTATCAAAGAAACAATAGCAAATGGTCAAGTAGAAATTGAATACAAACCTACAGAAATCATGGAAGCAGATTCATTCACGAAAGCTTTACCAGGACCAAGACTTATGCAACTAAGAAAACAAATTGGACTTCCCTGAACTTATTTTCAAAGACATTCGAAAGGAGGAGTGTTGAAATAATTTAAATCACTCATGCTTTGAAAATATAAATAATATATATCTATCGTAGTAATCTTGTTAATTATTGAAAATAAAATATGTTTGGTGTATGTCATAAATAAAAAAGAATATATTTTGAGTTATTCTGAATACCAGTGTATTAATATAAATAAATAGAATATCCCATTCAATTCTAACAATAAATAACCCTTAGCCCCAGTTCTGAGGGTGGAAAGCCTAAATTAATTATATTTGTTTACATATGTATTTTGTAACATTTCGCGAACTATACAACGTTTCTTGATTGTTTTACCGGAAAATATTTCAAATAAAAATTGTAAAGCATTAAATTCTCTGTAACTTGTATATAAAACTTTTTTTTGTAAGCCCTCAAACTCGAAAGATATTTGGAGAAATGTAATCTAGGGCAAAACGCATTTTTCATCATGAGATTAAACCGGATTAAATTATAATGTGCAAGTGGTTTCAAGGGATAGATCGATAGAAGAGGGTTTAAAAAACCAATGAGGAAAATTTGGGCCCCATTTTCTCAGGGGTAGATAGACTATTAAGGACAGCTATCCACGTCCTCGGATCGATGCAGTTCTTGATTCATTATCAGGATCAACGCTTTTTACGGCATTGGACCTCCAGACGGGGTACTGGCAATGCGAAGTGGCGGCCTAGGATCGACAGAAGACAACTTTCTCTATTGGTACCTGTCTGTATCAATTTAATGTCCTTCCGTTCGGGGTTTGTAACGGGCCGGCCACTTTCCAGCGTATGATGGATGTTGTCTTGGACGGATTGAATTGGGAATCCGCACTAGTGTACTTAGATGATGTAATTGTCTTTGGGAGAAATTTTGAAGAACATTTGGCGAGGTTATCAGTAATATCCGAGAGGTTGCAGGCAGCTGGATTGAAAATTAATCCTAAAAAGTGCCGTTTGTTTAATGAAAAAGTGGAGTTTCTGGGGCACGTCGTCAGCCGCCACGGTATCGCTACAGATCCCAAAAAGTTTGAAGCTGTCTCCGAGTGGCCTGCTCCAATCAATTTGACCGAGTTGCGGTCATTCCTTGGGCTCGCATCGTACTACCGGCGATTTATTAAGTCATTTTCGAGTATAGCGAGTCCGCTACATAAGTTAATGAATAAAGGGGAGCGATTCAACTGGGCAGAGGAATGCGACGTGGCATTTCGAATGCTCAAGAGGTGCTTAACGAGTGCTCCGATTTTAGCGTATCCCCGACCAGGTGAACAATTTATTGTTGATGTCGATGCCAGCGGGACTGGAATAGGGGGTGTATTAAGTCAGTGGCAAAATGGGAAGAAACGTGTCGTGGCCTATTTTAGTCGAGCACTTACTAAGCCAGAACGCCGGTACTGCGCTACACGGCGTGAATTACTCGCCCTCATTGCTGTATGCCAACATTTGAAAAGTTATTTAATGGGCGTTCCCTTCATAGCCCATACGGACCATAACTGTTTGCAGTGGCTACGAAACTTCCGGGAACCTGAAGGGCAAGTCGCTCGTTGGCTGGAGACGCTGTCCGAATACAATATACAAGTTGTACACCGGCCAGGCAAGAAACACGGTAACGCCGACGGGTTATCGCGAGCACACCATCCATGTTCGCAGTGTGGACTTGACGTGGAAGATGAATTGACTGAGCGTAAAGTTTGTATTCTAAATAATAATCAGAACGTTAATATCAGTGCGGAAGTGAACGTAGATGCTTTTAATAATAACGTCAGTGCTAATACTGAGGCGGAAATAGACATACGACTAATAGAATGTGAACAATTAGAAGATAAGTGTTGCGGATCAATAATAAGGCTAATCCGGGGTGAATTCAAGGACACGTCGAAACTGTTGATCGCGGCGCGTAGATTATGGAACCTAAACCTTGAACTTATTGAAGACTTGCTGTGTGTGCCGGATGAGAACGGTAAATTTAGAGTGGTGGTTCCAAAAAGATGTGTTAATAAATTGTTACAAGTGTATCACGGAAATGCGGCAATAGGTGCCCATCTGGGAGTAAAGAAAACTGAAAGTAAATTGCGTCAACGGTTCTTTTGGATTAACATGCAACAAGATGTGGCTAAATGGTGTCAAACGTGCGAAGATTGTAGCCGACGCAAATCACCAGCACGAACAGCAAAAGCGCCACTGCAAACTTCTACAGCTACTAGACCTTTTGAGCGCGTTGCCATCGATATCCTGTCTATATCTCCTCCTTCCCTCCAAGGGAATAAGTATGTGATGATAGTGGGGGACTATTTTACAAAGTGGGTAGAAGCGTATGCGCTTCCGGACCAAACCGCTGAAACTATTGCGTACTCGTGAATGAATTTATTTGTCGTTATGGATCGCCTGAAGTTATTCACACTGACCAAGGGCGACAATTTGAATCGCGATTATTCCAGGAAATGTGTGCTCTGTTGAATATCGAGAAGACAAGAACGTCTCCATTCCACCCCCAATCGGATGGTATGATCGAGCGTTTTTATCGGACATTGCTCAATATGCTGAGTCACTGGGCTGGAGAGAATCAGAAGACGTGGGACGTGAACCTGGCACAGGTTATGATGGCATACAGAAGCAGCAAGCACGAGAGCAGCAAATATACACCGTACGGCCTAATGTTCGGGCGTGAGATTCGGCTTCCGGTAGATGCACAGTATGGGGTGCCACCCGATAAACTCTGTAAATCTGATCAAGAATACATCCAGCAGTTGCGTGTTTCACTCGATCAAGCACACGAGATGACTCGTGAGCATTTACAGGCTGCTCATAAGCGCCAAAAAGAGTATTATGATCGAAATGCTCGCAGGCCAGTCTATAATGTTGGGGACCTCGTCTGGCTGCATTAGGTGACACCTCGAGTAGGAGAAAGATCCAAACTTCAGCAACCTTGGACCGGTCCCTACAAAGTTGTTAAAAATACTGTATTTAACACGTTGCGTATTCAACACTGTGCTTTGAAACATAAGCGCTTGGTGGTACACATTGACCGTTTGAAACCTTGTGCTGCGGTACCCTCTCCAGAACGGGCACGACAGGAAGAACGAGCGAAGAGACAACCAGGGCGACCACGCAAAAATACATCTGGTGATACGCCTACACGAGAATCGGGACAACGAAAGTTCCGTTTGGACGAAAAAACAGAAGATCTATTCAACGCGCCCAGCGATTATGCTCTGGCACACTGTGTGGCGGAAGATCTGAGAATGGGACGCGGAATTGCCGTACAGTTCCGTAAGCGGTTCCAGGGGATAGAAGAGCTTCAGCGGCAAAACATTCGTACCGGAGTTATAATGCGCTAACAAGTAGTCTGCAAGCCATGCGAGACGAGGCTGAACGTCGCGGAATTACTAAGATAGCTATGCCCATGATTGGTTGTGGTCTGGATGGCCTACACCCTCCAAGTTTTCGAATGATTAGGTATTCATGAAGTGCTCGGAGACACGAACATCACGATCCGGATTTGCCGATTACCACTACGCCTTGCTCGCGGCCCAAATTCGCTTCCTGCACCGGTTCCTGTTCTACTTCCACGTGATGACATGGAAGAACGGGGTGATGACGACGATACGCCCCCACTAGCCAAAATTCGAAATAGGGGAATAATACAGAGGAATAATCCAAGACAGGAGGAAACTGAAGAGTGCGATGGGACGCCTCTGTTTTGGAATGCGGGTGAACCAAGACGGACGAGTCCATTCTGCTGGACCGCGGGACTGAGGGGATGGTCTAGGCAGTCTAGTGTGAGAACTGGTGAAGTGAGGTTGGTCGTTGTAGAGGAACATATAGTTTTGTTTTGAAAGTTAAACTTTCTTTATTTTCATTGTATGTTAATGTTATGTACATTTTGTGGTTTATTCAATATATATTAAATCAAGCTAAAGTGTGGAGTATAATTTCGCAGCTACGTTACAACATTTTTATTAAATTTGTATATCAGTGACTGGATTATTTATTTCTTGCAACATATATTCTTATATACCTACCAACACTTCAACTGCTAAAATTTCTGTTTGAGAAAGTGTGATATTTGACGCATGGTGAATATTAGGGCTAGGGTCTAATATTTTTCTTTCGTTTCTTTGTGCTCGTGCTGGCCGTGAGTATTGACTTGCTGGGATTTTAATTGGGGTGAATTAGTACTTGGCAAAGCAGTTTTTTAAACATTTCCGTTTTTCTGTTCTACCTCGCGAAATAATATGTATAAGCTCAAATTTCTAGCTTGACAATATAAAATACACTAACCTCTATTAAAATAGTTAGTGTCTTCGAAAAGAGATAAACAAATCTTCATAAATTTGGACATGAGTTTTCCGATTTTTATTTTCAAAATTCAGGCTTGCCGTCTATCTATTTTGTCAGTAGTTCCGAAATTATTAACTATTGAAACTTGTTCTTTAGCACTGTGAGAACATTTGGATGGTTTCCTAATATTTAAAAATTTCCATATATTTACAATTTTTGATAATGTCTTGCAAAATTTTAATGATTCGAAATATGTTATTATATATTTAATAATATATTTCAATAATCTTAGTTCCAGTCTTGTGCGAGACATCGAATGAACTGCAGTGGTGTCCGCCTAAAATCGTGTGCTGTATGCGCAAAACCAATTACTATGCGGCGAGTCCGACTAGGCATCGTTTAGCTTAGTGTGCCGCGTGTGTAGTATTTATTCTAAAGTGAATAGCAGACAGAGTACCGCAATGCTACTCTCGGGCATTAAGCCCGGCGAGTACGCAAAACCACCCACGGATAGGCCTAAACCAGGTACAAGTGGCGGGCATGTAAGTAAGAAGAGAAAAAGCAGCAGTAAGCTGCAAGACAAGTATAATATAGAAGTAAATAATACTTGCGATTCAATTAGCGAAAAGGAAGAGTCAGAATCAGAAGAAACACAACGAGAACAAGAAATAGAGGTTACAAAAAAAGACAAAATACCACCAATCGTCGTCTACAGCTTTATACGGAACCACCCTCAAAGTTTTAACAAGCTCAGGGAGGGGTTAGACAAAGAAGTAGATATCAGATATAAAAATAACCGTCTGATTATTTACACTAAATCCAAAAGTGACTACGATAAAGTTATTACCCATTTTGAAGAAGCCAAACTGGAATACCATACATACACTCAAAAGGATGAAATTCAGCACAGAATGGTGCTAAAGAACATCCCACTCAATGTAGCAGAAATAGAAGTTAAAAGCGAATTGGAGAGCCTAAAAGTACCAGCTACAAAAATAATTAAAATGAAAACAAAAAAAGAAGATGGCACATTGCTAGAACTCCTGATGTTCATCGTTACTATCAAAAACACAATGAGTCTACGAGAAATATATGCTATTAGAAAGGTATGCCACTGCTTAGTGCAATGGGAAAAATTTAAACCAAAAGGAATAGTGCAATGCTATAAATGCCAAGCATTCTGGCACATAGCGAAGAACTGCCATAAAACCATAAAATGTGTGAAATGCGCAGGGCCACACCAACCAAATGAATGTCAAACAAGCAGGCTTAAATGTGCTAACTGCGCAGGAGACCATCCGACTAGTTACAGAAACTGTCCGATATATGCTAAACATCTAAATGCAAAAGAAGAGGCTACGTCTAAAACCAGCCCTACACCGAATGCTAGAAAAAGTGACTTTAAATTGAATCAAAATGAATTTCCCAGCTTGAAAACAGCGCCCCAAAATAGCACATCACTCAAATGGCCAAAGCCACCCACACCCCCCTCAAACGAGGATAATAGCAGTATTTAAAACAAATATTTCTAAAATCAAAAGCGCTCCTGATACTCTAACAAAAATAGCGATAATAGCCGAAATGTTAATAAATATAATTGAGTAAATGGCTACTAATAACATGTTACGTTTCCTGTTAATTTCGTTCCGGTATACCACCAGTTGTACCTTTCTTTTTTGAGGCAAGCCTACGGCGAGGGCGCGTGAACTCCCACGATGCTGAATGAACTGCGTGAATTTACTTGATTGTTCTTGAGATTTTTAACAAAACGGTTACTTGTAGTTTTGCAGTCAAATTGCGAAGTTGTGTTTTTTTGCGAGTAGTTTTTCGTAATTGGGTTACTAGAACTAGACCAAGTATTTTGGGATTTTAAAATTCACACTTATCAGAATATTGTGTTTATTCTACGGCTAGGCCGGATTCTGCAATTGACGCGAATTTAATACTATTCTTTTAGCCGCATACCATCTTAGGTAAGATTTAAGTCAGTTAAGAGAGATTCAGCATCGTCATAGGTTCATGTTCCTAACTCCGTTTTTCTTTTCAGGCTATTTATTTATCCATATTTATTTATACGTATTTACGTATATTTGTTTATGTCTACTTATTGGATTATTGATTTATGATCTATTTATTCACGTTCGAAATAATTATTCACATCCGAGTAATTATTCAGTATTTAGACATTCCTTATTGAGTCATTGAGACTCAACACCTTGGATCGTTCCGCTGGTTTGGGTTTGCCAAGCAGTACTTGTGCTGTTGGAGACAGTACTATATTTTGGGGACAATTGGCGTTCTTCATCAGCTGGAGTGAGACAGTACGTGCCGTCATCACGACCTGCGGTCCGTGCCTCACAGTTGCCGCCATCTTGTCCGGACGTACCTTCGTGCCTGCTCGGAATCCCTCGGACACTTACCGACAATCGAGCCGTTCAACACCAGGGCAACTCCAAATCTCAGCTAAGCGCATCCAATATTTTCTTTTTGATTTACTGATATTCATCGGCGTGCTATTGTCATTTATGTTATTGATTATTTCATTTTATATTACTTATATGTATTTTTGTAACTCGATTGTTCATTCGGGACAAGCTAAATGCACTTGCGTGTACGGGACATTCCAATTCACCTTATTGTTGAGCGCAGAACCTTTTTCTACTGCGACCGCGTTGTGTTGTGCGTGTGACCGTAGTCCGAAGGACTGTTTGATATATCACAATTGCGCCAAGTATTCAAAGGGTGGTACCATCGCGTCGAGTACGTCGTTGCACTACCTTGAATTCACTCTGGGCTTTGTTGGCCCGCATTCCTTCCGATACCGTGACTCACGGCGACCCTCCGCGACCGGTAGTCCTTTCATTTTGTAGCTCAAGTTATTGGACGTTCCAGTGCCGTTCGGCATACATTGTCCGCGTTTTGTAATCCTAATTCTTTCATATCAATATTCCTACTTATTATTAAATTTCGAGCTGCTTATTTGCACCCCTGTTGCTACCTTTTGTCCACTATTATTTGCTGCGAAGTTCAGTTGAGCTGTCGACGCCTTTCGACCGACTGGCGCCCACCGAATTGCAGAGACTATATCCCACGTTCGATTTCGTCGAACCACGCCTTCTCCATCTGAGCGACGCCGAGGCTCAACCCAGGATAATCGCTACCACTGTTAAGAACAAAGCCGGGTTGATTTATTTGCAACCTCCAGGGGAGTGTAGCAAACAAAATCAAACTAATAACTTGGAACTGTTGTACCATCAAGGATAAAGTTATGGAACTAACAGAATACATGCTAGAAAATGAAATAGATATATTAGGACTAAATGAAACTAGACTGGAAGCCAGCCACAAACTAAATATAAGAGGATATAAAGTATATAGAAATGACCGCAATGCGCATGGAGGTGGTGTCGCAATAATAATCAAAAAGAACATAGAACATTGACAAGTAACGACACCGACTCTCAAGTCGATAGAAGCTGTTTCAGTACTAGTTAAAACTACCGACAAAATTTTTTATCATAACTGCAGTATATAACCCACCAAAAAAGCAAATATGTAGCAATGATCTGAACAAACTCTGTAATCAGTACAGAAATGTTATCTTATTTGGAGACCTAAACGCCAAACATCTAAGCTGGAACTGCCCAACAAACAACCGCAATGGTAGAACAATACTGGACTTTGCAAACAACAAACAAATACAGATAATGGCAAAAAGCGAACCAATGCATTTTCCGACCAGAGAAAGACCAAGCGTACTGGATATAATAGTACTAAAGAATATCACAAATGCCAGCACACCGGAAACAAGAAATATATTCAACTCGGATCACAACCCCGTCGAATTTATTATCACTAAAGAAGTAGCGTGGAATACCCCAATACCTAGGCTTAACTATAAAGCAACAAACTGGAAGGAATTTAGAAGAACCATGGACGAAAATATTCCAACAGCAAACCCTATAATTACAAATATAGACGATATCAATAATCAGATCAAGACACTTTACGCCGCAGTGAAAAAAGCAACATCAACTCATGTACCGCAAACACAAACTCGCACAACAAAACAACCATTGCCAGATGATATAAAAGTATGGATTCGAGTTAAAAATCGAACTCGTCGGAAATATCAACATACACGCTCTCGTATACTTAAAAATAAACTCAAAACACTACAGAATATTGTAAGTACAAAACTTAAGCTATGGAAAAATGATCAGTGGCATAAAGTATTAACAGAACTAAAGCCAAGCTCCGAAAACATCTGGAAATTAATGAAACATTTCAAAAAAGGCAATAATATAATACCACCACTAAAAACTGCAAATAAGACCATGTACACGGATGAAGACTAAGGAAATGCAATTGTCGACCATTTCGAGAAGGTGCATAAAGCTAATATTGACTTGGGAAACACTTGTCACACCAACAAAATAAATAAGAAAATAAAACAATACTTTACTAACAAACCCACGAAATACACTAATGTCAAACTCACAAAACCTGCGGAAATTCACAAAATAATAAGAAATCTAAAAAACAAAAAAGCCCCAGGAATAGACTCAATTCCTAACGTAATACTGAAAAACCTTTCAAAAAAAAGCACTAGTATTACTAACGAGAATAATAAACTCAATATTAACGTTCGCTTACTTCCCAGACGAATGGAAGACTGCGAAGTTTATCCCAATACACAAAGCAGGTAAGGATTCAACTTTACCGAAAAACTACAGACCAATAAGCCTGCTAAGTGGCATTAGTAAAATAGTAGAAAGAGTAATATACGGTAGGCTGGAAGAACATATAGAAAACAAAAAGATCCTAATTGCAGAACAATTCGGCTTCAGAAGAGGTCACTCAACAACAGGACAACTGGTGAGAGTTTGTGATTATGTAACGGACGCATATAACAAAAATAAACACGTGGGGGTAGCACTTATCGACATTGAAAAAGCTTTTGATAGCGTATGGCATAAAGGACTAGTTTACAAACTAATAGAATATGGATTTCCCAAATACATAATTGCACTTATACACTCGTATATACGTGACAGGAAATTTATAGTGAAAATAAATGAAACTCATTCTGAAGAAAGGAGAATAGAAGCAGGAGTACCCCAAGGGTCAATTTTGGGCCCAATTCTGTTTAGTTTATACACTGCTCCAAGAAATTAACGCACCACATATAAATATGAAAAAATCTCGATTATTTTAAATAATATTTCTAGCGCTTAATTTTATTTTGAAAGAACCTTGTATATGATGTTCGTACACGGTATATGCGATTTTATTTGCATTGCATTGTTGCACTTTGTTAGTTTTTAGAGACAGATAATAAATTTGTTGCATGCAGCAAATTTATTTAACTGAATATTCGATTTAGTGCGTTGATTGTCAGTCAAATTTTTTTACATTTTCTGCCTTATTGATCATCATGCAACACGAAACATGAAATTTTACACAAAATGTATGTGCTGAAGCAGCAGTATTGGTGGAAGAATGTTGGAGCTACCACAAACTAGAACATAGGTTTGCCGTGTCCTATACATCGGTGTCTCGAATGATACACAGGTATAGGGAGACTGGTGGCTATTCCAGAAGACCTGGACAAAGTCTAAATCGTGCAATAACCCTGGCCCAAGATCGTTTCTTAAGAGTTTCCGCCTTAACAGAAAGGTTTGAAACCGCCAGAAGTTTGCAGTCTTAGCTTCTACGAGTAGATGGTGTTCGTATAAGTACTGAAACTCTTCGCAAACGTCTCAAGGAAGCTAATTTAGTACCCCGAATTTCTGCTCGAAGTCCAGTTTTGACCATAGATCATCGTGAAGACCCGTTAAATTTTGTCCGGGATCACGTGAATTGGTTAGAAGCCGATAGAAAACGAATGCTCTTTACAGATGAGTGCAGATTTTGTCTGTATAATTGGGATAGATATGTTCGAGTATATCGATGACCAAATGGGTGATATTCTCAATGCAACATAATGAATACCACTTTTTTCGGTAGAGGGTCACTAATGGTCTGGGGGGAATTTCTTTGACAGCTCGCACGGACTTAGTGGTATTAAATAATGGCATTTTTAATGCTGAACGTTATATAGGGGACATTCTTGAAGAGCATGTTGTGCCATTTGAACCCAACATTAGTCCAAATTTTTTGCTAATGCAAGATAATGCTCGACTTCACAGTGCCCGAATAGTTCAAAATTTTATATGGAGTTTGGAATCGACACCGTAGCATGGCCAGCACGAAGTCCGGACCTCAACCCGATTGAACATGTCTGGGATATCCTTGGTAGACGCTTAAGAGATCACCCAAACCAACCCAATAACCTGGAGGAAGTGGGGCGCCGACTTGTGGAAATATGGAATGGTCTGGATGGGAATGACATACGGCCGATTATTTTAAGTATGAATAGTCGTTGTCAGGCTGTGATCCGAAGTAGAGGTAGAAATATCCAATATTAAGAATTTTTTTCAAAAATTATGTTTTCAAGAATTTTTATATTTTTGGTTTTCATTTAATTTTGTTAGTGTTTAAGGATTAAATATTATAATTGTATTCGAAAGCTATTGCTAAATATTGTAAACAGTTAATGCATTAATTATAATTTGTAATTTTTGCCAAATATTAAAATTAAATAAGTTTTGCTTTTTGGTGCGTTAATTTCTTGGAGCAGTGTATATCAATGACATACCAAAAAAACCAGGAACTGAAGTCGCCTTATATGCCGATGATACTGCATACTTTGCTCAATCCGTCTGAGTAGATACAATCGCCAATAAACTTAGTTCTTGTTTAGAACGAACCAAATACATTTTGAAAAGTGGAAAATTAAAATCAACAGCTATAAAACGGAAGCAATTCTGCTCACGAAAAGAAGACCAGATGTTAAAAACAGTGTTAAAATAAATGGTGAAAATCTAGAATGGTGTGACTCAGTGAAATACTTGGGACTACATTATAGATAAAAGGCTTACATATACGAAGCACATCAATGAAACTGTTAACAAAGCAAATAAAGTACTATTTACAGTGTTTCCTATCTTTAATAAAAAGTGTGGCCTCAGCCTACATAACAAGTTATTAATATATAAACAGTGCATTAGACCAATTTTAACGTACGGTGCACCAGTGTGGAACAACACTTGTGAAACAAACTATAAAAAACTACAAGTTGTACAAAACAAGTGCTTAAGGATAATTGGTCAACTCCCGAAATACACTAGAATAGCAGAAATGCATGAAAAACTAAAAATTGAATATATTTAAGACTATGTAAATAATTATTTTAAGTTTTTTGCAAAATGCGAACTTAGTGTAAATCCATATTTAAAAGCAATGTGTGATGTTAGTACAGAGACTCTAAAATATAAAAGATACAAACATAAGAGAACAATACACAAAATGTTAAACTTTTAAAATAGCAGATTAATCGTATTCACTAAAATAGAGTAGGTTTTTTGTTTTCTTGTCATTGTTTTTCCTACTGCGTAAAACAAAAGCAATCCGTAATAAGATATCTTAAAGAACATAAATGTGTGTATAAATGGTTAAGATTAACCAGAAATACAAAATGACAAAATATTGTATTCCGATTATGTAATTCTAATGACGTCAATAAATATTTATATATATATATATATATATATATAAATATTTATTGACGTCATTAGAATTACATAATCGGAATATATATATATAGATATATATTTGACGTCATTGTAGAGGTTTTAAAACTCAAATATCTTAATAATTAATATTATTTTTTGAACTTCTGTTATATCTAGAACAATATTTTTGGGTCTAGTCATAAAATAAATAACCAATTTTCTATTTGTGGTGCCATCTTTTGACAATTTTTAAAACAAGAGAGAGTAAATAGTACTTATAATGTACGTGTTAAATTGATATTTTATGAGTACAAATTTTTATCTAAGAGCTTCCTGGTGTATTAGAAAGTACTAAAAAATATTGTATGATATTTTGACAAGTAGGGCTATGTTTGTTAATTTATTTTTCAAATTGTTAACAACGTGTTAAAAGTAACAATAAAATCTCACGCTATGTTACTTTTAACACTAGTGTTAAAACGTGACACTTTCAACTTTGTAAGCAACCGTTAAAAGAGTAACTTTCAACAACGATCGTAGATAAAATCTTTTTCGTACTACTGATTAAGGTCAAACATACGCGACGAAGAACGAATCCTTTATTTTTTTTAAAACAGAAAATTCTGTATTCTTCATTTATTTTCATGTTCTTTATGGTCCAACAACCACCTTCCGCAAAATTTCATGGATTTTTTACAGTGATTTGTACATTGCAATGTCAGATGAAACGAATATTTTCGTTGCGTTCGTTCAATCCCATGAATTTTTGTTTGTAAATTCAAATTTAAATAAATTATTTCTTACAATTATTCTTATTGAAAAACAAAACAGTTATTACTGTGAAGTCTTTGAACATTCTAGTGGATGAAAAGGATAGCTATAACATTGAACTATAAAAAAATATACGTTGAAGTCTAGTTGGTAAAAAATTCAGAACTTTGATAGTGTGTCTCTCATTCCCATGAACGACTACAGTCATGAAAATAATTCATATATTTGTAAATATGCTCATCTATAACAAAATAAGGTTTATTTTCAATTTGAATTTACAGTTTTTGAGAAACAAATGAAAATATACAAACAAAAACGCACTTTTTTGAATATTTTTATTTGTTTCTCATAAATTGTAAATTCAAATGAAAAATAATTTTAGTATGTTATAGACGATCTTATTTATAAATATACTAATTATTTGCATTACTGTAGTCGTTCATGGGAATGTGTGGCATATATTTTACTAATTTGAAAATTTTGTAAAAAAAATATGTAGCTTTTTAAAATTTATTACAAAACTTTGGACTTTTATCTACAAATGTAGATATAAAACATTATATGTTTAATTTATTATAATAATGATATATTGTTTCAAAAAAGTCATGTTCATCTTGCGCTATCTTCAGCTTGTACGATTGACCTTAAATTATCAATGTAGTAAACTCAATAACATTATAGTAATTTCTTTGTCTCTCTTACAGACAATTTCAAAGTCAGGGAGTCCAGAATTCATTTGTTCTTTTTGCCATACAACACTCCAATCATTCTACAAGTTTAGGAAAACGATTCGGGAAAAAATATTTTGTGTATGAAAAATATTAATAACTTTCTAGGTCTCTAGCGGAATCAAAGAGAAACAAAAGAAGAATTACAATGTCTGCTGGAAGACTTCCTCCAGTTACTACCAACAAAACAACGCGAAAAAGAACTAGAAAAAACCAAACGCATAATGAGAACGATTCTCTAGGACAATACAATTAGGTTTGTTCCAAGTGGTCATTTCTGACATGTTTGTAACATGTTTGTGACAAATTTCAGTGCGCCTGTGAAAAATGTAAACAAGTTAACTTTGAAACATAAACTTCATTTCTTTTTTGTGGCGAAAAATGTATGAATTTCTTTATTTATATTTATATTTAAGGTTAGCTGTAAAAACAAAATATGAGTATGCACATGCGCTTCATTCCATTCACCGTTCCAGTATATGTTTCAAACTTAACTTGTTTACATTTTTCGCAGGCGCACTGACATTTGTCACAAACATGTTACAAACATGTCCGAAATGACCACTTGGAACAAACCTAATATCTCTCAACGAATTTTCAAATACTCATCTGTCACATTCGACTCCCAAGAAGTTTGTTCATCACAATCCAAATACGGAAGCAGTTGATCATTTGAAATTATTTGGATATAATCAAGCACAAGCACGTCCAAATAATGTTTCATTTATTGAAAATCTTTCATCAAATCACTATGCAGCGAAAAAAATAATGTCTAAAGATCTGCCAGTCTTTACTGGTAAACCAGAAGAATGGCCTATTTTTATTAGTGCTTATAACAATTCGACTGAAGCGTGTGGTTTTACCAACCAAGAAAATATTCTACGTCTACAGATGTGTCTGAAAGGAAAAGCAAGAGAGCTAGTAGAAGGTCGATTAAATCAACCACAGTGTGTGTCAAGTATTATTTCTTCATTGACTCAATTATTTGGAAAACCCGAAGATATTTTACTTACCCAAATAGAAAAATACGACGTTTTCCAACAGTTAAACTAGAAAAACTTTCGACACTAATAGAACTTTCCGTCGCTATTGACAATTTATGTGCAACAATATCAGTTTCCGGAGTACAAAATTATGATAACAATCCAACGCTCATACATGAATTTATCCAAAAACTGCCAAATCAACTACGACTTGATTGGGGAGCATATAAGCGAAATATGGTCAACCATACAAGTGTATCAGCCTTTAACGAATGGCTGAAAACGACGGCTTCTAACGCATGTGAAGTGGTTTCTGTGCATGAACTGTTCAATTCAAAAGACAAACCAGAAAGAAATACATATAGAGTAAACATACACGATAAAGCGAATATGAAGACATGTTTGGTTTGTAAAAGAAATTGTAAAACAATTGACAAATGCAACAAATTTATTGCGTCCTCAGCAAGCAAACGTTGGACGACGGTACGAAACTTGAATTTGTGTAGAATGTGCTTAAAACGTCATAATTTTAAAGACAAATGTAAGAAACCCGTCTACTGCGGCCGAACTGGATGCCAACGTAAACATCATCTTCTTATGCATAACGAAAGTCTTGATACAACAAAACAAGGTGGAAGCGAACAAATGAAAAATGAGCAGACTCATTGCAGCCATTTATCTACTACGAAAAATATTAAATTTAGATACGTGCCAATAATAGCCATACATAAAAATATACGGATTTCAACGATAGCTATGTTGGATGAAGGTTCGTCAGGAACATATATTGAAGAAGATCTTGCTAAAAAATTACAACTACAAGGACCTAAATCAACTTTATGTTTAAAGTGGACCAGTTCAACACAGCGCATGGAATTGAACTCGATGTGCATCTCATTCCGAGTGAAGAGTAAAATTCAAAACGCAAAAGAATACGATATTAAGAATGCTCAAACTGTAAAGAACTTAGATCTTCCAGAACAGACACTAGACTATGAAGCACTATGACAGGAATACAGTTATCTTAAAGGACTACCTGTTCCGTCGTACTCAAATGCAAAACCAACAATATTAATTGGGCTAAATAACTGGAAGTTGGCACTACCCTTAAAAATTCGCGAAGGAGAAGAAAACCAGCCGATTACTGCGAAATGTCGACTTGGTTGGACAATATTCGCAAATTTACCAGAGAAAATACAAAGTTTAATCAGCGTTTGCAATTTTCACACTTATGAAGAAAGTGACGACAGTGAATTACATCAATTAATGAAAGATTATTTCGCAACGGACAGTTTAGGTGTTAAACCACCACCTGACTTAACAGCCTCTAAAGAAGAAAGAAGAGCAAAATATTTGATGCATACAACGGCCAGATGCATTGGAAATCGCTTTGAAATAGGTTTATTATGGAAAGAAAATAATATGATTATGCCAAATAGTAGACCGACAGCTGAACGACGTTTAGAATTATTAGAAAAACGATTAGAACGACATCCAGAAATGAAAGAAGCAATGATACGTCAAATGCATGAATATTTACAGAAATATTACATTAGAAAATTGACAGACGATGAACTAAAAGTACAATATGAACGAATCTGGTATTTGCCAATTTTTCCAGTAGTTAACCCAAATAAAGCAAATAAAGTACGAATGGTATGGGATGCTGCAGCTAAAACTCAAGGTACATCCTTGAATTCTTTTTTGTTGTCTGGACCGGATCTGTTGGTGTCATTATTTGGAATTTTAAATCGATTCCGTCAACGAAAAATTGGAATTACTGGTGACATAAAAGAAATGTTTCACCAAGTACGAATTCAGAGAAGCGACCAAAACGCCCAACGATTTTTATGGAGAGAGTGTGATTCATCGAAAGAACCTGACGTTTATGTAATGGAAGTTATGACTTTTGGAGCAACTTGTTCACCTAGTTGTGCACAATTTATTAAAAACATAAATGCCAAAAAATATTCCAAACAATATCCAGAAGCAGTAAACATAATAACAAAAGATCATTACGTAGATGACTTACTTGCCAGTATGGACACCGCGAAAGAGACAATTATAGTTATTTCACAAGTGCGAGATATTTATAAAAAAGGTGGTTTCGAAATACGAAACTGGAAATTAAACTCCAATGAAGTAATGAAAGCTTTTGGAAGTAAAGAAGAAACTTTACAAGTTAATACGAGGGGCACTGCTAAAGTTCGCGGAATCAAGTACTCTCTGCATTTTCAGCGTTCTGCGATTGTCATATTCGTAAAATTTGACCTTTTTTACCTATAATTCAGTTGACAGTTCGATTTCAAACTGCTCGGTTTCGTTTCAAAAAAATTTAACGGGAGTAATAATTGTGTGAAATATGGAAATTTCGAATCGTGACTTCCGAGTGATGTTTTTTTATGATTTTCGATACGGTTTAACACCGCAGCAATGTGTAGAAAAACTTAATTCGTTATTTGGGGATGAAGCACCATCCAAAACTATGGTTTACAAATGGTTCGCAGAATTCAAGCGTGGAAGACCAACGTTTGATGACGATCTTCGCGAAGGTCGTCCATGCACCTCTGTTGTCGCGAAAAATATTGATGCTGTGCGTGAAATGATTTTGTCAGATCGGCATGTGACCTATAGTGAGATAGAGGCATCCTTAGGCATTGCAGCTAAACAAATACATACGATTTTGCACGATTATTTGCATGTCAGGAAGCTTTGCAGTCGTTGGATCCCACACAATTTGAAAGAAGAACAAAAACAGGCACGTGTCAAGTGGTGCAAGGAAATGCTAAAGAAATTCGAAGGGGGTCGTTGAAATTCGGTATATTACATAGTAACAGGCGACGAATCTTGGATTTATTCATATGAGCCTGAAACTAAACAGCAATCGACTGTATGGGTGTTCCAAAATGAACCTAAACCCACAAAAGTGGTGCGTTCACGAAGCGTTTCGAAAAGAATGATTGCTTGTTTCTTCGGAAAAACCGGTCATGTTGCAACTGTTGCATTAGAGGATCGAAGGACAGTTAATGCTGACTGGTATACTTCAATTTGTTTGCCGGAAGTTATCGCTGAAATCAGAAGGAACAACATAAACCGGCGAATCATTGTTCATCATGACAATGCAAGCGCTCACACAGCACGGCGAACTGTAGAGTTTTTGACCAGTAACAACATCCAATTAATGACTCATTGCCCATATTCGCCTGATTTATCGCCCAATGACTTCTTCCTATTTCGACATATCAAAAATAAAATGCGTGGCGAGCGTTTTTCATCGCCTGAAGAGGCCGTTGAAGCATTTAAATCACTTATTTTGAAGGTACCTCGCTCAGAGTGGCAAAATTGTTTTGAAGATTGGTTTCGTCGGATGCAAAAGTGTATAGATTTTAAAGGAGAATATTTTGAGAAGCAATAAAGCGATTTACATAACGTAATTTGTGTTTTGTTTTACATTTTCCGCGAACTTTGGCAGTGCCCCTCGTATGAATATTGAACATACAGACAATGTAGAAAAAGTCCTTGGAATGTGGTGGTGTTTATCTAAAGATGTTTTAACATATTCGTTAAAATTTAATAAAGGAAATAAAGAAGTACTCAGTGGAGATCGAAGACCAACGAAACGAGAAGTTCTCCGAATATTAATGTCGATTTACGATCCACTTGGTTTTTTAACGCATTATTTGACCTACCTAAAAGTTTTGCTACAAGATATATGGCGAAGTAAAATAAGTTGGGATGAAGAAATAACCAATGAACAAAACGACAAATGGCTAATTTGGCAAAAGCAGTTACAAAAAATTGAACAAATACAAATACAACGATGTTATTTAAGAAATTTTGAAAACTGGAATGAAACTGACACCCAATTACATGTATTCGTTGATGCAAGTAAAGACGTTAGCGCTGCAGTAGCTGCCTAAGAATACAGAAAAATGAAAATGTCGAAAGCGTACTAGTTGAAATTAATATCAATACCGAAATTGGAATTAATTGCAGCCCTCATTGGTGCTAGATTTGCTAAAAATTTACAAGATTCATTCTCTATTAAAGTAAGTCAAACTGTTTTCTGGTCGGACTCTAAAACAGTATTAACTCGGATTCAGTCAGATGCTAAATCCATCAAAGGTCAATTTATAGCTTTTCGTGTAGCTGAAATTCAAGAATCTACAAATATAAACGATTGGAGGTACGTGCCATCGAAAATGAATATTGCTGACAAGGCTACGAAGTGGAATAAAAATACTTTACTTGACTCAAACGATAGTTGGTTTTGCGGACCAACATTTTTAGTAGAAGAAGAAAAATACTGGCCTCAAGGCGATCTAAACCTAAACGATTCACTCGATCAAACAAAGGAAGAACCTGTCCTTCTTGCTGTACATAAAGAATTTAAACCAATAATTCAAGCGGAATGTTTCTCTAAATGGGTCCGCATATTACGAACATTAGCGTATGTTTTTAGATATTTTAATATTTTAAAAGCAAAAATACAGAACATTAAATCTTTAAATGGCAATTTAAGATCAGAAGAACTATTGCACGCCGAAAATATTCTTTTTAAAACTGCACAAAGAGAAATGTATCAAAAAGAAATATCCGAATTACAGCAAGAAGAAAAATTAAATTCAAAAGTTTACAGAACAGTAAATAAATCAAGCTCTATTTACAAATTGTCACCATATTTAGATGAAAAAGGAATTTTACGCGTAAGAGGAAGAATCGATGCAGCTAACTGTAACCACGAAGATACCAAACGACCAATTATTCTACCAAGAGATAGTCGAGTCTTATTATTTTGAATTATCATGAAAGTGTCTACATCATAATCACGAAACAGTAATAAATGAAATACGTCAACGATTTATAATTCCAAAGTTACGACAGTTGCTGAAAAATATTACAAAGAGCTGTAATCGATGTAAAATAATGACAGCAAAACCATTTCCACCCGAAATGGCACCTTTACCTGTTGCACGATTGGCTGCCTACACCCTACCATTTACGTATGCAGGTGTTGATTATTTCGGTTCCATGAAAGTTGCAGTTGGACGCCGTATTGAAAAAAGATGGGGTTGTTAGTTTACCTGCCTAACTACGAGAGCTATTCATCTTGAAATTGCGCATAGTTTGGACAGCAATTCTTTTATATTAAGTTTTCGCAACTTTACCCAACGAAGAGGTGAACCACGAGAAATTTATTGCGATAATGGAACAAATTTTGTAAGTGCCGAACGAGAATTACAAGAAGAGCTTACAAAAATAAACTGTGAAGAAATTGAACTAAAATTGGTAAATAGAAATACGAAATTTATATTTAATCCTCCTGCATCTCCACATATGGGAGGAATCTGGGAACGTTTGATAAAGGCTGTAAAGAAAGCACTATATGCAATTAAACTTGAGAAGATTCCGACAGATCCAGTATTACGAAATTATTTAATGGAAATTGAAAATATTGTTAACTCATGACCATTGATTTATTTGCCACTAGATAGCGAAGAACCACTTTCTACGAGGATCATCTGGAAGTGAAAAACCTATTGGTTCTTTCAGCGATGATGCGAAAATTTTAAAAAATAACTGGTTAATGTCGCAACAATATTCAAAACGTTTCTGGATACGATGGCTCAGAGAGTATCTACCCACACTTACTCGCAAAACGAAATGGTATACACCTGTTGAACCATTAAAACTAGGTGACATTTTTATTATCGTAGACGAAAAACTTCCACGCAATACGTGGTTAAAAGGACGAGTCATAGAAGTAAGAACTGGATCTAACAACCAAGTCAGAAGCGCTGTAATACAGACGGCTACGGGAATTCTTACACGGCCTGCTGTAAAACTCGCAAAATTGGATGTTGAAGAAAAAAAAGTGAATCAATCCAACTGCGATTGATACACCAGGGGGAGAAATGTTAAAAATAAAATCAAAGTTACCTAACAAATATATTCTTAGATCGTAGTTACTTTGAATAAACGAAGGTAATGACAAAAATAACGAAAAGCAAAATAATTAAACGATAAAAACGATATAAAATACGATATAAACGACATAAAATATCAATTTGAGGAATTCACCGTAAGTAAATTAAATAAAAAATGCACGTGAACGTTTAATAAAGTATTTATTTATTAGGTAATTTTGAGCGTCGTCAAAATTCAATAATTATATTGTATTACTCTACTTTAACTTGAATAAAGATCACTGGACGATAGAGTGAAATATAGTTTTGGATTTGCTGCAAAAACGGTGTAATTTTAATAGTTAAAGTTAAAGAATGAATAAACATTTTATAACGTAGATTCAAAAGACCAAAGCACTTCTTCTATCATAGACATACAATTTTCAAATTATACCCATTGGTGAAAAGAGAGGAAACAACTCATTTGTCAGTGTAAAATGAAGAGTACAGTATCTCTACCAGGTGAAAACAGGGTAAACATTCTAAAATGGCTGTGTCGTGTCTTGAAGAAGTTGAAGTTGGTTAATATCTCATCCGCCATACGTATCTTACAACTACTGTACATGTTTAAATTAATTCAAAATACAAAATAATTTGTACATAATTAATTCGAATACATGTTAAAGAAAAATATTAAAAAGAAAACAAATAAAATTAAAAAATGTACAATCTTTAGCAACTGTTGGCGTAAAAACAGCGTTGCAAATTATTAAATACAGAACTCTAAATGGAAAGTTTAAAACGTATAATGATTTAAAAAAAATTCCTATGTGGGGAATTAATAAATTCAATAAATTTACGCTATCTAATCAATTACAAGATCAATTGCAGCAGGTCTATGTTCAAATTTTTATGTAATATACATATTAATATATTTTAGTGTAATGAGTAATATTTTTCAGTCGCCCCATAGCCGTCATCCTTTACCACACCATAACAATGGCCGGATGAAAGTGGTGAGAAAGTCAAATGACGGCCATGAAGACGACTAGTCGTTAGTTATAATAAGAGTGTGTGTATATGAATCACCATTCCATTTTGATTCATTTATAGAATATACTTTCAAATCCTTCATACGTATCTCACAACCATTTGAAGAATATTCAATCTTTGACAGCTGTGTAGGGTCACATTTATATATTAATTTTTTGAGAGACAATATTATCTACGAACTGAAGAGAACTTTTAAATATTGGAGGAAATTAAATGCAGACATAACATAAAAATGCAGATATAATAATCTAATATAGATCAACTCTCAAGTCTGTGTATATTTGAGGCAGATCCGAAAAGTTTTAAAAAATGTGCGAAGAATCATTTCATTCAGATTCATTTTTAGAATAACTTTTTGTTATAAACTCTACATTCAAACATCTACCGCGATCCCGGTATCCAGCCGTTGCGGACAGTGAAGGTTTTCCAGTTGGAGAAGCGCTTCAAATCCATGGAGAAACACGCCTGCTGTAAAGTGCGCCAGGACAGCTAAGAAGACCGGAGGGTTCCGGTTGAATATCGCCGCCCGACACACGGGGCGAACTACTTAGGACGCTAAACACAGCGGCCGGATGTAACTTCGAGAAATTTCGTTAAAATGTAATCAATGAAGCCAACGATGAGAGGTGAAACATGAATGTTTCCAAATTCTAGCCTACGCAGTTTCTCTGGAACGTTAAATTCATTGTGGGATATTTCCTCCAAGTTCCAGATCAAGTCAAATATGCTGTATGTAGCTGTAGAGTTTAGGTGTATTAAATATTTACATATTATATAAATTTTTATATTTGTTTTAAAAAAGTGTATGTAGAAATAAAATTAGTAAAATATTTTAAATTGCGTAGACCTAAATAGTTTTCAAATTATATTCCATTATACTTCCAGATAATGTAGATAAAAATTAACATAATGGAAACATGAACTTTTGCTTACAAAAAATACGGCCCCTAGACCAGTAACAAATTTGCAGTTTATTTAAATTTTATAGTATTAGTACGTGTTGTGTAAATAATAATATTTATATTTCTTTATATGTATTTTATTAATTGTTTTCACTCTGTATTTATATTGTAAGCTAACTGATACACTTTCAAACATTTGTTCGAACATAAAAAAAAAACCATGTACCTGTTAGTTCTGTGTAATAATATCTTTGTACGAAGGTTCTGTAAATATAATTAGGTGAATAATAATATAAACTTTTTGTTGAATGCTTTGTCGTGTCATGAAAACCTATTGACATAACCTATATAATTTAGTCATATGTCTCATCCCTCATTCATATCATGCAATCAACACTTTGAATTTTGGAATGGAATTTAAGACAAAACATTTTATTTGAAATTACTACAGTGTCGCTTATATTACGCAAACATTTATTTTCAGGGCATTCCAAGTCCTTTCCTACTATTACACTAAAATTTGTTTAGTGTAAGGAAACTATTCATTTGTACGGAGAAACGTCAAGTGTATGTTTTATCACATAAAAAGAGTGAAAATATTTCAAAAGGGCTGTGTCGCGTTATGAAGACTTATTGACATAATCTGTTATAATTCTTTTCATTTCTTGAATTGCTCTTTGCATTCGTCTGCTGTAAATGAAATAGCTTAATACATATGATATAACATCGTATATAATAAACTAACCTGTTGCATCTACGGACACGACTATTTCCCTCCATATATTCTCTTTCTTCATTATTTCTTTATAAGATTTATGTTTTTTATTATATAAACACTCGTAGGATCTTATTAAATTTATTAAAAGTTCTACGTTCATCATTTTGTATTTCTTTTTATCAGTTCACGTCAATCAATGATAATGCCAGATAATGCAATGGCGCCAATGCAGAAATACCTAAATTTGTTGTCCTAACGCATGCGCAATGTTCCTAAACATACGTAATTTTACGTAAAGTTGAACCGATTCCAACTTTACGTTTTTCTTACGGATGGTCTTATGTACCTACATAAACGTAAGAAATACATAACGGCATTGTGAACACGGCCATTGAAAACCATTAGCTCAACTTTACGTTTATGTATTTTCTTATGTAGTTCTTATGCTTATGCTCATTGTGAATTGGGACTTGGATTATAATTTCATCTCCATCAAAATCTGTCAAACGTCAATCGAACAAAAACAAAAATATAACGTAACTATAACGTTAAAATTAAATTTTTCAAACAAGTCTGAAAATATGAGTAGAAAAAGATACAATACTCGTTCCGGCGCATTGCGCAAGTAAAACTGAACATGTTTTCATTAGTTATTACAAAAATGTTTACAGCTGATAGTTGTTGTGAAAAATTGTTTTGTGTTTTCATTTAACTTGAAATCAATTTAATTTTAGCATCGACGTCGGATGTAGCACCGATGCGAGAACCGACGCCTGATTTAGCAGCGTCGCAGAATTTGGCCCAGGCGCAGAATTTGGCCCAGGCGCAGAATTTGGCCCAGACGCAGAATTTGGCCCAGGCGCAGAATTTGGCCCCAACCCCGGGTTTTGTTCCGACGCTGGATTTGCCACGCCGACAGTGGCATTTATATGTCATGTTATTTGGTACGATACAAAATAATTCACGTAAACCGACAAAAATAACGCTTATTTTTTTAGTGCTTCTGTGCGCGTTACTCTGGATGGCGAGGTCATACAAAGGTTGGTTGTTTTAACACTTTTACTCTCTTACTGCAAGCTAAAGTTCCACAACTATCTAAATAAACTTCGTTCAAATCTTAAGGCCTGTGTGATAGAAATCGGTCCGAGATCTCGGATATAGTTTTATATCATAAATAGTGAACTTGTATGACAACAGATGTCAGTTTAGTCGAATTTATGAAGTTAGCTTACTTAGATTATTGTTTTTATATTTACTTCAATATACATATCCTAATCAAACCGGATTCCACAAACTAAAAAAAATTGTTGTGGGCACCACAGTACCTCACGCCATAGATTTCTTATCAAACAATGCAGAAACACGCACCACCACTATCAAGAAACGCTCATCCCTTCAAAAAAATATGAAACATGTCAAAGAATGACATTTTTCAACCGTTGTTTTATTTTTTTCAAAAAACAAGTTAGCAAATTTAAACGAATATATCAGAATATAATTTTTCTTTAACGTGTTGTAATTTGTAAATTGTGACAGCGAGAGGAAAATGTTTCAAACAATAATTGTATATAATAATATTTGAAACATTATTCTAATAACAAAATTTTCATTAAACCATAATTTACTGAGAAATTTGAAAACAACTTGATAGGGCTTCATGTAAACTGTCACTTCCGATTATTGGATTATCACCAAAAACTAATCAGCTCTTCCAAAGGGCATCAAAATTTCAAGTTTAGTAGTTTTTGAGGAACCCTAACTCCAGACATCCACATAAAGACAGACAGACAGACATCATCAGCACAAAACGTGCTCATCCATTTAAAACTCACTTGCCGGCGCTGCAGAAATAGAGATGCAGGAGAGGAATCCGCTTACGACAAGTGGATAATGTTTTCTTCTGAAATATTTGAATAGGTCCGCCAGACAATAGAAGAAAGGTGTCTCCACCATGACATGAATTTCCCTAGGTGCCGCGGTGGCAGAGACGACAGACCAACCTGCAGATGTGGAGACAAGTGGATACAAGTTATCCAGATCCTTGCAGTTGCTAGACACGGAAAGCCTATCGTCACTCTGCAGATAGGAGGGAGACCAAAGCTGGTTTAATATAAGTTGCATATATAACAATTTTTCAATAGAGACATTTATTGTCATTAGAATGTTTTAGTTCTAAAGTTGGTATTTCTGCTAAAACTATGCTTGGCTCTATGTATGCACTACTTCAGTTTAATTATTAGTTTGCGAATACTGTTTTGTTTGTTTGTGTTTTGTATTGCGATATTTTATTTTAGATTTACAAGTACTTTGTAGTTATTTACCTAATTGTGTTTTTAGAAGACACAGTAGAAGGATTTAATTTCGTTTCTAACATGATTTGAAATGGGCAAAACAAAAGGAAAAGAAATAGAAATGGATGTGCTTCAAAAATTGGCAACATATGGTGCAATTCTAAGCATAATCGTAAAGCTCGTAAGGTGTTATCGTAAGACTCGTAACAGTTTACGAATCAAAGAGCAATTCTGTGCAAAACTATTGCTTACGATCACTCGTAAATATCTTACGATTTCTCGAAAATTTTACGTTGAGAGGGTAACTGGACGTAACATTACGGTTTTGATTTTTCTCTCTAATCATTGCTCAATTTTGTCAATAAAATGAATGAAAATATAAATATTTGGAATATTGCTCTCCTTCTTGTTGAATATAACAGGTAATGCATAACAAAAATATGTTAATTATACGTCAAGAATAATTACCTTATTACATATTTTAGAAATTACTTGCGTCTCTTGCACAGATAAAGATATAAAAGATTTGGTAAACCCATTTGACATTACTATTGCAAATTTCAAACAACTGTTTATATTGGATCAGTAATGGACAATCAATTTTATTTGTAATATAGAACCATTTTATAATCCATCAAATGTAAGAATTCCATTGCATATTATAGTATTCCATTTATATTTAAATATATCGGGTGATTAAATAAAATGGCATCAAATACTGCCAAGACAAATTTTTCGTATGTCATAATTGACAATGACACATGTCACCGATTGTAGACGATGGGGATGTAAATGAAGATCTTGTTTCATAATTCGCAGACAAGACTATTTTTCTTAAAATTTGTAATGAAAACTCATCACATGGTTGTATTTGATAAGTAAATAAATAAAAAATAACAACTGTCATATTCAATATTCAGATACTGTATTAGCAATGAAGTTAGACACTGACCGTAAAATGTAACGTTCGTCGATACAGTTTTCTGCACAGAATTGCATTTATCGTAAATCTGTAACTTGACTTGTTACGATTGTCTCGTACACTACGGTTTTACGGTTTTACGATTAAATATAAAAATTGCTTAGAATTGCACCAATAATGCCTCCGTGGAATGAATAGAGGGTAAAGGAGAAAATGTACATCCATCATCGTCAACAAATAGAAATCAAGCGAACATATATCTAAGTACTATTTCAGTGAATCCAGCAGCATCGTTCGTAACCGGAGGAGGCATTATAAGAGGTAGAAGACGCAGTAACGTTGTGAAACGTATAAACAAACTTTAAAAAAGCGCGAAGAGCACATACAGAGGCAAGCGGAAGAAAAGGCCAAAAAAAAAGCATTTTTGAAGCAAGCGTCCAAAAATCTCAACTGAGAATTTCTCAATATAGGTCTTGACTACCAGGGGTGTCATGAAACCTTTACATGACAGTGATACTGTAGACGATCATTAGATAACGGTTACCGTGAAAAAACTACGTTTTAAAAAAAAGCGGTAGAAAAAAAAAGAAGTTGATGATATGTATAAGTTCACATCACAGCCGTTGGTCAAAACTGTTTTCGAAGGCGGTCTGGCAACTTGTTTTGCTTGCGGTCAAACTTGATCAGGGAAACAGATACCATGGGTGCTGATTTTAATGGATAAACCTTTGAACATATAGGTACTACTAGACGCGTAAAGCCTATTGTCACTATATAGAAAATTTTGTAGCCGGCACTTAGGTGTGGTGGAAGGTAAGGAGGGACACCAGAGTAATATAAGTTGCATATATACCTATTTTTGAACAGTAACATTTATTGTCATTAGAATGTTTTAGTTCTAAAGTTGGTATTTCTTTCAAAACTATGCTTGACGCTATTTATACACTACTTCAGTTTAATTATTAGTTTGTGAATACTGTTTTGTTTGTTTGTGTTTCGTATTGCGGTATTTTATTTTGACTATATTTTACGTATTACAAGTACCTTATAGTTATTTACCTAATTGTGTTTTTAGAAGACTCAGTAGACAGATTTAATTTCGTTTCTAACATGATTGGAAATGGGCGAAACAAAAGGAAAGGAAATAGAAATGGATGTGCTTTTGTATTGCTGGTTGGTTAGTACTCATCACTGTGTTAGCATCCCACAGTATTTAAGATGTTTATTATTAATTATTGTTAAGGCAGTGGTAGTGCCGCGGAGTGCTAATATTGTTCTTATAGCGGCGCGGCGTTGTTTCGGAATTTTAAAATATATTTAGAAATATTATTAGTAATATTGGTTGGAAATTGAAATTTGGGAATCTTGAAATTCATAAAATAATTATGTAGGCCTTATGATTCCTTGGTATTATTTATTATAATAATAGTTGGCACTTTCATGCCCTAGTGTCGGAACATCGACGTAACAGAGTCAGTTGCCGTGTTAGCAACATGTTAATTTTACCGACGATTTTGGTTGATATTGTGAAGGAACATCGAAGATTCAAAATAACTTAAATATGTATCAACTTTAATTTAAATGTAACATATTAAGTACTTTTTATATATTTCATACTTTTGCTGATGATGTCCCGATACTAGGGTATGAAACGTCCAACTATTATTATAATAAATAATACCAAGGAATCATAAGGCCTACACAATTATTTCAATAGTAACATTGCTTACTTTTCTGACAGATAGAATTATACAAACATGAAATAATATTAAATGACAACAAGAAGCTAATTTGTATTTATTTACACTCTTATAAATAATAACTAATAGAAGCCGAGGTAGGGTATTATGTTTATAAAGATCTATTTGATAGTAAATAAACATGATACTATAACTTAATAAGATATGCTCACAAAAAATGTCAAATTCGTTTCTACTGCGCATGACGTCATCCTGTGACAACTCATGAGCCCTGCAATATAGATAGATACTTTTATCGTAGATGAGAAAGAGTGAGAATTAAATTACTCTTGTATGTTACATTACACCACTATTATTGCGCAAAAAAATGAATGAATGTTAATTGTTTCAGTTATAATTTTGGTTTATACGTTACTTAATATACTTGAACACAGCGTTTCGGCAAACTTAAAGTATACTATTTCAGCATTGAGGAATTGAATGAGAGTATGAACTTCGTATCAAATTAAAATATTTATTTTACGCTCTTATGAAAAATACAAATTATAGTAATGAAATTAATAAGAATAAATATATGTATATAAAGAAAATATTAATTTGTTATTTTTACCATTTTTCTCTTTTGAACATTCGTCTGTTCTTTAATCTTTTTGTTAAGACACCGCATTCAAAAATACATTTTACATTTAAAGAATAACTTTTTCACATCTTCGCTTAAATCCACATTACGAGCACAATATAAGTGTTGTTGAATATATTTTTTTACTAATTTTTAAATTATTTGCATTTAATTGTTCGAAAATTGAATCCAACTGCTTACATTTTAATACAAAATCTTCATTAGGTTTTAAAAATCACCCTCAGATATGGCTGGTACCACGAGCTGTTTTTGGGTGTTTCAAGAGCAGTGTTTTAAGCTCGGTTTTAGCGCTGTACAATGTACTAAAATTATTTTATAAAAAAATGCTGCAAATAAAAGTTGTAGTTAATACATTTCTCTGTACTTTCTATTTAAAGCATTTTTCTATAAAATAATTTTAGAGCATTGTACAGCGCTAAAACACTTTTCTTAAAACAATGCTCTTAAAACACCCAAAAACAGAGCTCGTAGTACCAACCATAGTTTACCCATGTGAATGCGGAATCATTAGCATCTGGAATATATCCAAAATTTTCAGTTTTACTTAAACGAAATGCTATAAAACCAGCTAAATTTCCCAGCCCGTCCCATTTCATTTCTGCTAAATCTTCAATAGCTTTTTCTTTTTCTTCTGCTGAATATTCAGATATGATTAAATTTGCAAACAATTGTATTGCATTATTGACATGTATCTTTTTTTTTGAGCTTATAAACAATAAATAATAAAGACGCGTCGGGAGCGCATCTAAAACAACGCTTGAATATATTCAATTTGAGGTTGATCAGACTGACTTGTCAAAGAACTACGTCACCGCCTAGCGAAATGGAGAGGGAAAGATGCGCGTGAGTTATAGTATCATGGTAAATAAATGAGAAAGAAGTTATTTCAATAGTTTTTTCTTTACAAATTAAACTCTATCTATTGTACAACAAATAGAAAGAACGAATTTTTTTTGAATTTTACATATAAATTAAAAAATAATAGGTACTATATGCTACTTAATTTTTATAAACCTCTTATTATTGAATAAAAACTTTGAAAATAACTACACCTAATTATTGAAAATATAGACATCCAGTTTGGTTGAAAAAATACGAATGTTTTTGTTGAATTTATTAAGTTTTATTG
This sequence comes from Poecilus cupreus, assembly GCA_963942605.1. Taxonomy (NCBI): domain Eukaryota; kingdom Metazoa; phylum Arthropoda; class Insecta; order Coleoptera; family Carabidae; genus Poecilus; species Poecilus cupreus. The sequence goes on from OZ012728.1 coordinate 3,636,742, forward strand.
AATAACTTTTATAGCGTCCAGATGCTTGGTATTGGGCTTCCAAAACTAAAGTACGCTAACTAGTGGTAGAAAGTTAAACTAACCATAAGGTACATAAATTTTATTGTATTTTGAAATTAATTGTAACCATTTTTTTTTAATTAATAATAATCGTAGTTATTTTAAGAGTATGCCAATGTAAGTTTGTTAAAGCCGAATTATTTAAATAAGATGAAAGGTTCATTTTATTTGTAGATTATATGTTAAGATTGAATTTTCTCCAGAAATGCTATAAAAACATGAAAATTTGCAGTGTGTATGGCAACAGTTCTGCTACCAATAAAAGCAAACTACCAATACTAATGCAAGCATTCGCCATCACATATCATACAAGATGAATTTGACATGTACCTTTTAGGAATTGTGATCAACGCCATCTCTTGATAATTTAGAAGCCCAATATACTGCAACAGCTTAGGTGGAGCCGGTGGAGCCCAAGTGTAATACGCGCTAAAAGTGGCGTGCGAAGATCTTTTGGCTCTGATCAGATGCCGTACCATAGAAGGCAGAAAATTATCGACAAGGAGCAAGCAAATGCAATCGCATAAAAGCACAATACCAGTGGCGTGCAGTCCATATGTGCAGGGTGTGCACTGCACACCCTGCGAATAATTTCTAAATTTATTACATTAAAATGTAAATTATTTAATTGATTTGATCGTAATATGATATAAAAAATATAAAAATAATGGTATAATTATAGAACACAAGCGCGTTTGATTGCATAGCAGGCTAGCAGTGCGGGTTGCACGTTCACGTGCAGGTCTCCAGGTTGCACTCCGCGCGCATGTTTTTACACAGGGTTCTATAGGGAATACAGCAGAACAGTGTGTTTGAGCGGACAGAGGCAAAATATTAGAAATACGTATCGCTCCATCGCAGTCTCCGGCGTGCAGGAATTTTTGTGCACGTATCGTCTTAAAATTACATTTGGTAGTGAATAGAAGAGTTTAGAAACAAAATTTAATTACTCAATTTATATTTTAGGTAACTATTTGGTGTATAATTTATATATTTAATTAATATTGTATTTTTGAAAATGTATAGAATGGAAATGGCAAGTAAATTGATAACTGCGGATTTCCTCAATAATCAAATTTCTAGAAGGGACACGACATCGAAAAATACGAATTAATAAACCAGCACCCAAAATAGTATTGTCAGAAAACATTAAAATTAAAGTTCAAATATGCGTGCGACATTTTCAAATATCAATATAAAAAAAATTTTAATGGATTGCCGACTGTTGCAAATAAAATAAATTGTATTGTTGGCCATGTTTGCTGTTTAATACAAACAAGAAAGATAAAAATAAGTTTAGGTAGTACAGGATACAGGGTTAGAAAAATTTAAATCATCTACATGAAATTTCAGGGAAACAAAAAAACCATTTTTTTTTCAAATTCTGCACACCCAACTCAAAAACGCACCGTACGCCACTGCACAATACAGGATCGTATCATGCGACGAGGAATACCACAAAAATTGGCAACCATAGAGGATAAAAGAGAAAATGTACATCCATCATCGTCAACAAATAAAAATCAAGTGAACATAAATCTAAGTACTTTTTCAGTGAATCCAGCAGCATCGCTTGTAAACGGAGGAGGCAGTATAAGAGGTACAGGGCGCAGTAACGTTGTGAAACAAATGAAAAACTGAAAAAAAATCGCGAAGAGCACATACAGAGACAAGCGGAAGAAAAGGCGAGAAAAGAAGCCTTTTTGCAGCAAGCGTCGAGAAATCCCAACTGAGAATTTCTCAATATAGAGGAGAGGCGGGTAATATGGAATACCATTTACACTTCTAAAAATATCTTTACTGGTTTTGAATAAAAATCCCCAAAATCATGATGAGTACATTCTATAACTAATTGTAATGTACTGTCACTTGTAAAAAAAATTTTATTTATTGCGTTGTTAAAAAAAAATGGTTTAAAAAGAAAGTGACAAATGGAGGGTAATATGAAATAGTCGGGTAATATGGAATAGGTGATTTAAACCCTTAAAAAAGTAATTAAGTTTGTACAAAACCAAAATTATTAAAACAAAATTACAACCATATGTTTAAAGTTATGTGTAAGTCTATTTACAAAAGTCACAGATATAATCTTCATTCTCTGCTCCGGTACAGTCTAGGTGAGCCCACTGAAAACAGCTGAATCACTGAATCCAAATTTCTTTAGTTGATGGCATGAAGTCCATTACAGAGGAGTATCAGGATGGAACGATTCATCGCTGCTAGCACTGGAGTTATCTCTAGTAGGTTTAGGTATATAAGGAATACCTAGTATTCCATAATAGCCGACACGCCATTTTGGAAAATAAACATTTAAACTGATTGACAAAACATTGTCAGCTAAAAAATGACCACAGTATAACAAACTACGATTCTTTTAGTGTACATTATGCTTAACATCAATGTTTAAACCACATGTGTACTAGTAGGTTAAAATGTTTGAAAACTTATCTGCACAAACTTTTGAAAATCACAAAACACATTTTGTCTTGTTGCGAGCGGTGCAACAACAATATGCGGTTAACTCTCACTGCCCTGCATAATGGGAGTCTTTTTTGAGTAGTTCATGGTATTCCCAAGAGATAACAGCACCAAATAGCGCCAAAACATCGGTATTCCATATTACCCGACTATTCCATAATACCCGCCCTTCCGCTAGGTCTTGATTACCAGGGTTGTCATTAAATTAAACCTTCACATGACAGTGACACTGTAGAGGATTATCAGATAATTGGTTGCGTGAAAGAACTACGTTTAAAAAATGGCGGTAGAAAAAAAAAAGAAGTTGACGTTATTACCGTTGCTTCTAATGACACAATAATCGTCCACCCAGAAACAAGGTCGTTCTACAATTTTTTAGATTCGACTACACGTTTAATGAAGGTTCGGAAAAAACTGTTAAATTTTGTTTATTAATTAACGATGTCTTTGACATAATAAACAGTGAAAATTGCATGTGCACCTAATACAGGATGTTTCAAGGATGATATCCCAACATGGGGATAGCGAGACCCGTAAAGATGCAAGGTTGGTTATATTAGACAAATGTTGTCCCATCAGTAGTCCTTTTTATTTTAGCTTAATTCTCCTTTTGTGATATTCCACAAATACATATATCTGTATTGGGGTTACCTGCTTACCATTGTGAACTGAATCCCATTGAACTGATATACGCGAAACTAAAAAGTAAAGTTACATTCAAAAAAACCACTTTTAAGTTAAAAGTCGTGAAACAATTTTCCCTACAAGCAGTTGACTATGTTACAAGTGCTGACTGGCAAAATTGTATGAGACACGTTGTTAAAGAAGAAGAAAAAATGTGTAATTTGAATGGAATGTTATTTATTAATTTTATTACTTATATACACTAAAAAGGCAAAGATAACTCATGCGGTCACTAGTCGAGTTACTGAGAAACGTAATTCAACTGAAATATATGCAACACGCTTTATACCAACTTTGGTAATACCATCCTACCCCACCAACCCGCTAAATCAACTGCTGGTTTCACTACAAATGGCTACGCGCTGGGTCTAGAGATGAATGGTCGAAGGGAATGCACTGGATTGCCAAAATAAAATTTATGCCTTAGTTGGAAATGATATTTTTATTTTAATATTATCGAAATATGTCATTAAACTTTGTTGTCTCAGCTAGATTTCTTTTAGAGATATAGTGACAAGGTATTTGACCAATAAGCCATAGTTCCGAATTTTGGAAAACGGGAAGCAACAAATACAAGTTGTGGGCCTTACAAAGCAAGTTGTACAAACGTGTAAAGAAGTATTAAAATTAATCCAACACAGAAAAAGTTAGCAAGAATATCTAGAACAACTTCTGCAAATTCGAATTCTTTTAAGTCACACGCTATTTTCCAAATCGTACCTACTAAGAAATCCGAGAGTGACAAAAATTCATGGAAAATTTTCATCAATAAATCTGGCGAGCAATGATTTGGGAGCCGATACTTCGTTCGTCAATCGACAAACAAGAATGGAAGGAGCGGAAATAAATAAATCATTGCTTGCCTTGAAGGAATGTGACATGTATTAGACTTAATATAAACCTAGAGAAACTAAATATTACCACACACACGATAGAAATTTTAAATCCAACGGTTGGTAACATTATTTTTGACACATACTGTTGCGCGCATAACTCACTTCTGGTGAATCAATAAATTGTTATAATTTAATAGACGTTAACAACCTACAAATATAAAAGTGGTGTCAGTGTGGGATTGATAAATAACGTCGCGAGATGAAATATAATGTGGACATGAAACATTTTTCAAATTAAATTGTGTTCTTGAAGAGGCAGAGTAAAGGATATCCTCCTGAGAAATCTAAAGTACTGACGAAAGATTGTTTTAATAACTTCTTTTGTTGTTAAAGGAAAGTTAAAATAAATAAATCATACTGTATAAAGTTAGATGGTATCTCTTTAGGTGGTCTCGGTAGTTGGACTATCTGGTGGCAGTGGATGAACTTGTTCACATGCTCACAAACAATGTTGAAGATTTATAAAGTTTATGCAAAATTTGTATACATGATACCAAAACTAAAAGTCAAGAACATTTGTAATTACTGAAGCAAATGGTGTTAGCGGGAATTAAGATGAAATTGTGAAAAAATATTCATGTTTTCGACCAAAACCAATTGATCTAATCGATTTTTCTTGAGGTGTAGTAATGGGAAATATATTAGACAACCTATTGAAGTTAATACATTTAGCATTATAAACGGAAAAATTGCATGGTTTTTTTTTAATTTGAAAAGCTCTTAGATATACTTAGGTCCCTGTTTTCGGCGATCTTCTACAACTTTACAAGCAAACTCTGGGGCTAATTTATTAACTCTAAAGCGCCACGTGGAGTGGAAATCATCTACCGTTGCGGAAGCATATGTCGAAGAGCCGTTAGATAATAAGAAAAAAATCTGCAAACATTGTTGGACAAGGTAGCTGAAATAATGGAATAGATGATATCATTTCGTGCCAATGTTCCAGTATTGTCTCTCCCAAAACACTGACCAGTGCCATCAGTGCCGATTTTAGAAGATACAAAGAAATTTAATAATTGCATTGTAAATATTTATAATAAGGGTTGGTAACACTGATTTGCCGAAGGTACCAAACTTTATAAATTTTGCTTTTTGAAATTTGTTAAAAATACAGAGCCACCTTTTAAAACTCTAAGATAAACGTTTTGTGCATAATAATAAACATTGCATACTTCTTATCTACCAAGATACTTACATAGAAGGGTGATACTATACAAACACGTTTTCTTCAGAGACATAACCTCCTATTCAACCGAAAAATGAACAATTCAATAACTTAACACAATATTAAGTAAATTGAGTACAATGTAAGGTGATATATCATCAATTAAGTTAGAAATGAATGGAATAAAAACACAGAAAATAACCATGATGTTCAAATCAAAAGAATGACAAATGCAGTTACCTAAATAAAGCAAGAAAATAGTAGATTAAAGAGAAGAATTTAATCATAATCGATCTCAAAGACACTGAGAAGAGTACAGGTGAATTAGAGAAAACAATAATAGAACTGTTCTAGATCAAATAACGTTAAGGGTAGATGAAATGATATTAAAAAAATGTTTCGCATTGGAAACAATGTCAATGATAAAAGACCAGTGCTCGTTTATTTGGTCTCAATCAAAACCAAGAACAAATTATGTTAAAATAAAACAATGCTGAAAGGTACAGGAATATATATCAATGAACGCCTCTCTTACACAGAACGATGGAAACGAAGAAAAAGTAATAAGAGGCAAAGTAAGCCATCCAGTGAATCTTCATCGGGAATAAAGCAAACTTCAAAATATTTCAAATCTAAAGAAGACACAACTTCAACAAAATATTTAGAAAATATGTCTGGGGAAGGGAATTTTTTAGACAGTCAACCTGGTTAAGCAATACAGTGATGAACCGAGGGTTACGGCAAGAAAAAAAAATTCAAATAAGGAAAATAGTTATAAAGATAAAAATAAGTTTCCATGCAAAAGTATTCAAATGAATGATGCAAATTTAGAAATCTTATTTTCGTATATACAATTTATTTAATTTAGATTTAGCTGAAGTAAACACAAACAGTTTAAATCAAATTAACATTCTGTGTTTTGTTGAAACTATGAGCATGAAAAATAACCTTACTTTACCGCATTATCTTCCAGCTGTCAAATATGAAGCTTGTATGAGTATAGCAACGCGAGAATTAGAGTGTGGCCGTCCCTCTGGTGGCATTGCTTGTTTGATGAAAAATAACTTATTTAATACACTTAATATTATTGAAAAATCCAACATTTGGCTAATAATTGATTTTATAAATAATAATTAAAAATTTATTCTATGTACTGTAAATTTGAAACCTAGTTTGGAAGACAGGTTTTGCGTTCAGATGCTTACCGAAACCCTGGAAGAAGTGCGCCAGCGATTTCATGATGGCAATATTATAATATTTGGTGATTTCAATTCAAAAATTGGTACTCTCAATAAAATTGAAGAAAATATACTGAATAACTCAAACATCTGTAAACACAAAAACCCAGAAAGAGTAGATACAAATAATGGAAGTACACTTTTGGTTACGGAAATCGAAGGTATTGGTGTCAATGTTCTGAATGGAAGAATTAGACCATTATGAAGGTAAATGCACTTTTATTAATCATTTAGATAGATTTAGTATGGAGACATTGAATATAATAAAAATAAAAAAATTAACGTTATACCGACATTAAACTCATCTGGTCATAGTGTGATTTGTGCCACATTAAGGGTACGTTCCACTTGGCGCCAACAATGCTTGCAACGCTCGCAAAGCCGCGGTCGCTTTTTTGCGCCCCAATACGTCATTGATGACGTCACTAACAACGACCGCTTAGCGACCGCCACGCTCATCCCAACAGGTGGGTCTGTGCGGTCGTTTAGCATTTTTGCGCGCCAATGTTTAAATCTTTTATATATATTCATTGAGGAAAGTAGACTGCGTATGGAAAAATAACATTTTATAGATTAAAAAATTCTGATATATTATAAATATTATTCTGCAAAAGGAGCAACTTCATATTCCTTTTAAAAATGTTAATATTTTAAGCTGATTTGATAGTCAACGGGATCTTATTTTATAAAACGGCGAAATTTTTCAGGTGAATATTTAACAATATTTAGTTATAAATATAAAACTCATGTTTATGCCTTGTGTTATGAATTATGATCATATTTATCCATAACTAAGGAAAAGGAAGTATACGAAGTTTGAAAGATATAAATGTCCGTTTATGTTAAATGATTAATTTTTTAAAGATCTCTGCAAGGTGCGTTGTATTTAGCTCCTGCCATCCTGCCAAATATCGAACAATTCTCTTTTGGCGTATAAAAACATTCTGATTAGCATAGGAAGAACAGCCGCAAAGTAACAGAAATAACAGAAGCAATCATCTTTTATTCACAGCGCTCACAACGTTCACAAGTACGTTCCACTTATGTCTACGCCCGCGACGTTTCCAAACAAGTGGAACGAGAAAATACGTGGTCGTGGTCGCGAGCATTGTGGACGCCAAGTGGAACGTACCCTAAATAATCAAACAAATGCTGTAGTTTACAAACCATACAAAATTTAAAACTGTTTTTAAATTAATTTCGATTTTAAACTTAAGTTACAAAATTCAAATAGTCTTTATTTACACAGCTCAAACGTAGATGATCTTAACAATAATATAATCTGTACTATAAAAGAAATAGCCACACAAACGGGAATGCTGACTGTTTAAAAATGCGTTAGTGAAGTAGTAACATAGAAATGGAAAATGCAAAATTATGAAGACTAAACGTTCTTACATCGATTTTACATTGTCAAATCATGAAAATAATGAAGCAGAAAATTTTGAAAGTAATGAAGAATCAACACTATTTCGACGTACATTGAAGAAATAGATCTTATTGAAGATGAGCAAGAAGACAGAAATGTCGTCGAGGATGATGTAGCTTGTCGTCCATCCAGAGGTCGCGGTCGACCTAAAATCATTAGAACAGGCTCACGAGGAGACCAGTAAAACAGTATCGAACCGTATCGAATCAAACAGAATCGACGCAACAGGCCGAGCAAGCGTTTCTTTCAGAAATCCCTATGAAAGAAGCAATGCATGGTTCTGACGCGGAAGACTGGCATCTAGCTATTGCAGACGAGATGAAGTCAGTGATCAAGACTGAGACCTGGATACAAAGAACAGAAAGTAATTGGGAGCAGATTTATTCTAAAGAAGAAATTCTAATCTGTCAACAACCAGATCTTCATTTCACTGCAACATTTGTGCCGGATGCTCGTTTTAGATCTATTCGTCTCGTGACTTCTCTCGCAGCTCGACACGGAATGCAAATTAGACAATTCGACGTAGCAACAGCCTACCTGAACGGAGATAATAATAATAATAATAATGCTTTATTATTCAACAGGACAAGCCCAATTACAGAATAATATATAAGTGAAATAGAGAAGTTACATATATATATATATATATATATATATATATATATATATATATATATATATATATATATATATATATATATATACACACATATATTTAATGCTAAATTAATAAATTTAATTTATTTTTGAAGTCATTAAGACTATCAGCAAAATCTAGCTCAGTACAAACTGTATTATACAAACGGCACATACTATTTACAGGAGAGTTATAATGGTAAGCAGTACGAGAAAAATTACAGACAAAAGTTTTATCGCCTCTAGTGTTACATAAATTCACATAAAAATTAAGTTTTTCTAGTAAATGGAAATCATCAATATAATTATTTACAATTTTGTATAAAAATAAGATTTGATTTTTAGAACGACGATCACATAAAGGTTCAAGATTAAATTCAGATAACAAAATTTCATAACTGCAGCTTGGCCAGCAATTTCAGAGCCATAATTAATTTTACTTAAAATTAAAGATTGAAAAAGTGATCTGAGGCACATGATATTCCTGAAATCGAGAGTGCAGCGCAAAATGAAGCCTAGGATTTTGTAGCATGAATTTATCAACCCTTCAATATGAAATGTCAAAAGCAATTTTGAATCAAGTAAAAGACCTAAATCCTTTATTTTATCAACGCGCTCCAACGTAACATTATTCATTGTATAATTGTAGGTCACAGGAGAATTTATTCTGCAAAAGCTTATAATGTTACATTTATTTATATTAAATTGAAGGCGATTAACAACTGACCAGTTATAAATCGAGTTCAAATCATGTTGTAATAAGTTGCAATCGTGAACATCATGAATAATGCGAAATAACTTAAAATCGTCGGCATACATGAGACAATTTGAAAATAGTATGACATTTGTTATGTCATTTACAAATAATAGGAATAACAAAGGCCCAAGAATTGAACCTTGTGGCACACCAGAGTAAGCCACAAATTCAGCAGAAAAATAACCATTACAATAAACATATTGAACTCTATCACAAAGGTATGATTCACACAATTTGCAAAGCATATCAGAGAAGCCAATTTCTTTCAACTTAAATAGTAAAATTTGATGGTTGACAGAGTCGAAAGCTTTGGAAAAATCTGTATAAATTACGTCAACCATCGTTTTTTGATCGAAAGCATCGTAAATAAATTGAGTGAAGTTGGTTAAGTTCGAAATAGTAGACCTACGATTCACAAAACCATGTTGAACAGGATTTATATACAATTTAGTTTGATTTTGTAATTGAGTGAATAACATTGATTCAAAAATTTTAGCCGCGGAGTTCAAGCATGATATAGGCCTATAATTTTTAATTTGTGATCTATTTCCTGATTTGAACAATGGAAAAATTTTAGCATATTTCCACTTATCTGGAAACATTGCAGAATTTAAGCTTAAATTACAAGTCATTTGTATGGGGTAACAAAGTATATTGTAACATCCTTTGTAAATGTAAATTGGTATGTTATCTGGTCCGCAAGATTTAGTATTTTTCAGAGTTTTTATAGCCTCAATGACATCGTTTATTGAAAATGTAAGTATATCGACAATATTACAAGGCTGAGAGTTAATACTAATTTCAGACAAGTCATTAATGTTATCATGCTGACGATATACACTTTTGAAAAAATTTGAAAAACCTTCGGCTATCTCTGGACCAGACTCTAGACAGTTATCATTCTGATACATAGTAGATGGAATTTTATTGCTTTGTTTTTCTTATTTATATAATCCCAAAAGCATTTTGGGTCATTTACAATATCGTCTTGTATATTATTAATATAATTATTATAAGCATTCTTTATTAATAGTTTTACATGTGTTCTTAGAGTTTTATACATATTTCGGTGATAATTGTATATTTTCAACATTTTTCTATGGTATTCTTTCTTTTTCAAATTAGATTTAATTTCAGGAGTAAACCAAAATGGAAATTTGCTAGAGCGTTTAATTTTTTTTGGTATACATAAATCGAAAGCACTGTATAATAACGAGTAAAATTTATCTACTGCAACATTTACATCACTACAGGATTCTAACCATTGCCAATCAATTTCACTAATTAAACTGTATAATAGTACAAAATCACCTCGACTGAAATCATAAAAAGATTGAGGTTTAATATGGAGATTTAACTGAGAACTGTTTGACAAAACACATTCAATATTTAAAACAGGATGATGTTGATCTTCAGCTAGTATGTTGCTGGTGGTCCTTTCAACGGAACAGTTCAAATTTGAAAGTACAATGTCTAAAATATTATTATTGAAATTTGATATGTAATTGTATTGTGTCACATTTAAGAGATTAGCAAAATTTATATAACGATTAATATATATATCCGAAACATTGTCAGTGTAAGTGCGATTCAAATTTGTGAGATTAAAGTCACCAAGAATTATAATGTTCGAATGAAAAATAAATTGTAGAGAACTTATACTATCATAAAATGCGCAATATTCCAGAAAACTTGTATTTGGTGGTATGTAGACAGCCATAACGTATAAAGAATTAGTTAGATTAGAGTTTAACTTCACACAAACACAGTCAATGTTAATGAAATCACAGCTGAGTTCAATGAGTTGTGGATTTAGAAGGTCGTTTACCGCAATCAGCACTCCTCCGCCACGACTTTTTCCAGTACTGACGCGGTTTCGGTCATCCCGAAAGACACTGTAGCGCATATCGATAAGTTCGTTATCAGAGATATTCTCCGTGAGCCAGGTCTCACTAAACACAAGGACGTCGAAGTCTGTGGCTAACACATTCAGATAAAGTTCTGTCAACTTTGTATTAAGCCCGCGCACATTTTGATAGTATAAACTGATGTTACTTGAACAGTGATTAATTACTTTTTTGACACTATAATGCGAGGTACGCCGTTGACATATTTGATTATTAAATTATCTTCCCCGTCATTTTTGCGTCTTTCAAGTTCTCTTTTTAGTTCGATAAAATATGTTCTTTGTTGCACCGTTTTATCACTGGACAGCTTGACTTCTTTAAATTTACTTTGTTTCAGTTTCCCAGAATTTTTTAATATATTTTTAACATCGATTGAGCTTTTAAGTATAACTTTTACAGGTCTTGGAGATTGATTGTCAGAAGTTCTTTTTCCTAAGCGAAGAGTTTTCAAATCCGAAGGAGATATAGTTCTTGGAACGATACAATTGAATAACTCATTGATAACAGAGGAGTCATCGGTTGAATGTATCTCTGGCAGATTGTAAACGATTAAATTATTTTGTCTCACATTACGATCTTGGATTTCGGCAATTATATTCATTATACAAATGGCTGCCATAACCAATGTGAACAAAAATGTATGCAACGTGCAACACACCATTCTAATGCCCCCTCTTGCCGCGCACCTGTCTCGACCAAGCCATCCGGCTTCACAACAAACAGCGCCATACTTTGTCTACTGCTAGGGGCTTCGCCCCCTTGGCCCCTGCCGGGGGCTTCTTTTCCTTTTTACTTTTTTTCTTTACGGGGGGCCAATTAAAAATAAAAACATGTACAAAAATCTTCATTGTTGAGTTTGTTTACGTATCAACGTAAACAGTTTTCCAACATGCGTCCCGGGAAGCGATTTGTCGTAACTGTAAGCTTGAAAAATACATACGATGAGTGTAGAAGTGATTTTGTGGAAAATGTGAAAGCGTTCAGTGCGGTGGTATGTTATTGTGCTGCGTTGGAGAAGAGCACAGTTAGTGTAAATGTAGATTGGCATTTGCACACATTTATCGAGTTTGAAGACAACGTATACATCGATGATTTACGACAATATCTGGTGGCCGTCTACAATGATTTGAATTTGGATATTCAATCATGTAGAAGTAAGAAAAGTACATAAAAATATATAACGAAGGAAGACAGAACACCTTATTTCAATTGCAAAACCAGCGACCTACATTTTAATTTTCGGGCTTACAATTGGGCTCGCCAGACCAGCGAGTTTCAATTTAGCGATCCATTTGTAATGGAACATCGCCATACGTATAAATTTCTAAAGGCACTACATGCAGAAATACAAACAAAGAAATTGAGCCCTTTTACGCCTTTCAAACCAGTGGATTATTGGTACATAAATTGGAGCACTAAAGTCATTTTATGGTGGAACAAAAATATCCAAGAATCTCGTCAAATTAAAGAAAAGCAACTGTACATTTTCGGCACAACAAATATGGGGAAAAGCACTTTGGTAGAAAATTTAATCGGGCGTCAAAATTAACATTTCATATTTTATCCGGGCGTGGGACATTTCTTTATGCAAGGATTTAACGAACATTTACACAAAATTATCATTTTAGAAATGTTTGAATTAAGCCACTATTACACGCCATATTTGAAACGAATATTGGAGGGAAGACCTTATGCGTATCCTGTGAAATGTGGTTCAGATAAAATTATTGCATGGAAAGGAATGTTAATTTTTATTAGCAACACATACAAGATACAACATCCTGCATTGCAACGGCGTCTACATGTGGTACGAGCAACATCACCATATTGGATTGGTCCAAAGGAACCAGTACCAAAACAAGAAGATGACGATGACGACGACGACGGAAATTTCGCATGTGTTAGACTGAAGAAAAACTTCAAGTTCTTCTATTTAATTGCGAATACACTGAATGTTGAGATGCATTATTCGTAGTCGAGTTGGTTCTAGAGGTTCCTGGGTTCGATGAACGACAAAACTTAAATTTAAATTTAAAATAGAGAAGCGTGCCTGAACCTTCGCTCAATGCACTATTAAAACAAAGCGAAAGAAGAATCCTGGAAGCAATACATGTCCAATATAAATACTAACACCCCACCCAAAGAAGTTCGCAATCAAATAAGAAAAATATAAGGAACATCGACGCTAAAAATGAACCAAACATTAACCAACACCCAAGAAATCTGTAATGAATTAGCGAATACATTTAAACAAAACTTCTCTAATAACAATTATAAACCACAATTTCTGGAAACATAGTAAACTGTAATAAACCCATAAATAATAAAGTACACACTCTCCGAATTACAATATGCGCTAAACACAACTAAACTTAACACTAGTCCAGGACCGGACCACATATCTCCAGAACTAATAAAATATAATAAACATATGTAACCACAAATTGCCAAAACACAAATTCTCGACAAAATTATTAGCTAGTTAAAGTTATCCTGATACCAATACGTAAACCAAACAAAGAGAAAACAAATGCCCAAAACCAATAGCACTGGCCAATATAATGTGCAAATTAATGGAAAAAAATAAAAGGTTTCTTTGGTTCCTGGACAACAACAATTTAATAACTAAATACCAAAATGGATTCAGAAATTCAAGATCGACAATAGATCCACTTCTATCACTAACAACAGAAATAAACGCAGCCTTCGCTAATAAACAACACTTAATAGCAGTATCGTTTGACTTACAAAAAGCATTCGATACAACCTGAAAACACAATATTTTCTCCGCACTCCAAGAATATAAAATAAAAGGAATCACTTTATTTTGTAAAAAATTTCTTATCAAACAGAAAATTCAGAGAACGACATAATAGAAAGATTTCGGTACCAAAAACACAAGAAAACGGTATTCCACAGGGCTGAATAATTAGCCCTACACTTTTCGTAATTGCTATGAACAAAATCAGCCAATACATACAAATAGACGTGAAGCACTCAATCTTCGCGGACGACCTCATAACAGGTTTTACCTTCATAACCTCAAAAACAAATCCATTCATTTCTGCAAAATAAGGAAGGACCAATTTTACATCCCAAACCTAACACTAAACAGAAAAACCATAACATATGAAAACACAATAAAATAAATTTAACGTGGAAGAACCATATAGAGAACCTAAAAACAGACTGATACCAAAAACTAAACCTACTAAAACTATTATCAAACAAGGACTGGGGAGCAGACAACGAAACATTAATGACGATATACAAAGTATTAATCAGATCCAAAATCGAATATGGCAGCATAATATTATATTATAGCGAAACCATACCTGTTCAAAAAAATTGAAACCATCCTAAACATGGCACTAGGCACCATAGGATAAGCACAAAGAACTAGTCCTATACTTAACATTCAAGCAGAAACAGGAGAACCACCCTAAGTATCCGCAGAGACCAACTACTATTAATATACATAACAAAATTAGCTACAAATACAAAAAATCCCACATACAACAATATCTTCAACAACAGAGACAATAAAATATACATAAAAAATGAAAATAATATGCACCAATACATAAAACGAAGAATGCAAAAGTACAACATAACCCTCCCCATAATTCAGAAAATAAGAATCAGCCAGCATGAACCATGGACCTTAAAACAACCAAACTTTGGCTTAAAACTAAATTACAACCTATATGACGACCTGAAAAATTTCTGTTTTAGAGAACACGGCAGTATTGCAAGGGTTGGAGCTTTTATAAAATGTTGTGTGAAATCAAATATGTATTCATTTAAATAAGTTAGCAAAATCTTACACAAATATTGCAGCGTATTCTGAAAACAGTTTCGGATAATAATAATCAAGTACAACAACAGTTGGCGGGTATACAAGAGTTAATTCCCAACACATTAACCGAAGATCTGGATAAATGTATATGCAAAGGTTGGTTGTTTTAACACTTTTACTCTCTTACTGCAAGCTAAAGTTCCACATCTTTGTAAAAACTTCAATATGTTGTAGATCTTGTTCACCGGACCTACAATATGTAAAATGTAAAGACAGTTGTTTTGTAAAAGTATTTAAAACTCACCTGTAATGTATAAAATAACTATTGTTTACTGTAATTTACTATAATTTTATGTCCAAAGTTTATTTACGAATGTGACTGACATAAGTTTGACAGCGTTTAAAATGACACATAAACGTCAAAACACTGTATTTTTAATGTAAACAAAAACAGTTTGTGAACAATGAAGTATTGTTGTTGCTCAATAAGCTGATTAGTTTACATTCTGGGTGGGGTTGGGCTTCTGAGTATAAATAACGGCACTCAGCCGTCGGAGAGACAGGCCCGTGGTGAGATCAGTCCCATGGGCTGACAGGGGAATGTCTTCAAAACCCGAATACGCAAAAATAGAATAAAATGTAACCGAATACGCATACACAGAATATGCAAAAACCGAAAGGTTACAGAATGGCACGAAATATTCATAAACAGAATGGAATGTAACAGAATATGCATTTCCCGAAAAAGTCTACTTTAGACACTCACCGCTAGATGTTGGTATGAAATTGGTTAGGTACATTCACTAATAGATGTCTTTTATTATGTCGATAAATCAGTGACGTACCTACGTTTTGAATTGTCAAACTGACAGCTAAATTAAATAAAACCAATAATTAGTTTTATAATTCAGTAAACTGTATGTAAAATCCATTGATGAACTAGCATTTTTGTGAGCACATTTACGTTCTATCAAATTAGAAAAACATTTAATTTGGTACTTTAGTTCTGATTTACGTACGAATGCATTAGGATATCGAGAACCGTAAGAGATACGAGTTGGTTAAATTAGACGAAAGTTGCCTGATTAGTAGGGTAGGCTGAATATGTATTTCATTTTCAAATTGAATGCATAGGTCACTAGATATTGGCTAAAATGTAAATTTAGCGATTTCCTTTTTTTGCTAATAACTTTTATGACATAATAGGAGATTCTTGTTTGGACTTTCTTATGACACATTTTAATGGTGAATTTACCGAAGTATTCAAAAAAAAAATTATATCTAAACATTTACGAGTTACTGATGGTATCAACATTAATTTTTTATATGGAGGTCATAGTAAGCCATGACATTTTTGAATACTTATTTTTTTGCTTTATATCTATTTAAAACAGTAACAATATATTTCTATAATTAATAGAAAAATTAACGAAATTTGTTTTTTTACGAAATTAGTTTTTTTTATAATAAAATTGAATTTAAAAAAGTTAATCATAGGCTGATATGGAAGAAAATAACAATTTCAGACTATTTAAAAATAATTTACGAAAACTTGGCTATCAATATTCTATTAATTGGCCATTTCGATTCAAGCACTTCTGCGCCTTTCATTGTTTTTTCTATAACTTACCTAACATATTTGGATTATTCTGATTTCGAATTCTTACTGTGGCATTTCGTAGTACATTTTCATTTTAATATTCCAGAATAAAGATTTTATTTTCTCAGTAACTCTATAAAAAAATCTAATTGTGTTAAATCCCTATCTATTGTCTTCCAAATCGAACAATTAATTACTGTACTATGACTTGTGAATTGTGAGCAGAAGCTCCGCCCTACCGAAACCACATATTTTGTACTTGACGAATTGGCAATGTATTTAAAATATCTGCAATATAATTTTGTTACATACTTAAATATCTAGGGCTATTTAAATTTTCGTTAATTATGATTGGGTGAATTAGTGGAATTCTTAGTATACCACACCAAACAACGAAACTAAATTTAACTCGATATCGAGATTCTATTATTTATGATTAAATTCACTTTTTTTATTTCAATTTTATTATAAGTAACAAATTACGTTAATTTTTCAATTAATTATAAAAATTTATTATTACTGTTTTATATCGTTGTAAAGCAAAAAAAATCTCTTTTCAAAATTTCATGGCTTACTAAGCCATCCATATGAAAAATAAAAGTTGATACCAGTAACTCGTAAATGTTTAGATGTAAATTTTTTTTTAAATACTACGGTAAATTCACCATTAAAAAGTGTCACAAGAAAGTGCAAACAAGAATCTCGTATTATGTCATATAACAAAGTTATTAGCAAAAAAAAAAAAATCGCTAAATTTACATTTTAGCCAATATCTAGTGATCTATGCATTCAATTGGAAAAACAAATACATGTTCAGACTACCCTACTAATCAGGCAACTTTCGTCTGATTTAACCAACATTTAATTTGGTAGTTTAGTTCTGTTTTACCTTCAAATATATATAGGTTAATAATGTCTCATTGTTTTTAGATATACAGTTGTCACTATTAGTGTGGTGATCTATAACTTTGTGCTTGTCAACATATCATGTCATAAATAAATAGATGATTTTATGTAAACATACGTTTTTTTGATTTTTGTGAAATAATCTATATATCAATTACATAATTATTTAAAAATATATCAATTGTAAAATTGAATAGTTTTTCGGATTATTACTTTTTAGATATTCTAAGTAAGAAAGTCGTATCAAAATGTAATTTTTATTATATTACAAATATTAACAATAATTAATAATTCGTTATAAGAACTATGTTGATATTGTTGATTTATATAAATCATTCGATAATTTTAAATTATAGGAAATTTGAAGTTTATATACGAAAAGGTAAGGAAAGGTCGAAGAATAAACTAAATAAACTATGAATTTATCATTGACAATATACAAAATTCCTTAAATCCATTTGAGAGAATAAAGTAAAAGGGATGAATGAATGAAATAATTATTTCTATTTGATAATACGGGCTTAAGATTGCTCAACATGAACATGACTTTTTTGAAACAATATATTATTATTATAATAAATGAAACATATAATGTTTTATACCTATATTTGTAGATAAAAGTCCAAAGTTTTGTAATAAATTTTAAAAAGATAATTTTGTTTACAAATTATATATGAACATAATTTTCACAGTAGTAAAATTTATGTCACATGTTCCCATAATCGACTATAGTAATGCAAATAATTTGTATATTAATAAATATGATCGTCTATAACATACTAAGGTTATTTTTCATTTGAATTTACAGTTTATGAGAAACACATAAAAATATACCAAAAAGTGTGTTTTTTGATATATTTTTATTTGTTTCTCAAAAACTGTAAATTCAAATTGAAAATAAACTTAGTATGTTATAGATGACCATATTTAAAAATATATGAATTATTTTCATTACTGTAATCGTTCATGGGAATGAGAAACAGAGTATCATAGTTCTGAATTTTTGACCAACTAGACTTCAACAAATATTTTATTATAGTTTAATGCTATAGCTATCATTTTCATCCACATATATAAATACTAGAATGTTCAAAGACCTCACTGTAACAATTTTTTTGTTTTTCGATAAGAATAATTGTAAGAAATAATTTATTCAAATTTGAATTTGCAAAACTAAATTCATGGGAGTGAACGAACCCAGCCTGTGAAATATACTTCATCTGATATTGCAATGTCCAAATCACTGTAAAAAAATTCATGAAATTTTGGCGGATGGAGGTTGTTGGACCATAAAGAACATAAAAATAAATGAAGAATTCAGAATTTGCTATTTTTTTTTTAAATAAAGGATTCGTTTTTTGACGCGTATGTTTGACCTTAAGACAAACTGTTGTTATACGTTTTATTTATATCAATTCAAAATACTATGTAATATGAAAGAAGTGCTGAAAAATATTAAAGAAATTGTGACAAAAGCAAAAGAACCTCTTTTGACGGTAAAATCGAAAGATTTATATCAGCATGGTTCTTATAATGAATTATTAATTATTGTTAATATTTGTAATATAATAAAAATTACATTTTGATTCGACTTTCTTACTTAGATCTAAAAAGTTATTATCCAAAAAATTGGGTGTTTTCGAACGCTGTAAATTTCAATAAATTCTATTCAATTTTATAATTGATACATTTTTAAATAATTATATAATTGATATATAGATTATTTTACAAAAATCAGAAAAATGTATGTTTATATAAAATCAGCTATTTATTAAGACATGGTATGCTGACAAGCACGAAGTTATAGATCACCACACTAATAGTGACAACTGTATATCTAAAAACAATGAGACATTATTAATTTATATATTTGAAGGTAAATCAGAACTAATCCATCATTAAATGTTTTTCTAATTTGCTACAACGTAAATATGCTCACAAAAATGCTAGTTTATCAATGGTTTTTACATACAGTTTACTGAATTATAAAAATAATTATTGGTTTTATTTAATTTAGCTGTCATTTTGACAATTCAAAACGTACGTCACTGATTTATCGACATATTAATAAAAGACATCTATTAGTTAATGTATCTAACTAATTTCATACCAACATCTAGCGGTGAGTGTCTAAAGTAGACATTTACGGGAAATGCATATTCTGTTACATTCCATTCTGTTTTTGAATATTTCGTGCCATTCTGTAACCTTTCGGTTTTTGCATATTCTGTGCATGCGTATTCGGTTACATTTCATTCTGTTTTTGCGTATTCGGGTTTTGCCCGTACACCCGGCTGACAGCAGTATAGGATTTCTTATGATAGAAGTTTTTGATTACTGCGGGTGCACTAAACATAGATGGAAATGCTGTAGCGATGGTTAATAACTAAACTGGTAGGCGGCCGCACAAACAGTTGATTTGAAATTTCAAACTGACGTTTGAAACATTGAAACCGTTACCGTTACTTTGTGTTTTGTGCAGAGACAAATATCTAAAGTTTTGTGTTTAGTTAGTGAAGTGATTCAATTTACTTGAAAGGTAAGCATTTTTATTTTTTTACTTTCTTTGTTATTATCTAAAATATTGTTAGAGTATTTACATGTTCCCTCAAAGTTTTATTTAAATTTGAACTTTCGATTGGTTTGTATATTTTTAAACAGTTTAACAATTTATTTTCACCGATTCAACAATATACGCTGTTCATATAATCTAATAAAATGATCGTTATTTTAATATAATAAATTTGTTTCAGAACATGAAGACCAAAAGGTGCATTGTTCCAAGCTGCAGAACGGATAGTGTGGGTCATCCCGACATTTCCTTGTTCTGCTTACCAAAAAACCCAAGTTTAGTTCTTTCCTACATGCATTAAATTTTTTAATGTCTCCATCCGTAGCTCCAGTTCCTGTTACACCTACCCCATCTAACCAACATTTCCTTGTTCCATCTTCCCTTGCCCCGCAATCCACGAATAGTATGTACGAATTGGTACAAAACGTTCGACTGAACACAACGGCGTACATAGCTGGTTTTATTGGACGAAAGGTATTAAAGCGTGACTGTCAAATATGTGTTGAGTTGTATACAACAAAAACACATACTGATAGTCACGCTTTAACACGACTTAAAGATTATGGTGAGGGGGGTAATTTATTATTATTATACCCCAAGGAATCCGTGATAAAATAATTGGGGAATTACAGAAATTAGTTTATGAAAAAATACCGGAATATATAAACAAGGCGAATATTATAGATAAGTTGTCTACTTACATTCACGAGTGCGGAATTGAGTTTCAATTTAACTGCCCGCAGTATGGGGCACAAATGAAACCTAATATTATTTTAACATTGAGTCACGTTATGTTGAAACATTTCATCTCTGGTATTGATCAAAACATTACCAAAAAGGATGCACGTCCAAACAAAGTACCAGATCCCTATTTAAAAATTTATGGGAAAGTTAGTTTTTATCGATAAAAAATGTGCCTTGTGATGAACCGTCCTGATTTCTTAGTTTGTTTTGTTTGACGTCATCACATTTTGCTCAGTGCTTCAACTCTTATCTTTGTTAAACCCTCAATATGTTATTGATCTTGTTGACCGAACCTACAATATGGAAAAGGTAAAGACGGTTGTTTTGTAAAAATGTTTAAACTCACCTGGATTGTGTAAATTAACTATTGTTTACTGTAACTTATTATAATTTACTGTCCAAAGTTAATTTACGAATATGACTGTCATAAGTTTGACAGCGTTTAAAATGACACATAAACGTCAAAACACTGTATTTCTAATGTAAACAAAAACAGTTTGTAAACAATGAAGTATTGTTGTTGCTCTATAAGCTGATTAGTTTACATTCAGGGTGGGGGTTGGGCTTCTGAGTATAAATAACGGCACTCAGCCGTCGGAGAGACAGGCCCGTGGTGAGATCAGTCCGCTACAGGTCAACCTGTGGACTTAATTATTTGTATTGGGGGATGAATATTTGGATACTTCGATTGGGCAGACATCAAGATATTTCAAGAAACAGATTATACTGGCAAAATTGGAACATTTGCCGAAGTCAGTTCTTCAGGCCCGCGATCTCGACATTATCAGCACGTTCATCCCATTATGGAAAAATATTGTCAATTTCCGGAAGTATTACAATTTGATAATAGTTACTTATAAAACTGTATGTTACGGGGCCGAAATTAAAGTTTGACGGTTATATTCAGGAAGTATGGAAGTATTGACAACAAAAGATGACGAAGAAATGCGTAAGCGGTACCATCATCTTTTGGGTGGATAGGGACGGGAGAGTTTAGTGGGTAGGCTAGGCAAATACATGTCTAGAGTCCCACACTACCTATACCCTTTTGGGAGTATGCGCTGCTTCGGTATCATACTAGGTGCGCATGAGCATTCTCTCCTACCCATTAAAAAAAAAAAGGTCAACCTAACCTTTTCAGTGTGTCGAGTCCGCTGAAAAGCTATTCAGGTGACGTGTCTCTGTCCGTGACGTCATAAAGTAAAACAATACTTCAAGGTAAAATTAATTAATAAATAATATTTAAGTTCCGAGATTCGTTGGCCGAAGGCACTGGATGCGGAAGGATATATTAATTATTGTTTGTATAATAAAAGTTATTGATAAATGAATTATTGTTACACATACAGGATTTATTTTTTCATTCTTCAAGAACCCTACCCAACTCCACAGAGCTTCCCTTGTTGTCAGTTTTACAGGGAGGAATCTGGTCGACGAGGTGCTATCTTTAACCGACAGCATCTCCGTCGTCACAAATTGGCGCCCGAACAGGGACCGTAAAGTCGATCATAGAACAGGGACTGTAAAGTCCATCAAAGTACTGGGACAGTAACTATTGTCCACGGTATATTATCATGTCCGGTACCGACTCTGAAAACGAGTCCGACCACGGAGCCGACGACGAGAAAAAACCAATAGCCGTAGGGTGGGTATACGAACTGCGGCAAACAGAACTCGAAGCCCGGCTAAAAGAGCTCGGCCAAGACAGCACGGGCACCGTCGCTCAACTGCGCGCCCGCCTGGTCACCCTGGTGCGACTGGTAACTTCCGAGAGAACTCCCTCCGACAAACCGGTGGCAGACAACGCAACCATTGAAGATATGGTCCCGGAACCCGCACCAATGACCACCAACATCATTGAAACTACCAGGAAATGGAATACACATTTCGATGGGAAATCCGATCCCATTTCATTTTTAGAAAGAATCACTGAGCTTCAAGAGGCCTACTGCCTCCAACCTTACCAACTCCTGCTAGCCTTACCGGAACTGCTACGTGGACCACCACTCCAATGGATGAGAAATAATCGTGTCGACTGGGTAGAGTGGTCCGATTTCGTAGAAGATTTCCATGACACCCACGTCGGCAACGACTACAAACTCCGGCTCAGGGAACGAATTTACCAACGTAAGCAAAAACCTTACGAAAAGAGTCAGGAGTACGTCACCGAGATCCGGACACTTATCCGCCGCCATGGAGGATTCACGGCCAAGGAGGAGCTCCACCAAGTGTTTGGAAACTTGCGACCCGAGTACCGCCGGTACGTCCGACAGCGGGACCTCACGACACTTCGTGAACTCAATCACGAACTAGCCGAGTATGAGAAGTTACAATCGGAGCTTGACTCAACGTCTTCAAGGCGGCAACCCCAGCTCAACCAAGCGCCCGAATACGCACCACCGAAACTCCTGCCGTTTATCAACCCAGCCATCAATGAGGACAACCATCTCTTCGTGAACCTCATCATCATGGGTCACCAGGTCCGGGCCTTGGTAGACACAGGCGCGGCGTTGTCCTACATCAACACCGAGGTAGCCAACACCCTCAACGCAGAACACATATTCACCCCAACCGACGTCACCAAGTGATGTTGGCCGATGGCACCATCACCTCCACTGACGGTTCCTTATGCCCAGTTTTTCAATCGGCTGTTAAAGTAACTGTTACATTTATCCTCTTGTTAAAGTTAAAATTATGTTTATCATTAGACTGTTACCTGAACAACCACATAAATATTAAGTAAACAACAGGTTAACTTAACAGTCAAAAATTTCGCCCGTTAAGAAGATAACAAGCAGGTTAAATGCAAATTACGTTAATTTCTTTGACAATGTAGAATTTAAATGTCAATGTATTTTCTGATGATTCTAATAAAGGAATAATGTGTGTTATAGTAAATGTGGTATACAGGAATATATGCCTTATACTACACAACAAAGGTCGGATCTTATGAACTATTGGGACGATACAGATTTCTTTTTAAGGTTTCGGCTAAGCAAAAACTGTGTGTATAATTAACTTTTACAAATAGAAGACATGGTAAAATTTCCAACAGAAATGTTATGTAGCTATAGTCCTATTTGTAAATAAATTTCCATACAAAAATTCATATTTCCATTTACTTTTAGAAATCATTTTGCAACTCTATTGTAATAATAACTAACCACATTTTAATGATATATTAGTAGTTCATTATTTGAAATATTCGAGAATCTATGTTTCTGTTTACGGTCTTCCATATTTCAAAATTAAATTGAAAATAATATAAAAAGTTGTCAAACTGACATATGTACAATTTCAAATATTTTAGTTCAATTTTTTCCTTATCCTTCATTGATCATAAGTGCTCTTTTGGCAAATTGACATGTACAAGCATACTCAAAATGTATATGAAAAATTTTAACCTACTGGTTACTAACTAACTAGCATAAATTTTGTTTGAAAAACGCAGTCGTATACAACAGTCACTTTAGCAGCCACATTGTAGTTATCTTATTGGTAACTAACAGAAACTTTAACAGCCGATTGAAAAACTGGGCATTAGATGTGGGGTGCATTCTGGGAAACATATGGAAGCAATTATCACTCCAGTGCCTACCAGGACTCGCCCACCCAGTAATCTTGGGGCTGGACACACTACGTGCTTACGGAGCGCGCATCGACGTAGCGAAGCAACAAATCACGCTCCACTAGTCTCTCGCCACGGTTACACCACTAGACCAGCCACAGACACTTCCAGAGGACCCTCTCCAGAGGTCCTTGGCAACCGAGCTTCCCCGGCTCGCCGAACTGCAAAGGGTGACATCTAGGACACAACAAATCAGCAACGACGTAGTCGACCACCATGTCCGACGTGCCGCCACTCGTCCACGCCTGATAACAACAGGGCCGAAGATCAGGCCTGTGGGGAACACACCTGGGCCATTTGTCAGCCCGGAAAAGCGTCCCACAACGCCACCAAGTGATGTTGGCCGACGGCACCATCACCTCCACCAACGGTTAACAAAAATACATGTGCAACACTTAAAAAAGGTTGTTTCAGATACTCCAGTTACGCCACCATTCCCACGGACGCCAAGAACGCCCCAAGTTCTTCGGCCGGCAGTTAGTCGACCATCTCGCCGCCTATCACCCGCGTCAACGTTGTGGGGCATAGACGCCTTGTCGCCGCCGCCAGCTGGGTTCCCACAGAGTCCAGGTTCAGCGCAGCTGACCGCGGTACGGGTAACAACGGTGACATCCCGGCAAGAGCAGCCGCCTCCGGCCACGTCCTGCATTGAAGAACTCCAGGGGCCGTCCTCCGTCCGTCCTGTGACAACATTTCTTCCAGCGACCTTATACCGGCGTATGCGGTTCCGGGTGCCGCAACCAGACAGTACCACACGGTGGGTAACTGTTGTTAACCCACAGGCACCACCGCGACCACGTCACCGGAAACGGAAGACCTGGTGAACATATGTTAACTGTGTTGTGTTTACGTTATGTCAATTTTTGATTTAGTGTTAAGTTTTAGTTATGTTTTGCCAAAAAGAAAAATTAGATTAATTTTTTTTTTCATGGTAGTTAGAGGAGGATGTGCTGAACCGTCCTGATTTCTTAATTTGTTTTGTTCGACGTCATCACATTTTGCTCAGTGCTTCGACTCTTATCTTTGTTAAAATTCAATATGTTATTGATCTTGTTGACCGAACCTACAATATGAAAAAGGTAAAGACAGTTGTTTTGTAAAAAATGTTTAAACTCAGCTATATTGTATAAATTAACTATTGTTTACTGTTACTTATTATAATTTACTGTCCAAAGTTAATTTACGTATATGGCTGACATAAGTTTGACAGCTTTTCAAATGACACATAAACGTCAAAACCTTGTATTTCTAATGTAAACAAAAACAGTTTGTAAACAATTAAGTATTGTTGTTGCTCTATAAGCTGATTGGTTTACATTCAGGGTGGGGGTTGGGCTTCTGGGTATAAAAGGCGGCACTCAGCCGTCGGAGAGTCAGACCCGTGGTGAGATCAGTCCGCTACAGGTCAAACTAACCTTTCAGTGTGTCTAGTCCGCTGAAAGCTATTCAGGTGACGTGTCTCTGTCCGTCACAAATCAGCTGTCATAAAGTAAAACAATATTTGAAGGTAAAATAATTAATAAATAACATTTAAAGTTCTGAGATTCGTTGGCCGAAGGCACTGGATCCATTTAATTATTGTCTGTATAATAAAAGATATTTATAAATAAATTATTGTTACACATACAGGATTTATTATTTTCATTCTTCAAGAACCCTACCCAACTCCACAGAGCTTCCGGAAACATATTCCCCTTATTGTCAGTTTTACAGGGAGGAATCTGGTCGACGAGGTGCTATCTTTAACCGACAGCATCTCCGGCGTCATAAATTGGCGCCCGAACAGGGACTGTAAAAGTAAATCATCATGTCCGGTACCGACTCTGAAAACGAGTCCGACCACGGAGCCGACGAAGAGAAACAACCAACAACCACAGGGTGGGTATACGGACTACGGAAAGCAGAACTCGAAGCCCGGCTAAAAGAGCTCGGCCAAGACAGTACGGGTACCGTCGCTCAACTGCGCGACCGCCTGGTCACCCTGGTGCGACGGCTAACTTAAGAGAGAACTCCCACCGACAAACCGGTGAGGAATCTGGTCGACGAGGTGCTATCTTTAACCGACAGCATCTCCGCCGTCACAAACCTTACACCCGACGCAAAAGATGGCATCATCGCATTCATCCAATCCATAGCCGTGCATTCATTTATTTCCAACTGCAAAGACCCTTACAGGAATAACTTAGCTACTCGTAATCCATCTTCCTTGGAAAGTATTGAAAATCTCCTCACAAACGATTTTCAATATCTACACGAAAATCAACACCAAAACCAAACAAATCCAAAATAATTCACAAACCTGCATCATTTAACTTCAACCATCCTATTCAACAAAAACCATCCCCTGTGCAACAAAAGCATGTATCACCAATGCAAAAATTTCCTAGCCCACAAAGAACACAACAAATACAAGTATACCAACCCAAACTATTCGCCCCGCGAGAAAATATTCGAAACGCACAGTTTATGAATCCAACCCCTATGAGTATGCAAACTCAAACAACCCGTCCACGAAATTATTTTCAACGAAACCAACCACAGCAAAATTACATATGTGAGGAATTATTTAATCAAAATTTTGAAAATAATGAATCCGAAAACTTAGAGACTGAAAATTATTCTGATATACAAGAAGTTAATGAAATTACTGAAAACGAAAATGAATACATTGAACAAATTGATACTCAAAATTTTCACCAACTCGATTCACCAGAATCGAATCGCTAGCAAATAATTTAAGTAAACTCCCTTACATACAAATTAATAATTCTAAAATACTTCTAGACACAGGTTCAACTCAAAATTATATACACCCGAAATTAATTATTTATTAATTATTAATTAATCTGATACAACTAAATTTTGTGAACATTTTATAATTCATACATGCAATGGCAAATCGTCCGGAAGTGAGTTTACATTTTTCAATTTAAAAATTTAAATTTTAAAGTTATATTTTTAATTTTCATGATTTTGACATTTTATTGGGCATACCCGGAATTGAACTATTAAAAACTAAATTTAATTTTGAAAAAGGGGAAGTAATATTTTTAAACAAATATAAATATAAATTTCAGTACTTAAATCAAAAACAAAATAAAACTCTTAATGTGGAGATAAATAAACAGACCATCAGAAATGACCACTTAAACGAATCGGAACAAAAAGAACTATTTATAACCTTAAATAAATATAAAGATTTAATCTTAAACGATAAACAAAAACTTTCGTTTACTAACAAAATAAAACATGACATAAAAACAACCGATAATATTCCTATACACGCAAAACCATACAAATACCCAGAAATATACAAACAGGAAGTGCAAACTCAAATTGAAAAAATGCTGAACGATGATATAATTCAACATTCGTACTCCCCCTGGTCTTCTCCCATCTGGGTAGTCCCTAAAAAGATGGACGCATCCGGTAAACAGAAATTTCGCGTTATAATTGACTACCGTAAACTAAACGACAAAACTATTGACGACAAATTTCCTATCCCGGACATTACAGACATACTTGATAAACTCGGAAAATCTAATTATTTCACAACCATAGACTTAACCTCTGGCTTTCATCAGATAGAAGTTAATCCCGAAGACATCCCCAAAACTGCATTCTCAACTAACACCGGGCACTACGAATTTAAGCGAATGCCCTTTGGACTTAAAAATGCCCCCGCTACCTTCCAGCGCTTGATGAATTTTGTATTGAAAGATTTGGTAAATAAAATATGCTTCGTATATTTCGATGATATTATCATCCTCGGTACATCTCTAGAAGAACATTTAATAAATGTAGAAAAAGTGTTTCAAAAATTACGCGAAGCTAATCTCAAAATTCAGTTAGATAATTGTGAATTTCTCCGTAAAGAAGTAGCGTATCTCGGCCATATCATTACAACTGACGGAATCAAACCAAATCCCGATAATATCCAGGCAATTAAAAATTTTACAATTCCAAAAAAAACTAAAGAAATTAAACCCTTCCTTGGACTACTCGGTTACTACCGACGTTTTATTGACAATTTTTCTAAAATAACGAAACCACTTACTACTTGTTTGAAAAAAGGAAACAAAATTGATATAACTAACAAAAATTACATAGAATGTTTTGAGAAATGCAAAACTCTCCTATCCAACAACCCTATACTGCAATATTCCGACTTTACAAAAGACTTTATCTTGACGACGGACGCAATCGGCGCCGTACTCTCCCAACGCGATGGAAATAACAAAGACTTACCAATCTCTTATATTTCACGAACATTAAACTCGCATGAAATTAACTATTCTGTCATTGAAAAAGAATTACTTGCTATTGTTTGGGCAACTAAACAATTTCGCCCATACCTACTAGGCCGAAAATTCAAAATTATCACTGATCACCGCCCTCTTGTCTGGCTAAATTCCTTAAAAGAACCTAATCAAAAACTTATCAGATGGCGCCTCAAATTAGAAGAATTTAATTACGAAATCGAGTATAAGAAAGGCTGTCAAAATTATTACGCTGACACTCTCTCGCGTATAAAACCAAAATTTGAAATTCGATATAAAAATTCCGATATTTTTGAATCAAAAAATCCATTGGTGCACTGTGTTTCCAAAGACCTACATATGTCACAAGGATTTGCTAAACAAGTGAAACAAAAATACACTTTAACAAAATTATTTAATTTAGATAATAAAATTTATATTCAGAAATCACCTAGAATAATATTACATTTAATAACAAAAGAATTCTATGATCAAAGAAAACCAACCATTTTAGATGTCGAGAAATGTTTAAATAAACTACTGAAATACTGTATTCAAAATGACATCAATGAACTTGACCTACCACGCATTGGCACTGGACACGATAAATTACCCTGGATAAAAATTGAAAAATCTATACAAAAAATATTTGGCAATACTTCAATTATATTTAATGTTTTTAATAAACCTGAAGATTTAGAATTAAACTTGAACTCTGATAACGAATCCGTAGTAGCTGAAATAGGATCCGAGTCTGATAACGAAACGCTTCACTCAGACGATGAGAGCCCAGTAAATGGACTGACATACTTAGATTCGTGCCTTAACACTTGCCGTAATCAAATTATTGTAAAAGAAACAAAAGATAAAAATAGCGTTAAAATAGAGAAAATTTTTGATAATAAAATTCAACGTATTTATTTTTATTTAAATAAACAAAATTCAAATTCTAGTATTACACAGTTTATAAAAAATTATCTTCAACCCGGTATTACGTATTACTGTTTCATACCTGAAAATTTTAAACTAAATTTCAATTCCATATTACAAACATACTTTGTAAAAGGAAGTTATAAATTAGTACGCTGTAAATGCATGGTTAAAGACATAGAGAACGTAGACGAACAACAACTAACTATACAGAACTACCATGAGGGTAAAACCAATCATCGTGGAATTACCGAAACTTATAACAAATTAAAACTTCAATACTACTGGCCAAACATGTCTAAAGACATACGAAATTATATAAACAAATGTGACGTCTGCCTCGCGAATAAATATGAGCGGAACCCCATCCAAATTCCAAATATTATAACCCCAACAGCTGACAAGCCTTTTGAAATATTACATGTAGATTTGTTATCTTTAGAACAAACTAAAATACTTACTATTGTTGATTCATTTTCTAAATTTGCCATAGCTTATATTTTAAAAGATAAAAACGCAGTCACTATTTTAAATAAATTAATAAAATACTTTACACATTTTACTATTCCGATAAAAATTATATCTGATAACGGTTTGGAGTTTAATAAGAAAATTGATTCAAAATTATTTAGAATTACGAAAAATAAAAATTCATTATATCTCTGTAGATAACACAAAAAGCAATGGAATAGTTGAACGATTTCATTCATCCTTCATTGAACACATGCGCATTATAAATCAAAACCCGATAACAAAATCCCTTAAATTAAAAGAACGTTTAAATTACGCTCTAATCGCGTATAATAAAAGTATCCACTCTATAACAAAACGAACGCCAATCGAAATTGTATACGGGATAGACGTAAATTCAAATATTAAACCTGAAGAAATTATCGTAGAAGATTACGTACATAAACATTCGGAAACATTAAAAGAAATTAACCAACAAGTAAAACAGAGTATTGAAAAAGCCAAGTTGAAATACGCTAAACCACAAGATAAACAAATTGATATCCCTGAAGACGCACATGTAAAAATTCATAAACGAAATAGTGGCAAAATTGAAAAACCCAAATTTAAGAAAATTAAAGTAAAATCAGTAGTACACGAACGTGGTCAAATAATCGACGATAAAAATAAAAACATAAGTTTACACAATTAAAGAAACCCCGTATTACTGTTTCAGATTTATTCCATATGGAATCTCGTTAATAATAAAAGATGACCACAACCCTGGCATCAATATCCTTGAACTCGGTGTTGCCCACATCCAGGTAAACACGCAAACTATAATTTTCAAAATTCCTTTAGAAGATTTATTCAAACAATTTGAAATATTAATACAAAACACTAGAGCATTGTATTCGAAACTTGATCTCCATAAGCTCGATAATAGTATAATTAATAACCGTAATATATTGAATACCTTATTAAATCACATTCAAGAAAAAGTTCAGTTACTAAACCTACACCGCAGAAAACGTGGTTTGATAAACGGCCTCGGAACAATAATCAAAAGTATAACCGGAAACCTCGACGCTTCCGATAAGGAACGTCATGATCAAATATTAGATAATGTTGAAAATAATCAAAAAATTATGTCTAACAAAATTAATACACTTATTCAAATAAATAATAATATAACAGCTCAATTTAATGAAAAAATAAAATTAATTAATGAAAATAATAATGTATTAAATGAAAAAATTCAAGCATTGAATAAATACAATGCGAAAATTCTGGACGAACTGGTTACCATAAAAATTGAGAATGTTATTACTCAATTCACGCAAGTAGCGCAAGATATTTATTTTTCCTTGGTTCAACTTGAAGAGACATTTACATTCTGTAAATTAAATATTTTATATTTTGGTATAATAAATTATGAACAATTTCTGAAAGAAATAAATAAAATAGAAAATAAATATTTATGTTCATTAATATTAAATAATATTCAGAATAACGATATTTTGAAAACATATTGCTCCTATAACGATTTAAAATTGACCATTCTTATTGAAATGCCTGCAAACACACGAGTAGAGAACTTAATACAAGTCACACCTATCCCGACAAAACTACACAACTCATATGAGACTATGAATATTGTAAATGGACTGTATTCGAAAAATAATTGTAAAATAAAACCTGTTAATAAATGCATAAAATTTGATGATAAGGAATATTATTGTATATCTGAAAATAATGAGTATAATAAATGCTTGGAAAATATTATCTGTTATAAAGAATTTGAACATTGTCAATATTCAAAATTCACACAAATAAATTCGGAAATAACTGTAAAAAATTCAAAAATAAAGTATTTATATTTCCCTAATGAACAACAAGTAAAACTCACTTGTAATAATAATTTCGAAATACAAAATCTTAAGGGAATTTATATCACCGAAACTTGTGAGGTGAATAATCAAATAGAAATATTTAGTAACTTTGGAAATTTAATTGATTTAAATAAAAATATAACAAACATTCAAATAAAACATTTAGAACATAAAATTCATAATATTTCTAACTTCAGTACAGAAAAACAAAGAGAAATTCATTTAGATTCAATTCATAATATTAAGAATAATAATGAAACTCATTATATAATATTGTATATTTCTGTAGTATTAATTATGATTATAATTATCTGTTATTGTTTAAGGAATTTTTGTAAATGCAGAAGTTATCTTTCTAAAAGAAACAAAATTAATCAAAAAGATATTGAGTTAAATGAAATTAGTAAAAGTAATTCTCCTCAAGAATTAGCTTTTCCTCTTAAGGGTGGAGGAGTTATATAGGAGTCCAGCCCTGTATTGCACAATAATTTAGATATGTTACATCAGACAACTTCTCACGCTGTAAGGTGAGACTAAAAGCTTAGCAAGGTAAATTCTGCACATAAAAGAAAGATATGTAACTTGTAGATTTAGATTCTGCACTGTACATCAAAGTATAAACACGTTGTAGTTGCTTGAGTAATTAAAATATTGTTTTTATTTAATTCAAGAATACTTCAGTCACAGCTGGATCGAAGGGGATTGAATTTGACCTTTTTATTGTGTTTTATTTATTTTTTTAATTCTATTATGCACTTTTGTATAAATTTGTTGTATTTTTTAATGACGTACTATACACAATGTATTTTGTAATATAGCCAAATAAATATCTAATCTAATCTAATATCGGCTACCGCGCGCGAGCTGAAGTACCAAGTAAAACGTATGTAAACCACGGTACACGCGTTATTTGGTGGGACCCAGACCACAGAGAAAGCTCATAATTGTTATGACGTGAGAATTAGTAGCATGAATGGTGATTATCGTTGCAAATTTGAAGTAATGGACCAACCAGTTATTTGCAATCAGATTCATCCGGTGCATGATAGAGAGTGGATTAAGGAATTAAAGTCATATACAGCTATCAGATACTGAAGAAAAAGTCCCATTACAATGGGGTCATAAACCTTTTTTCGTTTTATTTTTTTTCTGTAAATTTGGGTAAAGTTATGAATGTAGATACTAATTTTAATATTAAAAGGCATGTAGTTATAAAGATATGATTTTTTGAAATGGGCATCTCATTTCAAATTTTTCGCTCGTGACGTCAGCATGTTATACTACTACAAAACACGCTCTAGCGGAGAAAGAGGAACTACACCTACTGTCAAATTGACTATTATCAGTCATTGTTATTTACTGAGAGGTTTTTACAAATGTAGTTTATTCACATTACCTGGGCAAATTAATATAATAAATATACTAAACATAAGTTTAATTTGAAAATCATTGTTAACTGCAACATATGACTTGAGATGACAGATAAGACAGATGAGACTACCGACATTACCGACAAGCGACAATATATAATACAACAAAGCATTTTGTTTTAACACGTCCTAAACTCTTTGACTAAAAATGTTATAATTAACGAATATCTAATTTAATTTATCGGAGTATTCATTTTAATAATAATAAGTAATTATTGCAACACTGAAAAGCAAGTTTTTATTTGTTATCAACACCTCTTTCGCCTTGCCATGCTTTACATTCTATTACAGAATGACGTCAGGATTTTGCAACCGCGAAACTTCAGAAAGGAAATTATGAATGAAAAGTTGAAAAATTATAAGAAATATTGAATAATATGTGACTAAAATGATCTAAATTTTTATGATTTGTAAAAAAACACAACTTTTTTTTTTAAGTGTATGACCCCATTCTCATCGGTTCTGACGTAGGAAAAAAATTAATGACCGCAGTTAAACATACACTAAGCAGTGGCTTATTAGCGATGCAAACCTCGTTCAGCTGGGTTCTGACAGGAAAAGTGCCGAATTTGCACACGAAGCACACCTCTGCGATGACAGTAGTGTCATTGGTTAATAAAACCGTGACGATAAAAGATTTAAGGGAACTAGATTCTTTGGGAATAACCGATCCAAAAGAAAAATGGTCCAAAGAAGAACAAGACAGGAACACAAAAGAAATATTTAATCGTTCTATACGAGTAGATAATGAAGGTAGATATGAAGTTAGATTACCGTGGGTAGAAGAACATCCACCACTACCCTGGAATGAAAAATTGGCTCGAAAGCGACTAGAATCAACATTACAAAAATTAAATACAACTGGTTAATATGATAAGTATCAAGAGGATTTTAACGACTGGTGCCAAGAAAGAATCATAGAAAAATTGAAGACAGAAGAAAACAACACATCTGTGCACTATTTACCACATAGACCGGTAATTAAAGAAAATAGTACTACCACGAAGATCCGTCCGGTATTCGATGCATCGGCGCGTGAAGTGGAATATCCTTCATAAAATCACTGTTTAGAAAAGGGACCATACTTAATTGATTTAATCTCTGACGTCTTGAGCAGATTCAGACAAGGAAAATTTGGGAGCATTGCTGACATCAAAAAAGCATTCTTGCAAATTAGCGTGCACAAAGCAGATAGAGACTATTTACGTTTCTTATGAAAAAATAAAGAGGGCACAGAAGAAATCTACCGACACCGTAGAGTGGTTTTTGCAGTCAGTTCAAGTCCATTTCTTTTGGGGGCCACCATTAATTTTCATTTGAATCAATGTCTGAATAATTGTGAAGAAAAGGGACAGAATTATTCAGAGAAGACAGTAAGAAAGTTAATGAGTTCCTTTTACGTCGACAACTGCGTTTCCAGTCTCGACAGTGAAACTGAAATACAACCTTTTATTAACGAAGCGACCATCATAATGGAATTAGGACAATTAAAACTTCGAGGGTGGGAGTTCAGCAGCGATGAAAATAGTGAGACATATAATTCCTTTGTTAGTATTCCTTTCTGCCATTTAGAACCATCGTAAACTTCCAGTTCGATATTTCCTATTCCAACACCCTCCAGTTTTCTTGAATCTCCAACGACAAATACACGTAGTTTGACAGCAAGTTTCTTCTGAACGTCAAGTGCTGCATGGCCCCACAGTCTTGATACCAAAGATCATTGTTGTCGTTCTTCAGGTTGATTTATTTCAAGGCTGCTAGTGACAGTCCAGTTGTTATGAAAGCTCTGCGACTTCTAGTATCTTCTTTGCTGCCTCGCTGGTTGGAGTTCCTTTCTGACTGCAGTTATTGCACGAATAGTGATTCTTACAATAATTTAAATATTTTCGCAGGGTGCGCCCCTGCAATGCTTTTTGATGTGTCCCCCTTTTCCACACTTAAAACATTCGACATTTGAATTGTCTGACGATTCCGAGTGCGACTTCCTTGACTTGTGGTTGTCCTTCGTAACAAGGGCGTTCCTAGACACGAATTCGGTTGCTGGTTCTCGTTCATTCAGGCGATCATCTTCCAAACTCAAGCGTTCAATCAGTTTTGTACGACAGACTTATTATCATCAAATCTAAATCCAAAAAAAAGACTGCAAATTCTCTACTGACATTACAGAGATCGTACCACACAGTGTATTAAGTTTGACTAACATTTGTTTCGCGGTAACACAATGCGTGATTTTCTTTGCGATGCTGCTTCTGATATTTAATCCAATATATATTTGCGCTTCCAAATCTTTTCTAATCCAGGCTTTAACTTGACTATCGTTTTCGTTGCCATCTGGTCTGTTTTAAACACCCGTCGCGACGTTGAACAGATTCTTAGATTTTAAGGTTAAGTTGAGTTTAAAACGCCATGACACATGATTCACGTTACCTTCAGTATCTTCCGATAAACTTTTTAACTGCGTTTTTATCGAGTCCATAACAAAAAAGT
Source organism: Poecilus cupreus (assembly GCA_963942605.1). Taxonomy (NCBI): domain Eukaryota; kingdom Metazoa; phylum Arthropoda; class Insecta; order Coleoptera; family Carabidae; genus Poecilus; species Poecilus cupreus. Next base: position 3,672,689 of record OZ012728.1, read on the forward strand.
ACAGATACGTATTGCTTAAATAAAAAATTCTTCGATTTATTCTTTCTTGTTCCACTCAGGCTGAGTTTCTCAATCTTTTGATACTTAGACTGACGACGGTTCTGGGCCCATAACTTGAGGTTAATTTGCTTGTACCCAGGGATTGAGAGACATAATAACAGTCATATTCAAGTATTATCAACTTGTTTTTATTAAACACACAAAATGGTTAGACAAAAGGCGCCTGCAAATACAAACAAAAAAGTAAACATAACCTCAAATATGATAATTGTAGAATATATAATAATAAGGTACAAATATGACTAACCTCTAGTCTAATTAACTTAACACTTTCAATGCACGTCTTATAACAATTTTACGTGACTTAAAAAAACGAATTTTCATGTGATTACGGCGAATTACGATGCTGACAATTAAACGTTATCTGACTTCAACTTTTTGGCTTCTGTCTGAAGTTGGTTGATGAGTGTGCGCAGACTGTAAAAAGTGAAGTTGGATTGCTGCCAACCTTGCAATAATCAAGTAACTGAATAAAAAAAAAGATCAATTCTAACATAAGTAAATAAAATATTTAAACGTGTGCAGCATCTGTATAGCACGCCGATAAGTCTTTGCTATTATTTTGCTATTTTTCATGGCATTTATCCACAAATAAAAATATCTTCATACCATTTTATTAGTTTTTCCTCGTACTATAAATATTTATATACAAAAGTGGTGTGTCTTAAGTAGTACGGTTGTTAAAAGTGATTTTTGTAATTCATTTTATCACACGTCCGTTATCGCGGTGGCCAAAATCAATGAGTTAAAATTCGAATTGCTTTCTCACGCTCCCTATTCGCCAGATTAGTCCCCTTCGATTATTTTCTCTTCCCAAACTTGAAAAAAATGGCTCGGTGGTAAAAGATTTACCAACAATGAAGATGTAGAGTTAGCGATTAATGCCCATTTTGAGAAGCTTGACGGTTCTTACTATAAACAGGGTATCGAAGCTATTGAACATCGCTGGGAAAAGTGTATCGAGCTAAAAGGAGGCTGTAGAGAAATAAAGATATTTTTTCCCAAATTTTTTGCGCTTTCTTTGTTAGGTCGGGTACTTCTGGGACGACCCTCGTATGTACCGAAACTGAACGAAATTCTCCGACAGCGGAATTCTGCGTGACTATAGTAGTAAAAAAGATGCGATTTTCAAATTTATACGCAGTATTAAATTGTTTATGTCCCTGTATATAATATTTTTCTTATTATTTAAATAATTAATGATAAAATTAAATAAATCGAGAACTACAGTGCCAAATGTAATTAAATTAATCTCAGAACAAAGAATGTATGCTATTGTTTATAAATATGTTTATAAAAATATTGTACATTGTACAGTTTTTAAAATTTGTATGAAAAAATATACACCTTGGCGCCCGCCAAAATGAATTTTAGAGGATAAATAGTTCAACTTCTTGCCGTTAGGATAGCTGTCGCTGTCGGTTAAGGAGATTACGCTAAAGTGTCGGCTAACAACTGACAATTTTGTTGTATCCCAATGAAACTTCCCATAACGAAGTCAATAACGGTCCTAATTCAACCATAAGGAATAGTAATGAAATAGCAAATTCCGAGTCAAATAATTCAAATATTATATCGCACGCAGAACCTAGTATCACCGATGATTGGCTATCACAAGCTGAATATGAAAGCATTAAGAACCATTCATTAATTTATGAAAAAGATACCACAGAACACTTACCAATTCTTATCGATATTAATTATTTTTAAAAGAAAATATTGGACTTGCAATATACTCATGTGAAAATATGAATTTATGGCAAATTAGAACCGACTGATGGAAGTTCTTATGGCAACGGATTAGTAAATAAAATAAATGTATTATTTATTCTGGGTGCGATAAAGAGTTTGTTTGTAACACTGAATATCCTGGTAAAAATAAATATGCTATAAATGTTGGGGCAGTGTGGGGTACACTTGCAACAGGACGTACATTTGGACACATGCAAGAATACCACCAATGCCATACCATATATTTTCTAATTTTGAAAATGACCTTAGGGAAAAATGGAGACTTTTTGTGGGAAGAGATAGCAGAGAATGGAAGAGAAGAACGCGCAAAAACTCATGAAAATAATCAAATATATGAGGACGGCATTGCTTGGATTCGAGTACACGTAGACGGAGCTTGGAGCAAAAGGTCGTATGGACACAATTATAACGCATCTTCAGGTATTGCTGTTACTGTTATAGTTTGGGGTTAGAAATAAATACAGCTCAATATGTGCATGAGCATGTAACAAACAAAGTTCTGTAGACCAACATGTCTGTTCAAAAAATTGGACTGGTTTTTCGAGTGCAATGGAGGCAGATATATTAGTTGAAGGATTTCAACAAAGCGAAACGATGCAAGGTGGTCGTTATTGGAGATAGGGATTCCAGTGTTTTTGCAAATATTAAACAAAAAGTATCCTACGGACGATATGTACGGAAAATTGATTGTGTTAATCGGGCTATATAAAATTATGGAAAGGCATTATATAGAATTAAAGATTACAAAACCATAAATACAACCTGCAGAATTTTTTTAACAAATGAACATTATTTCTGATTTGTAAAAAATTGCGCAAAAGTCTATTTACTTCCATACTGATAACTGGAGCGAATGTTGAAGAATTGAAACTAAATTAATAAATAAGACAAAAACATGTATTTTGGAGATCATTTAAATTGCAATTCATATTTTTGCGATACATAGGGACCAAGTAAATTCAAATTTTTTTTATTTTACTGCCGCTCTACAAGGTTTATTGAAACAATGCCATAAATTAATAGAAAACTAAACCAATAAATAATCTGAATCTTTCATGTAAATTCTTGCGAGATTTAATTACGGAAAGAGACTAAATTTGACACAAAGAGGTTCTTTAAAGAGTAGGCTGGCATAACACTACTTTATGGGCAATAGTCCTGGAAAAACATTAAAAAATTATATTGCAAGCAAAAAAAATCTTTTTATACGAAGGAAATTGTATTTTAATTCAAATGAAAAGAAACCTAAGACTACAAAAAATAAACCAGAAAACAATGATTCTGGACAAAGAGCTCTTCAACCGGATTTATCCGATATTGAATTCGAATCTGAAAAAACTAGAATATTCAATAAACCATCGATTGCAATAGAGCAACAACAAAACATTGCAATATCAGCTATTGGACAATTTGGGAATCGTAAATATGATTTAGAGAAAACAGCTTCTAATTTTGGTGCAATTTTCCGTCGGAGATGTAGCGTGTAATAATTAAGTTAAACAAATTGTATTTAGTCAACAATTTTGTAACTCTGCTATTAGTTTTAGCAAAGATAAAGAATCAGTAGAAATTTCGAAATTTTCTAACAACACTGGATTACCTGTACTACCTTCTGGTCTTTTTATTGACACAGATAATCATTTCTAAGAGCTTCACTCGATGGCATTATTTAAGAAAATAATATTGTAGAAAGTAAAGTGTCCCTACAAATTAAAATTACATACTGACACACTACTCAACGCAGTCAAAGAGAATAAAGGGACTTGTTTGGAAATTTTTAATGGTACGCTGCGATTAAAAAGATGCCATAATTATTTTTACCAGATCCAAGGACAATTAAATATGTTAAATTTTTTTTTTTATTTTATTGTATATTGCAATGATAATGTTGACCTATATGTAGAAAAAATTGAAAAAGGCGAACTTCTTTGACCAGATGTGATGTTATCAAAGTTAAAATATTTTTATTTGAATTGTATTTTACCAGAAATTGCTGACAGCAAAATTAAGAGAAATTTACTTTGTCATAAACCTGAATAAATTAATTCAAAGTTATGTTTTGTTTCATTGAAATTAAAATATAGTAAACCTACTTGTACCTTCTGAAGATGGTGTAAATACCGAAATTTTATAATAAATGATTATTTTTAAGTTTGTGTTTTTATTTTATTTCATAATCATGTTTCACCGAGTTCCAACAGTTTCATCAAGTAAATTTTAGAAAATATTTTATTTTACCAACCGCATTATTAAATACCTATAAAAATAGTTCACATGCGAAAAGATATTAAAGTTATCCGGGTAAGTAAGGATTAACGGTACTTCAACACGATTTTGTTAGATCTACACCTCAATATAAAAACTACTTTGCGCTGCTTGCTGCATGATCCTCTACCTCCTAACAACTTAAACATTATAACCACCATGATGAAGACTGTCGATACCAGCATTATTACAGGAGTCCGTAATAACAGCGGTAAGTTAGTTTATCTATCGGCCGTTCGTAATGCTTAATTATATTTGTCGTTTGAACATGCGTCTTCGCAACGCTTGCGGACGAGCACAGATTATCTCCAACTTCGAACGCAGTCTTAAATAAACAAATAAACCACCAAAAAGAGCACAGCAAACAGAAATTTCAGAATATCTTACATCTACAAGGCCTGTGTCTGTTACAAAATCTAAATAAATTGATTAATAATTAGTTAAAATGATAGAGAAAGAGTACCAGCCATTCAGCATTGTTAAAGATCCCGAATTTAAAAAAAATATTTAATGCAACAAAATTTGAAATTTTTGATAAACTTATTAATTGTAATGGTGTATGCATAACAACAATGAAAGTTTTATTGGTGTAACTGCGCACTGAATTAATGATAAAGAGGAACTAACATATAATTTATTAGGATGTTTTTCATTTAATGAGCGGTATACTGCTGCGAACTTATCAGAATTTCTTAGAAAAATATTTGAAGAATGGAATATTAGCAACATAATTGTTGTAAGTGACAATGCGGCTAATATTGTTGCAGCAATACGTATTGGGGGTTGGCAACATTTGCGATGTTTTGCACATTCTTTGAATTTAATTGTACAAGAGAGTTTGAAATGCATAGGTACAACCGTTCAAAAGTAAAGAAAATTGTAGAACATTTTTAAAAAAGTTCCCATGCTCTTGCAAAGTTACATCAAACGCAGGAGCAAATGAACCTTCCAATGTTGAAATTAAAGCAAGATGTTCGCACTCAGTGGAACTCAACTTACGAAATGTTAAGTTGCATATTAAAAATAAAAGATGCAGTGATATCTACATTGGCAATAATATCACCTGATCTTAATTCTTGAACTTCTAGAAAAAATTTAAAAGACATGTAGCCGCTATAATTTTATGTAATCCGCCAATAAATACCTGAGTTTTTTACTGAATTTTGTCATTCTGATTGGAGAATAATAGAAAAAGCTGTCAATATATTAGCCATTTTTAACGATGTTACAGCGCAAATAAGTCCCGAACAAAATGTATCAATTTCTAAATTAATTATAATTGTACAATTAATACACGACATGACTGATACCTTAAATAAACAATTAAATAGACTATTTAAAGGCAGAAGAAAACGATTTAATTTCAGAGGCAACCCTTTTTAGATCTACGATCTAAAAAATTAGCATTTTTGACGAAAGAAAAGGCTGAACAGGTTGTTAAATTATTGAAAGAAAAAATAACCGAAATAGAAAACTCTGTTGCTGAAAGTGAAACTGCAGAACATACTGAAACTAATCTAGATTCAGAAGCTAGGATTGCTAGTGCTACACCATCATATAGTTCTTTTTTGGCAATGTTTGATGATTTAGTTCATGAATCTGAAGTTTTAGAAAATTCCCAATCTCTCGGAGCTCAGAAATTAATCCGTCGAAAAGATGAACCTGTAATCTGGTGGAAAGAAAGGAAAATAATTTATCCAATTTTACATAAAATTGTCAAAATAAGATCATCAGTTCCTTTCTGTTTTCGAAAACTGGGGAAATAATGAAAAAAGAAACAGACTAAAAAGTAAAAAGATTTCGGAAATATTATTTTTAAATAATAATTTTGCCGTAAATCATCAAACAGTATAATATGTATCTTGATTTTGTAATCCTAATTTAACTATAAACAATATTAATATATTTTTCTATTTTTGTTATTTTTATTTTATATACTTAATGCTAAATTTATTTATGTTTTCAATAAAGAAATTACATTTTTTCTATTTTGTAATTATATATATTTAATTTGAAACTCAGCAAAACTTATTTGATTTGTATTAACACACAGTAGTGCCTATTATATGTATAGACCGAATGTATAGTATATTATTATTATTTGATCATTTTCAACGCTGTCATAGTACTACGTTTATTTGTTAATTGTACGCAATTCGGGTTCATTCCCATATTATAGGAAATTGACCGATAACCGATATACGGACACGAAACATGGAGTCAGAAAGCGAGTTGAAGAACTCAGTGAGCCGCGACCCGGCTTTATGAATTTGGCGATCCGGTTCACTTCGTTCACTGTACTGACCCGTTAAATTATTGAGCCGGATCGGTCGCGAACGACACATCTCTATTTTCGTGCAAAAAAAACTAGCCGAAGAATCAATATATTGACCAGGCGTAATAACAGACATTGAGAATTATATTCTTAGCTGTATAACATGCCAAAAATACTCAAAATGTATTTCTAAAGAGCCACTCACACCTCATGAAATACCAGATTATCCATGGCAAAAAATGGAATTGATTTCAAGAGTATGTGATCCTTAAACTTTATAGTAACAGTCGATTACTACAGCAAATAAACTGAATAATAAAACAACAGAAAGTGTTGTAAAATCGTTGAAGAATGTCTTCGCAATAAATGGAATACCTCTCGAAACATATTCAGACAACGGTCCCCCGTTCAATTCTGTTGAATTTCAAAACTTTGCTAAAAAAGTATGATATACAATTAACTACATCAAGTCCACATTTTCCACGTTCAAATGGAATGGTTGAACGTGCAATACAGACAGTCAAAGGGTTGCTTACCAAAGCTTTCAACAATGGTGAAGATCTTTTCCTTGCAATCTTAAACTACAATATAACACCGAAGCTGAATTTGCCATCACCAAGTAATATTTTAATGGGAAAAAGACTGAGAACAACTTTACCCGTGGGATAAAATATATCTACAATAAATAATAAATATTAAACAACAACAACTTCAAATGAATCAGTCAAAACAGAATACGTATTTCGACAAAGATACTAAGAAATTAACAGCGCTACATCCGCAGCAAGCTGTTCTGGTCCAAGATAACATCACAAGCTGGAAGCCGTGAGTTGTAGTTAATCAGTCTGGCCCAAAAGACTACAATGTCTCAATCAACGATGCTATGTATCCATTGCATCCTACACCATTGCCAGCTATTGAAGATCAAGAACCAAGAAATTCAAGAGCTGTGCAAGACGAATATTTGAAAGATAATAAACTTAATTTAGCTCTTATTAAAAGTACCACGACTCTAAGCAATTCGAATCGTGCTAGTATAAATAATAAACATGAAATAACTACAAGAAGTGTATGTGTTGTTGTACCCCCTTCCAGGCTTGTTATAATATCTTTCCTTTAAAAAAGGGGGCGTGTGAAATATAGTTTAAATATTTCAGAAGACTATTTTAATAATCGAAAAAAATATTTTAATCAAGATATCTAGTTGTGTTTCAAAAATATAATATGTACTGTACTGTCATATGACATTGTTAATATAAAACAATCTAAGTAGTGTTTTGCCTCTGCTCGACCCAACACTAAAATATATATAAATAAACAGCTAAACATTACAGAAACTTCCAATACTTTAGATAAAATTAAACTCCTTTAAACTACCAAAACACACAACAACCACTCTGATCAAATCCATTCGAAAAACCTATCAACCAACCTAATTACAGGCCTGCATATTATGCTCAAAAACAACCTCAAATCCAAATGAGACCACCGACATTTCACCATATCCAAAAACCAAAGAATTAATAACAAAATTTCTCAAGTCCGAATTTCCAACAAAATTTTGTACATCAAAATCAAACCCAACTATTTACACCTGAACCTATGGACACATCAACTGGTCACTCCAGAAACACATTCTGAAAACCAATAACCTCAAACGTATTATTTAGCCAAGACATTCATCCTGAACAACCCCAAATTTTCCATGAAGAATCACAAGAATCTGAATTTGAAACCTTTGAGAACTATTCTGTATTCCGCAACTGCAACTGTTTCCCTGGTGTCGCTCTCTGTTGGCTGATTGTACACACCCTCTGTCGACCATCTGTGTCACAGTGAACTGATTGAAGGTTAGCTTTGGGGCATATAAAACCTTCGATAGTATTCCTTTCTGCCATTTAGAACCACCGTAAACTTCCAGCTCGATATTTCCTATTCCAACACCTGCCAGTTCTGTTGAATCTCCAATAACGACAGAAGTTTTGTTCTCTAAATACACGTAGTTTGACAGCAAGTTTCTTCTGAACGTCATGTGCTGCATTGCCCCGCAGTCTTGATACCAAAGGTCATTGTTGTCGTTCTTCAGGTTGATTTGTTTCAAGGCTGCTAGTGACAGTCCAGTTGTTATGAAAGCTTTGCGACTTCTGGCATCTTCTTTGCTGCCTCGCTGGTTGGAGTTCCCTTCTGACTACAGTAATTGCACGAATAATGATTCTTACAATAATTTAAGTATTTGTCGCAGTGTTTGCCCCTGCAATGCTTTTTGATGTGTCCCCTGCTTCCACACTTGAAACATTCGACATTTGAATTTTCGGTTGCTGGTTCTCGTTCATTCGGTCGATCATCTTCCAATCTCAAGCGTTCAATCAGCTTGGGCAGTATTTTTTATCCTGTCGTACATTGTCCCAAACTGTCCGGAAGTGGTGTAATCTTGGTGGCAGCGTCCCCAAGATTCTTGCTAGTACCCAACTTTCTTTCACTTCCTCAACTGCGGCTCCTAAATCTTTAGCAAACTGCTGAACTTGCATAAAGTTTTCTACGACAGACTTACTGTCATCAAATCTAAATCCGAAATGTTGCCTCTGCAAAGTCTCTACTGACAGTTCTGAGATCGTACCACACAGTACCCATATAGAATTGCGCTTCCAAATCTTCTGTAATCCAGGCTTTAACTTGACTATCATTATCGTTGCCATCTGGTCTGTTTTCAAACACCCGTCGCGATGTTGAATACATTCTTAAATTTTAAGGTTAAGTTGAGTTTGAAACTCCATGACACATGATTCAAGTTACCTACATTATTTTTTTAACGAATCCATGACAAAAAGGTACAGATACGAATTGCTTAAATAAAAATTCTTTCGAGACGAGTCGCTCGATTTGACGTCTAGCAATGAGAGAAATTTTTGACGGAACACATCGATTTATTCTTTCTTGTTCCACTCTGGCTGAGTTTCTCAATATTATGATGTTAATTTGCTCGCAGGCAGGAATTGAGAGAAACAGTCAAATTCAAGTATAATCAACTTGTTTTTTTATGAAACACACAAAATGGTTGGGCAAAAGGCGCCTGCAAAAACAAACACAAAAGTAAACATAACCTCAAATATGATAATTGTTGAACATATAATAATAAGGTATAAATATGACTAACCTTTTGTCTAATTAACTTAAGACTTTCAATGCACGTGTTATAACAATTTTACGTGACTTAAAAAAACGTATTTTCATGTAATTACGGCGGATTACGATGTTGACAATTAAACGTTGTCTCACTTCAACTTTTTGGCTTCTGTCTCAAGCTTGTTGATTAGTGTGCACAGACTGTAAAAAGTGAAGTTGGATTGCTGCCAACCTTGCAATAACGAAGTAACTAAACAAAAAAGATGATCAATTCTAACATGTGTAGATAAAATATTTAAATCATTAGTAACGTGTGTAGCACGTGTATAGCACGCCGATAAGTCTTTGCTATTATTTTGCTATCAATTCTAACATGTGTAGATAAAATATTTAAATTTGGTGATAATGCGCAAGTCGTACAGTCGTAGTCGTGTCCAAGAGTGAATCTTTTCATCTAGTTTTATTGTGTACATATCGAGTAAACGTGTAAATATAATAAAATTAATAAACATGGTAACAGATTGTTGCGTGAGTATTGAAAATCATACTGGTTCCCAAACAACCCTTTGTCATTTTTCAGGTTAGTTGTTTATTATAAATGAATTCGAAATTGAAATGGGTAAGTTGTGAATATTAATTGAAATGGAATAAACATAATTTTATCCAGAATGTATATTCATTTAATTAAATTATTTAAATCCTATAATAAAATATTACACATTAATATAACTTAACCTTAAAATGTGTATCAAAGAAGAAATACAAATTTCTTATACGTGATTTTAGCTTTCCTTTAAACAATAATTCACAAAAGTGGCTTGAAAAGAAAAAAAAAAGGAAATATTCTCGCATTCTGTAGTAACCATTTCAATACACTGAATCACGACGTTATTTATAAAAATCAGATACCAAATAAATTTGGTTATAGTGATGTACAGGTAATTGTTATTAGTGTTATTAATCCACAAATATAAAATATCTTTTCCGCCTACCTCTAAAGTAAGTATGATATTATTACCTTGGTAACAGGGTTGTAAGTTTGATTTTGCAATCACCGGGTGGTAATTTTTTTTATTGCGACCCTAGGGGCGTAAGTAAAATTGTAATTATATATTAATCAAATAACACAATTTTTTAATCTATATATTTAATAGGCAACTATTACAGTTTGCACAATTCATTAACACATTTTATATTTTATCTGGTAAATGTTTCTGATTTTTTCGGTTGACATCCTTCATTTTTTCGATTCAGGAATGCTTTTAATTTAGGGTATTTTGAAATATCGTAATTTTCATAAATATAAATTGTAGTCTTCAATATTGAATATTCACACCACAAACTTGAAGGTGACTTTAGAACTTTTGATCTTTGTAGAAAATAAGCTAATAATACATTTACATTACTTACGTTTTACATTTTAGACCAATTTTTAAAGGTTTCATAAGTTGTTTCAAACTTTTTTTCACGACATGCTAGGAAACCCCAACGTTCTTCTCCCGAAATAGTGAGGAAAATGTGTTGTTCCTCTCTAGAGAGGAAAGTATAAAAGTGATACCAATATGAATGTTATTTACAAAAAATATATTACAAAAATTATAAATAAATTCCTAATTTGATTGAAAATCCTTATTTTAGTGATATACATAATTTAAATTATCTTACAATTATGTCTTATATTTTTCTTTTTCTTATTAAATCACAATTTGACAACTTATTAAAGATATTTAAGATTGGTCCATTGGCAACACTGCTACACAGCCTTGTGTCTGATAACCTAACTTTTAACGTGTCAGTCTATCAGATGTGTTCTCAAAGTGTATTTTAGGTCCGAGCAAATCGTTTTTAGAAACATGTCGTGAAAAAAATGTTGTGTCTAACACGAGAGGAAAGCTCTTCTTCCATTCTCGTTCGAAATGCCTCACTCGCTGCGCTCATGAGGCAAACTTCGAACTCGAGCGGGAAAAAGAAGCGCTTTCCTCTCTAGTTTGACAAATAACTATTGTTTAGATTTTGTCGGTAATAGTATTAATGATGCTACATTAGCTACTTCGGCTTAAGTGTAGAATAAGATCTGAATCTGACGCGTGCGCAGAGTAACACTGTTGGATCTTGGGATTTTTACGTTATCATGTAGTTCCAAAACAATTCTATAAATTGTTGGCTGTACGTCTTAGTGTTTTTAGCAGGTTATGTTTGTAGAATAACTACATAAAAAATCTTGAAACTCAGATTTACCATTCTAAAATGCAATTTATATTTATCTTTACTATCAGTTTTCAATTTTAAATTGTTGCTAAAATTTTTATTGTAACCCACTGTTTTGGTGCCACTGGATGTACAGCATGATTTTTAACAGACGACTGCTTCGCCGCCTGTCAAAACAACTCTAAAACACTTCAGACCTTATTCTACACTTTTACCGCTACTTCTACTTTATTTATATTCAATTTCCCTAGTTTTATACTAGAAAATCAGGTAAAAATCACAAAGAATGAAAAATAAATTTTCTTATTTATTTAAGATTGACAGTTAAGTAACCATGTCAACAAGAGAAACAAAGTAAAATAGGTTCCTACGATTTTCAAAATAAAATTGATAATGAATTAAATTATAACTATTTTTAAATATAAAATTGACCTGGTAGGCGGAAAAATATTATATGAATCGCGTGTCGTAAGTGTTTTCATGGTCTCGTGTACTTTGTAGCCCTCGGCTGCACCTCGGGCCACAAACTATACCCTCGACCACAAAATTCCACTTACGACCCTTGATACATAAATAACTATTATAGGTACCATTTTATTATTTTATCGTAGTATCGCCCAAGAAATCCATTCTCACAAAAAGCCACTCGCTGGAAATGTCCATCCCCTCGAAAACCAATACACCATAAGCTATCCCCACTCCAAAAATCTCTCTCTAGAAATTCGTCCCTGCTGTTTTGTGCTCGCCGAATACACTCCGCATAACATGACGTTTGCGGCGTTGACGTCATTTACTGATGACGTATACAAAGTTATCGTCATTTAACAATGTAGTCATAAGTTAGTACAAAACTAATCCGACAAACTGCGCTGATCACTACAGTCAGTCAAATGAATAGAAAATTATAAATCATTTATTATTTATAATACTTTAGTTTAGTATTTAACCGCGAGGTGCGCATAGTCAAAGTTTGGTATTATCAGAAGTTATTTGCATTTAGCAGTTTTGTTGATTGTAGTGAAATCGATGAGTAAATGAAAATGGATGTAAATTCAATCAAAATCGAATTGAAAAAAATTGTATTGTATCCAATGATTTTCTTAATGTATTAATTTCCGCTTGTAAGTTAGACTGATTATTTTTTGACGTTTATTTAAACCAATCAAATGCTTTATTGTATGTCACGTGTCTGCGTTTTAACCAATCCTGTCATTATTATACTGAGAATAATGCTCCTGTGATTATTTCCGGCAATTTTCTCTGTAGCTTTTTTGTTTTTGTTGACAGATGTCAGATAGGTATCATCAACACAAGTAAAAATGAGCAAAAAAGATGGATTTAGTGACGTGCCTGATGATGAAATCAAAAAATAATCTAATTAAATATAACTCGAGAGTTCGATAAATTAGAAAATAATTCTCCAGTATATTTCTCAAACTTGTCGCCATTTGGCAATAGCCACTCAAGCCCTACGGGCTTTCGTGGCTATTGTCTGGCAACAAGTTTTCGAAAGATCTGTCAAATTATTTTCAATTTATTCTCACCCTCTTGTTATATTATTGCTGATAATTTAACTTCAATATAAAGTAAAATTCTGTTGTGGGCACCACAATACCTCCCGCCATAGATTTCTTATCAAACAATGCAGGAACACGGACCACGACTATCAAGAAACGTTCATCCCTTCAAAAAATTATGACACTTGTCAAAAATGACATTTTCAACCGTTGTTTTGTTTTTTCAAAAAACACAGGTTAGCAGATTTAAACGAAAATAACAAAATATATATTTTTTAACGTGTTGTAATTCGTAAATCGTGATAGTAAGAGGAAAATGTTTCAAACAATAATTGCAGATAATAATATTTGAAACGTTATTCTAAAAACAAAATTTTTATTAAATCATAATTTACTGAGATATTTTAAAATAACTTGATGGGGCTTCAAGTAAACTACCATTTCCGGTTATTGGATTATCACCAAAAACTATTCAGCTCTTCCAAAAGAGATACAATTGATATACACAAAATATCAAAATTTTCAGTTTATTAGTTTTTGAGAAACCGTACCTCCAGAGATCCACACAAACAGACAGACACACACCGACATCATCGCGGAACTATTAAAATCGTATTCTCGGGACCATTAAACACGCTCATACACTGGAAACTCACTACCAAATTTTTAGCATATACCTCCCTCACAGGATGTGGCGGGAGGTAAAAATAGGAGGAGGAAAATAGGAAGTTAATTTTTAAAAAGTGATATACGTTATTAACCTTTCTCCTAGCAACCAAATCAAAATACTAACTACATTATTATCATTTGTATTTTATGTCAAAAATATAATATATAATAATTGTATTTTCACCAATTGCACTTTTAAATAAACCTTTTCATAAATAATGTCGTTAAATTATCTCGCCGAATTACACTAGAGCATTTTATTTTCTTCGGATAAATTTCAGTCTGACAACTCAACCTTGTCACCTAACAGCAATTTGACTCGAAACCCGTTTAAAAAATAAAATCACGACACCGTAGGGTTTCTTGTCAAATTTCTAGGTAACAAGGTATAGTAACAAACAGAAATTTATCCGGCAAAATAAAAAGCTCTTTTGTAATTACAGTTGATAAATTCCCACGACTAGTTTTTAACCAATCATAATGCAAAACACTTGAAAATTCAAGCAATAGGAGCAGTTTTATACTGATAAAAACCCGTTGCCCGGGTAACGGGAGTTTTACCGCGGTAAAACCCCGTTGCCCGGGTTACACCGATAAAATTCCCGCTGCCAAGGAAATAAGTAATTGTTACTGTCAATCACTGTCAGTGTGACAGTTAATTAATATTTCAAGTTACATTTTACTTTGTCTTTGGAATTTATCTTATCAAATACCACGCGACCTCTCTGATTTTCTCAGATAAATTTTTATTTTTAAGCACTCATTTTTTTTGCTTTTAAGCAAAACCACTCAAGCAAACTGAGATTAGGTAAAACCCCTCCTGCTTCGGAGTCGGGATTTACCATGCAGTTTGCTTTCGTGATTGTTGCTAAGCAAAAAAAATTTGTGCAAAAATAAACGTTTATCGATAAAATCAGAAGGTCTTGTGATATTACCCTCGATTATTTCATTCATAACAAATTTGACCAATCAGAATGTTTCATTTTCCATTGTTGTACATTTTAAATAAGTGATTAAACAGCACCATCTGTTTAATCGCGATTAAATTGAAGTTGGCTTTTATATGCAAATTTTGAACATATTGAAGGCATATTTAGCTGGATAATTAGTAGCAGAAGCAAGATACTTACATGTTCTTTACCTTAACTGGTATTCTATATCTTTAAACATGCTGAATTATTCATTTCAAGCTATTTTTATTTACAAATTTTTGACATTTATTTGACAAGTAAAAAGAAAAACAAACAATTTGCTATAGTTACAATATAACATCAAAATTTTATGGTGCCTTTTGCTTATGTGTGTATCAATTTATTTATGTGAAAATGTGTCAAAATCAACGTTTTAGTACAATTTCTTCGGATAATATTAAAGTTTATACTATGAATTCATGAAATAATCTTGACATATACCCCTCGTGCTAAAGAATTGAATCGATTACATTTGATGTCTAGCTTATTTATAAAATTTTGCTTTTAAAAAAGTGTTATCGTACATAATTATTTAAGATAAAATCCCTCGACCTGCGGTCTCGGGATTTTTTCAAATTATTATGTACTCAAACACTTTTTAAGCAAAATTTTATGCATATGCTAGACATGTCAAATTTAATCGATTAAATTCTTAGCACTTGTGATATAACTATTGAATATTAATTAATAATTGTTTTAATTCTGAATACTCCGAACGTTTAAGTTGGTCGTTGTGAGATGAAGTGCACCTATTGCAGAACCATTTTAAATTTCGTTTAGAACGAAGTACACGGGTATCATTCTGGTTCATATCCACACATATAGAATACAAATATTTCGTCACTGATAAAAAAGGTTTTCCTGGAACAAACAGATTTGTCTTATATGAAGAGAAAAATTGATTTGAATAGTGCCAATCTGATGTCGTTTTCATTGGAAACTTTTGTAGGTTTAATAAATATTCTTGTATGAAAATTAATCTAGTTTTGGAACATATCAAAGTATACAACTGAGACTCATTATGGGGATGAAGTAGGAGTAGTGTTAATTCAAAATAATGTTGTTTTAAATAAAAACGTTTTGTTTAAAATTAAAATGACTTCTTTTTTATTATTCTTAAAAACTAAATTTATTATATATTCATTTTCCTTCAGTGCAGAAAAAAAGAAGAAAGAAATAAAATTTTCTTCAACGAATGCATACAAAAAAAAAATTTTCTTGAAACAAGAAGTTATTTTTATGAGTGCTGCAACCAGCACAATGAATAGTCGAAGATGAATCAAATTGTGATTTACAATTGCTGCAGGCAGTGTGCTCAAAGATCCAATTTCTTGCACTAAGTCAACTGACTGACTGACGGCTCCCGGTGATTCGTAATTTTATATTCTCTATTGTAACGCGAACGGACTGGTTCAAGCAAGTGATGGCTGCGTCTATACAAACGGCAGCATAAGCCGACAAGCTTGAACTTGTCGTTGCCGCGTCCGTTACAGTATGATATATTATGCAACACACTTATGCTGTTACATTCGTTGTTAAAGTTAAGAGGGATTTATAATGAAGTAACGCAAGAAACAACGCGGTTGAAGTAAAGTAACGCAAAAGATAAATGTACGGGCCTGTACATACTGTTTTATAACAAAACGCAACGCAGAGACGCAGAAGCAACGCAAGGCAAAAGTTGGCCAATTCCCAACTTCTTGCGTTACTTTTCTACCTCTAAGCAATCCGGATGCACTATTTATGTATGGACATTCCATGCGAGTTGTACACTATACTTTTTCTACGACCACGATATTATTTCCTAATTAATTTAATTTTAATAATAAATTTGTCCCGCTTTTACCATTAGAATATTTAACAATTCGAAATATGTATCCTAGCAATGGCACCTGTACTTAAATGAGTTGACCTGTATTGAAATACAAAACAAATTCATTTCGCACGATGCTGGAATGTACCTCATATCCTTAGCAACAACAAACATACGAGGGCAGTTTGATAAGTCCGTGACTTTTCGAATAGAAAAAAAAAATTTCGGCGAAATAGCGTTTTATTTCTCTACATAGTCCCATTTTAGCTCAATATATTTAGTCTACCGTTTTTCCAATTTTTTAATTCCTTCCAAATAAAAGGTTTTCTCAAGACCCTCAAAATAGGCGTTTGTTTCAGTGATGACCTCTTCATTAGACCCAAATCTTCTTTCACCCAGCCATTTCTTCAAGTTTATTAAAAGAAAATACTCACAGAGGGCTAAATCTGGAGAATATTCTAGATGAAGTAGCAGTTTATAGCCTAATTTATAAATATTTGCCATGGTGAAGTTGGTTGCGCTTGTGCTCGAATGTGAGCAATTGCGGCAGCCATCGCGCCGATAGCTTCTTCATGTCCAAATATTCATGTAAAATGTGATGTACCCGCTCAGTTGAAATGCCCACAGCCTCAGCCACCTCACGCAGTTTCATAATCCTATCGTTCAATTTCATTTCATGAATTTTATCGACAATTTCTGGCATGACGACCTCTTTTGGGCGACCTAAACGTTCGGCGTCATTTGTACTGGTACGACCACAACGGAACTCAGTAAATCACTTCTTAACCATTGAAATTGATGGTGCAGAGTCCCCATAATATTTATTGAGCTTTTCCGTGGTTTCGGTGATGGATTTTTTACGCAAAAATTAATGATTAATCAGCACACGAAATTCACTTTCTTCCATTTTCGTTAAAATTCACGAGGTAGACTGCTTTAAATGGCTGACAAACAAAAACGCAACGACGCAGCTTACTCAAATTTTGACTTTAGTCTATTACTAGATGTTAGTTGTTCGTGTTTTAAGTATTTAATCTAGGACACTTTTCTAAACTACTTATCACATTGCAGACACTGTTGCCAATCTTATTTATCAACTGAATATATTTCATATACATATATAATACAAAATTTATACAGAAACATACAAACTAATTGTTAGCGGAAGTACATTCCTGTTGTAGCATGGATCCGGAAAATGTTAAATATGATATTAATTTATAATCTTTGATTGACGAACATCACATATTAAATGAAGTTGACAAGTTCAAGATTTTTGTTGTTGTTAAATGCGTAACTTTTAAATTTAAATTTAAAATCTAAATTTGTAAACTAAATTCAACAATAATACGTTTAGGCATAATCATGTGTGAAACAAATGAACGCGTATGAATTTCTTGTTAAAAATTAACATTTCAAATTATCGTTTTTTTTGCGTGGTTTTTCATATGAATAGATAAATGGTGCTTTAGTAAGAACTTTTTATCACAAACAGAACATGTGAAATCTTTAATCCCCACATGAATTTTCATATGTACTTTTAAATTACTTTTTATTAAAAACTTTTTATCACAAATATAACATGTGAAATCTCTAATTCCAGTATGGATCTTCATATGTACTTTTAAATCATATTTGTATTTAAACATTTTCTCACAAACTGAACATTTCAAATTATCTTTTTTTTTGGGTGGTTTTTCATATGAGTGGATAAATGGTGCTTTAGTAAGAACTTTTTATCACAAACAGAACATGTGAAATCTTTAATCCCCGCATGAATTTTCATATGTACTTTTAAATTACTTTTTAATAAAAACTTTTTATCACAAACAGAACATCTGAAATCTCTAATCCCCTCATGAATTTTCATATGTATTTTTAAATTACTTTTTAATACAAACTTTTTTTCACAAATAGTACATTTGAAATTTCTAATTCCAGTATGGATCTTCATATGTACTTTTAAATCACGTTTGGATATAAACATTTTCTCACAAACTGAACATTTAAAATCTCTAATTCCCGCATGCCTTTTCATATGAAGTTTTAAATTATATTTAAATAAATATTTTTTATGACAAACAGAACATTTTAAGTCTCCAATTTCTGTACCGATTTTTATATGATCAGATAAAGTACTCTTTTGTATGAACTTATTATCACAAATTGAAGATTTAAAATTTTTAATTCCTGTATGAATTTTCAAATGTCTGTTCAAAGAATTGTTTTGTTTGAACTCCTTATTACAAAATTGACATTTATAATGTCCAACATTTTTACGGATTCTCAAATGAGCGTTTAAAGGATTTTGTTTTGTAATATATTTATTGCGAACTGTTCCATTATGTTTGCACTCTTCTCTGTTTGTATTCACATTGTTTGTGTCTGAACTGAAGTCAGCTTCATCTACATTCGTTTGGTAATCATCTTCACAACTAGTCCTTGAAGCGCTGCATTGTTCACCTTCAGATGCCGATTCGTTCTTTCCATATTTCAGAAAAAAATCGTGGTCATTGATGTCTTCAGACGCAACATATTCTTCTTTGACTTCAACGGCATCATCTAAAACAGGTTTGTCTTCATCTTCAATCAAAGATTGCAACGAACGTTGGTTCTCTATTTCAATATTTAATTTACTCTCCACTTCTTGCTGTCGCTCTCTCATCAATTCTTCGTTATTTAGTTGTTTTTGCAACTCAGTAAATATCAAGTCGTATTCCTCTTTGACGTAGATGTTATCAGTACTCTGTTTATGATCCTCCAATGAATGAAATAAATCTTCGATTTCTTCTTTATTATTTAATGCACTATCCACGTCCTGCTCTCGCTTTATCATCAAGTCTAGATTATTTATCTGTATTTTCAACTCAGAGAATTTCTGGCCTCGCAGGTCGCTGCTGCCTTCTAATATTTGTGTGTATTGTATTAAACGATTATAATTCTCCAAACACGTTTTTTTAAATTTGTAGAACGAATGGACTGCTGTGCGACAAGAAGAACAAATTAATTCCGGCATCTTCGACTTCGAAAGTGTCTGTAAGAGAGAAAAGAAAGCATTAAAATTACCTGTGAAAACGAAACTTAAACCTGAATCTCATATGTCTGAGTCAGGCTGCGGCGAACCCTTGCCCCCCTCACTTGCACGTACGAGATGAGAGAAAAATAACACATCTTGGCACCGCAATGACAAAAAAATCTGTTGTGGGCACCACAATACCTCCCGCCATAGATTTCATAATGAACAATGCAGAAACTCGGACCACAACTATCAAGAAACGCTTATCCCTTCAAAAATGTTGACACATGTCAAAAAATTAGATTTTTTTAACCGTTGTTTTGTTTTTTCAAAAAACAGGTTAGCAGAGTTAAACGAAAATATCAGAATATATTTTTTCTTTAACGTGTTGTAAATGGTGACAGTAAGAGGAAAATTTTTCAAACAATAATTGTAGATAATAATATTTGAAACATTATTCTAGTAACAAAATTTTCATGAAACTATAATTTATTGACATGTTTTAAAATAACTTGATAGGGTTTCAAGTAAACTACCACTTCCGGTTATCACCAAAAACTAATCAGCTCTTCCATAGGGAATACAATTGATATATACAAAATATCAAAATTTTATATTTAGTAGTTTTTGAGAAACCGTAACTCCAGAGATCCACACAGACTGACAAACCTACAGATATCGCGAAACTATTAAAATCGTATTCTAGGGACCCTAAAACGTGCTCATTCACTGAAAACTCACTACCTAATTTTTACAGGATGTGACGGGAGGTAAAAAATACTAAAATTTCGTTTAATTCTGATCGCACATTTACAAGTTGGATGGCTTCGTGTGGCTTTACGGAGGGCGTACATTTTTTTAGCTCAGAATTAATTATAGAATCGTTCGTTCTACCTGAAGTTTATCACCACTTTTCCGAACAACCTGTATATAGAATATCTACGAATTGACTTTATTTTGTGTCCAGTAAATGTAAAAAACTCTGGGCATTATCATGAATCTTATTTTGAGCCTATATTTTATTATATTATATGAGTTATTGCACACACGGACCCACAGACATTATCAAAGATTCAGGGAACTCCAAATCTAGTATTTCCGTAAAAACCTTATCTCCGATTTTTAACATGATTCCTATACATCTTTAAACCAAGTATAAGAAAGTAAAATTTTTAGTATGAATCCTATTCCTCCCTTACAGGATGTGGCGGGAGGTAAAAAGTGTAGTTTATGTATAAAAAACAACACATAATATCTTTTATAAGATTGCAGGAAAATACTAACAGAAGAGACAAGAATCTACTGTAATATGAAAACACCAACATAAAATACTAAAATACTAACATAAAATATAAAATACTAGCGTCCCTGTTCGGGTGCCATTTTGTAATAATGAAAATACTAATATTGTGACATGCGAGAAAAACAACAGGTAAGTATTTAAATTTTTGTAGATTTAAAATTCCCGCCGTCAAAATTATGTCTAGGGAGGTTTGAATTTGCCAACGGATGATTTCTTAGTGATAGAACAAAACTAAACTTCACTGACAGCTGATTATGTAGATTCTTCGGGCGCCATTTGTAACTAATCTGAGTAAATGTAAAATCAACTATCCTGACTAGGTCCGGTCTCTCCGTGAACGAGTTTTTAGTGAAATAAAGACATTTGTTTTAATAATGGTAAATAAAATTAATTATTATTTTTCAAAAAGGTAAGTTACAATTTTAAGGTTAGCTCAAATTTATTTGAACATTTTGCAGTGAATCTGAAATATGGTGAGGATGTAAGGAAATACCTTGGATATTTGGAGGAGATTCACCTGACAGTGCAAGTCTAGATGAATCGCAAATAGGTGTTGGTGACTTGATTTGTTTCTTTGGGTAAAAACTTTCACAATTCGTCCGACAGTGCAAGTCTGGACTAATACTGGTTTTGAGAATAAAAATGATTATAAAAACTGACAGACAAGTCGAGCTCTATTTTTAGGTCAACACTACAATTGTAGCATTCGACAGATTTAAGAAAATAATATTATATAACTGACGGACAAGTCAAGTTATTAATATGGTCTATATCTAACCTAAGACAAGACATTTTACAAAAATATTATTTAATAACTGACGGGCAAGTCGAGTTATTAAGATGGTCTATCTTCGACATAAGAAAAGACAAAAATATTATTTAATAACTGACGGGCAAGTCGATTTATCAAGATTACGACATAAGATAAGACATTTTATTTGTACCTTTTATGTCGAGTTATTAATTCGGCATTGGTAAGTGTACACGAGAGGTAACTAAAGACGGTGCGAGCCATCTGTTGGGAAACGACCGCATTTTGGAAGTTCGACCTTTCTTTCGCAATAAAGTAACTGTCAGATTTGACGTGTAAACATAAAGTATGGTTAAGTTGAATGTGTTTGTGTTAATTTAAATTTCAGATTCCTTTCTTAATTAATTAAACTAAGTAACAACATATTTACATGAGTTGAGACAATATGAATTGAATATGAACATCAATAATAAAAGTGAACATTTACAATACAGTAATTACTTTGAGGTAAGTTAGTTGCTTAAATGTAAAATGTTTATAACCTATACAAATGTTTATTTTTGTAGGAAGAAAAGAAAGGTGACAAATCTGGTTTGTCACACTACCACATACTTGGGGTGTGTCTGAGCGATTCATTGAAATTTCGGTTCAAATCTACTCAGTGAGACCTCTAATTTGATACAAAACTCAACTGAATTTTAATTACATTTATGAAAAAGCAATTGATATACTACAAAAAAGAAATACTCAAATTAACTTTCAATAATAAAAACGACCTCGAAAATTATTTTTAATCTTTTTGTATTAGATGAGTCACTTAGAAACTTGTTTATTTATAAAATTGTGCAATAATCTAAAATTGCCGAATTAGCAAAGATATGAACAAAAATTCTAAACAATGATACATGACATTTTTTTAAATGACGTTTTATAATAAACAAACTCTAAGCCCGTAGACAAAAACAAACCTGAATCACAGTACGCATTTTTAATGGAACTTTTCATAACCATTTATCTCGTTTTTAAGTTATTTCGCTTATAAACACCGTGTAGCGTCATCTAGTGAGGAATAGAATACACACATTTTGGTTCATATCTCTGCTTAGACAAGGATTGGAAATTTGATAGCATTCACCTTCCATCATCTCATTTGATTATTATCATTGATAATTTTTAATGTTCATGTTCATCATGTAGTATACGGTCTTAAGCCCGTATGGTTGACCTTAATAAAGTCGATCAGTAGATACTATTATCAAATAGAAATAATTATTTCATTCATTCATCCCTTTTACTTTCATCTATCAAATGGATTTAAGAAATTTTGTATATTGTCAATAATAAATTCATAGTTTATTCTTCGACTTTTCCTTAGCTTTTCGACTTGCGTATATAAACTTCAAATGTCCTATAATTTAAAATTATCGAAAGATTTATATAAATCAACAATATCAAAATGGTTCTTATAATGAATTATTAATTATTGTTAATATTTGTAATATAATAAAAATTACATTTTGATACGACTTAGAATATCTAAAAAGTAATAATCCAAAAAATTGTTTGTTTTCGAACGCTGCATATTTCAATAAATTCTATTTCATTTTACAATTGATACATTTTTAAATAATTATATAACTGATATATAGATTATTTTACAAAAATCAGAAAAATGTATGTTTATATAAGATCAACTATTTATGACATGGTTATAGATCACCACACTAATAGTGACAACTGTATATCTAAAAACAATGAGACATTATTAATTTATACAGTGTGTCCCATTTAAGGTACGAATGCATTGGAATCTCGAGAACCGTAAGAGATACGAAGTTGGTCAAATTAGACGAAAGTTGCCTGATTAGTAGGGTAGTCTGAACATGTATTTGTTTTTCCAATTGAATGCATAGGTCACTAGATATGGCTAAAATGTAAATTTAGCGATTTTCTTTTTATAACTTTGTTATCTGACATAATACGAGATTCTTGTTTGCACTTTCTTATGACACTTTTTAATGGTGAATTTACAGAAGTATTAAAAAAATTTATATCTAAACATTTACGGGCTACTGGTATCAACTTTTATTTTTCATATGGAGGTCATAGTAAGCCATGACATTTTTGATTAGAGATTTTTTGCTTTACAACGATATAAAACAGTAATAATAAATTTTTATAATTAATTGAAAAATTAACGAAATTTGTTTTTTATAATAAAATTGAAATAAAAAAAGTGAATCGTAGGCTGCTATGGAAAAAATTTAATAATAAATAATTGAATTTCGCCATCGAGTTGAATTTAGTTTCGTTGTATGGTGTGGTATACAAGAATTCCACTAATTGGCCCAACCATAATAAACGAAAATTTAAATAGCCATAGATATTTAAATATGTAACAAAATGATGTTGCAGATATTTTAAATACATTGCCACTTCGCCAAATACAAAATATGTGGTTTCGGTAGTGCGGAGCTTCTGCTGAAAAATTCACAAGTCATAGTACAGTAATTAAATGTTCGATTTGGAGGACAATAGACAGGGATTTAACACAATTAGATTTTTTTATAGAGTTACTGAGAAAATAAAATCTTTATTCTGGAATATTAAAATGAAAATGTACTACGAAATGCCACAGTAAGAATTCGAAATCAGAATAATACAGAAATGTTAAGTAAGTTAAAGAAAAAACAGAATGAAAGGCACAGAAGTACATGAATCGAAATGGCCAATTAATAGAATATTGATAGCAAAGTTTTCGTAAATTATTTTTGATTCACTTTTTTTAATTCAATATTATAAACTAATTTCGTAAAAAAAAAACTAATTTCGTTAATTTTTCTGTTAATTATAGAAATATATTGTTACTGTTTTAAATAGATATAAAGCAAAAAAATAAGTATTAAAAAATGTCATGGCTTACTATGACCTCCATATGAAAAATAAAAGTTGATACCATCAGTAACTCGTAAATGTTTAGATATAAAATGTTTTTGAATACTTCTGCAAATTTACCATTATAAAGTGTCTTAAGAGAGTGCAAATCAAAATCACGTATTATGTTATACAACGAAGTTATCAGCAAAAAAAGAAAATCGCAAAATTTACATTTTAGCCAATATCTAGTGACCTATGCATTCAATTTGAAAAACAAATACATGTTCCGACTACCTTACTAATCAGGCAACTTTCGTCTAATTTAACCAATCCCCGTATCTCTTACGGTTCTCGATATCCCAATGCATTCGTATGTAAATCAGAACTAAACTACCAAATTAAATGTTTTTCTAATTTGATAGAACGTAAATATGCTCACAAAAATGCTAGTTCATCAATGGTTTTTACATACAGTTTACTGAATTATAAAAATAATTATTGGTCTTATTTAATTTAGCTGTCATTTTGACAATTCAAATCGTACGTCTCTGATTTATCGACATATTAATAAATGACATCTATTAGTGAATGTAGCTAACTAATTTCATACCAACATCTAGCGGTGAGTGTCTAAAGTAGACCTTTTCGGGAAATGCATATTCTTTTACATTCCATTCTGTTTTTGAATATTTCGTGCCATTCTGTAACCTTTCTGTTTTTGCATATTCTGTGCATGTGTATTCGGTTACATTTCATTCTGTTTTTGCGTATTCGGGTTTTGAAGACATTCCCTTCGGTCTATATCTGACGCATGCGCAGAGTGACACTATTGTATCTCGATAACTTTGAGAATTTAGCGCTTTCAAAACAATTTTATTGCGGTTAACTTTTCAGTCTGTACCTGTTTGGCGCAAAGACAAGATGGAAAACATTATTATTAATTTCAAACATTTGTTTAGTATTTTAGCGGGGCAGGATAATAGCTGCAGGTCTTAGTTTCTTTAACAGGTCATGTTTACAGAAAAAACAATATAAAAAATCAAGAAACTTAGATTTATTTTAGTTTTTAAGTTGAATAAACACGAATTTGTTCAACGGCATTTTTTTACAAAAATTAAAACCTATAGTTTTGTTGCCACTGCATGTATGTCATGACCACTTCCTTGCCCCCTGTCGGAAACACTCCAAAACACGATAGACCGTATACTACACTTTTACCAAAACTGAAACCCAATAACAAAATTACCACGCGGATTTCCCTTTTTATCAACAGTAAAAATTTACTTACAATTTCAGGCAAGCAATATTTCAGCTCTTCTTGCAGTGCAATTCCATCACCGTTCTGCATTAACACACTTTCAAGTTTCTTAGAATCAAGACACAACCTACAAATATCTGATAAATAGAACATTCTTTATAAAATTTATTTTGTGCTCTACAAGCGCAAAGCTTAGTAAATACAGGTTACTATTTGACAGAAGCACAGTTGTCGCAATGTTACCAACGATAGTAAGTAAAAGTTTACGTTTAACGATGTGCTTATTTCCGTGATATCAAGAAATACGTATATATTCAGTGGCATTGTTATTTACAATCTGATTATACATATATATATATTATTGAAAAAAATAAGCAACCACACATTTATTATTAATAGCTCTACCATTTCATTAAAATATTCCCCGGAGTTATTTAATATATTATTTTATTTTATGAATTTTTAATGGCTAAGTCAGTCAAGGCGGGAACGCATATACTTCTCGAAAAAACATTTCACGAAAATATATTTCTCGAATACTACAAATATTTGTACATTTATCGAAAATGCAAATGTTGAATGTTGGAAATATTACAAATGACAAATGTAGAAAATCTCGAAAATGTATTTGTCGATTCACCTGTATATTACAAACCATGAAAATATATTTCTCGATTACAAAAAAAAAATGTCGAATGTTACAAATCTCACATTTGTCGAAAGCGAATAATACCAAATATCGTATTGTAATCCAAGAATCATTGATGGATTATTTGAAAAACAAATTATATCAGCTATGGGAGATCACAAGAAACCATGGAAGGTGTTTAATCAATTGACAACACAAAAAAATAATGATACAATGGATACTATATGTGTTAATGAATGAACTATTACAGACAGTAGTGAAATTGTGGTACATCTAAATAATTATTTCGCAAATAATATTAAAGAATTAAGCGAAACAGTTAAGATAAATCTAGTTCAGCAACATAAATATAAATTTGAATTAAAAACCTACAAAAGAAATTATAAATTTTGTTGAAATCAAATAAATTTAGAATTAAGAACAATAGTTGAACTTATTAAAAAAAATCTGATGTGGCCACCACATAACCTCCCGCCCAATACTACTCTTAAACGATACAAAATAGTATTTGATGTTACAGAAACATACCTACTTATTTGTATATTTTCTATTTATATTTGAGAATTTGAATTTTCTTTCGTATATTTATTTAATTTTGTGACATATATTTCACTAAGAAAATAGCTTCACAATCACAATGACATGTGTCACATTTCATAAAAATTGAAAAATTTTAAATGTTTTCCTGGTGTACTAGGAATGCAAAATTTGTGAAATATAATTTCTTTTCTTTCTGCGTGCATTTCCAAATGTTTATTCAAAGCATCGTTTTGTACGAACCCCTTGTTACAAATTTGACATATATAATTTCTAACATTTTTATGAATTCTCATATAAGCGTTTAAAGGATTTTGTTTTATAAAATATTTATTGCGAACTGTTCCATTATATTTGTACTCTTCTTCATCTCTGTCTGATTTATTACAAGATGTATTTACAATGTCTGTCGTTGAAATTTTGCCTTGTTCATTTTGAGATGTCGACTTGTTCTTTACATATTTCAGATGAAACTCGTGTTCTTCGCTGTCTTCAGACGCAACAAATCCTTTTTTGACATGAACGGCATTTTCTAAAACATGTTTGTCATTGTATTTAGTTAAATATTTCGACGAAACATTGTTTTTTATTTAAATTTTTTGAATCTGATTAAAATTATAGAAGTTTTAATCTAAATGATTTTTGTACTGTTTGTGGAACTGAAATTTGTGCCATTGAATTAACACACCTTAAGTTATTAGGAATTTAATTCATTGTCGTCAAATGCAAGTAATCTGATTACTGATATCGTTTAATAAACATTTTACAATAGCTGATCCTAGGTGAATTACAACTCAAACTTCATTATGCATCGGGTTTCGGTTTTGGTTGTCGTAAAAATAAAATTACGGTTTTGGTTAAGGTTCTGGTTTTAATACAACAATCAGTTTCACTTAACCGGTTTTATTGAAAGGGTTCCGGTATTGTAAATAAAATTAACCAGTATTTATATATTTATTCTTTTAAACTTACATAAACAAAAATCAAATGAAAATAGACTAAATATTGTTTTGTCTTTGAAATAAAGCAAATATCTAGCTCTATAATAATGAACTAAACTAAATGTACTAGTTCAAAGCGACTTTGTTCTATAATTAATCTAACTAATAAAATATCCCCTTATGTCTTTTCATCCATGCTGCACCATACACATGTCTAAACTTGTCTAGTGCTAAAAAAACACACTATATGAAACATGGAAAATGAATTCATACTTTCTAATTATTTAAAAATACTAATTTACACTTTACATTTATATAGCAAGAAAACTTATTGCGGTTAACAGTCAGCCGAAAAATAAAAATCTTGTGTGGGCATCACACTACTTTCTTATACACAAAATGCGAACTGAATACGTATGACTTATTCATTGCATATGACCTGACAAACAGATGTTAAACCTGTTGAGTTTTTTTGTTCTAATTGTATCTATGATTTTATTTTAAAATATATATTCATTAATGATTTCCATTCTTTAAAACTTTCTAAATAGTAATACAAATATTACTTTTATAATATTTCAAACATCGCATATTTTTGACACTTCACAATTATTTGACATATAGATGTCCAGTCCAGTCAGTCGATTGTATGTGCACAGACTTTTCTAAACTTTTGATAAGATTGATCACAATATATTTATTAATAAACTGCAATCATTCTCGGTCTCTTCTCCATTCACATTGCTTCTTTCTTCTTATCTTGGGCAGCGTAAATTATTTGTTCAGAATCTAAGCCAAGCGTTTAAATCCTCTATGTGTGTGTTGAATTCAGGTATACCACAAGGCTCTAATCTACGCCCTCTTTTATTTGTATTATTTGGGGATGATCTAGCAAGTGTATTAAAATGTGAAAAATTATTATTTGTTAAAGATCTTAAAATCTTACACTCTGTCACATGTCAAGTAGACTGCCTTCTTACTAAACACGAAAACTTTCGCCTACATACTTCAATTACGGCCTTGATGAATCTCTCCCGATGTCATACCAATAGATCTCGGCGTTACTTTTGACTCGAAGTTTACTTTTGCGGAGCACATCAATAATATCTATAATGAATCAAATCGTATGCTTGGCTTTATTATTTGCAATACCCGTCTTTTCCTAGACATTTCATCCATCGTTACTCTTTATTATTATTTCGTTTACTGTCGCTCAAAATTAGAGTACTGTTCTCTCGTCTGGAACCCTAGTTACGAAATTTATCAGGATCGTATTGAGAAGATTAAAAAAAAGTTTCTCTAATGTCTAATATTTCAAACTTCTCTGTGTTCACCTTGATTATTCAATGTCCTACGAATCCATATTACAAATAATAAATTTTTCTGGTCTTTTCGAGTGACGCAAGCTTAATTCTGCTGATTACCTTAGCAAACTTATTCACGGCGAAATAGATGACCCTAAGTGTCTCAGCCCGCTCAATTTCCATGCACCTACTGCACCTACTCGATATTTCCGAACCTTTTATTTACTGATCCCTAAATCTAACATATTCAGCGCTTATGTTTATTTATAATTTAAGATTTGCAACTAATGATATTTTAAAATTTAAACCCTAACAATTTTTTGCTTCTATTACGTTGGTTTTTTGATGATTAACTTCCGTTTTATTGTACTTTCAAATTTTATGTCTTAATCTCTATATGGGTACATATAAAAGAGGAGTGTATGCTTGTCTGTACTAAACTCAAGAACTACTGCATCGATTTTGACATAAGTATTCTAGGGACCGTGAAAAGAGTTTCTATAAAATAAACTAATTTCTTTGTTTAAATGAGCATTGCCGTTTATTGTTCAGTTCTAAGGGTATATTTGTTGGTTTAACTCATTCGATCATATTTCGAGTCTCCCCCACTTTCGAGGCATTTCTTAACCGCGGGAATTCAAAATGTATGTTCGCGTCAGAGACGAAGTAAATCTATTATACGTACGAAAATCTATTACTTATCAGTAAACACATTATATTGGCCCGGAAGCGAGGAACGAAGTGACGAGCTTGCTTCGCCAATATACTGACATGGAAGCGAGGAACTAAGTGACGAGCTTGCTTCACCATTGTAGTGATATGGAAGCAAGAAACGAATTGACGAGCTTTCTTTGCCAATACACTGATATGGAAGCAAGGAACGAAATGACGAGCTTGCTTCGCCAATGTACTGATATGGAAGCGAGGAACAAAGTGACAAGCTTGCTTCACCAATATACTGACATGGAATCGAGGACTACATACAGTTGCATCTATTTAAATGGAGATGCAATACAACACAACTTAGGGCTAGCAACGCTGTCCGGGCCAAGCTAGTTTTGTAATATTTTTGATTTTATTTATTTGTGTACTACTTATGTATTTCCCTACTCTCTTATAGGGTTTCCAAGCTGTTGAGCAGTGTATTTAATAATAATAATATTGTAAAAAAAAAACTTTAATGAGCATGATTTCATAAATAACCTACAAAATAATATTAGCTGCATATGACCAAAGTAGTTAGTACGCTTCCACTAATTTCTATATAACATTAGATTAGCTACGGTGCTTTTCCAATGCCATGATGGTCAAAATAGGAGATTTGTGACACTTCAAAATTTAAAAATGTTAGATGATAAGCATGACCTGAAGAGAAGTGGCGGCGAGCGTGGTGCAGAAATAGCGAAGAATGTTAGATGATACGTATGACCTGAAGATTACATTTGTAATAGATATTTCCAACATTCGACTTGTATATTCGATAAATGTACAATTTTCGACATTCCTATAATCGAGAAATGTATTTTCGTGAAATGCTTTTTCGAAAAGTGTATGTGTTCCCGATTAATTTTTTAGGAAGACGGTGACAATTGGTACTACCACTGATTTCTATATAACACTAGATTGGGCATAAGCCGCTACGGTGCATTCCCAATTGAACGCCGCCATGATGGTCAATATAGGTGATTTGTGAAATTTCAATATTTTGAAAAGGTATTACCTGTAGAGAGGTAGTGGCGAGCGCGGTGCAGAGATAGCGAAGAATGTGAAGTGAAAGGTATGACCTGAAGAGAGGTGGTGACGAGCGCGGTGTATCACAAAACACCAATTTCACCCGTTCAATTGGGTATGTTCTCAGATGGCAGAATAGGGCGCATGCCCTATCTAGAATAGCTTCGAATTACCACAAATTGCGGAACGGGAAATTTTAGAAGCCACCAGACCACCCTATCCTTAAACAATTCGAAATGTCGATATATTTTTTATCTAGACATTAGAATTTTAAACGAATATATCCAAAAAATAATTATCCCATTATCATTTATTTTAGTAAATGCGCAGCTGAAAATATGTTTCTTGATTTGTATCCTTCGTATAAGAAAGGAGACAAAGGAAATACTGAAAGTTTTCATCCTATTTTGACTATACTTATATGTGAAATTTTTTTTGAGACAATTATTAAAATAAAACTAGTGAATTATTTCGAAAATTATAGCAAGTTGCAGTTTGGCTTCCGTAAAATTCAATCTACATTATGCCTATGGCACACTGGTCGATGAGCTCTTCGATGAAACAGAACGAACTCGCCTTTCCAGATTTTTAATTTCATCAATACGAATTTCTCTTTAACAAAAATAGTTAACGTGAAATGCGACACAAAAGATACGTCTGAAATGAGTACTAAAAAAATTAAACATGTTAATAATGTTGCTTTTAAAAAAAAAATAAAGAAATTCTTATTACGTCAATATTTCTATTTAAAGCAAGATTTTTGATATTATAATATTCACGACGTGGACTGAACTTAGGACCCATAATTTAACTTATTTACTTGTATTTATAAGGAAAACAACGAGGAAAGGTGATTAAAATATTCCCGTCTTGTTCCACTCTGTTCTAATAATATATTACACCAAGGTTGAGAAGACTGTCGCTAAGATTGTATGCAGAGGGAATCAAGGGATACAAGGCGATGGTCAATAATAGTCTTCTCAACCGTGGTTTATATATTATTTTTCCACTACTAGCACTTGAATCCTATGAGTATATTTATATTAATATTAATTCGAGTAACAAACACTTTGTCAAGAATATTTATTTGTTTCTAAATATTTATAAAATCAAAATAGTCTGCATTTGTTCTTATATGTGACGTTTCAGTTTCCACATTTTTCGTAACTAGTACTCGTATAATTATGAGCAGTGTAAATGAAATTATTAATTGCAATGCTCCAGAAATAAGAGAGGTGGCTGAAAATTTATATGATCAATCTTCGAAAAAATATTTTTTTCTGAAACCGTCAGGAAAGTGGGTACATTGAGTCAGGAAAGTAGATCATAACATAGGTAAATAACAACAAAATTAAATAAGTTCTTTATTTATTTTTATTCGTAACAATATTAAATGTACAATTGTTAATGCTACTAAAATTTATACATGACACTGGCGAATTTGAGGTTAAATTACTTGTTGCAATCGATAAATTAATTTGAGGTTCAGTGCGTTTATTATCTGCCTCTCCTGCTATTTTATTTACAATACCAATTTTGTTTTGGATTGACTGATCTACATATCCCTCAGCCACGGCTGAGGATTTCCACACTCCATGACGCTTCAGTGTGTAAATATCAACGCCAAAATCGGCTATTAATGATGCCGATGACCGGCGAAAACAAAGACCAGTAAACGCAACGTCGTTATTAATTTTTAGAAATTTCACAATCAAATTGGGCATTTTTGAAAAAGTATGGATGCCCACCGGTTGGATAGAGCATTTTTCGTTCTCTAATTCACGAAAAAGTGACGATGAGGTTTTCTCAGAGCATCATATTTTTTGTAAATTTCTATAACATCTATTCCTTCTATTTTCCCGGCAATTGTAAATGTACGGGCAATGTTTGTTTTGGTATCGGGTATCCGTACCAATAGAACAGATCCTTGTTCTTGAATATCTTCCATAACCATTTTACACAATTCCTCGCAACGACAGGCACCATATACTCAAAAAATTAGAGCAACCTACGGTATTAAAAAAATTAATATTTGTTTTAACATTACAAAAAATAGTTATTTGTATCACAAGGTTGGAAACTGATATTTTGCGAGTGCGAGTTACGAGCACTCGCCAAATAGTTTCCAACCGCGGGATACACAAGATTTTTCGCGCCAACATTTATGTAAATTTAATAAATAAATTTAATTTATTACTTTTTTCTTAATGACAGGGAATTTTTTTATGTTGCTAACTTCACAATATTTGAATGTCAATTATGTTTATTTTCCAATATCATAACCAAAAATATCTACATATTTTTATTTGGATTTTACACTGCAAATTAAATTATAATTACTTACAAATATGTTTAAAATCCTTAAATATTCTGTTTTCTTGTATTTCAAATACTCAATTGTAGATATATTGCCATAATATTTTTATGTTAATGTAATATTTTGACATTTCTAGCGTCAGAAGCTGGCTAAAATTAGTGAAGTGATGCCAACATATAACCATAAAAGTTAGCAATTTTTGTCGAACTAGTACGACAAAAACATGATTTCCGACCGATTTAGAGATATGTAATTGTATCAATGTCGGACGGCGGCGCGAAAAATAATATTACCTTTAATAATGAATATTGTTCGTCCGCTGCTTCCAGAAGAAACTGATGGATTTGTGCTCTGTTCAAAATTGATTTTTTGCTTTATAGCCGACAGCCCTGCGTTTCAAGAATGCAAGTAACTTAGGAAATTTACTAATGTCCACGTTATCCCTCAAATTCAGCGTCATCTTTAGCATTGAATATATAGACCATAAGCTCGATGATTTCAGTCTTCTTCCAATCCAGTTAAAATAAGCAAGTAGCACTTTTTCTGACAACCACTGTGCTTTATTCTGCTTTCTCCATTTCATGAAAGCTTCATATTCTCTTTCATATCGGTATTTTGATTTGCTCGGAATTAAATTTTCTACTGCTGCAGCTGCCTTATTTAGGATTTCAGGAGGAGTACTTAAATACTCCTCACTCTCATTTTCTTCGCTATTTTCCAACATTTTACACACTAAAACCAAATTACTTTTGACACAAAAATATTTTTCTTATTAGTCGTTGTTTTCACGTTTTCAACAGCTTGGATACGTAGTTTACTGCCAATATGATTCTTACCAAAAAATTTAAACATTTTGAATTATTCATAATTAATTATTATTATTTATTAAATTTAAACGGTTTCAGAAATAATAGTATACATAATACGTCAGGAAAGTGTCTTTATTATTATTATGTAATATACTATTAAGATACTAACTAATAAACTGCCGATCTCGGTGGTGTAGTAACTATTTCACTAGCATAGCACATCAAATGTCGTGGTTCGAATCCCACTGAAAAGCATGGTGATTTGTGTTGTTCATTATATTCACAAGCATCCACTCATGAGGCGACATATGACCAAAGTAGTTTGTCCACTTCCGATTTTCGTTTTAAATAGTGACAGTTTAAATTACTGACTTAGGTTAATAATAAATTATTAAACCCGGGTTACCATAGCTACGAAGTAAAGATGAGGAAAAAGCATTTATGTTAAATGAAGGTAAATAATGTTGTTTTCTTAGGCTAGTAATACAAAAAATAATTTCTATAACACTGTTTTGGAAACTGGGCATTCCACTACTAAAAATTGTTATGGAATCACTAACATTCCATACGCGGCGTATGGAATATTTTCGACGAATCAGAACCGCTTATTAGCTCGACATATGAAGTATCTTGATTCAGTTACTATGGTTACGTCTGTTTGTTTTAATTTGATTTATTTGAGTTTGACGTTTTCAACAGTTTTATATTTGTATTTTTGTATAATTACCAAAACCTTTTTATAGAAAGTTTAGTCTACAACATGTAACGGAATGGCCTATCCCACGCTCGCAAACCGTAGCCCTCGCCTTTGGCTCGGGCTACAAACTTTTTGCTCGCGTGGAATATGCGCCATTCCATTACTTGTTGTAGAATATACTATTCCACAATCGGTTAATTTTGATTGAATCAAAAGTGTAAGCAAAGTAAGCAATTTAATCACTAGTGTAAAAAATTGTTTTAATCATAAGCGAGAAAGTGTTTAAAAAATTATGGCACCACAAAATTTGTCCCGTAATTTTATTTTAAACTATTTTTCAATATTAAAATAATTGTGTTGTTAAATTTACGACTTCATAAAATGTATAACTTGTAATATTACATTATAATTCACGAAAAATTTAAAATTGTTGATAAGTTATTCTCTAATGTCAATCATGTTATTTAACCTACCCGGCGAGGAGAAAACTACCAACTTGTAAACATAGATATACAAAAATAAATTAAAATTAACTACATATTGCTTTATATATGAAATAGAGTAGCTCTATATGTACAAGTTTAATACGACATTGCTAAATAATTAATGTTGGATCTAACTAATAAAACAAGCTCTAATGTTTATAATTTATAATAATTTATTTAATCTAAATGTTAGTTATGCAGTTTACTCCTATAGTGTTTTGGTTTACGACGCGTATCGCTTGATAATGGCAATGGGAGCGTTTGGGCAAAGCTTATCGTAGATGGCAGCAACGGACTAATGTACTAATAAATGTCTTTCTATTTAATCATTCGGAAAACAATTCAAGTTTGTTTTGTTTATACGACACAACAGGAACTTTTATTTATGATCAAACCTAACCCTACTTGTGTTGGTTTTCGTAACAAATACTGCAAAGTACACTTTATGCAAGCGCTACAGTATATAGCATTGTGCTAGCGCGCTGTACCACAGTATAGGAGCTACAACTTGAAGCTCTTATACTGTGGCTGTACTACGTGAACGTATTTTACTACTTACTTGCAGAAAGTACATTAGTCCAGTGCTGCCACTAATTCGCACTAAACCACCAAACACTCCCATTACATGACCGAAACCGGTCACACTTAAAAAAAAAATTAGTATAGTTTGAAACAAAACTAGATTTTATTCATTTTTCCACGTTATTTTCCTTATTTATATCTTCTCACTTGGGCGATTCCCTTTCATCTTGTATTTATGTTTGACCTGCTACATACGATTTATCTTGTAAAATAGCGAACAAATCTACTCTATGCCAGTTAAATAGAATATCCGCCGTGACTTTTTTTTAAACATTATTATACTCAAAATGATTTTGGAGAAGACGCACGTCATCAAAAATATTAGTAGATAATGACGTCACTATGCAATAAAGTTTATATGGGATACTGATTTTTGTTGCATCACAAGTGCCGCCATTTTTAGACGTGATTTGTTGCAATAAACACAATATATTTATACATATATATTATAAAACACTGGATCACGAGGAGCACAAATTTTAACAACACAGTGTCATAATATGAAATATTTATAATTTCAAAAAAAATAGATTGTAACTATCTTCATGTTGTTTAGCTTGAGTCAATTGTCAGTTAATGTTTGAGTATTGTTTTCTGCTTGTTGTTTGTGTTATAAAATTTGTATATTTTAAAAGTATATAATAAATAACATAACACACAGTAAAGTCTGACAGTAAAGTGACAGTTCGATATGAATTTTGTATGTAAGAGATCATTTACCAATAGCAACAATATAGCGAACAAAAAACGAACTACAATTATTTTAGTAATTTAAAATTTTTTTTAAAGGAATAAAATTGACCATAAAATCACTGTAAATTGCATTAATATATACTTTTCTTAATGCTTGTATTTTTTACGTTGTTTTTTAAAACAATAGCAAACCTCAATAAACTTTATAACTTATTTTTCACTTTATAAAGATTTTTTTTTTCAGGTGATGACGTGCGTCTTCTCCAAAATCATTTTGAGTATACAATTTATCAGGTGTGAATAGAAACATAACATTGAAATTATAAAAATAGGTATTATTTCATCACATTATTATAACAGTAGTAGTGATTTTTTTACAACAACCAATTACACGTCAACACGTTTCTAAAATCTTTAGATTTTTTAAGTACAACAATCATCGCAAATTCAACATTTCGTTTCTTTATAAGCAACAATTACAAATTCATCGGTTCCACCGGTTAATAATCGTGACGCTATTTTCAACTACTGTTGAAATTAATCGTACTTTTAATCGGTGAATAAAAAAAACTAGACTGCTGAAGTATTTAAATACAAAATTAGCCTGCTAAGGACATTTAGGAAAGTTATAAAATACAGGGTTGGGCTCCTACATCAAAATTATCAAATTGCATAACATATACCATTGTTATGTATTTATTTACGTACAATAAAAATAAACTTTCATTGCAAATTAAGAACTGAACACAACATTATTATAAATAGTTACATAATAATATACCTCAGGGTTTATTTAATTTTACCGTACAAATATTTGTGACTGATTATTTGCATCATAATAAATGAAGTCAGTTGTATGTTAATTTATTTTCAAGTATAAATACAAAATGTTAAATAATTTGCAACAAACTCGGGGCAAGGTGAAAAACTTCCAGAGTTGATGTATCTATAAATTAGTTCAGAATCGTGATACACTAACCTATTAAATAAAAAAAAATTATGTGTTGTTATCAAGTAAAACATATCTGCAATTCTCACTCTTGACGCTGTTGCCAACCAATTTAGAGCAATGAAAAAAATCGAATTATGGAGTACGAGTGTTTTCAAAAGAAGCATAATAATTATTTAAAATATTTTACGTGTTGCAGATATTGATAAAGAACCGCGCTCTGAAGTGGAGGGTCGTGTGATGTTTGAATTTATTATGCGTATTTAAATATATTTTTACTATAAACTTTTTATTATACATCATAGCCTTTATTCGCTGGTTTAACAGGATTTAGAAATTTAATTTTAAAAATATCAAATACATATGCCTTTACTACAAATTTTACTGACTTACAAATTTAAAGATTTATCATTTACATATAAAATATCACCATATTTCAAATTCTAAACCTAAGTTACTAAATCCAACTAATCACAGTTTCACTGGATAAGACAAAAGTTTTTTTTTTGTCAAAATGGTCAACTTTGAAGCATAAAATAATGTTGTAGCATGGATCAGGAGAATATTAAATATGATATTAATTTATAATCTTTGATTGAAAAACAACACATATTAAACAAAATTGACAAGTTCAAGTTTTTTGTTGTTGTTAAATGTGTAAGTCAAAAATCTGAAGCCTAATCCTAATTGGTACCTTTTAATTTAAAAAAATTATAAAATCAAAATCTAAATTTGTAAACTAAATCCAGTATAAACCAGCCATAATACGTTAGGCATAACATGTGTGAAACAAAAATACGCATATGAATTTCTTGTTAAAAATAAAACATTTCAAATTATCATTTTTTTGCATGTACTATCATATGTCTGGATAAATCATACTTTCTTATGAACTTCTTATCACAAACAGAACATGTAAAATCTCTAATACCCGTATGAATTTTCATATGTACTTTAAAAACACTTTTGCGTGTAAACTTTTGGTCGCAAATATGACAGTGAAAATCTCTTATTCCTGCATGTATTTTCGTATGTACTTTAAAATCATTTTTGCGTATAAACTTTTTGTCGCAAATGTGACATTGAAAATCTCTAATTCCCGCGTGTATTTTCATATGTGCATTTAAATTGCCTTTTAATAAAAAAGTTTTATTACAAACAGAACATTTAAAATCTCTCATTTCCGTATGTATTTTTATGTGCTGCTTTAATTCTGTTTCTAAAAAAAACTTTTTATCACAAATAGAACATTTGAAATGCTTAATTTCTGCATGGATTTGCATATGTACTTTTAAATAATCTTTGTATACAAACGTTTTCTCACAAACGGAACATTTAAAATCTCTAATTCCCGCATGTATTTTCATATGTCGTTTTAAACTTTTTTTATATAAAAGTTTTTTATCACAAATTGAACATTTAAAATTTTGAATTTTACCATGAATTTTCAAATGTCTGTGGAAAGAATTGTTTTGTTTGAACTCCTTGTTACAAATATGACATTTATAATGTCCAACATTTTTACGGTTTCTCATATGAGCTCTTAAAGAATTTTGTTTAATAAAATATTTATTGCGAACTGTACCATTATGTTTGCTCTCTTCTCTATTCACATTTGTATTCACATTGTTTGTGTCTGAACTGAAGGCAGGTTCATCTACATTCGTTTGGTTATCATCTTCACAACTAGTCCTTGAAGCGCTGCATTGTTCACCTTCAGATGCCGATTCGTTCTTTACATATTTCAGTAAAAATTCGTGGCCATCGATGTCTTCAGACGCAACAAATTCTTCTTTGACTTCAACGGCATCATCTAAAACAGGTTTGTCTTCATCTTCATTTAAAGATTGCAACGAACGTTGGTTCTCTATTTCAATATTTAATTTACTGCCCACTTCTTGCTGTCGCTCTCTCATCAATTCTTGATTATTTAATTGTTTGGGCAACTCAGTGAATATCAGGTTGT
The DNA here is from genome assembly GCA_963942605.1 of Poecilus cupreus. Lineage (NCBI taxonomy): Eukaryota > Metazoa > Arthropoda > Insecta > Coleoptera > Carabidae > Poecilus > Poecilus cupreus. Next base: position 3,712,207 of record OZ012728.1, read on the forward strand.
ATTCTTCTTTGACGTCGATGTTATCAGTTCTCTGTCTATGATCCTCCAGTGAATAAACTGAATCTTCGATTTCTTCTTTAATATTCAATGCATTAACCACGTCCTGCTCTCGCTTTATCATCAAGTCTAGATTATTTATCTGTATTTTCAACTCAGAGAATTTCTGGCCTCGCAGGTCGCTGCTGCCTTCTAATATTTGTGTGTATTGTATTAAGCGACTAAAATTTTTCAAACACGTTTTTTTAAATTTGTAGAAAGAATGGACTGCTGTGCGGCAAGAAGAACAAATTAATTCTGGAATCCCCGACTTCGAAACTGTCTGTAAGAGAGAAAAGAAAGCATTAAAATGTTACTTGTGAAAGCGAAACGCAAACCTGGATCTCATGTAAGTTAGAGTCAGGCTGCGAGGAAAATAGCAAATTTGTCAACACAATGAGGAAAAAAATGTTGTACATGTACAAAATAGAATAGCCTCTATAAATTTCAGGAAACTAGGAAAGAAGAGACAAGAATCTACCACATACTTCATTATCTTACATGGGAGAGAGCCGAATTTTCAATGAGTTTTAAAAAAAAAATTTTTTTAAATGCACATTGGGGTTTATTGTTCAGTTCTAGGGTTATTATGTTTGTTGGTTTAACTCATTCGATCATATTTTAAGTCTCCCCAACTTGGGAGGCGTTTCTTAACCGCGGGAATTCAAAATGTACGTCCGCGTCAGAGACGAAGTGAATCTATTATACGTACGAATAGTAGTTTATATACCAAGGGACTGAAGTGCATGATTTAATCCCGAAGGTGAAGTTTATTTCACGAGCCGCAGGCGAGGAAAATAATTACCTAAGGGATTAAAGGCACTTCAGTCCTGTGGTATATACACAATTTTTTGCACTTCCAACCCTCTTTCTTACAATACACTTTAAATAATGATTAATTTTAAATCATTTCAAATACATATAATTCACAAATGTAAAATGGAAGGCTTTGATAACGACAGCAGTATGCAATTTTTTTAAGTTGCCTCGATACTATAAATAAGATTTAAACATAATTGTAAATTATATATAATATGTAAAGTAACACCTTGTTGTACGCCCTTTTGTACATATGGGACTTGAATTTCTGGCGTGCTTACAGGACTGTGATTAAAATCTTCAAATTCTCAAAATGAAATTAATTTATTAAGTACTAATATTCAAAAACAAATTTGCTACAAACTTACCAATTTAGTATACGAGTATTTCCCGAAACAACTTCATTGTCAGTAAAATATGTATTGGTAAATTATGGATCTAGTATATAAATAGAAACAAAGTAAAATATGAAAATATTCATTGACATATTATAAGACATATCGTTTTCTATTGCTTGACTGGCACCCAATCTATATAATTTCCATTCAAATTCATGTAAAGTATTATTGACATCAAACCTACTACTCCACTAGAAATCATCACTTGCTGACACAAATCAGCGCGTTTTAAGGTCAAACATACGCGTCAAAGAACGAATCCTTTATTTTAAAAAAACAGCAATTTCTGTACTCTTCATTTATTTTCTTGTTCTTTATGGTCCAACTACCTCCACCCATCAAAATTTCATGGATTTTTTACAGTTACAGTGACTTGTACATTGCAATGTCAGATGAAGTGCATTTCATAGGCTGGGTTCGTTCACTCCCATAAATTTTGTTTTGCAAATTCAAGTTTAAATAAATTATTTCTTACAATTATTCTTATCGAAACACAAAACAATTAATACAGTAAGGTCTTTGAACATTCTAGTATTTATATACATGGATGAAAATGATAACTGAAACATTAAACTATAAAAAAATATTCGTTGAAGTCTAATTGATAAAAAATTCAGAACTTTGACACTCTGTCTCTCATTCCCATGAACGACTACAGTAATGAAAATAATTCGTATATTTGTAAATATGATCATCTATAACATACTCAGTTTATTTTCAATTTGAATTTACAGTTTTTAAGAAATAAATAAAAATATATCAAAAAACACACTTTTTGGTTAAAAAAAAAGTCATGTTCATGTTGCGCTACCTTAGCCCGTACAGTTGACCTTAAATGCGCAGAATTGTTGACTGAGCTGATGACAGTAATTGTTGTGTAGTGTCAAGTGTCAGTGGCCATGTGGCAAGTGTTTGTATCCCTGACTTTATAAATTATTACAAAGTTGTCATTTTTAAGAATATTGGTTCGGTGTCAAGTCAAGTGCCGGTAATAAACAACCTTTCTGGACCGCTTAAAATCCTTAAGAGGGTTGACATTCACATCCCTCTTGCATGTTAGGCATAAGCATGTGTGCATCGAATCTGGTGCACTACATACAACCATTTTTTTTGTGTATAGTTCTAAGAAATTGCGTTCTTGGAATTTCACTCACGCACTCGAACAAACCACCCTCTGACGTCACTGAGGTGGGGATGATGCGTATTATTTTCATTTTTAAATTTTAACTTTTTGGAATCTTCAGTTAGTCAGTTTTTAGACTTTGTATCAAGCAGTCAGTTTTTAGTCGTTGTACCAGTCAGTCAGTTTTTAGTCTTCGTACAATCAAGTCAATTACGTTCAAACTTCATAAGCAAGTTTACGTTCAAGTTTCAAGTCAATTCAATATTCAACTATTAATTTATCTAAATTCTTTTCAAAATTCACGAATCCAAGTTCGCTTTGTATTATTTTGTTTAGTTTATTTGTTATATTTACTCTGCATTATTTATCATTTTATTTGGTGTGTTGTTAGAAATAAATTCATTTTTTACATCAATTGAATTGTTTCTTTTTGAGAAAGTGCGACCCACCATTACACGTAAAAAATACGACGTGTATAAACAGTAATCATAAACTCAGCAAATCAGTCAGATGTGTTTAGCAACATAGCAACTCAGTTGCTGAGTGCTACTGAACGCGTCCAATCTCTAGGCTAGCCCCATAATATATTTCCAATGGACAGTATTTTAGTGAATGTTTTTTAATTTCGATACAGCCTTCTGCTGCAACTGTATGTTAGACAGAGAGGACTCAGAGCATGTCTCTGTCGATTTATTGTGCAAGTACGAGAAATATAAAAGATGCTCCAAGTAATGCGCGTTTTCCGATTGTTGTGTTAGATTAATAGTTATTTATTTAACTAGGCATCAAAATACCAGATATACAGCAGAGGCTGCTGTTTCATTGACGAGGCGAAGTCGAGGCAATGAATGCTGCCGAAGCTATCACTGATTTGGTATATTGGTGAATTCAGCAGTAAATTAAACAATTGAAAATATACATGCTGTTTATTGTTACCGAAATTTAAATTTTATAATAGGTTATCAAAACTACTTTTATTTCATCATATGGTCATTGCACACCAACTTTGCAACTTTGGAATGATAGAGCGTTTCTTATATAATTTTTAATAGAATTATGATAATCGCATCCAGCAATGTTAATAACGATAGTCGAAAATTGGATGATGGAATATAAAATGAGACAAAAACTCAACTTCGCATTTGCAAACGTTTCGAGATATATTTTCTCATAATGTGAAAAACAACAATGATTAAACAACACATTAAAATAATGAAACTTAGATGGAAGTTAAAGTCAAAACGATAAAAAGAACAAATAAATAAAATAAATAACAGAGAACAACATTCACATACAACAATTGCAACATAGCTAAATATCACAGGAGCTCAAGATTTAAAAAAGACAACATAAGTAACAAACAAATTAATTAATTTAAAATTCTAGGATTGTACATTGGCGGGAAGAATTAATTGCATAAAATGCTGTTTACATCTACTCAGACCTTCTATATCAGTCCTGTGATGGAGTTCTTGTTGTTGAAAATGTGAATCTTTCCAGAGAGTTGCATTTCTGACTTTCGTTTCTGTATCCAGAATCTGAAAATTATCGACGTCGATTCTATGATGTAACTCCGTACAATGATTGGATAATGCTGTTTTATATGGTAGTAAGTTCTTGCAATCTAATGGAGGGTTATACAGAAGCAAATTTTTGTGCTGCCATCTATTCATGTTTTCATTGAACTACCATGAAATTCACATGGGCGAAACACAAGCAAACCGCTGTCAAAATGACAGTTCTTAAAATGATGCTAAATATGAAAAATTAAGTGTGTGTATGGTTTGTGCAATAGTGACTCCCTTTATTACTATAAGGAATATATGGGCAGTGTTAAATTTATTTACCGGTTTCAGGAGATTAAACCTATGTTTACATGCACAAAAGTAGGCAGGGTAAGTATGTCATAACTATTCTGTAGGGTAATATTACCTTACTGACCTGTCAAAATAGTCAAGAAAATGAAAATAATACATAATGATAATATAACGCTATTTATTAATAAACACGGAATTAAGCTGTTCAGAGATTCACCTGCTGCGTTCCAAATATTTTCAGGCAATTCAACATCGCCAAAATCCACTTTTTATCTAGCCATGAAGAACACATTTGACGTTTAAGTAAAAAAATAATTTTAAATATGATACAAAAGAAGTGTAACCATGGTGTTAAATAAAAACAAACAGACTTACTTGATCACCTTCTAAAATTATTTTTTTTTCATAAAAGAATTTCAATAAATAATATTTATTAATTACATTAACGTCTTCATATTCTGAAACCGGTAAACTATTGAACAAACCACGGATGTTATGAGTCATAACAGGCCTTAGATGTCTTAAAATCCTCGCTCTACGAGCTCGGATTTCAACTGACATCTGCGGCAGTTACGATACTCATAACATCACTAGGAATGTTAATAGCTATAAGTTTCCTAAATGATAAACTTCAAAAATAAAAACATAACCTTGTTAAAACACCATCTCAAACGTCAAAACATGGATGTTTGTGTTATGAACTTCCATCTCAACTTTTACCTCATCTTTCTCTTTCTTGCCTGTGACGTCAAAATCATAACCCTCCATTCTGTTAAGTTTTTCACACTAGGCACTAATGAAGAGAAAATATATTTCGAAACGTTTGTAATTGACAAGTTGATTTTAAGTCTCCTTTTATCTTCCATCACCCAATTTCATTATTACGAGTAACATTGATAATTTTTAATGTTCATGAAAATAAAAACCAAAATCCAATAACAAATATACCACGCGCACATGCTTTTTATCAAAAGTAAATGTTTACTTACAATTTCCGGCAAGCAATAGTTTAGCTCTTCTTGCACTGCAATTCCATCATCGTTCTGCATTAACACACTTTCAAGTTGCTTAAATTCAAGACACAACAAACAAATATCTGATAAATAGAACATTATTTACAAAATTTATTCTATACTGCACATGAGTAGAGCTTAATAAATGAAGGTTAACTATTTGATAACAACAGAATTCTCGCAATGTTGCCAACGATAGTAAGTACAAGTTTACGTTTATAGTCCATTCCAAATAGCGGTACAACTTGGAACTAACTCAAATCGCGCCAAATCATCCTATTGGTTGGGAGGGGATAATTAACGAGTAGGACTTACACAGCACAAAATTCTGCAGCAATCTGTTTATTCTGTTTGCAACTCGTCGTGATAGTATTGTGTTCTTTATCTGTAAATATGTTTCCTCTAATTTTGTTTTAGCTTTAAAATTATGTATTTTATCTCTAAATATGTTTCCTGTAATTTTGTATTAGCTTTAAAATAAAATAAAAAATCTTTTTATATATGTATACTTATATCATTTTAGTAGTACCTTCTTTTTAGAAAATACCGTTCACAGAAAATATATCTTAAATTGTTCGGCCTTATGACAAAGTAAAATGATTTGTATTGAATCAGGCTTTTTTTAATTAGTTTCAAGTTGTACCGCTATTTGGAATAGATGTGCTTTTTTCCTTGATATCAAGAAATACCTATTTATTCAGTGATATTGTTATTTACAATCTGATTAAACATATAATTATTATTTTAAAAACCTAACCACACATGTATTAATGAAGAAAATAAACAATAATGCCTATGGCACACTGGTCGATGAGCATCAATGAGCTCATTGATGAAACACCAGAACGAACCCACCTTTCAAAATTTTTAATGTCTTCAATGACGAATACAGGGAATTTCTCTGTGACAAAAAATGTTAACATGAAATGAGACACAAAGATACGTCTGAAATGAGACCCGTTTGTTTCCTCGATGCTCATTGATGAAAAATAGAGGAGCCTCTATTTTTCGTCGATGACGGGTTCGTTCTGTTGTTTCATCAATGAGCATCGATGCTCATCGACGCTCATCGGCCAGTGTGCCATAGACATAAAACATTTACTATTTGCAGCCCTACCACTTCATTGAAATATTCCCCGGAGTTTATGAAATATAATATACAATGGGAACGATCGGGCAAAACTAATTGCAGATGACAGCACCACTGCAACTTTATGCTATTCGCACTGCGCATGACAGAATCCTTTGAAATTTAAAATTAGTGTGAAGTGACAGATAGGATACGAAAACAGTGTTGTTTGTTAAATGTAAAAAAATGTATTATTTGTGGAAATTAAAAAGTATAAAAAATTAATGGAAAGTTTAATTCTTGAATCCACAAGTGTTTTTTTATTTTACTTCATCTTTCGGAAACTGGGGCAGGTTTATTTTATACTTGCATTACAGCAGAACAACATTTTTAAGTGGATGAGCCACACACACACACCAAATACACGATAACACAAGCGATAGGCTAAGTGTACAAAGATATTTTTGCACAACCGGGCGTAAATATCACTTTATTGACTCTGTTTGACGTCGGTAATAATATACTTTCTCGCCCTAGGGCTGAAAAGTGCACTTTTCCGCCCGCCTACTTTCTCGCCCGGAATGAAATAAACAACATTTACAATAAATACGTTACATTTTAATAATATTTAACGTTATATTACAATTAATGAAATTTTCAATTTTAATACCCTCGATGGAAATAACATTTTGAAACCTGTCACTGACCGCCTCTCTTGCAACTTTCATTTTGTGTTAATAAGACTTTCTGGTGATTTCAATTTTATTATTTACAGAGTCTTCTACGTAACTCTCAGCAACTTTCGAAGACTGCCATCTTCCATGGCGTTTCAAGGTTAAAATATCACCACATTTATCAGCAAGTAGTGTTATATTTTATGTTTAATATATAATTAAAATACTATACAGTTAAGTTTAACTATTATTTTATTTAAAGATTCATACAATTATATTTGTATGTTAATTCTAATTAACTGTCATTCAATCAATATCGGTTGTCCTGACTACTAGTCAGCCTACTTATATAACAAGTAGCGTTGCTGAAGTGCGCCTGAAGCAATGACCAGTATAAGTCTCAGCTTTAGGCAGTTGCATATATCGCGCTATTATCGTGGGGAATGAGCCAAAAGAATTGTTTCCAACTGATTGGGTTGAACACTTCCCATTTTTGTAACAAAAGTAATCTTTGCTTAACATGTTTCGGTCGTAAATTGACATATTTTCTATAAATTTCTACATAATGTAATGAATTTTCCTCGTCATTTATTACTGTGAATTTTCTGTCAGTGTTTGTTTTTGTATCACTTAACTTTATTATTAAGACCTTTCCTGCATCTTGTATGTCAGAAGTAAGTAGCATACATAATGCTTCTCTTCGACACGCCCAGAATTAAAACTACCTTTAAACAAAAAAATAGTAGAAAAGGAAAAATTGTAACAAATCAAATTCTTACTTTGATCATTAAATATGTTTCATCCGGCGCTTCTTTTATAAACTTGTTTATATCATCTCTACAAAGAATTTTAGATTTCTTCGGTTTGAAGCCATTAGAATTTCTTTTCAGGAACGCAATTAGTTTTGGAAATGTATTGATTTGAATGTTCTTATTAATTGCGAGACTTGTCCTTGCCATTGAATAGTGACTCCATAGAGTAAACGGTTTATAAATTTTCGATCTTTCAGCACAATATGCTAACAGTACACTTTCTGTATAGTTCTTAACATTTTTCTGATAGCACCATTTTAAAAATTCTTTATAGACTTTTTCATATAAAATTTTTGACTTCTGAGGAAGTAAATCTTGCACTACCCTTTTCGCAGCATTTTCAATATCTTCCATTTTAACTAGCTTCACTAATTATGTGTGAATATTTCGTTGAGATCAACAAAGAAGATATCAATGACATTTATATTTTTCACTTTGTTGTTTTTGATTTTGTTCAATTACTCCAGCAACGGCAGCAATTGATGAAGAGAACGGCCGACTATACTTCTACTTTGATTTGAAACGTAATTTTTGCTTATATTAAAATAAGAATATATTAATATAGAACTGATTTGGTTGTGCAAAAAACATTGTATGTATTACGGGCGAAATATTCCTGGCCCTCAGTGCATTCAAAACCCTCCGGTTCGCGTCGGGCTTTAAATATTGCTCCTCGGGCCAGGAACTAAATCATTTCGCCCTTAATATATAAATAACTATTTCATAATCGCGGCAAAAGAGTTTGCAGTGGTGGCGCCACAGTTTTACTACTTGACCGTCGATCATTCTCATTGATGGATAACACCACATTTCTCGAAAAAACATTTCACGGTTATATAAATATCGCAAATTACGATGAGTAATTGTACATTTACTTATTCCTTGGACGCTCGCGAAATCGTTCACCTTCATATATTAGTTTCACTAAGCTTTCATTCATCATTCCGTAATTAATTAGAGACTCAATCTGTTCAGCTCCAAATAACTTTAAAATAGAATTTTGTCGGGCTGAACGATTTCAGCAGAGACAAAGACAAGACATAGGAGACGTGTCAGCTACAGTAAAATTGACAAGGATAGAAGTTCTACGCCTCTACTGCTGGGACCACAAACTATTGTCGTATATAGGCGGGAAAGTATGAAATTTCAAATTTGAACAGGAATCAAAATTAAGTATGTATTAATAAAAATGTTACATTTCAAATTAACTAATAAACATCAAACAACAGAAAAATACATACATAATATTTGTCTATGTATATAACATTATAATAAAAAATACATATATTACAGAATTATTTTACAAATATTGTTTCCCATATATTTATAAATATGAGTCAATAACATTTTTCCTGCACACTGTACCGCCGCGCCATTGGCTTCTTCGCATAATTTCAAAGTAAGCTCTTGATGAAAACCTGCATAACTGACGGCATACTGGAAATGTTCTTTATGTTCCGCAACACATCCGCCGTGTCGACATTCATGTGCCCAAAAACTTTTTCTAGGCTCTTCGAACCTCTCTTCTTCTTTGTAAAATATGACGAGCTTTGACTTGCTCGCGATATATATTTCTTTTTTGGGGTGTCAGATCAGTAACCCGAGTCTCTCTTATCTGTTTCAATATATTATGTGGTTCTCTTCCTACAAAAGAATAAAAAAATAAAATAGCATTAGAGAAATATTCTTACGAATCAGATATGTAGTGGGGAATAAGTAAAATTAAACATATGCAATATTTACAACAATAAAAGTGAAAAATAAAAACAATTTCGGGAATACTTCACACTAAGAAGTGATTCAAATTGTCTATAATATTACTTAATAATTTTTCATTTAAATTTTGCCACTATTTACCTCTTCATCTTGTATGTATGTACAGTATTGTTCAGAAGTTATGCCCCATAACCCCTCCACGGGTACCAAAACTGGACTAAAAACCGACAAACGTTCTCGCTAGTCGAATGAGAAAGATAAACCATACGAAATGAAAGACAGATATATAATTCATTGTTTACCTGAGTCAGGTAACCACCTCGTAGAGATTAAAAAATTTCACACTTCAGATATTACAATATTTGGCAAAATGCAAGTGAATATTGGATGCTACACACAAGTTCGATGAGGCATCCAAACTTCTTGAAATCTAATAATAATATAATAATAAAACATTTACCAATATAAATACAAATAAGGGCCGATATTTCCATTTACGAATAATGTACAAAATAAATTATTCGCCGAATAAATGAAAAATGTCGCATCGAAATCATAGCTCAAATGATACTTATTGTTCCAGCTGTCATTTTATTTTCTGAATATATTGTTAATACCACAATGTTACATGGAAACAAACATTTAAGACTCTGTTTAATACTCAATGTTGAAAGATCTAAAAGAAGTTAACTCCTCGCTATACAATACAATTTAAAATCATTTGACGACATTATTTTGCGAACATGAATTCTTTTGAGCACAGCGAACAAAGAAAGTTAATATATTCTGAAATACCAAAATATTAACACCATTTTAAGAAGATTAGTGTAACCAATATTCAATAGTCATTTGTTGGCATTAACTTTAAAGTGGTCGAAGGAACCGCTGTTGTTCGGAGAGGGTGGAATTTCCAAACGGATGCTAATGACATTTACTTACCCCACTTTGTTTTTACGTAGCCGCGGCGAGTAGAAGCTGTTATTGAAAACAATGGCTATTGGTGTAAATATTAGGTTTATAATTTAATTGTATGTATTGACGAACTTTTTGTGATTTTTATTTTTGAACTTGTATGATATATTTGTTTCATATATTGACGATACTTTTTGTGATATTTCTTTTTGAACTTGTATGATATATGTGTTGTATATATTGACGACACTTTTTGTGATGTTTATTTATGAACTCGTATGATATATTCGTTGTATAATTTGACGACACTTTAATGATATTTATTTTTGAACTCCTGTGATATATTTGTTGTATACCGCGTGTATAATTTTAATGTTGAATAGAGGGATCTCAATGATATTTTTTTGATTTTGCTATACATTTTTACTTACTTACTTTACAGCAAAAAAGAAAATACAAAGGTGTTCAAAATTTCAAAATGCGTGCACTAGTTACCTAAATGTCAGTATTTCACTATATATCAATTAAATTAAAATTAATATTTATTAAAAAAAATTATAATACTAATAGAAAACTAAACAAAAACAAAAAAAAATTTACATTTCAGAGAACAAATTTATATTTATTTATTACAGTGTTGTACTCGTATTATTATCTTTAGAAATTTCATAGAATCTTGTAATGATAATGGCGAATTTCAGTGTTCATTTCTTTCCATTTCTTTTTAGTAAATAAATAAATATTTCATTTCTGTTCAATTTTCCATGGCCGTGTTACAATTTTCCTAATAAATATTAATTTTACTTTGATATTTAATGCCATACAAGATAAAAATGAAGAAATAAAACAGATAAAAATAAGAGAAGAGATACGGGTAAAAGAAGAGAGAGAAATAGGAGAAAAACTAAAAAGACTAGAATATAGACGAACAAAGAGAAAAAGCTGCAAATAAGAATAAGTTTATAATAACTGGCGTGAAAACAGAAGAAAACTAAAAGAAGAAGCTGCTGGAAAATTCAAAAACCAACTCGATAGCAATGTAAAGATTATTTTATTTATAGCAATATCAAAAATATTACACTGAAATCCCTATATGCTTCATTTCAATACTATATTCGGTATATTGGCGACACAGTTATACAAACAATATTTTTGTAGTTGTTTCAAATTTCATCCAGTAATATTTTTAGTTATCAGATAATTTGAATTTAATATGTAGTAGAATGTTTTTGTTTTTTTTTTCTGATAAGAATGTAATTAATTTTCAACAGGGGTCGTAAAGTTCAAGAAGTTTGGATGCGTCATCGAACTTGTATACCGCGTCCAATATTCACTTGCATTTTGCAAAATATTGTAAGATCAGAAGTGAGAAATTGTATAATCTCTACAAGGTGTTTACCTGATTCAGGTAAACAATGGATTATATATCTGTCTTTCATTTCGTATCGTTTATCTTTCTCATTCGACTAGCGAGAACGTTTGTCGGTTTTTAGTCCAGTTTTGGTACCTGTGGAGGGGTTATGGGGCATAACTTCTGAACAATACAAAACAGCATTACACTGATGAGCTCCAATAAGAGCGAAACGCGTCTGTAGTTCCCGATTGATTGGCTTGGCCGGTCTCAATGAATTAATAACTTAGTTATTATTCTGAGGCTGTATTTTATGAAACAATTGGCAATTTTTATTGTCTATATATTTTTTAATATATATGTTTCGTAGACAGTTTTCAACTTTTGAGAAAATTGTATTAAGGTGTTGCAATTCGTAAATGGTGACAATAAAAGAAAAATGTTTCGAACAAAAATTATTCTTATAACAAAAATTGTCATTAAACCGTAATTTACTAAGGTATTTCAAAATAACTAAATAGGGTTTCAAGTAAACTACCACTTTTGGTTATTGGATTATCACCAAAAACTAATCAGCTTATAGCATCAATTGATATATACAAAATATGAAAATTTTCTGAAGAATAGTTTTTGGAGATACTGTAGCTACAAGAAATCCACACAGACCGACCGACAGACAACCAAACCAGTTAAATATAATAACCGCCATGATTTGTTTTTAAAAACTTTATTACAAATGAGCCGTTGTGAACAGAACAACGGTTACATAATGAATCTAATATCTAACAATAATAATACTTTCTTATAGTAACTATCTTATTCCAAGTGTTTAAATACAAATGTAGATTGCTAAGGGCTTCTAGGTAAGTTAAGAAATTCAGGGTTGGACAAACTACATGAAAAATCCTATTTACAAGTTTGTGAAGTACAATTTCAATAAATACATATTACATTAAACATATAGCAAGATGAAGTACATTTACGATAGAAATATTACAGTTATAAAAACAATTTGTGAATGGTATGATGATACAAATGCATAATTCGATATACAGGTGATAACTTATAGCAAAAATTATAGAAACGCAATACATTATTAAGATTACGTAAACGTAACTTAGATTAGCATAGACGGTAAATCATTATGAAAATTAGAAACAACGGTAGACCTAAATTAGAGGTAGGTCCGATGTAGATAGAATAGGATCAGATCTTGAAGAATTAAGCTGTACGTACTGAGTAAAGTTATTGCATTTGAGGAAAAGCCGTCCGGTTTTTTTAACAAAACTTGGCCCTGGCAAAATCTATATACAATATATCAACTTGCCTATCAGGAGCTGAGGAGACAACATGTACGAAAGAGTATAAATTTGTAGTTATTGATCTGATAGACAAACAACCATGTTTAGAAATACTAGTTACTTCTTATATATGCATATCTAATTTCTTGCATAAAATCTGCATTGTATTACCTTTGTTAAAAACGAGAACAATTCTTACAAATTTCAATTTGTCTGGATACGTATCTGTTAGAATTACATCATTTTACTTCTCCATATTTGTTTATTTTTTATGTCATCTAGATTGCCGTTAATTTTGTTTCTAATATAAATAATAATTGACAAGTATTTGTTTTAATATAAAAAATAAAAATATATTGTCTGAACATTTTGAATGTATTCGTATGAATTATTCTCTCAACGTTCCAAAGAAACGAAATTCGAACAGTATCCGTATCAATTGCTACATACAAAAATTGAAAATAAGTGCAATTAAGATATTGTAACGAACGCGGCAGCGACAAGTTGAAGCTTGCCGGCCTACGCCGCCACGCCGCGTCGCCGAGTGCATGACTCAACGCTTGCGGGTTCGAACAAGTCGTTTGCTCCACAATAGGGAATGTTCCAGAAGCTTCCAGAAACAATGAACGTGCCGTATATAAAAGGAATCGCCGGCAGCCGTCAGTCAGTCTTTTAGATGACTCCCGAGCAGTGAGTCTTTTAGATGACTCCCGAGCAGTCAGTCGTTTAATTGACTCGGACGCAGTTAGTCGAGTTGAGTCAGTGAGTCAGTTAGTTGACTCAGAGTCAGTAAGTCAGATGACTTAGTCGACTCCGAAGTTCTGAGGAAGAACTTGTGAATATAAATATACCGCTCGGTGTGAAAATAAATATATCGTCGTAAATAAATATCGCTCGGCTAGTTAATATAAATAATAGTGTTTAATTATAGTAGTGATAAGTGTTAATGTATAAGTTTTTGTATTTGTTATTTTAGTGTTATATACCTAGAGTTAATTAACATTTACTCTTTATTATAATTATTTGTTATTAACAATAGTTTTATTATTTAAATAAAAAACGTTTTAAACCCACGAACGTTACAATATCCTTGCATATTTTAAAAATAAAAGCAGGTATTTTGTTTCAACCAACTGTTGGTTTATTCTTTAGAGTATTGATAGCTTCTTTGATATCACCCTCTGAACAAGTAAAGTTAAAGAGGTTACAATTACTTGAGAATTATATAACGTATACAATTATTTGTTATGTATTTATTTAGGTAGAACAAAAAAAAACTCAATGAAAATAAGAGTTGAACAGAACATACCATGAAACACTAACCTACAATATATCGAGAAAATCGTGTATTAATCCCGTTTTAGACTAAAATTGCATCGTGTAATACAAAAGTTGCTACAAGTTTTATTGCGCCGCAAAGCTTGAACGCGAATTGGTTGTATTCTATTTTTCTTGCAGCTACTTGCGATAATCTAATGACTTCAAAGTTGCTTTAAGTTCGCCATGTTGTTGCCAACTGTTTTAATAGAGAACTAATGTCGAATAGGAATCATATGTTTGAAAATGTATATGTATATATGCAACTCAGTGTTCAGTATTAAGTTCTGTTCGAAATTTCAAAGCTACTTTACAAATCTTGTTTATGTAATATCAGAGGCAATATCTAATTCGATAAAATAAAAATTCACAAAAGTCTATCTTACAAACGAAGTACTTACTACAATAACACTACTATTTCGAGTAAAAAAGTTTGGTTATTGATATTTAACATAGGGTTATAATGTAACTGTTGGTTCAGAACAGAATTAAAAGTAACTAGATATCTTGCTTCAAGTCGTTGCGTGGTGTAATACAGTTCAAAAACTTGCAGCAATTTTCATTGCTTAAACTGGCTTTAGAAGTTATCAAGTAAAATTTATCTGCATTACTCACTCTTGTCGCTGTTGTCAATTAATTTTATTCGAGCAATGAAAAAATCAAATTGTCGAGTGCACAATACTTATTTCAAATAATATACATATTGTAGATACTGGTAAAGAACCGTGATCTAATGTGTTGTCGCTAGGAATCCTAATGTGGCAGTTCTGTGTTGTTTAAATCTATTGTATGTGTAGATGAACCATTTCTACAAACTTTTCGTTACAGATGATACATTCCTAGTCTGTAATCGCTTTAAGCATTTTCATGTGTGAAGCAAAATAACTTTCGCATACAAACTTCTTATTAAAAATTCAACATTTAAAAACTCGAATTCCAGCATGTATTTTCATATATACTATTAAATCAATTTTGCATATAAACTTTCTGTCACAAATTAATTAATTAGAACATTTTAAAATCTTTAATGGGCTCTTCCAACAAATTTTTTATTTTTAAATGAAACATCATTCTACAATATGACAATCTGTGAAAACGCGACGTAAAACTGTGCTGTATGAAGAGATACGAATTTTTTTAATTTAAAATTTGTGATGTCACAAGTTCTACTCAATATCCAAAAACTGTTCTGTGTACGGAATACCCATAATAAAAATTTTACATTTAAAATAGTATATAATTCTATGATATATGTAACTTTATAGAAAAATGCATACAAAAACTAAAGGTTACCATACAAGTTCAAAAAATGACAGTTGACATTTCAACAAGCACCTGATCTGTAGCTTGCGCAGGCGCAGTGTATATATTTCATTGGTTTGACAGTTTTTGTGTACCCAATAAGATTAGCTGGTACTTGTGACGTCTCACAGTATTTAAAACAATTGCATCTCGAGATTAAATAATTTTATAAACATATTTTTTATTTATTAACAGTTATGATTTGATATTTTTCAAGTTATTAGCACAATTTTATCAAATTTTGAGTGGTGGATTCTCGATATATTATCATGTTGTTTTAAATGTTTTTTAATAAAAACTTTTGATTATAACAGTGCATTTGGAATATCTAATTCCCGCATCTATTTATAAGTTACTTTTCAATGAAAACTTTCCTCGAAAATAGAACATTCAAAATCTCAAACTCCCGCGTGTATTTTCATATGTACTTTTAAATTATGTTTTAATAAAAACTTTTTATCACAAACAGAACATTGAAATTCTCTAACTCCCACATGTGTTTTCATATGTCGTTTTAAATAACTTTTTAATAAAAAACTTTTATCACAAATAGAACATATAAAATCTCTAATTCCCGTATGTGTTTTCATATGTATGTTTAAGTCACTATTGCGTAGAAAATTTTTCTCGCAAATATGACATTTAAAATCTCTACTTCCCGCGTGTATTTTCATATGTTGTTGTAAATGGCTATTTAGTAAAAACGTTTTCTCACATACAGAACATTTAAAATCTTTAATTCCTTCGTGTATTTTCATATGTATTTTCAAATCATTTTTAAATATAAACTTTTTCTCACAAACAGAGCATGGAAAATCTCTAATTCCGGCATGTATTTTCATATGTGCTTTTAAATTACTTTTTAACGAAAACTTTTTCTCGCAAACAGAACATTTAAAATCTCTAACTTTCGCATGAGTTTTCATATGTTGTTTTAAAGATATGTTTAATAAAAACCTTTTACCACAAATAGAACATTCAATTGCTGTATGCATTTTCATATGATCGGTTGAATTCACATTGTCTGAGTCTGCCTTGGATTCAGCGTCACCTAAATTCGGTTGGCTATCATCTTCAAAACTACTCCTTGAAACGCTGTCTTGTTCATTATCAGATGTCGATTCAGTCTTTACAAAACTATTTTGGTATAATTCTTGGTCTTCGTTGTCTTCAGGTTCAACAAATTCTTCTTTGATCATGACGACATTATCTAAAGCAGGTCTGTCTTCATCTTCATTTGAAGATTGCAACGAAGCTTGTTTCTCTATTTCAATATTTGATTCACTTTCCACTTCTTGTTGTCGCTCTTTCGGCAGTTCTAGATTATTTATCTCTATTTTCAGCTCAGAGAATTTTTGGAATCGTATGTCGTTGCTGTCTTGTAATGTGTCAGTGTATTGTATTAAGCGATTATAATTCTCCAAACATGCTTTTTTAAATTTGTAGAATGAATGGACTGCTCTCCGACAAGAAGAACAAACGAATTCTGGACTCTTCGTCTTTAAAATTATCTGAAAAAAGAAAACATTGTAATGTTACTGGGTTTACAACATTGATAATTTAATTGAAATATCTCATAGAAGTAGATTTGACAAAGGTTTTATATACTTCAATTTATTGACAAATATGCTTGTGATAAGAAAATATGGAAGGTATGTTTTATTTTATTTCTACAATTGTCAAAATAACTATGGTATGCTATGCTATTTCTAAATAACACTTGTGTTTCCCAGGCAACGTGAAGAAAGTATTTTTTCTACGACCACTTAGAAATCTGTTCATTGTATGTTTGTTGTTGCTAGGGATTTGAGGTACATTGCACGCATCGTGCGAAATGAATTTGTTTTGTGAGTATTTCAATACAGATCAGCTCATTTAAGTACAGGTGCCATTGCTAGGATACTTATTTAGAATTTTCGAATATTGGAATGATGAAAGCGAGACAACTTTTTTATTAATATTAAATGAATTAGGAAATAATATCGTGGTTGTAGAAAAAATATAGTGTACAACTCGCATGGAATGTCCATTTCATACTCGTATGATTTGCAGCATTCGCCTTCGGCTCATGCTACAAACTTTCATACTCGTAGGAAATGATTACCATTCCATGCTCGTTGTACAATATACTATTGCGCACATGGGTCACAATAGTATATTGAATAACTAGTGTTACAATGACCTTTTTTTGTAATACGAGTATTACAATTAGGTATTGTTCATACTACTTTTCCTATTTCACGTTCATAAATTCAATAAAAATAAAAATAAAATAAAATTGTACGGCATGTTTAACATACCACTGGTCACCAAGGGGCTCTGCCCACGGGGCCTATCAGGTCCCAGGCCGCAACCCCGACGCAGGGGCTCCGATTTAATAATTTTACGTGAGCAATGACAGTCCCAAGTTTGACAGACTGTTAATTTTACAAATAATAAATTCCTCAAAAACAGTTGCACAAAATTTAATTTTGTAGCATTGTTTTTGAGCAAAACAGTGTCACAAAATTGACTTTGTGTACGTGAAATAGGAAAACTCTTTTCCGCAATGTAACAAGATTGAATAAAAATATGTATCAATTTTTTTTTGTATGTTAATCATGCGCAGGCACACTCACTTGCATCGTTGCAACTGAATGAACGTGGTAAACGAATCAGTTTATTGTAAATTTTGATTTTTTTTTATTTATTTAACACAAACTTGCAACTAATAAGGAACAGAAAATCCCTAATAGAATTTAAAGGAACACAAATTCGAAATATAAAAAATTGTATTATATTAATAATTTATGACCTTTCCCTAAGAAAATTTTACAATTGGTTAGAAAAAACTTATTTAAGGTAACGTTACGTTTAAAAGTTAATTATTTATTTATTTTTAAGGTAATGTTGCAGTTATTATAATGGTTAATATTTATTAATGTCCAATCATTTATTTGCTGAAGCTATACTAGAATTTGGTTTTCTATGTTAATGTTGACAGTTACGTGTTGAGGAGTGTTTTTGTTGCTTAGTAACATCAAAATATATCAATATTCTATTATGAAAATTAGAATAATTTTACATATTTATGTTTTTTTTTTTAATTTAAATATTAAGAAAATTGTAGGACAAATATTGTATGTATTACGGGTGCGAAATGACATTGCTGCTCTCGCATAATTGAAGCTCCGAAGCTCCCAGCTGCGCTTCGAGCTTCAAGCTTTATGCTCGTGCTACAATGCAGCATTTTGCACCCTTAATACACAAATAACTATTCTCTGTAAATTCTATTTGAAGCATTTTTTATAAAATAATTTTAGAACATTAAATAGAGCGCGTGATAACAGCCAATATTACAAAAACCAACATACTATAGCCTCTTTCGTAATTTATATGTAGTGCTCTTGTTATAATAAGATTTATGGTGCAATTCTAAGCAATTTTTATATTTAATCGTAAAACCGTAGTGTACGAGACAATCGTAACAAGTCAAGTTACAGATTTACGATAAATGCAATTCTATGCAGCAAACTGTATCGACGAACGTTACAGATTTAGCTTTACGATTGACGTCATATTTTACGGTCAGTGTCTAACTTCATTGCTAATACAGTGTCTGAATAATGAATATGACAATTGTTTTTTTTTATTTATTTACTTATCAAATACAACCATATGATGAGTTTTCATTACAAATTTTAAGAAAAATAGTCTTGTCTGCGAATTATGAAACAAGATCTTCATTTACATCCCCATCGTCTACAATCATCCATGAACAATCGGTGACTTGTGTCATTGTCAATTATGACATACGAAAAATTTGTCTTGGCAGTATTTGATGCCATTTTTATTTAATCACCCGATATATGTAAATATAAATGGAATACTATAATATGCAATGGAATTCTTGAATTTGATGGATTATAAAATGGTTCTATATTACAAATAAAAGTTAATAGTAATGTTAAATGGGTTTACCAAATCTTTTATATTTTTGTTATGTTATATTCAACAAGAAGGAGAGCAATATTCCAAATATTTATATTTTCATTCATTTTATTGACAAAATTGAGCAATGATTAGAGAGAAAAATCAAAACCGTAATGTTACGTTCAGTTACCCTCTCAACGTAATATTTTCGAGAAATCGTAAGATATTTACGAGTGATCGTAAGCAATAGTTTTGCACAGAATTGCTCTTTGATTCGTAAACTGTTACGAGTCTTACGAGAACACCTTACGAGCCTTACGATTATGCTTAGAATTGCACCATTAATTTAAAATACCATAATTTAAATTTTTTATCGTATTTGACAGCTAATAGTTTGTAAAATGTCATTTTTACTACCAAGGCAGTAAAATGCTTTTACACAGCGGCCGCTCGAACAAACCGGTGAACAAATGAATAGTAATATAATTTGATGGCGACAACTTTCGAAATAGGTATTAAAAATACTCCTAAATTATTATTAATTGAAAAAATTAAGTGTTCAACAAGGCAGAAAACACAGACTGCCGTGAATCTGGTATTTTAGTGCCTAGTTAAACAAAAAACTATTAACTAATTCGCTACTACTAATTACATATTTTATATTGTGAAAATTTTAATGTTAAATTTAATGGTATCAATACTTTACGTTGACATGATTCTCGTGCATTGTATATTATATAATTAAGATATGTCAATTTTGACACACTTAACAATTGGAGTTGAATTTACTTAGTTTATCTCATATTAAACTCTTAATTAAATGATCGATAATAAACGTAGTTTTTTATCGAAATGTGAATTTAAATTATCAAAACTACTTTCCGCTCATCATGTGTTCACTGCACACCTATTCACCAGTGTTGCCAAACGTACGGTTATGGCCGTATTTGTACGGTAATTATTACTTATGTACGATGTACAGCCAACCTTCGCACCGTACTCTAAAATGCGGCAATTTTTATAATTATAATTATTATAAATTCCAGTGGTGTGCATTTTTTTTACTTGTTTTACATTTTAAGTAACTATTTGGTACATAATTTATATATTTAATTAATATTTGTATTTTTGCAAATGTATAGAATGGAAATTGCAAGTAAATTGATAATTGCGGATTTCCTCAATAATCCATTTTCTAGAAGGGACACGGCATCGAAAAATACGAATTAATAAACCAGCACCCAATACAGTATTGTCTGAAAACATTAAAATTATGCGTGCGAGGTGCGGCAAAAAAATTAATAGTATAAATGAATTAGCGACTGTTCCAAACAATAGTTATTTGTCAAAATTTGAGAGGAAAGCGCTTCTTTTTCCCACTCTAGCTCGAGGCAATTCGTGCGAGAATGGAAAAAGGTTATCAGATGCAAGGCGGGGGCAGTGTTGCCAATGAACTAATCTAAATTAAAGTTGTCAAATTGTGATTTCATCTAGAAAAAGAAAAATATAATACATAGTAGTATGATAATTTAAAGTATGTAAGTCACTAAAAAAAAAAGGATTTTTAATAAAATTAGGAATTTATTTATAATTTTTACAAAATATTTTTTGTAAATAACATTGATATTGGTAACACTTCTATATTTTCCTCACTATTTCGGGAGAATAACGGTGGGGTTTCGTGGCATGCCGTGAAAAAAATAAATTGTATTGTTGCTCTTTATTATAAAGATAAAAAATATATTTAAATCTGCACACCCAACTCAGAAACGCACCGCACGCCACTGATAAATTCCATTTAAAATTCTACCGCACGAAATTTTAAATATGGCAACACTGCTACTCTCTGATATATCGGCCTGTCAGCCAGAGACAAATACCTATCTGTCAGCGAACACTGAGCGGATATCTCTGAGACACACTCGCTGAAATATTGGAATCATGAAATATTTAAATTGTCACTACTGTATAATTTTTCATATTGTTAAATTTTCCACACACACACTTAATAAAAAATAAAATAACTCTTAGGTTCTTTCCCATACGAGGACCCAAACAAAATCCGAACCGTCGACTAGACCGCAAAATCAATTGAAGAGTTAATGACGTAATTTTTAATATTTATCAGTACTAAATAATGCATTAAGCTTCAAATAACAAGTACCGCGCATACATGCTATTTATACAAAGTATATGTTTACTTACTATTTCAGGCAAGCAATATTGTAATTGTTCTTGCACTGCAATTTCATTGTCATCCACACTTTCAGATTGCTTAGAATTAAGACACAACCAACAAAAATCTGATAAATAATACATTTTATACAGGTAGTTTGTTTTGAGCTACACAAAAGCAAAAGCGCAGCGTAATAAATAAATGAAGATTAAAATTTGACAGAAGCTCGATTGTCGCAATGTTGCCAACTGTGGGACGTAAAAGTTTATTGTTAACGATGTTGTTATTTCCTTTTTTCCTTGATATAAACAAAATATGTGTTGTCAGTAACAAACCTATTTACATCTTGATTTAATATATATTTAATAATTAAGGAAAATAATGAGCAGCCACACATTTACTATTTCTAGCCCTACCATTTCATTGAAAGATTCGCCAGGATTTATTTATTATAATGAGTATTTTTTTTTTTCAGAGATATAGAACTTTAAAATGAAATAAAACACATAAAAATCCTGTGATAATAGGGACGTTATTGGCTTAATTGGGAAGATAATTTTATGTCATTAGTGTTTGTTGAAGTGAATATAAATTTTCAATCACTTTTTGATGCAGCTGGGGCCGTATATCGTCAATAACGCGGCGAATGTTGGATTCCATGTCGTCCCCGCTGAAAATGATCCAAGATGTTGGAGTCCAATCTACAGCTTCATTACGCAATATTATGCAATCATCGAAAGTGTCCCTGAATAAATCGATTGAGGCGCACGCTATGTGATATGTTGCGCCGTCTTGTTGAAACCACTGCTATGGCGATCTCCATTGACTGTAATCAGGGGACGTCGGAAGTCGGGATCAGTATAAAAGCAGGAATAGCGACAACGCCTCCCCCCCCCTCCTCCCTAGATCTAAATATATGAGTATAAAATAAAAGAATTTTTGAAATATTTCAGTGTGGTACTGAAACTGTATTTTATGTAGGTTAAAAATAGTTAAAGTGCATGATTTTATGATACTTTTTGCATTCTATTTTTTCACTGTATTTTTCTGCAGTTTTTTTCCACTAATTTCGTTTTCCATTTCAAAGATTTTCTTTTTATTGAAGTTGGATATTCGTTCGAACAAATTCGAAAATATGAATCTTCAACTGACAAAGGCATATTATCTGTAGGTAAGATTATTTCGCTCGCACTTTTAACAAACAAACCCTAAATTTACACAACTCACTCTCAACACACTCGAATCACAGTACCTACTCATTTTTAATGAAAAATGTTTAGATATATACTTAGAGTATCTCCAGGACATTAGCCACAATTTTCAGTTTTAAATGTATTGTGGTTTTATTATAAAATAAAACTGAATAGGAAAAAAATTAATGGAAACATTGGTCGGTGGAAAACATGGTTAGTGGAAAAAATTGTCAGTGGAGAACATGGACAGTGGAAAAAATGGAGTGGAAATTGTGAAATGGAAAAAACAGAATGAAAAAAGTGTCTTCTCACTACCCAAGTACATTATTTTTGTGTACAAAAACAGTACCCAAAAATGTTGTATAGTTCAAATCATTACCTATTTTATCAAAGAAATTTCTTCCAAATTGCCCCCCCCCCCTCTAACAAAAATTACTTCGGACGCCCCTGTCTCATGTGTGGATGATGATGAATTTACGTGAACATTACAAACGACCATGCTCTGCAGTGGGATTCGAACCCACGACCTCTAGCGTGACATAGACTATAATGTTATGACCGGTATTATTTTTGAAGAAATATTGACCAATGATTTCAACAGCCCGTAAATCACACCAAACAGTGACTTTTTGTTTATGTTTATGGTTTGTATCTTGTAGATTTTCTTCTCCGTAAAAGGCGACAAACTTGCTTATTAACGTAGCCATTTAATAAAAAATGAGCATCATCATCGAATAAAATTTTCGAAATAAATTTGCAGAATTTGTAAAGGCAGTGCTTGTTGATTTTGCAATTTACATATAAAAATCTATGTAGGCAATGTAGTTGTTTATAACAGTAACAAAAAGAATAAATGTAGTTCTCAAATATAATTTGTGTTCAATAAAATATTGTAAAAACGTCCCTGCTATTTTAATTATAAAATACAAAAGATTATGGGCCCAGATATGGCTGGAATAAAGAATGAAGATACAAATTTTGTCATTGAATTTGAAGGGTAAAATTTCACCAACTGCCGTTACAGGATGGAAAAAAACAAAATGATTTAGCAGAGTTTATTCATTTAACTGCAACTGACTTTCGTGAAGTAATCATAAATAAAACGGATCAAAAGGAAGTAGTGGTTTCTAAGCAGAAGGAGCCGGAACGGTTAATTAAATTAGAAAAGAAATGCAAGCATTTGATTGTTCAGCGTATTTCGGACAATTATATTGAACATGTGAGGAATAAAGCAACTCCTAAGGAAATTTGAAAGGCATTAATTGATACATTTGAAAGAAAATGAATTGCTGGCCAGTATTTTTGCTAAGAAAACGTATGACATTGAAATATCTGGAAAGTGTGGATATTAATGTTTATCTCTTAGAATGGGGTCATACACTTTTAAAAAAAAGTTGTGTTTTTTTACAAATTATAAAAATTTAGATCATTTCAGTCACATATTATTCAATAATACTTATAATTTTTCAACTTTTCATTCATTATTTCCTTTCTGAAGTTTCGCGGTTGCGAAATCGTGATGTCATCATGTAATAGAATATAAAGCATGGCAAGGCGAAGAGGTGTTGATAAATAAAAACTTGCTTTTCAGTGTTGTAATAATTACTTATTATTATTAAAATGAATACTCCGATAAATTAAATTAGATATTCGTTAATTATAACATTTTTAGTCAAAGAGTTTGGGACGTGTTAAAACAAAATTCTTTGTTGTACTATATCTTGTCGCTTGTCGGTAATGTCGGTAGTCTCATTATCACTCCTGTCATCTCAAGTTATATGTTGCAGTTAACAACGATTTTCAAATTAAACTTATGTTTATTATATCTGTTATATTATTTTGCCCAGGTAATGTGAATAAACTATATTTGTAAAAACCTCTCAGTAAATAACATTGACTGATAACAGTCAATTTGACAGTAGGTGTAGTTCCTCTTTCTCCGCTAGAGCGTGTTTTGTAGTAGTATAACATGCTGATGTCACGAGCGAAAAATTTGAAATGAGATGCCCATTTCAAAAAATCATATCTTATAACTACATGCCTTTTAATATTAAAATTAGTATCTACATTCATAACTTTACTCAAATTTACAGAAAAAAAATAAAACGAAAAAAGGTTTATGACCCCATTCGACAAACTAGTTAGAGAATTGAAAAGCACCGGGTCAATTTTAGATCAAGATATTATTTGTCATTTATTGTCAAGTTTACCTGAATCATTTAATGCTCTTGTTACAGCTCTAGAAACAATGAACGCTGAAAATCTTACTATAGATTTTGTAAAAGGAAGATTACTGGGTGAAATTTCACTACATACTTCCAGAAAGTACATTAGTCCAGTGCTGCCACTAATTCTCAAAATAACCATCAAACACTCCGACCGAAAACGGTCGCACTTAAAAAAAAAAATTAATATAGTGCGAAACAAAACTGGAAGATTTTATTCATTTGTCCACGTTGTTTTCCTTATTTATATCTTCACACTTGGGTGATTCCCTTTCATCTTGTATTTATGTTTGACCTGCTACATACGATTTATCTTGTAAAATAGCGAACAAATCTACTCTATGCCAGTTAAATAGAATATCCGCCGTGACTTTTTTTTAAAAACATTATTATACTCAAAATGATTTTGGAGAAGACGCACGTCATCAAATATATTACTAGATAATGACGTCACTATGCAACAAAGTTTACATGGGATACAAATTTGTATTAAAATGATAATGCAATGCGTGTTACATCACACGTGACGCCATTTTTAGACGTGATTTGTTGCAATAAACCCAATATATTTATACATACATGTTATAAAACACTGGATCACGAGGAGCACAAATTTTAACAACACAGTAAAGTCTGACAGTAAAGTGACAGTTCGATTTGAATTTTGTATGTAAACGTGATCATTTACCAATAGCAACAATATTGGGAACAAAAAATTAACTACAATTATTTTTAATAATTTAAATTTTCATTAAAGGAATAAAATTGACTTTAAAATTACTGTAAATTTCATTAATATATACTTTTTTAATGCTAGTATTTTTACGTTGTTTTTTTTTTTTAACATTAGCAAACCTCAATAAACTTGCGTCTTCTCCAAAATCATTTTGAGTATACAATTTATCAGGTGTGAATAGAAAGGTAACATTGAAATTATAAAAATTGGTATTATTACATCACTACTGCTACTACTTCTAGCAGATTCTTATTCTTTATCATTCGTAGAAGATTCTTATAACAGTAGTAGAGATTTTTTTACAACAACCAATTATACGTCAACACATTTCTAAAATCTTTAGATTAGAATATCAAGTACAACAATCATCGCAAATTCAACATTTCGTTTCTTTATAAGCAACAATTACAAATTCATCGGTTCCACCGGTTATTAATCGTGTTGTCGCTAGGAATCCTCATGTGGAGGGTCGTGTGATGTTTGAATTTATTATGCATATTTAAATATATCTTTACTATAAACTTTTTATTATACATCATAGCCTTTATTCGCTGGTTTAACAGGATTTAGAAATTTAATTTAAAAAATATAAAATACATATGCCTTTACTTCAAATTTTACTGATTTACAAATTTGAAGATTTATCATTTACATATAAAATATCACTATATTTCAAATTCTAAACCTAAGTTACTAAATCCAACTAATCACAGTTTGACTGGATAAGACAAAAGTTTTTTTTTTTGTCAAAATGGTCAACTTTTTAAGCATGAAATAATGTTGTAACATGGATCAGGAGAATATTAAATATGATATTAATTTATAATCTTTGATTCAAAAACAACACATATTAAACAAAATTGACAAGTTCATGTTTTTTGTTGTGAAATGTGTAAGTCAAAAATCTGAAGCCTAGTCCTAATGGAGGATTCTTATAATGACGTCACGCGACACAAGCGCTACGCTATGAACTATAAGTACAAATGAGTTAGGAGGTATAAATACGAATAGAAATAGTTTTCAGTTGTATTCGAACTGTAAGTAAAAATCTCTTGTTTGTATTTGTGGGTGATTTTTAAATCAAATCAGATGTGAAATTTACTCAGATCTAAAATGTGCACAATGATTGAGTTTGGGCTGATAGTTCCTAGCGCCACCGCGATTTTGTTATAAGAATCCTCCATTGGTACCTTTTAATTGAAAAAAATTGAGCACGGAAAAGTAATGTAAATTGTAAAATTAAAATCTAAATTTGTAAACTAAATGTAAACTAAATAAACCAGCCATAATACGTTAGGCATAATCATGTGTGAAACAAAAATAAGCATATAAATCTTGTTAAAAATAAAACATTTCAAATTATCATTTTTTTGCATGTACTATCATATGTCTGGATAAATCATACTTTCTTATGAACTTCTTATCACAAACAGAACATGTAAAATCTCTAATCCCCGTATGAATTTTCATATGTACTTTAAAAACACTATTGCGTACAAACTTTTGGTCGCAAATATGACATTGAAAATCTTTAATTCCTGCATGTATTTTCGTATGTACTTTAAAATCATTATTGCGTATAAACTTTTTGTCGCAAATATGACAATGAAAATCTCTAATTCCCGTATGTATTTTCATATGTTGTTTGAAATGGCTATTTAGTAAAAACGTTTTATCACATACAGAACATTTAAAATCTTTAATTCCCTCGTGTATTTTCATATGTGCTTTTAAATTACTTTTTAACGAAAACGTTTTCTCGCAGACAGAACATTTAAAATCTCTATTTTTCGAATGAGTTTTCATATGTTGTTTTAAGGATATGTTTAATAAAAACCGTTTATCGCAAATAGAACATTCAGTTGCTGCATGCATTTTCTTATGATCGGTTGAATTCACATTATCTGTATCTGCCTTGAAGTCGGCGTCACCCAAATTCGGTTGGTTAACATCTTCACAACTACTCCTTGGAACGATGTCTTGTTCATTATCAGATGTCAATTCAGTCTTTACATAATTATTTAGGTATAATTCTTGGTCCTCGTTGTCTTCAGGTACAACAAATTCTTCTTTGATCATGACATTATCTAAAGCAGGTTTGTCTTCATCTTCATTTGAAGATTGCAACGAAACTTGTGTCTCTATTTTAATATTTGATTCACTTTCCACTTCTTGTTGTCGCTCTCTCGGCAGTTCTAGATTATTTATCTCTATTTTCAATTCAGAGAATTTTTGGAATCGCATGTCGCTGCTGTCTTGTAATGTTTCATTGTACTGTATTAAGCGATTATAATTCTCCAAACATGCTTTCTTAAATTTATAGAATGTATGGACTGCTCTACGACAAGAAGAACAAACGAATTCTGGAGTCTTCGTCTTTAAAATTATCTGAAAAGAGAAAACATGTAATGTTACTGGGTTTACAATATTAATAATATAATTGAAATATCTCATAGAAGTAGATTCGACAAAGGTTTTATATATTTCAATTTATTGACAAATATGATTGTGATAATAAAATATGAAAGTTTTGTTTTATAATTTGTAATAGTTATTTTTTTTTTATAACTGTCAAAATTACTACGTTATGTTATTTCTAAATAATATTTGTGTTAATAAAGTAATGGAATGGTATATATTTGATGCGAGTAAAAAGATTGTAGTCTGAGCCGAAGGTAAGGGTTATGGTTCGTGAGTGAGGGATATGTTATTTTGTTATATGTTGTAGATTATATTTTTTATAATAAGATTTTGGAAATATATAAAAAATATAAATACAAAATTATTGTAAATGTTAAATTCAAATAAATTAAATTAAAATAAATAGATGTAAGTATAGTAATTGAATTAAGATATTTTATATATTGTGTTAATATGCGGTTCTGATTCGTCGAAAATATTTCATACGCAGCATATGGAATGTTAATGATTAAATAACGATTTTTAGTTGTGGAATGCCTAGTTTCCAAAACAGTGTTATAGAAAAGTATTTTGCGCAAATGAGTCACAAATTATTTTCCGCACTGTAACAAGATTGAATAAAAATATGTATCAATTTTTTTTTGTAAATTATTCATGCAGACACACCACTTGCATCGTTGCATCTTTGCAACTGACTGGACTTGGTAAATGAATCAATTACTTTTAAATTTTGAATTTTTTTTTATTTATTAAACACAAACTTGCAACTAATGAAGAACAGAAAAGTCATAATAGAATTTACAGGAAGACAAATTCAGAAAATAAAAAATTGTATTAAATTAATAATTTACGACCTTACCCTAAGAAAAATTTTACATTGGTAAGAAAAAACTTATTTAGGTAACTTTACGTTAAGTTAATTATTTATTTATTTTTAAAGTAATGTTGCAGTTATTATAATTGTTAATATTTATTAATGTCCGATCATTTATTTGCTGAAGCTATACTTGAATTTGGTTTTCTATGTTAATGTTGACAATTGCGTGTTGAGGAGTGTTTTTGTTGCTTAGTAACATCAAAATATATCAATATTCTAGTATGAAAAATAGAATATTTTTACATATTTGTTTTTTTTTTTTAATTTAAATATTAAGAAAATTGTAGGAAAAATATTGTGTGTATCACGGGTGCAAAATGGCATTGCTGCTCTTGCATAATTGAAGCTCTCAGCTGCGCTTCGAGCTTTCAAGCTTACTCGTATCACAATGCAGCATTTTGCACCCTTAATACACGAATAAATCTTCTCTGTAACTTATATTTGAAGCATTTTTTTATAAAATAATTTTAGAACTATAAACAGAGCTATAGCCTATTTCGTAATTTATATATAGTGCCCTTGTTATAATTAGATTTAACTTAAAATACTATAATTTAAATTTTTTATCGAATTTGAAAGCTAATAGTTTGTAAAATGTCATCGTTTCTACCAAGGCAGAAAAATGCTTTTACACAGCGACCGCTCAAACAAACGCATAGAAACCGGTGAACGAATGCATAGCAATATAATATGATGGCGACAACTTTCGAAATAGGTATTAAAAATACTCCTAAACCTAAATTATTATTAATTGAAAAAATTAAGTGTTCAACACGGCAGCAAACACAGAATTACTGCTTCGAAACTGCTGTGAATCTGGTATTTTAGTGCCTAGTTAAACAAAAAAACTATTAACTAATTCGCTACTACTAATTACATATTTTATATTGTAAAAATTTTAATATTAAAAATGGAATCAATACTTTTCGTTGACATAATTCTCGTGCATTTTATATTCAATTATATAATTAAGATATGTCAATTTTGACATACTTAACAATTGGAGTTGAATCTAATTAGTTCATCACATATATTAAACTCTTAATTAAATGATCGTTAATAAACGTACTGTTTGTTATCGAAATATGAATTTAAATTATCATAACTACTTTCCGCTCATCATATGTTACTAGTGTTGCTAAACGTACGGTTATGGCCGAATTTGTACGGTAATTTAATTACTACTAATGTACGGTGTACGGCCAACCTTTGCAACCGTGCTAAGATCCGGTAACTTCAATAATTATAATTATTATAAATTCCAGTGGCGTGCAGTCCATATGTGTAGGGTGAACTGCATACTCTGCGAATAATTAAAATTTTTTTTTTTTTACTTGTTTTACGTTTTAGGTAACTATTTGGAATATAATTTATATATTTAATTAATATTTGTATTTTTGAAAAAGTATAAAATAGTAAATTGATAATTGCGGATTTCCTCAATAATCCATTTTCTAGAAGGAACATGGCATCGAAAAATACGAATTAATAAACCAGCACCCAATATAGCATTGTCGCAAAACATTAATTAACGCTCAAATATGCGTGCGACTTTTTCAAATATAAATATATTAAAAAATGTTCCAAACAATAGTTATTTGTCAAAACTAGAGAGGAAAGCACTTCTTTTTCCCACTCTAACTCGGCAATTCGTGCGAGAATGGATAAAGGTTATCAGATGTAAGGCGGGGGCAGTGTTGCCAATGAACTAATCTAAATTAAAGTTGTTAAATTGTAATTTAATCTAGAAAAAGAAAAATATATTACATAGATGTAAAATAATTTAAAGTAAGTCACTAAAAAAAATTTTTTTAATAAAATTAGGAATTTATTTATAATTTTTACAAAATATATTTTGTAAATAACATTCATATTGGTAACACTTCTATATTTTCCTCACTATTTCGGGAGAAGAACGGTGGGTTTACTGGCATGTCGTGAAAAAAATTAATTGTATTATTGCTCTTTATTATAAAGATAAAAAATATATTTAAATCTGCACACCCAACTCAGAAACGCACCGCACGCCGCTGATAATTCCATTTAAAATTCTACCGCACGAAATTTTAAATATGGCTACACTGCTACTCCTGTCAGCCAGCCAAATATCTGTCAGCGAACACTGAGCAGACATCTTCTCTGAGACACTCACTGAAATGTTAGAATCATGAAATATTTGAAGTGTCACTACTGTATTATTTCTTATATTGTTGTTATATTTTCCACACACACTTAATAAAAACAAAATAACTCTTTCAGGTTCTTTCCGCTAAATGAATTATTATTATATTATTATTATTGTAGAGTTAATGACGTAATTTTTAATATTTGTCAGTACTAAATAATGCATTAAAACTTCAAATAAAAAAATTAAGTACCACGCATACATGCTGTTTATACAAAGTATATGTTTACTTACTATTTCAGGAAAGCAATATTGTAATTCTTCTTGCACTTCAATTTCATTTTCGTCAACACACTCAGGTTGTTTAGAATTAAGACACAACCGACAAAAATCTGATAAATAATACATTTTATACAGGTAGTTTGTTTTGAGCTACACAAAAACAATAGCGCAGCGTAATAAATAAGAGAAGATTAAAATTTGACAGAAGCTCGATTGTCGCAATGTTGCCAACTGTGGGACGTAAAAATTTATTGTTAACGATGTGGTTATTTCCTTTTCACCTTGCTATAAACAAAATATGTGTTGCCAGTAACAATGTTATTTACACCTTGATTAAATGTATATTTAAAAATTAACGAAAATAATGAGAAGCCACACATTTACTATTTCTAGCTCTACCATTTCATTGAAAAAGCGCCAGGATTTATTTATTATAATGAGTTACAGAACTTAAAATGAAATAAAACACATAAAAATCGTGATAATAGGGACGGTATTGGCTTCATTAGGAAGATAATTTCATGCCATTCGTATGTGTAGAAGTAAATATTAATTTTTTATCACTTTTTGAGGCAGCTGGGGCCGTATATCGTCAATAACGCGGCGAATGTTGGATTCCATGTCGTCCATCGTCTCTGGTTTATCGGCGTAGATTAGCGACTTCAAATATCCCCGCTGAAAATGATCCAAAATAACAAGATGTTGGAGGCCAATCCACAGCTTCATTGCGCAATATTATGCACTCATCGAATGTGTCCTGAATAAATCGATTGAGGCGTACGCTGTGTGATATGTTGCGCCGTCTTGTTGAAACCACTGCCATGGCGGGCTCCATTGACTGTAATGTTGTTTTTTTGTTTTTTGAAGATGGGAGGCGGACTAACTACTATGGTCTTATGTGTGGATGATGATGAATTTGTGTGGCGTGACATTGACTGTAATGTTATGACCGGTATTATTTTTGAAGAAATATTGACCAATGATTCCAACAGCCCGTAAATCACACCAAACAGTACCTTTTTGTTTATGTAACGCAGTCTCAATAATGGCTTGTGGATTTTCTTCACCGTAAATGCGACAATTTTGCTTATTAACGTAGCCATTTAATCAAAAATGAGCCTCATCGCTTAATAAAATTTTAATATAATATAATAATAAATTTCAATAAAAAATTGTGGCCATTGTTATTTTTCATCTTATATATTCAACTAATTTTACTGTAAGCCAAAAATTACATGTTTACGAACTTGAAGTCTTTACTAATCCTACCGACTGCGCCAGTTTAATCGAATAATTGCTGTGACTTGTTTTTTTAAAAACTTTATTACAAATTAGCAGGTGTGAACAGAACGGTGGTTACAAAGTGAATCCAATTTCAAACAATAATATTGTCTTACAATGACTATCTATATTTCCAGTGTTTAAATACAAATACAGCTTACCTAGGGGTTACTTGGAAAGGTATGAAATTTAGGGTTCGACTCCTACATCAATTAGCCAAATTACATAGCAAATATATTTGTTATGCATTTATTTAGGTCCAATAACAATAAATTTTCATTACAAATTAAGAAGTTTACATAACATTTATTATATATAGTTTCATCAGTGTTTATATCATTTTGGCACACAAATATTCAGTAATTAGTAACTGAAAACCAGATTTAATGTGATTATATTAAAAAAAAATTCTATTTCAATAAATGAAATCAGTTTTATGTATATTTGTGTCCAAATATAAATCCAAAATGTTAAAGAATTTGCAACAAACTCGTTGCAAGGCTGAAAAATATACGGAATAGGAAGTTTAAATAATTAGCTCATAACAGTGAAATTCTAACCTACTAGATATTGAGAAAATCATGTATTAGAAATTATCAAGTAAACCTTATCTGTAGTTCTCACTCTTGGCGCTGTTGCCAACCAATTTTATTACAGTAATCAAGGCGTACGAGTGTTTACATGCAAAATAATTATTTCAGACATTATACAAATTGTACATACTGGTAAAGAGCCGTGTTTTGAAGTGTTGTCGCTAAGAATCCTCATGTAGGCGGTCATTTGATGTTTGAATCTCTTATGAGTGTTTAAATGAACTTTTCCTACAATTTTTTTTGCTACAAATGGTACACACAAAAAGTCACTAATGGCTGGCTTATATTGACTTTAATTTACAATTTAGATTTAGAATTTTAATTTTAAAAATATTTAAATGAACATAAATGCTTCCACTGCTTTTGCTGGATTAACAACATTAAATATTTAAAATTTACATTTCAAATAACATTGTATTTCATAAAATAAATTGTGAAAATCTAAGGCTAAGAATAATATAAAAAAATTATTGGTTAATTTGACACGGTTGATTGCTTCGTTTTAGTATAAATAGGTATTTTCAGTTTATCAAGTTGGATTCAATCTTGACTACTGGCTTGGTTTACAAGTTGTGTAATCTTGGTTGTATCCCTCTTTTTGTTCTACAGATGATGACAACTTAGTTGTCGAAATACGTATCTAGATTTCTTTTAACTTTAAGGCTTAGGGGATAAATTTAAGTTTTTTATATTGTATTTCATGTTCTAAAAATAAATTTCTAATTCAACAAATCACATCTTGACCGGGTAATAAAAATACAATTGTAACAATAGTAAAATATGTCAAGATCAGTTAAACAGATTTATATGTAATCATAAAATATTGTTTTAATATGGATCTGGAAAGTATTAAATATTAATTGGTAGATTTTAAATTTAACAAATGGAGTATGAACCAGGAAGGTAAATCGTAAGTTTAAAATTTAAACTTCGAAATCTAAACTTTAAAATGAACCCAATAAAACCAGTTATTATACACTTAGTCATTTTTTTAATGTGAAACAAGAGAACTTTCGCGTACAAACTTTTTGTTATAAATTCGACATTTAAAGTTATCCTTTATTTTCATGTGTTATCATATGTCTAGTTAAATTTGACTTTCGTACAAACGCCATATCACAAAGAGAACATTTAAAATCTCTAATTCCCGCATGCCTTTTCATATGTACTTTAAAATCACTTTTGTGTAGAAACGTTTTCTCACAAATAGAACATTTAAAATCTCTAATTCCCGCATGTATTTTCATGTGTTGATTTAAATGAGTTTTCAATAAAAACTTTTTATCACAAGTAGAACATTTATAATCTCTAATATTCGAATGTATTTTCATATGAAGTTTTAAATGTTTATCTAATAAAAACTTTTTATCACAAATAGAACAAATACAATCTCTAATTCCTGTATGCATTTTCATATGATCTTTTAAATCTTTATTGTAAAAAAACTTTTTCTCACAAATAGAACATTTAAAATGAATTCCCGCATGCATTTTCAGATGTTGTGCTAAATATTTTTTTAATATAAACTTTTTCTCACAAAATGAACATTTGAAATCTTTAGTTCCCTCATGCATTTTCATGTGTAATTGTAAATGATTTTTTAATAAAAAGTCTTTACCACAAACAGAACATTTAAAATCTCTAATTCCCGTATGTATTTTCATATGAACTTTTAATTGTTTATTTAATAAAAAAGCTTTATCGCAAATAGAGCATTTAAAATCTCTAATATTCGAATGTATTTTTATATGATCTCTTAATTGTTTTTTTAATAAAAACGCTTTATCACAAACAGAGCACTTAAAATCTTTTATTCCTGCATGGATTTTCATATGACCGGTTAAAGCATTCATCCGCGTGAACTTTTTATCACAGATTGAACATTTCAAATTTTTATTTTCCGCATGAATTTTTAAATGCCTATTAAAATTACTTTTTAATGAAAACTCTTTCTCGCAAACAGAACATTTAAAATCTCTATTTTTCGAATGAGTTTTCATATGTTGTTTTAAAGATATGTTTAATAAAAACCGTTTATCGCAAATAGAACATTCAATTGCTGTATGCATTTTGTTATGATCGCTTGAATTCACATTATCTGTATCTGCCTTGATGTCAACGTCATGCAAATTCGATTGGTTATCATCTTCACAACTACTCCTTGAGACGCTGTCTTGTTCATTATCAGATGCCGATTCAGTCTTTACATAATTATTCAGGTATAATTCTTGTTCTTCGTTGTCTTCAGGTTCAACAAATTCTTCTTTGATCATGACGACATTATCTAAAGCAGGTTTGTCTTCATCTTCATTTGAAGATTGCAACGAAGCTTGTTTCTCTATTTCAATATTTGATTCACTTTCCACTTCTTGTTGTCGCTCTTTCGGCAGTTCTAGATTATTTATCTCTATTTTCAACTCAGAGAATTTTTGGAATCGCATGTCGCTGCTGTCTTGTAATGTGTCAGTGTATTGTATTAAGCGATTATAATTCTCCAAACATGCTTTCTTAAATTTGTAGAATGAATGGACTGCTCTCCGGCAAGAATCACAAATGAATTCTGGACTCTTCAACTTTGAAATTATCTGAAAAGACAAAACATTTTAATGTTACTGAGTTTACAACATTGATGATCTAATTGAAATATCTCCTCGAAGTAGATTTGCCAAAGGTTTTATATATTTAAATTTATTGAAATATGTTTGTGATAACTTAGTATACTCAAAATCACAAGTTTTTACAGTACGGCAGACATAGGCAATGTTATTCTTATGGAATGAAACCCAGCCTAGTTGCCAGTTTTACACTTACATTGTTTCATGATATACCATTCGTTTAACATGCTTGTATACTATTTTCATTTTAAACTGGAAGATCGGCATAAAACGATAAAATGCTCCGCAATTACGTTTACAAAGGAACTCAAAATATGACCCGTTATAACTGGTTTCACAAGGTTCGCACAGGGTTGTTCGCTCCTATTCGCCGGTACGTGTATAATAAAAACAAAAACAAGAAAATTACAATCTTTAAATAAGTATATTTCCTTATCCATACGATACATGTAAGTATTATATACAAACATAATTTAAACATATACGAGGGGGACCCAGAAATAACCGGAATCGTAATGCTACGCATCTTGTAATTGTAATACCAGGTTGCACCGCCAAAGGCTGTTGTGGGACATCTCCTGAGTCATCCTGCCAGGCGGCGTCACCCGACAGTGACTAGTTTGGTTTCTCTGGCAATTTTGTTAGTGTGCATAGAGTGCAGATGCGATACGAGAAAATGGCAACTTCTTACGAACAACGTGCGGCTTCTTGATTTTGACCCGTAATAACTTCTTTGGAATTGCACTCAGATAACAAAACTTCGTCCAATTCACGAATATGGCTGCCACATGATTTTTTTTTTCAAATATATTTGTCCTTACTATCATGGGAGTAGGTACAAATATGTTATTATAACAGGATATTTAATCTTATTATTATACAATTAGTAACATAACTGATAATTGGTTAATTTAATCCGGATTAGTAAATTTTAAATTTGCAATCATAGGAAAAAAGTAAGACTAATCTTAGGCTGAATACGACCCTTGAAAATTTACCTGTTGTGACCATCGTTAAGCGATTTGCGGTAGTCGCACTAATAGCTTTCATTGTAGTTATATGCGACAAGGACGTTTAATCGTTTTATGCCGATCCCTCCAGTTTAAAATGAAAATAGTTTTTATAACACTGTAAGTTTAAAGTATGTTCATAATGAAATGTTAGTACAGAGGGCTAAGGATTGTAAATCTTATTAGTAGCGCCGAGAAGAAAAGTTCGCAGTTCTCAAAAGTTTGAAAATATTAAATACTTTTACTTTACAAGAAATATTTTAATAACTGTTTCTTAGTAGAGATAGTCTTTTGTAATGTAACTGTATCTTAAGTTACCTTAATTGCAACAAGTAATACAGGTAAAATATTATTTCGTTGCTCTCATAGATTTCTAGTAATTTGAAGCTTTTGCGAAAATGGTTTCATGTTCTCAATGGCAATCCATCAAATGTCCTAGTGGTTAGTTTGTACTTTCTGTCTAATGATTATTAAGTATTTGATGAAAATTATCCATAATAGCATATACGTAGGTACCTGGAATCAGAATATCGAAATGTTCAAAAATAATATTTGAATTATCAAAACCAAACATATAGGCATGACGTAAGCGGTAGGCGTTGTGACGTCACATTCAAGATAGTGTACATGACATTTACATGACAAAAATTAATAAATATTTAATGGATAAACAGAGCCCTAAATAATACAGATTAGTTTATTTATTGTTTAGAAGGAAGTATTATAAAATTATAAAATACAAGATTAAATAACATAAATTCAAAAAATTTTAAGTAAGGTCCTGGTTACTTAGTTTCGCACTCACAATATAATGTACCCTAAGCGTATCAGTGGTACTCAAACACTCAAAACATGCTTTACATATAATTGTTTTCATCATTTTCTATACCACTAATCGTCACTTGTTTCATTAGGATTAATAATTACAGGATCATTACCATTGATAACTAAATTGATATTTTAAATAATACAACTATTTATACCTAGACTACATGTTAAATATAAGTACCAAAAATCTTTAAAATCTTAGGTGAGAGTGAGATTAACAATATTTTACCTGAGAAAATTTTAAGTATTGCTTGTTGCAATTAGGGTAACTTAAGATACAGTTACATTACAAAACACTATCTCTACTAGGAAACAGTTATTAAAATATTTCTTGTATTCTTGTAAAGTAAAAGTTTTTTATATTTTCAAATTTTTGAGAACTGTGAACTTTTCTTCTCGGCGCTACTATTAAGATTTACAACCCTTGGCCCTCTGTACTAACATTTCATTATGAACATACTGTAAACTTACAGTGTTACAAGCATGTTAAACTTACAGTGTTACAAGCATGAAACAATGTAAGTGTGAAACTGGTAACTAGACCAGGCTGGGTTTCATTCCATAAGAATAACAGCCTTTGTCTGGCGTACTGTAAAAACCGGTAAAACTTGTGATTTTGAGTGTACTAATCTTGCCGACAGAGATAGAACCAGTTACGAATCAATATCGAACCGAATTGACTGTTTCATGAACAGAGAACTATTGAAAATAGTTCTCATTTCCAATTTATAAGTATAACTAACCATGCATGCTTTTTAAAACGATTCTGAATCTATCTTGAATCGGTTCAGCGTTCAGAATTCTTATCGCGACCAAAGAAGATATTATGTCAATTTTGATACGGCTGACAATTAGGGTTGAATCTTTAAATTAAATGATTAATAATAAACCTACTGTTATTGTTAACGAAATATGAATTTATGTTGTTATCAAAACTACTTTCCGTTCATAAGATGTTTAGTGAATTTTTGTCAAGAATTTAGGACATAAACTTTTATATTCATAAAAATAAAAACCGAACCTTTTAATATTTATCAGTACTAAATAATGCATAAAATTTCAAATAAGTATATGTTTACTTACAATTTCAGGCAAGCAATATTGTAACTGTTCTTGTACTGCAATTTCATTCTCGTCTAGCATCAACACACTATCAAGTTGTTTAGAATTAAGACACAACCAACAAAACTCTGATAAATAATACATTTTATATAGTTTGTTTTGAGCTGCACAAAAACCCAGCGTAATAAATAAAGATTAAATTTGACAGACACTCGATTACCACAATGTTGCCAACTATGGTATGTAAAAGTTTATTTTTAATGATGTAGCTGTTTCCTTTTTTCCTTGATATAAAAAAAAATGTGTTGTCTGTGACAAAGTTATTTACATCCAAATTAAACAAATATATATTTAAAAATTAATGAAAGTAATAAGCTGGCACACATTTACTATTTATAGCCCTACCAAATCATTAAAAAAATCGCCAGAGTTTATTGTGCAATACTGATTGGTAGTTTGTTGTATACATAAAAATTTTGAAATCATGAAATTTGTGTAATCAGAAATCAAGTAAAATAATTACTTTTTCCTATTTCACGTACACAAAGTCAATTTTGTGACACTGTTTTTCTCAAAAACAATGCTACAAAATTGAATTTTGTGCAACTGTTTTTGAGGAATGTATTATTAGTAAAATGAACAGTCTGTCAAACTTGGGGCTACCATTGCTCACGTAAAATTATTGAATCGGAGCCCCTGCGTCGGGGCTGTGGCCTGTGACCCGATAGGCCCCGCGGCCAAAGCCCCTTGGTGGCCAGTGGTATATTAAACATGCCGTACAATTTTATTTTATTTTTATTGAATTTATGAACGTGAAATAGGAAAAGTAGTATGAACAACTCGTGTTACAATGCCTAATTGTAATACTAGTTGTTCAATATACTGTTATTATAAATGGTATTCGCAAACTTGAAAACTTGATATGGAAACAAAATATCTGCTGTTGTGTTACAAACGATAATTTGTTGCTTTTTCAACTTTTTGTGCTTTAAAATAATATAAAAACATGCTGGCTGGTGTAAGAAGATCTAATATTATGTGTTGCGGTGTGGGATGTCACAATACAGGGAACCGATGAAACCGAGGAAGAAACACAACAAAGTGTGCAGTGCACATTTCGTAGGATATGAAAAATCTAACGATTCCAGGAGTCCTTCATAATTTACTATTTTCCAAAAATATATTTTTAACGAGTTTTTTTTACGAGAAAATAATTTATTCCAATATGAATTTACAAAACTAAATTCATGGGAGTGAACGAATCCAACGAAAATATGTACTTCATCTGACATTGCAACGTACAAGTCACTGTAAAAAATCCATGAAATTTTGACGGTTGGATGTAGTTGGATCATAAAGAACATGAAAATAAATGAAGAATACAGAATTTTCTATTCTTCAACGCGTATGTTTGACCTTAACTCTATATATCATATGAGAAAGAAAAAGAGTAATAAACCAGTCTGTCAAAAACATTTCAGTGGCGCGCTAATATTTACCTGCAGTGAAATTACTTAAACAAATATGTTCATAATTTTATTAACGATATGGCAGTAAATCGCGGTATT
The DNA here is from genome assembly GCA_963942605.1 of Poecilus cupreus. Classification (NCBI taxonomy): domain Eukaryota; kingdom Metazoa; phylum Arthropoda; class Insecta; order Coleoptera; family Carabidae; genus Poecilus; species Poecilus cupreus. The sequence goes on from OZ012728.1 coordinate 3,752,771, forward strand.
CGGTACTTAGTATAAAAACTTTAATATAATAAATAAATACGTAAACAGATCACTCTAAAAAACCCTATCTACGTCTATGTTATGGTCCAAACTCCAAAAGGGATTATTATTGTTCGAGGGGTAAGTTTTGTGGAGCTATAGACCGAGAGGCATTCTATTTCTACGAGCATACTATAGTCAAAATCACAAGTTTTTACAGTACGGCAGACATAGGAATACAGTGTTGCTAAATATATTCCAAGAGTAACGTGTTAGACAAAGACAGAAAATCCAGAGTCGGATTATTTTGTTTTTCACTTACCTATATACCTTATAATTAAAAAAAGATACTGATAATTTTTCCTCGTTTAACAGGAAGGATAAAAATTACGCAAGTGAAACATTAAATTAATATAAAACAAAATATTTGTTATTGAATTGAAAAGTTTGGCCTAATATAAAAAAGTATATGGATAATTCATTATATTTCTATTATAAGTTTTTTTATATGTTCTTCGTTTTTATTATATATATATTATTTATTTTTTATTCATACAGTCAAAAACAAGTTGTAGGTCATTGTTAACAGTTTCATACAATTGCTTTACTTCATCGTTGTAATAAATTAAGAAATATAATTCGTATTACATTTAATGATACTTAATAATACATATTATTATTCGACTTTTACATTTTATTTACATGACATTTTAGACAGATTAATCAATTTATTGTTTATAAAATTATAAAATATAAGATTAACAGAACATATATTGAATTTTTATTAAGTAAGGTCCTGGTTACTTTGTTAAGCACTCTAAATAAATATATACAAAAACAAGAAAACTGCAATATTTAAATAAGTATATTTCCTTATTCATACGATAAATGTCAAATTCAAATTAAAAAAGGTTTTATTCACATTTTCGTTATATACATAAAATATTTACAACAATATACAATTATTTTTTTATTATACCTGCATCATAATCTGTGTTTAAAACACGCTACAGCGTTCATAAACGCGAGATTAAAACACGCCGTGTTTTAAAGGTTACTAAGCAACAACAAAAATATTTACTATTAATATCTGTCAAAACTGTAAACGTAAACAATAAATGCTAACCAGTCTCCATGTAAACGATATACGTCAAACGTCACACGCGCAAAATTATGAAATGAATCATAATCAAAATGTTGCTTTCCAGTTTTTTCCAGAGTATGATGCAGGTATAATAAAAAATAGCGTATGACACACGTGTATAAGTGCTTTTAAAGCACTAACGACGTTAAAAGCACTCCGCTTCGCGTCGTGCTCTTAAACTCGTCGTACGTGCTTAAAAGCTTACTTATACACTTGTATCATAATATACTATTGTGCCGTTTTAGGGCTTGGCCCTCTTCAAATTCACAAAATTCGGCTGTTTTTTTATGGTTTGAAATTCACCGTACTCACTGGCGCACACTCTGTACACGTTGATCACTATTTGTTGTGCATGTTCATGTAAATTAATTTTAGATAAATTTATTTCACTTTCTTCTTGATTTTGACCCATAGTATCTTCTTCGGAATTGCACTCAGATAACACAATTTCATCCAAATATTGTTGTTACTCGTACCAGCAACTTCATTCTCACATATCCACGGCTGCCACATGATTTTTTTTTTAAAATATATTTGTCCTTACTATCACGGGAGTAGAAGTATATAATTATTGGCCCCTTATATATGAGATAATATGTTATTATAACGATATTCAATATTCTTATTGAACAATAAGTAACATAACTGCTAATTGGATAATTTAATCCGGATTATTAATTTTTAAATATGCAATCATAGGAAAAAAGTAAGAGTGATTTTAAGCTGAATACGACCCTTGAAATTTTCCCTGTTGTGACCATCGTGAAGCGATTTGCGGTAACCGCACTAATGGCTTTCATTGTAGTTATATGGTACAGGGACGTTGAATCGTTTTATGCCGATCCCTCCAGTTTAAAATGAAAATAGTATAACATTAATGTTTAACATTACGCGATAGAGCGCTGAGGATCGGCGCTATTATAAGCGTCGTAATCTGATTTTGTTGAGAGCAATAATTTAATGAGTAATTTTTTAATGCTTCATTATTGTTTTAAAACATGTTTAGTATTATTTTTGTGAAGTGTGCCTAGTAGAAAGTGAGTAAGATGAATTTTTAAAGTTGTACGCTTTTATTTTTCTCTATAATGGTAGGAGCAATAAATTTTTTCAGGTAGCAAAAAAATAGCTTGAAAAGAGCATTAAATATTTAATTATTTTTTCTGCAGTGTGCTAGCTTGAGTCTTAAGCCAGCTCACTGCGTTTTTCTCTACAATGGTAGGAGCAATAAATTTGTTCAGGTAGCAATAAAATAGCTTGAAAAGAGCTTTAAATATTTAACATATTTCAGTTGTTGTGAGCTAATGTTGTTGTGCTAGCTTAATAAAAGTCTCTAATTCTTGAATCAGGCAATGGTAGGAATACAGGTGGACATATTAAAAGAGATAATATTGGAAATAACATACAAATACTTTGAAATAATAATTAATATTAAATTTTATTTCATATGTAAATGTATTGAACTAGAAATGCATTTTATGTTACCCTTGTTTCAATAAAGCTATAGAAAATTCTGCGGCCCTGTAACCCTCATTCCTACCTTGAAAAATCTCATTACTTATTCAGGAATTTATTACTTACCTAACGGTATCCCAACCCTCAAATAAAAACAAATTAGGGTTATTGGCTACCTGGGAGCCTGAGGGGCCCAAGAAGTGACAATCTGGTTTAAATAAACCAGCGTATTATAGAAAATATTTTGCTATTTCCAGGTATACCCTCGTTAATGTTCATAAGAATAATAGTTAAAACTATATGAATGATTTTTGTGATGGAAACAGGCGTTATAAATTAATAATATTTATGTAACTTTTGTAACAAAATAGGTCTATCTATCATAAAATGTATAAGAAAAACAAAATATGTACAAAAATAAAAGTAACTCTGCGTATCACATGTAAAAAAATAAAGGTATTTTTTTTTTATATCAAAAAAATTTAATATCTTTTCTTTTAAAAGTTTCTTTTTCTAATTTAATCATATTTTTTCTCTAATTTCTCCATTAAATGTTCTCTAAAATGCTATAATAGTTCTGTAATAGTTATTTACGATACAAGTGCGTAAAGCTAGTCTTTAGTCACGAATGGGTCAATGGGCCCATAAACCAATTTTTTTAAAATTTTTTTTATGAAACTTTATTAGAATATATGACGATCAGTGAAAACCCGATGTGAAAATTTCTTGTATTACCCGAGATATGATTTTTCAAAGTTTCTGTGACGTTGTGTGACGTCACAGGTATTACACCAGTGGCACTAAAACTACGATTTTCCATGATAGTAGATATTATATATTTTTTAATATAAAAATAATATTTTTATATTATAAGTCTTAATTTACAACAATTAAACTTAATATAAACTAAGGCAAAATTCCTTTGACAACTTTAAGAGTATTTTACTTGATATTCGAGTAAATAACAACAAAAGTTTGAGGACAGTGGCGCTAGTAGTGATGTAACCTAATCTCAACACACAATTTTAATCAATAGATTTTCAACACAGCACAATAAAACAGTGAAATTATAAAGCAAGTAATAGAAGCCCAACAAATATAATATTAAATACCAACAAACAAAAATATGAAATGACATTTCGTAGTTCTATTTTAGCCCACAACAGGCGTTGGGCGCAGCGGCAGACGCGCGATTTGCAATTTTCATATTTCTGGCCAATACAAGTACCTGTGACGTCAAAGTATGTTCAATTCGTTATATCGCTTTACTGCAAAATATTTAAAAGAAAAAAAATACTTTACTACTAATTATTCCATAAGTGTTACACGATTTTGATATAAATTGGTCATATTTCGTTTATGGTTTATGAGCCCATTAAAACACCAGCGTAGCAAGTGTTTTAAGACCCCAGAGTGACTAAAGGCGCTTTACGTATATGTATCGTACAATATTTGTGAAGTAATATTAATATTAAAGAGAAGTTGGTCATGGTAATAAAATTTTTGCTAATTTGGCGTATTTAAAATTTTTTATCACTTGTAGCTCGGCAACCCGTGACTAATGAGATCGAGTTACTAAACAATGTTATTTGCACTTTTCTTGTACCTACATGCTTCTAATTTTGAGAAAAACTAAATTATATATTTAAGAATATATTTCAATAATCTTAGTTACAATGGGAACAAAAACTAAAACATTTTTAATATCTATGTATCTATGTGTCAAATAATTGTGAAGGGTCAAATATTATAAAAGTAATATTTGTATTATTAGTTATAAAGTTTTGAAGACTAGATATTAATTGATTTCTATTTTAAAATAAATTCATAGTTACAATGAGAATAAAAAATTAAACAGGTAACATCTGTATATCAAATAATTGTCAAAATAAAGTCATGCGTGTTCAATTGGTTTTATTTGTATAAGAAATTAGTGTGGTGCCCACACCAGATTTTTTTGCATTTTGTTACTAAAAATGTTTGCCGAATTGAAAATTTCGAATCTAATGTTTAATTTTAATTATAACAATCAAATTTAAAAATCAGTTTAGATGAACAGTTTTGCATGGTCTGAATTATATAAGAAACAAATACATTTTGCAAAAATATTTCTTTATTGTATAAACAAGTCATATATTTTAAATAGTACAAAAATAATATTTATGACTGTATAAATCTTCTAGATAAAAATGTCATAAAACTCACAGTGAAGTAATAACAATTGCAGCAAAACAAACGACTAGTGCAGTAGAGTTTATCTTTTTCTCAAACCAATTGGAACATACGTTTAGTAATAGTCCCTAAAATGCAAGTGACAGCTCCAAAAAAGTTGTCCACTAATTTATTTAGCTTTGAATTCACGTACTGGCGCAATTCAATCTCATATAAAGTCAAAACTCCTAATAAACATGTTTGAATGAAGAAAATAACAGAAATAAGTCTCATAGTTGCCTGTCAAGTTTTAATATGTTCTTTATTCTTCAAGTTTTTATTTACTATAACAATTATAAAACCTGAAAGAATGCAGGCTGATACCTAAATCTGCAAAACCCAATATCTCGAAGAAATAAATTTGGTGAATCAATTCTCGCCAGAAATTCCTAATACACCTTCTGTCAGGAATAAGGACCACTAAAAACACAACAATCAATAAAGCCAGCTGTGGATGTTATCTAGGTTAAATACTTACGCTAATAGCCAAAAAATAGGATGCCAAGTAAATAAATAGACTTCATTACTAAAACATAAATATAAGATTAAGATAACAAACTGAATTACAAAAATGGGAACGAGGTTAAAATAAATTGTGAAAATCTAAGGCTAAGAGTAATATAAAGGGGATAAATTTTAGTGTTTTATATTAACAGGAGGTTAGTTTTAAGTCATTTCATTTCTGTTGACATGTTGCTGTTGTCACTGTCTGCTTTAAATATATTACTTACTTTAACATCATTTTTATTTTCTAATTGTTTCATTATTTCACCCTGTAAACCTTTGTTCGCTTCCAATAAAGTATAATTGGCATGGTGATATTGTTTCAACATTTTATAAATTTGTTATCAGTGCGTTATTGTTTTAAAATACTTATCTCTTGCACGTACTGATTTAGAAGGTATACAAATACAGCCATGGGTTAATAAAAAGTTGAACAGATATTTTGTAGACATTCGGCACAATTCTGTAACGATGTTGTTACGCAACAAATTTCTAAAGGTGACAAAATCGCATCAAAACTTCATGTTAAATGAGGAATATTTCATTAGCTGTCAAAAAACATTTAATTTTTGTCAAAATTGGCAATAGCAAGTTATGGTAGCAACTTTTTAGAGATTAGAGAAGAGATCGAATTAAGTTTAAATAAATATTATTCTGCAGCATTCTTAGATATTACACAGGCTTTCGACAGGGTATGGCATGATGACCTCCTTTACAAATTAAAAAGAAATTTACCAAATAATTTTCATTATCTGCTTAAATCTATCTCGCGGACAGGTATTCCAAGTAAAGTATAAAAACAAATTTTCCGAATTAATTTAATTTAAGTCAGGGATGCCGCAAGGTAGCGTACTGGGCCCAGTGTTATACACAATTTACACGGCAGATCCACCTACAACAAACAATACTTTTGTAACAACATTCGCGGACGACACCGCAATTCTAGCTTAAAATAGTTTTCTTTTGAAAATATAAAACTGTACAAACAGGAGAGCAAAGGCAAACGAAACAAAATCAATGCAAATTATGTTTACAATACGCCGAGAAATATGAGCACCAGTGTGTATTCCTGATCAATAAACAAATACCATAAGCTACAAGCACAGAATACCTACGAATCCTAGCCTAATAACATGGAAAATACACATTAAAACAAAAAGACAACAGCTAAACTGCATTGGATGAAAGGTAGAAACTCGCGAATATCCATAGAAAATAAACTACTAATATACAAACAATTTAAAAACCTATTTGGACTTATGGGACACAGCTTTGGGGAACTGCAAGCGAAACCAACATCGATATTATCCAGCAATTTCAATCCAAAACATTGAGAGCAATAGTAAATGCGCCATGGTATGTATGCAACTCAACCACACACCAAGATTTAAGAATGAAATCAATCAAGAATTTAAATCATGGACTACAGTACTACATAACTAACAAAACTAGAAAATCATCCCAAAAACAATGCGTTAATCCTACTAGGCAACTGTAAAGACACTTGCAGATTAAAGCGAGCAAATACTCTAGATCAGGAGTGGGTAACCTTTTTTCATAACAGGGCCAGAATATGATTTACATTTCGTACGCGGGCCGTAATAGTTAATTGACACATTTTTGTTACTTATAATTTTTTTCTGAAAATACACAAAACAATAATAAAACAAAAATAATTCAGTACTACATTTATTTATTAATTGTAATGAAAAAATAAGTAAGTATTAATCACAAAACAATAAATATAAATTATGAATAAAGTTGCTGCTGTATGTGTTTAATTTAAACAAGGCGGATTATATCGAAAATTGAACTGTAAATCTCTGCTAATTTTTATTGGGTACTAACCTAATTTAAATTTCTGTTTTCAAATAATTATATTTATTTTTTCTTCTAAAGATCTCGCGGGCCGGATTGGAACTTTACGCGGGCCGGAGGTTGCCCACTCGTGCTCTAGATTTACATTACAAATTCAGTGCAATCTAAAATTTATAACAGTGTAAACTTTCTTTAAGTATAGGTTGTATACCGTGTGTCTGTCTTAAAGGTGTACATAGGAGATTAACATGGGAAATCAGTTTTTTGCGTGCTTTTGCTCGGTGTTCTATCGGACAACAATGATTGTAGTACCAATCGAAAGATATCATTTTTCTGAATAAAATGATGTAAAATACATTACAATTTAGTAGTAATTTGGTTCCGTAAATTAATTTTTAAATTTTGAGAATTCTCCGATTTATTCAATTTTTATCGTAAATAAATATAGTCGTCACCTATGACTGTTTTGTTTTGATTTCTGTCAAGCTATTTATTTGACGTTTCTGATTTTTGGACTTGTTTAAGACAATTTGTAAAAATATGGCTAGTTATACTACTGGAGAGCGTATTTTTATAGTAAAACTATTTTTTGTAGGAAATAGTTGGCTTAGAGTGCGAGATCTATTTTCTATTAAGTTTACCGAATCCAAGTGCAACCACAAATGCCAGTATCCATAAAAAATATACGTGAGTTTAGTAATTGCAATTTAGCAAGAGCAGAAGAACGTGCTTTATTGGAAGAAAGGGTTTTAGGAATGATACATGTAGATCCTTCTTATAGCACTAGATTTTTTGGAAATGAATTAGGTGTACATCGTTCATATTTTGAAAAAAAAAAGTTCTTAATATTCCTACAAAATGCACTGCAATCAAGAACTTTTTCCATTTGACGAAGAAAGTGGAAGAGTATTTTATGAAGATATACAAAACAGCTAATAAAAATGAAATTTTTTGTAATCGATTTAAAAAAGTTAACTCTTAATAAATTAATATAATTTAAAGAAAACTGGTTTTTAGACTAAAATTTATTTAATAAAATCTTTACGCAAAAATTATAATAATACGCTTGTCATTACTGTAAATAACCATATTTTACAAATTGACAGAAACGTCAAATAAATAGCTTGACAGAAATCAAAACAAAACAGCCATAGGTAACTACATTTATTTTCCATAAAATCGTAAGATTTTCAAAATTAAAAAATTAATTTACGGAACTAAAATGCTACTAAATTGTAATGTATTTTACATCGTTTTATTCAGAAAAATGATATCTTTCGATTAGTACTACAATCATTGTTGTCCGATAGAACACCGAGCAACAGCATGCAAAAAACTGATTTCCCATGTTAATCTCCTATGTACACCTTTAAGACAGACACACGGTATAAATACAATAAAGAAAGAGAGCCAGTGGGCTTTTCTTTCATATAATGTTAATGGATCAAATGTTATATCACTTACTCATTATTTATTGCAGATAGATTGTAAATTAATGTGAAAATAAAAAAAAAATAAATATAGCTACTTGTAAATAATGAAACTTAGTGCTTGTACGCATGCGCAAAATTTATATTCTTGTTAATATACGAATACAGCAGTAACAAAACAACAGGTCACTTTATTCGATCGACGTGGAACACTTGTTACTTCTTCAAATTCCATTAAAAATGAGTATTGTGATTCGAGTTTGTCTAGCATGAGTTTTATAGGCTATGGGTTGTTAAAAGTGCAATCGAGGCAAGCTTACCTACAAATAAATTCCACATAAACATAACTTGTACATCAATGTTTTAGGACCGCTGAAAATTTCCAAAAACGCATCATAGCGCCATCTTTGTTTCCAATTTCTCAATTAGCTAATGGCGTTACACTACAGTTTTATCTAAAACAGTTTTAAAATGTTAATATTTCCACTTATTCTCTTCTACTTACGTTTTAGTTTCTTCTCCGAAATAGCTGTGTTTCATATTTATAGCTTGAAATAGAATGTTTTGGCTCTTATGACATCATAACCTTTCAACCTTCTCAGAATCACGTTTGAACTTATTTCGATCTCTGCACTTTTCACGTATTTTCATACGTTCGAACTAATTTAACAAACCAACATATGAAAATACATAAAAAACAGAGATTTTTAATGTTCAATTTGTGATATAAATTTCGTTCTTACTGTACATAATTATTCGCACACATACTATGTTAAGAGCATGACAAAAATAAACTTTGTACATGTTCTGTTTGTGATGAGCAATTTTTTGACGAAAACACTTTAGTTAGACCAAAGACAACGAATGTGCTACATGTTGTCTCTGGCAACGAATGAACGAAGTGAACGAAAGAGAGACTTGAGAGCTCTCTCATTCTCATACACAAAAGATAGAATTCCCCACTCCTCACCGCCACACGAGAGACATCTGTGAAACACTAGTACATCAATTATGTAGCTGGTCTACACTGTTTTCTACGTGACCGGTATAGCACACATTATTATGGAATTATATTATTTTCTTAATAAAATCTTGACAGAAAATAACTTTGTACATGTTATTCAATGTGTAATGTAACATAGAATAGTATATTCTACAACAAGTAATGGAATGGCACATATTATTCGCGAGCAAATAGTTTTTAGTCCGAGTTGAAGACTCGGATTACGGTTTGCGAGTGTGGGATTTGCCATTCCGTTACATGTTGTAGACTATACTTTCTATAACAAGATTTTGAAAATTATACAAAAAATACAAATATAAAACTCTTGAAAACGTCAAACTCAAATAAATCAAATTAAAACAAACAGACATAACCATAGTAACTGAATCAAGATACTTCATACGTCGCGCTAATATGCGGCTCTTCCTCGAAATTATTCCATACGCGGCATATGGAATTATAGTTGTTCCAATTTCCAATAAAGTTTTTAGTTGTAGAATATGTAGAATATGTGTTGTACAAAATAATTTATTTCAGAATAGATATCATTTTTTGAAAGTTAAAATAATTACAATATTAAAATAAGTTTATTTGTATGACAGGAATTAACAAATATATAGGAAAATGCTTTATTTATGTGAAATTAATACTATTTACAAATAAGGCAAGTTTACAACACAGCAATTACCTCACAATATGAAAAAATAAAATTTTGTCGGAACTAGAGCGAACGCCGGTTTCTCTTTAAAAATTTACAAATACTTGTTTTCCGATTGATGGCTTCTCGAAAATGTTATTGATGTTACAAAATATTCTTGAGACATTGTTCGATTCATCGATAAAGTTGTGGATGAGGAAAAAATAATTTATTGGTTTAGAATCAGTGATATGAATCACAAGTTATTCATGTCTATTTTTGGAATACACCTTATAGAATTTATAAAGTTAACGTTTTTACCTTTTGGTACATACCCAACTTGCTCATTTTTTTCAAATTACTTCAGAGAAAACTTATATTTAATTTTCTTGACGACATTGTAACAAAAGGAAAAATAACAAGAACATTTGCAACATTTAGAAGAGGTTTTAAATCGTTTAGAAAAGCCGGTTTTCGTTTACAATTTAATAAATGTGAATTTTTAAAACATAGTATTTGTTATTTAGGTCACAACGTTTTAGGGACAAACGATGACAAATAAAAGCTATTTTAGATTTTCCACGCCCAGAAAATGTTACTGAAATTAAAGCCTTGGCCGGAATGTTAAATTATTCCAAATTTCTACCTCAAATAGATAAAAAAAAATTGCAGTGAATAGATAAATATCAAAAAGTATTTGATTATGTCAAATCTGAATTAGTGTCAAATAAAGTAAAAGTACGTTATAATCAAAATAAACTCTTGAGATAAACATGTGACGCGAGTTATTATGGAATAGCAGCATTATTGTCTCACGTATTTCCGGATGGTTCAAAAAAGACCATTTTACTTATATTTAGCGATTATTGTCTAAAGCTGAAAAAACTATTCAATGATACATAAAGAAGTTTAGTATTTATTGGGCTACGAAAAAATTACATCAATATTTTAATGGCCATAAATTTGAAATGACCAGCGATCATAAACCATTACTAGCTTTACTTGGAAACGATCGCAGTTTACTACAAACGGCTGCGGGAAGAATACAAAGATGGTTACTGTTTCTATCTAGTTTTAGTTATAATTTGAAATTTATTCAGAGAAAAGAAAATGTAAAACTAGGCGCTTTATCTAAATTACCTTTATCAATTACAGATAAATGTGGTACTAGAGATATACAGTGTGTGCCATTTAAGGTACTAATGGATTAGGATCTCGAGAACCGTAAGAGATACGAGGTTGGTTAAATTAGACGAAAATTGCCTCTTTAGTAGTGCAGTTTGAACATGTATTTGTTTTTCCAATTGAATGCATAGGTCACTAGATATTGGCTAAAATGTAAATTAAGTTTTTTTTTTTTTTTGCTGATAACTTCGTTGTATGATATAATACGAGATTTTGGTTTGTACTTTCTTGTGACACTTTTTAATGGTGAATTCTCAGAAGTACTCAAATTTTTTTTTATATCTAAACACTTACGAGTTACTGGTATCAACTTTCATTATTCAAATGGAGGTCATAGTAAGCCATGACATTTTTGAATAGAGATTTTTTTTGCTTTACAACGATATAAAACACTAATAAAATATTTTTATAATTTATAGAATAAGTAACGAAATTTGTAAAGTAAAATTGAATTGAAAAATGTGAATCTTAGGTTGCTATGAAAGAAAACAACAATTTCAGACAATTCAAAAATAATTTACGAAAACTTTGCCATAAATATTCTATTAATTGGCAAATTCGATCCAAGCACTTCTGCGCTTTCATTCTGTTTTTTTTTTTCTTTCAATAATTTACTTAACATTCTTGGATTAATCTGATTCCGAATTCTTACTGTGGCATTTTGTAGTACATTTTCATTTTAATATTCCCGAATAAAGAGTTTATTTTCCCAGTAACTCTATAAACAAATCTAATTGTGTTAAATCTCTATCTATTGTCCTCCAAATCGAACATTTAATTACTGTACTATGACCTGTGAATTGTGAGCAGAAGCTCCGCCCTACCGAAATCACATATTTTGTATTTGACGAAGTGGCAATGTATCTAAAATATCTGCAATATCATTTTGCTACATATTTAAATATCTAGGGCCATTTAAATTTGTTAATTATGATTGGGCCAATTAGTGGAATTTTTAGTATACCACACCATACAATGAAACTAAATTTAACACAATGTCGAGATTCTATTATTTATTACTAAATGTTTTTCCATAGCAGCCTAAGATTCACTTTTTTTATTTTAATTTTATTATAAATGACAAATTTCGTTAATTTTTCAATTAATTATAAAAAATTATTAGAAAATCGCAAAATTTACATTTTATCCAATATCTACTGACCTGTGCATTCAATTAGAAAAACAAATACACGTTCAGACTACCCTACCAATCAATCAACTTTCGTCTAATTTAACCAACTTCGTATCTCTTACAGTTCTCGAGATCCCAATGCATTCTGTATTAATTAAAACAATAACAACGAATAAATGCATTAATTTCTTAAATGGATTGTTTTAGTGAATCTGGTTCTAACTCTTTGATATTTGCAGTTTCACCGTATATAGTATTGTTTGTTATAATTGAATTGAATGGTTTATGGATTATATTGTCTTTAGCCGAGGCAATTTCCTTTTATATTGGCAAATATTTAGAACTAAATATGTTGCTTGTCACTGGATATTCAAACATACCGGATTGACAAAAGATTTATCTAATTTGAATGCTATTATCATGTCAACAATTTTCAAACATTTCGTTAATAAAATTTCTTCATCATTACCTTGCAAACAATCATTCAACATCATCAGTAAATGAAGTGCCAATATTTACATGCACTTTATACTCATTTATTGTCCATATCTCTTTGATTCGAATATACATTTTATTAAATTAACAGATTACAAAAGACTTTTTTTTATTATTTAGAACTGTTTCAACTACCTTTATTTTCAAAGCATTTATAGTTCTAAGACCTTGTTCTCCATTTGTAGACTGAAATCATTTGATAAAGGGTAACGGATGAGGCAATGATTTCTTCCGACAATATTTATAGTCTTTTGATGAACAGTGGAGAGTGATAATCTGTAAAATAGTAAATGATATCAATTTGTATACACTTATACACATTTAAATTTTCATACCAATACAGATACTTTCGGAATTATCATATTTTAATTCCGTCAGATTATTTATACGATATTGCAAACTCCTCATTCAGTGATGAGCACTTTTTAATACCTAATTTTTACCATTTGCTGTTTTGCAATTCGCAAATATCTAAAAGTTTTTTTAGTTATCATCGTATCATCAGAATTGCAATAACCAAATTAATTTATTAAAATAATCCTTCTTAATTAATATTACTTCTTTCTAAGTTCTGTTTTCAAACGATTTATTTCAGCTTGAGCTTCTGAAGCAGTTCACATCGAAGATGTTTTACTAAGACTATAGTCTTCACCCCTGGAATATATATAAAACCAAATTAATTTCATATTGTACATAATATAATAAATTTACTACAGACCTTTTAATAACGTTTACTTTTGGCGAGAGTTGTATTACACCTGGTATATAGAAACGGGAACATATTTGTGTTTGTAACTTGGGTTTATGCCTTGGAGATAAATCATTTGATTTGAATTTATAAAAATATAAATCGAGATACAAATGTATATATAAAAATATGCATTCCATTATTTTTTATAGGTATATCTTCTCATTGTGTGCCTTGCCGAAACAAGAGGAAAACTAGAAACAGAATAACTTTTATGCCCTTCAGATAATCTACCAGGCGATACAAATGTCAATGTTCTATTAACTCTATTTTGTTCATTCTCGTATATACAAGTAAAATCATTCTGACCAATTTATACTCAAAAAAATGACGACATTTGTGTACATTGTAATAGATATTTACGATATTTATTTATTTACAAATAGGAGGACCAACAGTCCTGACGGACCAAAAACAGGTTCTCACGAATAAAAGAATACAAAGAAGTGGTACAAAAGAGAATATTTTTACAAATACAATATATAATCTACATGGTATGATATTGATTAAATATTTTATGTATTATTTTTAGTTTATATTGAAATTAAACATTTTGTAAATGATTAATTATAATACTTTTAAATTTGTAAAATGAAATGTGGTAAAAATCAATATGTCCAAAACTAGCGTTATACTGTGACATTATTCTGTTTATAGGAGAATTCTTGTAGTTGTTAGTTTTTATGTGTGGAATAAAAAAAAAAATAATTGGATCTAGATCTAATATAATTAATTAATATAAGTGGGATAAGAGCATTATTAAGATATACATGTGAAATTTGCACAACGAGGTGACAACCGAGTTGTGTAATCACATAAGTATATTAATAATGCATTATCACACGTGTATTGTACAATATTTTATCTACGCCCGCCCAAAGTTAAAAAATTTAAATAATTTGACTTTATTTTTTTGAAAATTAATCCAAGTAGTCCGTGTTAAAATAGTTTCAAATCCATGACGACCACAATTTGACATTAAGCAATTAGGTAGTTGTTTTTAATAAATTTTTTAACCATTTCGTGAAAATGAATGATTTAGAAAGTATTTCGCCGGATACAGAAGAACATGCTTCAAAATATATTTATAAGTTAAATATTAATTAATTTAAAGAATTGCAAAAATTGTAATCAACATTTATATTAAATAGTACGTTAATAAAAACGAGTGCGGTAATGAAGCTCTTAACCCACGCAAAATGAATGGGTTAAGTGACATTTAACTCACGGGCATATATAAATCATTATACAGGCTGTAGAATTGAAATGTTGTGTATATGGATTCTATTGCTATTTTTTATATGTATTGCTGTATATGTTTACCTATTATTATGATTACCATATAGTAAAAGAAGTGTAAATACAAAAGTTGTTTAATGTTCAGAATTTAAAAAGCATGCAATATGCCCCATTTGATTACCAAAATATTTGTATTCCACGATATACCAATAAAATAAAAATCAGTATTAGGAAAATTGTAACAGAGCCATGGAAAACGAAACAAAACGAAAAATATTTGACATTTCATAAAACAATTTTAGGGTTATTTACTTTGTGATCTAGAATTGCTGCATCTTCTCGTATGTAGGGTTAAATTGTCCTTTCATAAAAACTTTGCATCACAAACAGAACATTTGTAATCTCGAATTCCTACATGCAGTTTCATATTCATGTGTATAAATTTATTCTTCTGTATGAAATTTTGATATTATGATCTCGAAAGTATTTATGTATTTTCATATGTACCTGTATTATTTTAAGTTGCATTCAAGTTGTTTGTGTTCGCATTGTAGTTATCTTCATACACTCTGTTGATTATCACCTTCACAACTACTCCGCGAAATAGTGTCTTGTTTATTATCAAATGCTGGTTCATACTTTATATGTTTCAAATAAAATTCGTGGTCTTTGCTATCTGTAATAAATTCTTCTTTAATCTCGATGTTATCACTTACAACAGTACTCTGATCATATTTTCCCAATGACTGTAATATATCTTCGGTCTCTTCTTTAAAATTTAATTCACTGTCCATCACGCCCCGCTCTTGGTCCATCTCTTTCAGAACGAAGTTGCGTGTTTTCTTGCAGTATCTATTTAAACAAAATAAATAGAATTTTTTAATTTACTAAAGTCTAGCAAAGCATGGATTTTGCATTTAGTTTATATATTTATTATACCTAAATCCCATTTCTACTAACAAGATTCTCAAAGTAGTCCGTTTAAAAAAAGTCAATTCTTCATCCTCATGAACGGCAACCAAGATTTTATTCAAAGTAGGAGGTTCATTTCTTTCAGAAAAAGAATGGACTACACGCCGAATCTTACACTTGGTTTCGTCATTAATATTGTCCAAAATTGCTCTTTTTCGGCTATACACTTTTGGTTGTTGTAATGCATGAGCCTCCTTGTATTCACGTAGAATATTGTGAACACTGCTAACAGAGACACCTGTAATTCAACATCCAATTAGCAATAGTTTTATATCTATGTAATCAGTTCAAATTACCTGCTGCGTTTGCAGTAAATACAGTGTTTTCAGTCTTATTGTTGTTCGGGTTCTGCTCGGTGTAAAATTTGAAAATGTTCAGAATTAGTTTCTTATCGTCAACTGAAAAATGCCGGGCTGGCCTTTTTTTGGGCGGAGAAAGAAGTTCCTGTTGATCCATAATTAATAAGAATTATTACTATTCTTACGGAAAGGTTCTCTTTTCTCGAAATTCAGCAAAGTAACCTAAAAAAAATTGTGGTTTAAAGAATTAAAATTTCACAAAATTTACATAACATACTTTTTGCACCACGAATTACACTTAAAGTGTTAATAAATACTATTTTTCTACAATCGTTGCACAATATCGACATTGTTATTCCATTTTTGGTTAGGAAATGTTCAAAATTGTCGCTCTAGGGCGACAAAGTGACATATTGTCGCACTAGCGCGACAAAAACAAAACAAAAATAAATTAGGTAAAAGAAGTAAATGATACATTGGATTTTTCTGGTAATAACCTTGCTATTGCAAATACAGTTGGCATATACGTACATACACTTCAACTTAATCACCATAAACGTATTCACTCTGTGGACTTTATGTCAAATGTACTCCATGTGTCAAATTATGATTTCTTTGAAAATGTTTATTTTGTTCATAAACGTTGTCATGATTACGGTGACATGGGTAACTACAATTTCACTGAATTGTTATAGGCGTGATCAAAGATAATTTTGAAAATTAATTTTTTTCTACAGCTTGACATCGTTCAACGATTGTAGAAAAAATATTGTGTGTATCTCGTCGGATAGAGCTTGTTCGGTGCACTTGTCGAGTTGTTTCTCGCCGCGTGCAACAAACAATGCTCTATCCGCACTTGATACACAAATAACTATTATAATAATACTTTCAAATATCATATAATTATAAAAAAAAAACCCACAAAAATATTTCACAGGGGTATTATCACACAAACAATCCAAACATCCAAACGCAATGATTCCCGCTGTTTTTATTTCAGGAGTCTGTTACCAATGCACCTAGGGGCGTAGAAACTACTAATCGAGGGTACGTATAGATCTGCTGGGGGTCTTCTAACCACCGTCCCGAATTTAACGGTAAATTCCATTAGTATTACAGCTGATTATAATTATGTGAAATTAAATTTGAATTTAATCCTATTTTCTTTTATTTACTAAATTTGTATGTTCAGAGAAAAGAGACAGTAATTTCAAATAATAATTACTTAGGAGTACCTACACATTATAATAAATTCTTAACTTTAATTGGTTGTCGCAAATAACTATTTGTTATTTAAGAAACTGATCTTAAGAATAAATAATACAGACAGTAATACTGTGATAGATGTTAGGTAAATAAATAAATAAGTAATATTACATTAAATGAAAACATTGCGTTAATTATGTACAAGATGAAAATCATTGATTAACATAAGTAGTATTAAATCAGTTAATCATTACTGTAAACTCTGCTTAAACCGATAGTGATTCAAATACGTCTAAAAATTAGAGAAATATGTATTTCTGCAAAATTTTATTTTTATTGAATATATTTTATTAATTTTTTTGTTAAACCTATATGCCCTGTGTGTTATGATTATGAATGTAAGTATACAAGTACACAGACCTAACCATAAATGTATTCCTACCACCTTTAAAATATTCTATGAATGAATATAAAAAACATTTACATAACGTATATTTATAATATTCGAATAAATTTTAACAATTTTACATACATACACTTATGATAATTTAAAACTTAGTTACTGTAAATATATTTAATCATCTTATAATAATTTGTTGCAATATTAGTTATTTAGAATATTTTAAGATTTATATGAAATTATTTCTCGTAAATAATAAATATTCGAAGGTGAATACACTGAATAAATCTCTGTTTTTGTACCTGAACATTTGTTTGCTTGTCCCTTTGCAAATTGATTGGTTAGATTCTTTATTTTTAATAAGAATAATAACAATAATTCGATTTGAATAGTTTATGTTTAGAAATATTTTAATTGTTCAGTATTTCTCTTGGCAGTATTTATTTTGCTAGCAGGGGGCTCCGCCCCAGCACCCTGCAGCTCCCACAAATTCCCACTCATCGTGAAAAGTCACGTTTTCGTACCTACCAACACAATGTACTATTTTGTAATAAAATATTTTCTTCTTAAAATGAACTTACTTTGATGGTATCAAAAGTAATTTAAATTGCTATGATTCTCATTGCACAATATTTTATTGAGCGGTATATAGAATTTATTGGTAAACAGTGGGTACGTTAATTCTAGATTTAATCAGTTAATTTAAGTAATGTAAAATTTAGTGCAATTGGCAATTATGATTGAACTTCAAATAACAAAATTACCAAACATACATGCGGTTTAATAGAAATGATAAGCCTGATTTGTAGATTGCATAGAATAGAAATGGAATAGGTGTAGGAATGATTTTGGAATAGAAATTTGTCAAGTACATTTATAGATTTCACAAGAATAAAGTACAATGACGTCACTTTAACAATTATTTACATCACCGTTGCGTCGCGATTCTGGTGCAGTTGTTTAATTTGACAGCAATGTGGATAAAGACTAATTTTTGCTACGGGCTGATACAAATTACGACAAAGTCAAATGAGAATGGAATGGAATAAAAATACAATTTGATTAAATTATGTGCAATATATTCAATTCTATAAATGGTTGTGTGCATTTATATTATTTTAAATTTCTATTCCTGCTCCATTCTATTCCATTTCTTATCTATGAAATCTATGAAATCAGGTTTTATGTTTACTTACAAATTCAGGCAAGCAATATTTTAGCTGTTCTTGAACTGCTACTTCATTTTCATCCAGCTTGAATACACTTTCAAGTTGTTTAGAATTAAGACACAAAAAACAATAGCCTTAATATGTACAATATTTATATTTTATTTTCTGCGATTGTACAAGAAATGAAGCTTAATATCATAGGTTATTAATTTGACATAAGCATGACTAGTGCAATGTTGCCAACAATAGCATGAAAAGTTATTTTTTTCAAATGGGGTGAGATAAAACCGTGTATAAATTAGCTTTTTAAAATTTATTACGAAACTTTGGACTTTTATCTACAAATATAGGTATAAAGCATTATATGTTTCATTTATTATAATAATAATATATTGTTTCAAAAAAGTCATGTTCATCTTGCGCTATCTTCAGCCCGTATGGTTCACCTTAAACGTTCCAAATCCAAACTTTTGCTTACTATGGTTGGCAACACTGGCTGCCACTTTCTTAGTTTCTGTGTTTGCTTGAAATACATTGTTCAAATCATTGTAATTCAAAGTATTATTTATCAGACCTTTGTTTATTGTGCCTCGATTCCAAGAATCTTAAGAAATAGTTAATACACGACGACAATGAAACATCATTGGAAGAAGAGCTAAAATGTTGCTTGCCTGAAATTGTAAGTTAACATAACCCTTCTATTATATAGTATGCTGGAATGGTTCAGTAATTTAAATATTTATGACGTTAAAAAAGTATCATTTGTTATTTAGAGCATTTAAGGTGTAAGAGCAAAACCCGAATATGAAAAATTAGAATGAATATGGAAATTGTTATAATTAAGTCGTTGACAATGCAAAAGTCAATAAGTCTGTTTCCATTATTTTTTCTTGTGTTTACCCCATGCGTTCCCATTACTTGTTCCATGCACAGACGAACTAAAAGAATGCAGGGCCAGGCAACTTGGATAGCGTTGCTATGGGAAGCATTTTTTTGTTCCTCCGTGATAAGAGATGACACGTAGGTGTATTCTGAACACATTCCGTTAAAAGTTAAAATATAAACGGTCACCGTTAAAAATTTGTTTTTAACGGATTCGATAAAAATTGCTATTCAGAACAGGTCATGTTATCGGATCCGTTAAGAACAAAATTTTGAACGGTGACCGTTATTTTATTGCTGTCAGATTTAGCAGTGTTCCCAACAATATAACATTTAAAATATAATGTGACATGTAATATGTCAAATTATAGTTTCAAATGAATTTATTTATATAAAAATAATATATTATGTAATTTTTTTTACTTGAAAACATTTTTTCGTAGCGTTTCATCTATATTTATAATTTTGTAGCTGATGAAGACTTATATGAAAGACGAAACGTCCGAACAAAAATTATACATTATATATTTTTTTGATCCTGAGACCTACAACTTTAACTTCAACTAATATAATATATATTTTTTAAATAACAATCGTCTTGGTAACACTTCTATATTTCGTCTCTAGGGAGGAAAACATATGTTCCTCACTATTTCGAGAGAAGAAAGATGGGATTTCCTGGCATGTCGTGATAAACCATTGTATTTGCCACCTTAATTTTTTTTCTAAATTTCCGGTAATAAATTTGTAGACGTTATTTTGGCTTTTCGCAGCTTCTATAATATCTGGAGGGTGTTAAATTAAGAATTTCTTCGTTATCATGTTCCATTTTTGTCTCAGTCTTTACTTTACATATGTAAAATGAAATGAAAATATCTTTATGATTAAATGTAAATTAAGAAACAATATCGAGGTTGTGGTAGAAAAAGTATAGTGTACAACTCAGAAGGTGCATTTCATTCTCGTATGAAATGTGTACTATTTAATGTTTGCACAATATACCCGGAAAATAATTCTTTACCATTCAGTATGTCGTAAACAAATAATCTATTAAAAAGCATGTGTCTTAATTTCGTAATTTGAAGTTAAGCACCAAATAAATCAATAACATTTCTTGAATTAACTATTTAATCGACAATGTTGTTTAGAAATAAATCTTCGTTCTATCACCGTTCAATAAAATGCAATGAGAAACATATCCGCGACAAGTAGTTTGATAAGATCAAATTTAAAATTCATATTTTTTTAATACAGCTAAATTATCTTAACTAACAATTACTATGGCTATACTGCTTCCATCAAATGAAAATTATTATAATTTACTTTATATCACATTGTAACAAGAGAAATTCTATTCATTTCAATATCAAAAGTAATATTTGTTTTGTCTTTTTTAGATGATTTCGAAGTCCAGAATTCATTTGTTCTTCTTCCCGCATAACTATTCGTTCATTCCATAAATTCAGAAAACTGAGTTTAGAGAATTATAGTCGTTTAATCGAATACACTCAAATATTAAAAGAAAGCAGCGAGCCGCGAGGTCAGAAGTTCACTGAGCTACAAATACAAATAAATAATCTAGACTTGATAATGGAACGAAAGCAGGACGTACTTAGTGAATTAAATGTTGAAGAAGAAATGGAAGATTCATTAGAGTCATTGGAGGAACATGATCCGCTAACAGCTGTAGATGATGACATCGACATCAAAGAAGAATTTGTTTCAGACAGCGAAGACCATGAATTTTATTTGCAACATATAAAAAACGAACCAACATCTGATTACGAACTAGACAGGGTTTCAAGGAGTACTCGTGAAGATGATAACCAACCGGATAATGAAAAGTTTACTCATAAACATGCTTTAAAGATTAGAGATTTCAAATGCTCTATTTGTGAGAAAAAGTTTAATCACAAATATTCTTTAATGAGACATTTAAAAATACATAAAGGTATTAAAGAACACAAATGTTCTATCTGTGCTAAAAAGTTTTTTCATAAACCATCTTTAGTGGAACATCTTAAAATACATATAGGGGCTAGAGATTTCAAATGCTCTATTTGTGAGAAAAAGTTTAATCACAAACATTCTTTAATGAGACATTTAAAAATACATAAAGGTATTAAAGAACACAAATGTTCTATCTGTGCTAAAAAGTTTTTTCATAAACCATCTTTAGTGGAACATCTTAAAATACATATAGGGGCTAGAGATTTCAAATGTTCTGTATGTAATAAAAATTTTATTTACAAACATGCTTTAGTTGGACATTTAAAAATACATGAAGGTATTAGAAATCACAAATGTTCTTATTGTGGGAAAATGTTTATGCATAAACATACTTTAATGAGACATATAAGAATACATGAAGGTAATTATTACAGTTGTTCTGTTTGTGATAGGAAGTTTGCACAAAAGGATAATTTAAAAACTCATATGAAAATTCACGACGATACTAGAGATTACAAATGTTCTATTTGTCATAAGACATTTATTCAAAAACATACTTTAGAGGGACATTTAAAAATGCATAAAAATATTAAAGATTTTGAATGTTCTATTTGTAGGAAAAGGTTTATTTATAAACATGCTTTACTGATACATTCAAAACTACATGAAGGTATTAAAGCTTACAAATGTTCTGTTTGTAATAAAAATTTTATTTTAAAAAATTCTTATGTGAGACATTTAGAAACTCATGAAGGTGTTAGAGATTACAAATGTACTGTATGTGATAAGACATTTTTAAGAAAGTTTAGTTTAACCCGACATATGAAAATGCATGAAGAAACAAGAGAAAATAAAAAAATACATACATGTTCTTTTTGTAACAAGAACTTTTTGTACAAACGTCCGTTACTTAAACATTTAGAATTTCATGTAGGTATTAGAGAACACAAATGTTCTGTGTGTAATATGAAGTTTGAACGAAAGTTTACTTTAACCCAACACATGAAAATGCATGCAGTAGATACAGAAAAAGAAATAGATTCTACATGTTCTGTTTGTAACAAGAAGTTTGAAAGTAGGAGTGAGTTAGACGAGCACATGGAAACTCATGGCGGCAGCATATTAGAGCATGGTACTGTACTTGAATCAGAGTAGATACTAGGTTTTAATGCTGAATTATAGCATAAGCTAAATTATAACAGAGGGCCTCGACACATTGGGGGCCCTGCCGAAATTGTAAAAAAAAATGTAAATTTAAAAATTTTTCTGGATAAAAAAATAACGAAGTGAACGAACAATGAAATATCTAAGTTTGTGTATGCCTAACTGCTGCGAAAAAATATTTTGTAATTTGCGAGCCCCTTGTTATCTGTTATATATTAATTTGGGATATCATTAGAAGAATTTAATCCGCATCTTTAGATTAATTTTTAATCACAAAAATTCTTTATACCTTATATATTTTTGCAAAAATTTAAAAAACATTTGTTTCTCTTTAAAACAGTTCTTATACATTATAGTTCTAAAACGATCAGTACAGGAACTATTCATGTTTTTATTAATGAAAAATCACACGGAAAGTGTTCCATATGAAATTAAAACAATAAATAAAGTTATAAAAAATCTGATGTGGCCAGCACATAACCTCCCGCCCAATACTACTCTACGGTACAAAATAGTATTTGATGATACAGAAACATACCTTCTTATTTGTTTATTTTATTTATATTTGAGAATTTTAATGTTCTTTCGTATATTTATTTAATTTTTCGACACATATTTCACTAAGAAAACAGCTTCACAATCACAATGACATGTGTCACATTTCGTAAAAATTTGAAAATTTTTAAATATTTTCATGGTGTACTAGGAATGCAAGATTTGTAAAATCTAATTTCTTTATATTTTATTATCTCTAAATCTAAAGAAAATTAATAAAATTAGTGTAATCAAAACACATGTAAAATTAAATATTCTTCAACTTTCAAAATAACATAAATTGTTGAAAAATGAAATTTAATTGTGTTTTTCACGAAAAACTCTTAAGGGCTTCAAGTAAACTGCTACTTCCGGTTGACCAACTTTATCCGAAATCTAATAAGCTCTTCATTTAAATATAAAAAGCAATAATTCACAAAATTGTATTTTTTGGTATTATAGTATTTGAGTTATGCGAGACGAAAAAATTGCCACAGACTACACACACACATACATACATACATCATCGCGAAAATAGTAAAATCGTATTGTAGGGACCCTAAAACATGCTTATTCATTGAAAACTCACTACCCAATTATCCGACCAAAAACAATACCTCCCTTACCTAGAGGTAGGCGGGAGGTAAAAATGTACGAATTGAACATCAATTTAACAAACTAAATAAAATATAACAAAAAAGCAGATAAACTATATGAAAAAGCAAATAATAATTATTATAGATCTGACAGCAACTAATCTGATTGTTGAAACACATTCATGGCATTCTTTCTGTGTACGATTCTTTAATAATAAGAACATGAATAGTGTCCGTAATGATCATTTTAGGACTTTAATGAATAAGAACTATTTTAAAGAGTAGTGAAGAAGCTTTACAATTTTGCAAAAATATGTAGGGTGTTCCATTTAAAAATATAAAGTTGCATATCATTGCGCAAAAATGGGACACCGGTAGAAAAACTTATGCTACAGATACGTTGGTATTTGAATGTAAGATAAACTTTGTTAGAAATTTTTTTAGTAATATTTAAAAAAATCGATGGGCCATTTGTATACAAAGTAGAATTAAGTATGGTATAATTTTTTGGGGCAATAGTCAACATGCACATAAAATGTTTATACTTCAAAAACTGATAATAAGATGTATAGCTGGTGTCTCATCAAAAGCCCATTGTAGACACCTATTTGTTGAACTGGGAATAATGACTGTAGTAAGTCTTTACATTTATGAAGTCATCATTTTTGTCAAAAAAACAAATCTTTCATTATTCACTTTCAACAAAGATGTGTTCTCCAATATGAAAACCAGACATAATTTTAATCTAAGTATTCCACTCCATAAAACTACTTTCTATCCAGTTCTATAATGCTCTACCGTATGATATTAAAATTATGTCTGATTTTCAAGCTTTCAAAATAAAATTGAAAAATTTTCTTTTATGTAAATGCCTCTACAAGATTGAAGAGTTTGTACCTATGTGAAATGTATTATCTTTACGATTTGTTATTTTCCTATTTCTCTTTGTGACTATTGCTTTGTACCTTGGTTAACAGTCAAATAAATCTTTATTATTATTATAGCACTTCAAGTGTAATGCAGTGGCTAATATCCTATAAGTGATCCCTCTATCGGCGACTGACTTTACGGTTCGAAAATGTAAAAAAGGACCATTCTATGTAAGTCATATAGATATAAGTGAATCATTCAGCGGATAACTTTCAGAAAGTACAATTGTAAAAGTTATTAATGTAGTTACGCATTGTATATTATTTCAAATTATGAAGACTTCCTAATAGTGTCAATATTCATTTACTTATTTTCCGGGAAATAACCTCTACTCTTTTCAATAGTACCGTTTAAAAACAATAGTATATACAATTATAAATGATGTACAAACGAGTTTACTTTATTCCCTGAATAAAGACTAATTTTCTTTAAACGGTGTGGAGGGTGGGGGGCAAAATTTGTTGTCCTTAGGGTTTCTCATTGTTAATCCTGCCCTAACTCAATCTAAAAATTCAAGGATAAGAAAACAACAACGTAGCTTTTCGTTAAAATAAATAAATTTGCTCCATAAAGTTACAATCAACTAGCACAAAAATAATATTGTATAACTTTATAATTCCTTTATTATCGTTTGGGTATGTAGTGATCTAGATTGTGTTTAATATTTTTATAATTTATGTAGGTCACTATGACATGTTTTATAGGTAATTGTTGTTCATTAGTTACGGTTTTGGTGAAAATTAAAAAAAAAACGTTTTATATAATAAAAATATTTTATTTAAACCTTTTTATACATCATATTAGTAAAGTAAATTTGTAAATTACCTATACACCTAACTTTACAGGTAGATATATTGTCCAAAATTGTAACGCATATTGATGTCATATTAAAATAAAACTTATACTTCCCTTGATCCTGTATAATTGTTTGCTTTGTGCTGTGTTGGAAGGAGAATGCCTAATACTAGAAGACAAACATTTGAAAAGGTCAGTAACAAATAAGCAAAACAAGTGCCGAGAGAAGCACAAGTTGCAAGTTGAAGCTACATATGAAGAACGTTGGCGGTAAATAAAGAAATTTGAAAAACCGGAAAAAGAAGTTTATTAGACACACAAAACAATAAATTAAATTGTTTTTCAAAAATAGAAACAGCTGTGAGATAAAGTTTCAAAAGAAAGATGTTAGCAAAAATATTTGGAATATATAATGTGATTGGCACTTGTTTGTACGTGCTTCTAATTTCCAGAAAAACTAATTTATATATTTAAGAATATATTTCAATAATCGTAGTTGCAATGGGAATAATAACAAAAACATTTTAATATGTACGAGTATGTGTCAAACGTGTCAAATAATTGTAAAATGTCAGAAATATGTGTCGTCTGAAATATAACAGTAATATTTTTATTATTAGTTAGGTATTAATTAATTTCTTTTTAAAATAAATTCATAATTACAATGAGAACAAAAAATTAAACAGGTTTATCATCTATATATCATATAATTGTCAAAATAAAGTCATACACATCAAGGAACAAGTCATAAGTGTTCAATTGGTTTTATTTGTATAAGAAAGTAATGTGGTGCCCACACCAGATTTTTTATGGATTGGTATTACATAGTTTGCAAGCGGTCACCTGAATAGCAACTTTTTACAATATTGACAAGTACCTAGTAATCTTTTTTGTAATATTTACGAGTTAATTAAAACAATGGTCACAAGAATAAGGCTGTAGAACGGTTAATTATAATAGTTTCTTAGAAAAACATGTACATGCTTCTATGGCAGCTAGATTTTCTCCTAATAACTTACATATATTTCTACTACTGAAAAATGATATAACCCATTTCTACAAAATAAACTTTTTTAAACTAGGGTTGGCAACATTGCTTCTGTCAAATTTATAACCTTGGCTTACACAGCTCAGAATTACAATAAATTGTAAAAAATTACCAGAGATTTGTTTGTTGTGTTTTTAATCTAAGAAACTTGTGTTAAAGCTGCGCGACAATGGAATTGCAGTGCTAGAAAAACTAAAATATTGCTTGCCTGAAATTGTAAGTAAACATATCATTTCTATTAGATAGTATGTATGTGTCTTAATTTTAATAATTTTAATATTTGGTACCAAATACATCGAGAGATGCAATTTATTTAACATTTCTGAAATAAACAATTTAATTCTGTGACAAATTCACTTTTTATACAAATGAATCTTCGTTGCACCACCGGTCAATTAAATGGTGTACACCACTGAAATGTAATAATACTGGAACGCGCACTAGCGGTATAAATATGAGCCGAGAGAGAAAGCGACCCTCAGGTATCTGTCGTACAGTACGTTCAAAAAAAATTGTGTCGTAGCATTCATTATTTATAGGAAAACTGAAATTCAAATGGGAGAAAGAAATAATTTCAATGTTTCTTATTGTTAAACTGATGTATTTATATACACTTTAATAATTATAATATGAAATACACTACAATTTTCCATTATATGAAAAGATTGAACAAATGTCAAAAGTTTTTACCTAAAAAAGGATAATTGCGTATTTGATTGCTACACTGCTTTACGCTACAATGTCGCAACATTTTTGTATTCAAGAAAACACTAATTTTTATTTTACCATTTATAAGAAATGTCAAAAGCACATTTTCTTAAAACACAGCGTTTAACTATTATATTAGTCTGTACGTGACGTAACTATAGTTACGCAAGCGCAGAAGTGCTAGATAATGATGGAGATACCTGACGCAAACCATCTCTCTCGTCTCGCTTTTTTTCATACAGGGAGAGCATGGCAGTACGCGTTCCAGTATTACTACATTTCAGTGGTGTACACTGAGAATCATCACTGAAAAGTAGTTGTGATAACAATAGTATATTACGTACCGTGAACTGTAAGTGACAGTTTTTAGGTCGAGAATGTAGTTTGGGATGTCGAGACCCGTAGGGTCGAGATTTCCTAAACATTCGAGGCCTAAAAAATCACTTACTGTTCGAGGTTAGTAAGTTATTTTTTGCAATACCTGCGTAAATATAAGAAAAGGAAAAATAGGTATCAAAATTAACAGCTGACAGATTGAGATTAGAACTAAAATTTGAATGACATATATTTACTTACCGTCCACCTTGCACGGTAAGTTTCACTTACCATCCACCGTGAACGGTAAGTAAATGATGTAACCATGGAAACCAATTGTGCTATAAAAGTTCCACTTACTGTGTTTAAATTTTGTTATTAATGGGTAACTTACAGTACAGGTATTGCAAAAAGTTTAAAATTTGTATTAACGTAGTTATTTTAAAAAAATTAAAAATAATTAGTAAATCAAAGCGGACTAGCTGTCAAATAATTTATTAAAAATAAAAAACTATGCCGACGTTTCGCCAGCAACGGCTGTCATCTTCAGGGCTCTGTAAATGTGACATAGTGAACTTAATAATAAAACTACAAATATAGAACTATTACTTACAAGTTGAGGTCAAAAAACAATTAAATAACATGGACACATACAAACATATTAAAAAACACGTAGAAAAAATCTGAGTCAAAATGTTAAAATGTACACAATAGACATAAGATAACAAAATAAATAAATAAATATAGTTAAAAATAAAAGATCTAACATCTATCAATTCTGGAGCTGAACTGAAGGAACTTATCCCACGAAGGGCTAGACATATGAAAAATTGCTGTTGCAGTTAATACTTGCAAATGATTTTGAAAATCTTCATGTGGACCTACAACTCCTTAATGTAGGCAACTCTCCATAAATAAATGATGAGCGTAAAAACTACTTGTCCAGTTATTTCTTTTTATTAAATTATTATAAATTGAGCTGAGGTTTTCAATGGCTGTTTGAGAGTTTATGTTGTTTTTATCAGCTTTTATGTGTAACATTTCAAAAGTTAGTTTTTTTTAAAATAAATTATTTGTCTGCTAGTCCGCTTTTTGATTTACTATTCCCTACATCAGTCGATCATCGATCATCTCATTAAAAATAACTATTCAATAGTACAACGCTCAACAATTGAAAATTATGAAATTTTAATTTATATCTTATTTTGACAGTAATGATATGAAGAAATTGTGTCTTATTCTTATGAATATTTGAATGTTATCACAAAAAAGTAAATATAAAAGTCTTGTAATATTGTACATATACATGACATTTTCTTTCTTCTTCCCGTTTCTAGAATTTGTTATTGTTTCCTCGTTCCTTGAATAAATGGGTGAAAGAGCCTGACCCAAGTATCCGGTAAATTAGACGTCCAAATTTGTACTTGCGAAAGTTTTAAATTACCGGAATTTTTGAAAGATTCAAAAATACGAAATCTGCGTGAACTCAACTATTTAAATAATTTATCTGTATACAGGGTGTTCATTTTAAGTGGTACACTATTGCTATTTCGAGAACTATAAGAGCTACGAGGTCGGTTAAATTAGCAAACAATTTCTATATTATAAGACAATTAAAATGATGGAAACTAGAATTTTTTTAGACCAGTGGTTCTCAAAATGCGGGGTGCAACTTTCTTATTTTAAATGGCAACCTATTATTTTTATTTGCTTATTCGATTCAGTATTTTTTTCTAAATTCAACGATATCCACATGTAATGACCAAATAATACAAAATATTTGAGAAAAATGCAAAATTAAAAATGTATCATTATTATTTAAATATGAATATACAAAGTTTGCCATGGGAAAAAACAAATAAATCAAATGCAGAAATAATTGAAAAAACTATAATTATGAGAATAATTATTAATTTTGTTGTTACAATACAAAAAATACAAAGGTACACTTCAAAAAACTATTATTAAAAATTGTTTGTTTTATTTGTTTTCTTTCATGGCAAACTTTGTATATGCTTATTTAAATGAAAATAATACATTTTTATTTTGCATTTTTCTCAAATATTTTGTATTATTTGGTCATTACATGTGGATATCGTTGAATTTAGAAAAAAATACTGAATCGAATAAACAAATAAATATAATAGGTTGCCATTTAAAATAAGAAAGTTGCACCCCGCATTTTGAGAACCACTACTCTAAAAAAATTCTAGTTTCGCTCATTTTAATTGTCTTATAATATAGAAATTGTTTGCTAATTTAACCGACCTCGTAGCTCTTATAGTTCTCGAAATAGCAATAGTGTACCACTTAAAATGAACATCCTGTATATGTTACATAGACAAGTATCATTAAAATTTTTTTCTTTTTCAGACGATTTTGTTCTTTTTGTCCATTCTTTCTACAAATTTAGAAAAATAAGTTTACAAATACTGATAAATAACATAGACTTGATGATGGAGCGAGATCAGGCCGTGGATAGTGAATTAAATATTAAAGAAGAAATTGAAGATTCATTACAATCATTGGATGAACATGATCATAGATCTGTTGTAGATGATGACGTCGACAAAGAAGAGTTTCAAATGAATAATCAAGAATTGTCGATAAGGCGCGAGCAGGACGGGAATAGTGAATTAAATAATCAAAAAGGGATGGAATATTCATTACAGTCATTGGACGAACATGGGGAGAAATCCATTGCATTTGAAACCGTCTACATCAAAGAAGAATATATTTCAGACAACGAACAGCAAGAAGTTTATCCAAAACATTTGGACACAGACAATATGAATATAAAGATTGTTCACAAAAATTCGTTAGTGCCACATATGAAAATGCAAAGTATTAAAGATTACATATGTTCTGTTTGTAATAAGAAGTTATCGTCCAAAGATATTTTAAGCAGACATGTAAAAATGCATGAAGGAATTCGAAACCACAAATGTTCTATTTGTGATAAGCAGTTTGTACGAAAGGGTCATTTAATCCAACATATGACAACACATGCAGGCATTCGCGATCACAAATGTACTATTTGTGATAAGATGTTTGTAACAAAGGAAAATTTAACCAAACATATGAAAATTCATGTTGGAATTCGAAATCACGAATGTTCCCTTTGTGATAAGAAGTTTATACGAAAGGATTATTTAATCACGCATATGAAAATACATTCAGGAATTCGTGAACACGAATGTTCTATTTGTGATAAGAAGTATTCACGAAAGGAAGATTTAACCCATCATATGAAAATACATGCGGGAAATTGAAATCACAAATGTTCTGTTTGTACGAAAGGATTACTTCACCATAAATAAAAATACATGAAGAAAATATAAATGTTTTGTTCGTGATTCGAAGTTCATACTAAATGAATATGAATGTCCATTGTTTGACCATGTAAAACAAAATCAACATGAGTTTGATTTCGAAAACACAATTATTCTTGACACTAAAAACATTTTATACAAAAGATTAACTCTATAATTGCTACACATAAAAACAGATGAAAATAACATTAACTTACAGACAGACATAGGAAACCTCAGCTCTATATATAATAATTTAATTAAGGGCCGGTATTTCCAAACTTAGTTACTTACAGGCAGATTCATCAAAGGGATTAGCGCTAACTCCATTTTTATTAATTCTTCATTCTCCAATCTCAGAGCATAATTATTTTAACTAAGGTTATAATCAAGATTGGTTAGCACAAAATTTGACACATTTTGAAAATATAATTAATTTAGAAAGCCGGTGTGGTGGCTCAGTGTGTTAGCGCGCTGTTCACTGCAAGCTGTGACGTTTGAGTCTGAGGTTCTCAGGTTCAAGTCTACCGGCCGGCAAGTGTGATTGTCGTAAAAAGGTAAAAACACCATGGCCTTGAATCACACTCGGATGCTAGAGACCAACCACCTCTACATCTTAAAAGTAATCTTGGTGGCCTACGTTTCTCTCTGATGCCGCTCTGCTTACATTTGTAAACAGAGGCTGTCGCACAGGTTGAGATTCAGATGGCGCTAAGATGAGTGGTTACGAGACAAGTACCGTGGTACTTGAGGCCTTGGCCCGCTTAGGGCTGTCGAGCCATTGATGATGAATTAATTTAGAAACGAAGTTACAGATGATTGAAAAACTGGAGTTAACGCTAATCCCTTTGATGAATCTGCCTGTTAGAGAATAAATTTATCAATCGAATAAACAAAAAATATCGCATCAAAATCATAGCTTAAATGATGATTAATATTCTAGCTGTCATCTTTTAATGAGATATTTTTTATTTATTCCATTGATAATTTATTCTATGGTTTATCTGAGGTTGGAAATACCAGCCCTAAAAGAAAAAAACCTGACAAGTAGATCAATACGCTGATCAGATATGAAGAGCGAGTTGCATAAAACAAGGTGATCGATAGGTGTCTACACGAAGGATTTTCAGCGATCTTTTGTTTGCAAGTACCAAATTGCAAAAGCAGTTTTTTACATGTTCAGCCCTTAATTTTATACAGTTCCTTTAGTTCAGCTCCAGATTGCTTTCAGAAAGTATCCATTTATTTGTCGACATTTATTCTTTTAATTCTGTTACTATTATTGTGTATATGTTTAATAACTTGACTCTGAATTTTTTCTGCGTGCTTTTAAATTGTATATGTATCTATGTAAAATAATTTTTTCAGCCTTAACTCGTAAGTAATTTTTATATGTGTAAGTTTTTATAATTATATTCACTACCATACATTTGCAGAGATCTGATGACGGCAGTTGTTTTATTAAAAAATTTGACTGACTATTTCCCTCATAAAATTTAAGCCAATCAGAATTCTGACATTTCTGAATGTCGTCCAATCAACGTAGAATTACACGATAATTTTGCACTAGTGCAAATTATCGATAATTCGCACTAGAGCTCTAGAAGAATGTAGGTATTCTCGTCCGCCATTTTGGGTCCAGATGTCATAAATAAAACTAGTTATTGGAATCCAGTTACTTTGAAAAAGAAACAATAAAACATTTAAAATTTATATCTCTCAAATTTGAAGTTGATATGTTGATATTTATTAATTGTAATATATCATTCCTTCGATTGTTGTATTATATATTTACAGCTAAATGTTTTAAAATGTGCGCAAAATTTTCCTTTTGTACAGTATTTATATTCAGCCAGAAAATATATTTCTTGAAATTCTGTAAAATCCAACTACACAAATCATACACGGTAATATATTATTAAACACTGTACACTTGCTTGTTAGATATGGAATACAATATTTGAAGGAACGATAGATCACAATATCAACTTCAAATTTGACATAAGAGAATTAAAGTAACTGGAGTCCAATAATATGTTTTATCCAACACCTCTCAATAAATGCTCTATAACTATGGCGATTTTAAACAAGCAAAGTAACAGATTATCCACTAGTGGGTATAATTTTGGGGAAAGCCACTAGTGAGTATTTTTTTATTTATAACAATAATAATAACACACAACACCTTGGCAACTACTTCGATTGACATTTTAATTTAAAAATTTAAAGCATATGTCACTGTCAAATAATATTTCTTTAACAAATTTTTCATTTATTAAGAAGTGTTGGATAAAACGTTATACTTCACACGTGGGCAAAGTGGAATTACCCACTCGGTAAAATTATCTCACTCAGCCTTCGGCTTCGTGAGCTAAAATTTCTCTCGTGGGTAATTCCTTACTTTGCCCACTTGTAAAGTAAATAACTATTATCCAACACCTCTCAATAAATGCTCTATAACTATGGCGATTTTAAACAAACAAAGTAACAGATTATCCACTAGTGGGTATAATTTTGATGAAAGCCACTAGTGAGTATTTTTTTATTTATAACAATAATAATAACACACAACACCTTGGTAACTACTTCGATTGACATTTGAATTTAAAAATTTAAAGCATATGTAACTGTCAAATAATATTTCTTTAATAAATTTTTCATTTATTAAGAAGTGTTGGATAAAACGTTATACTTCACACGTGGGCAAAGTGGAATTACCCACTTGTAAAGTAAATAACTATTATTTATGACACTTGGACCCAAAATCGCGGAGGAGAATACTCATATATTCTAATACCTTAATTCGCACTAGTGCAAATTACCAATGTGATTCTGACTTGCTGTCAAATGAACTTTGTAAATTTTGCTTATTTTTTATAAGAGAAACAGCGTTTGGCTAAATAATCGGAAAATAGTCCTTTGAATATTACTCGTGCATGTAATTGTCGATAATTTGACATGCACTTGGGGCATTATATATGAAAATCGCATTTTACATTTTTGAATCAATCAGAAGTGAGAATTTTTGACGTCTCTACCAATCAAATTTCAATTATACTGGAAATCCACTACAATCGAAATTTGATTGGTCATGTACGGTGCATAATTTCCAGTAATAATAAAACTTTGATTGGTAGATACGTGAAAAATTCTCACTTGTGCCACTGATTGGTTCAAACATACCGACATAATTTTTGGAAATCACTTTGAATAGATGTAGGTAATGTGTAAGAATAATGTCCAGGAACTTAATTATTAATGGAATAACAATTAAATATACAATTCTGATCTCTCCAGCAGCAGATAACAGCTCTACTAATATGTGATAAATATGACAAATTGATGTAGAATTTCAACATAAAACTCATGGAATTGTTTCCACACGTTCGCTTTCGAGTATTTTGAGGAGTAATAAATCAAGTGCTTGGTCGATTTCTTAAATGAACTTTGCAGAAAATCGAGAGTTAATATTATTTGTTTACATTTCGTTTTAAATTTGCAACCTTATAAAATTTTTCCTATCGTTGTTTATTTACATTCTATTTTGTTGAATAAATTTGAATTTTAAAAATAGTTCCGTCAGTTAAAACATAAAATACGATTTTCTAGTTGAATCTATTTCGTGCAAGTTTGATTTTCTATGGAAATTTACCTTCTGGTCAATAGACCAGTCGGAAAATTTCCGGAAATCAAACTAGCACTTAATAGATTACGTATGAAAATCCATTTTTTATTTTTCTCATTTTCCACGTCAGTCGAGCATTGCATCCTTTTCATTTATGATTTAAAATTAGAAAAATTAATGTCTCGCCAAGATTGTCTCTCTTTTTGACGTTTGAAGGTTAGTGTATATAATAGTATATTCTACAAGTATTTTAATTCAAAACACCCTTCAAGCTTAAATAAATGTGATAGCAACACAATAGACAGCCAACCAGATTGCGGTCAACTATTTTACTTCAAATTACATATGGTAGCATATAAGGGCTGTTTTTAAAACAATATTACTATCGCAGTTATATTTAGAGGTTTGACGGTGCAAAAATCAACTTTTTATTAATCTTATTTATTTTGTTTTGTTGTTAAGCGGTCTCGGTACCTCGTTTTCGATGGAGTGACAACGGCTGGTATGGATTTTCGCAACGCGTTCACCCATCCAACTACTGACTGCGAACAGTGCTGCTTAACTTGCGTTTTCGAGTGAATCGGCTTCAACGATAACTGCCTCGGCAGTTGCCTAATTTCATGTTACTATAAAAAAAATATCCTATCAAGACTCAAAATATTGCTCCCCGTCCACAAAAATATTCTTTCTATAACACTGTTTTGGAAACTACGCATTCTACTTATACAACTAAAAACTGTTATGGAATCACTAACATTCCATATGCCGCGTATGGAATATTTTCGACGAATCAGAGCCGCGATATATGAAGTATCTTGATTCAAATACTATGGTTACGTCTGTTTGTTTTAATTTAATTTTCGAGCTTGACGTTTTCAATAGTTTTATATTTATATTTTTTGTATAATTTCCAAAATCTTGTATAGTCTACAACATGTAACGGAATGGCATATCCCACATTCGCAAACCGTAACCCTCGCCTTCGGCTCGAACTACAAACTTTTTGCTCGCGTGGAATATGTGCCATTCCATTACTTGTTGTAGAATATACTATTACAACTTCATTTTACAATGGTAACATATTTTGAGATTACTTTTTAAAGCAGTACTACTATAAAAATCATTAGGTGATGAGGGTGAAATAAATCAACTCATAACGTTGGCAACATTGCTTCTGTCAAAACTTCCTTCACTCACAGAGTTCCATTTTTATCGATTAATTTTATACAGCACCTAAAATAAACTACTTATCAGAGTTTTGTTTGTAGTGCATTAAATCAAAACAACTTGAAAATGTGTTGATGCTGCGCGACAATGGAATTGCATAGCTAGAAAACTAAAATATTGCCTACCTGAAACTGTAAGTAAACATATCATTTCTGTTAGATAACATGTATGTGCCTTAAATTTTTAATTTGCAGAGTGATACCAAATAAATCAATTATTGTCAAATGCAATTTATTTAACATTACTTAAATTAAGTATTTAATCAAGTGACATTTGTTATGAATAAACCTTCGTATTACTACCGTTCATTGAAATGGTGTACACAGAGAATCATATCACCGGAAAGTAGTTTTAAGAACATCAAGTATAAAATCCATATTAACATAGTTATTACCTACCGCACATATATGTAAGGGAGGTAGTGTATCGGGGCAAAATTTTCGGTAGTGAGTTTTCAACGGATAAGCACGTTTTGGGATCCCTAGAATACTTTTTCACGCTGACGTCTGTGTATGGGTGTGTACTGTGTAGTCTATTCTGTGTGTGTGTGTGCCAATTTTTTCGTTCACGATAACTCAAAATGTAATAAAGATATTATCTTGAAATTTCATAAAATTATCTAAAATTTTTTTTTAAACTTTTCCTGTATTTTGTATCGTTTAGAAATTATGTTATGCTTTATGTTTGCAAATTTAATTTTCAATGAAATGTCGTTGCACCCAAAACTCATTAAATTCCAGATTGGTAAGCGCATTTTAGGTTGCTTGAAATAACATTTTTTTATTAATAATCTGTATTGTATTGAAATTTGTTTGTTATAATCAATACGTTGTAATTTGTAATTAAAAGTAACTATTCAATAAGACGTCGCTCAATTATGATAATTTACTTTATATTTTCTTTTAACAAGAGTGATATGAAGAAGCTTTGTCCCATTATTTGGAATAATTCAATGTTATCACCAACATATAAACCTAAATGTCTTCTTTTATTGTACATACACATGGACGACATTTTCTTTCTTCTTCCCGTTTCTCGAATTTGTTATTGTTTCCTCGTTCCTTGAATATGTGGGTGAAAGAAATAGAGAATATGCGAGAAACTAGAGGAACCAAATTTTTATTTGCGGAAATCTCAATTTACCTGGAATCTTTGAGAACACAAATTATCAAAAGTAATAACAACCATGTTTATAAATAATTCGAAAATACGAAAGCTGTGTGAACTCAACGTCGAGGAGTTATTTAATTAGTTTATTTATGTTGGTGGCTCAGATTCCCTTTCACAAGTAACTTTACTATGTTTTCTGTTTCAGACGATTTTGAAGTCGGAGATTCCAGAATTCTTTTTGGCGCACAATAGTCCATACATTCATATTTAGGAAAATGAGTTTAGAAATACAAATAAATAACACAGAGATGATGATGGAGCGAGAGCAGGTCATAGATAGTGAATTAAATATTAAAGAAGAAAAACAAGATCCACTACAGTCATGGGAGAAACATGATCAGGGAGCTGTTGATGATGATACCGCCGACAACAAAGAAGAATTTATCTCGAGACATGTGAAGTACGAATCGATATTTATTAAAGAAGAAGTTGTAGATGATGTTGAAATGAAAGAAGAAATTCAAATAAGTAATCAAGAATTATTGAAGAAGCGAGAGCAGGACATAAATATTGAATTAAATATTAAAGAAGAGATGGAAGATTCATTACAGTCATTCGATGAACATGGGGAGAAATCTATTGCATTTGACACCGTCTACATCACAGAAAAATTTATTGCGGACAGCGAGGTAAAGAACGAATCTACTTCTATTAATGAACAAAACAATGTTTCTAGGAGTAGTTGTGAAGATAACAAATCAAATAAGGATGAATCCAACTTTATTGTGGACACAGACGATGTGAATGCAACTTCTTCTCTTTGTGATAACAGGTTTGTTCACGAAAATTCTTTAGCGTCACATATGGAAATGCATGAGGATAATAAAGATTACATTTGTTCCGTATGTAACCAGAAATTTTTGTACAAAAGTAGTTTAGAAAGACATAAAAAAGAGCATGTAGGAATTCGAAACCACAAGTGTTCTATTTGTGATAAGAAGTTTATACAAAAGAGTCACTTAACTCAACATATGAAAATACATGCAGGCATTAGAGATTACAAATGTTCTGTTTGTGAAAAGGTGTTTGTACGAAAGGCAAATTTTACCGAACATATGAAAATTCATGTAGGAATTCGAAATCATGAATGTTCCGTTTGTGATAAGAAGTTTATACGAAAGGATTATTTAACCCAACATATGAAAATACATGCAGGTATTCGAGAACACAAATGTTATATTTGCGACATGAAGTTTTTACAAAAAGATCATTTATCCCAACATATGAAAATGCATGCAGGAATTCGAGACCACAAATGTTCTGTATGTGATAAGAATTTTTTAAGAAAAGAATATTTAAACAAACATAAGAAAATACATACAGGAATTCGAGATCACAAATGTTCCATTTGCAATAAGACGTTTCTACACAAAAGTCATTTAAACCAACACATGACAATGCATGTAGGAATACGAAACCACAAATGTTCCATTTGCGATAAGATGTTTCTACAAAAGAGTCAATTAACTCAACATATGAAAATACATGCAGGCATTCGAGATCACAAATGTTCTGTTTGTGATAAGATGTTTGTGCGGAAGGATTATTTAACCACACACATGAAAATACATGAAGAAAAGAGATTATAAATGTTTGTGATATGAAGTTCATATTAAATTAATTATTCACACATATGTCAGTGGATGAATCAGTAAAATCTTGTACATATTCTGTTTGTGACAATTGCTTTCTACCTGTAGTCAAATATAAATGAAACATAAATTTAACTTGCATAATTTTCTTATTAGGATATACAGTGTGCCCTACTTAAGGTACGAATGCATTGGGATCCAGAGAACCGTAAGTGCTATGAGGTTGATTAAATTGACAAAAGTTGCCTCTTTACTACGGTATTTGTTTTTTTCAATAGAATGCTTAGGTCACTAGATATTGGACAAAACAGGGAGATTGTAAATAATTGTAGTAATATATTTTTTTACTTATTTTATTATTATTATTACAATCAAATAGAACATTTATGTGAGAAAAATTATTTAAATCTCTACTGTTTGAGATCCACCAACACCTTTTTAATGACGTCACAACACTTTAAAAAAATCATTGTGGCTTAATGAATAACAATTAAGACTTTTTTTAAATTGTAGATAGTCTTCAATTTAGATAGTTTTATAAAAAAAATAATTTTTTTAATGGTGAAAGACCCGATTGTATTGGCATTTTTGGAAAGACAATTTTATGCCATTTGTTTTATGGTAACATATAAGGGCTGTTTTTTGAAACAATATTACTATCGCAGTCTTATTTAGGAGTTTGACGGTGCAGAAATCAACTTTTTATTCATCTTAATTTTATTTACCTCCCGGCACATCCTATAAGGGAGGTATAGGAACCGTGCTAAAAATTGGGTAGTAAGTTTTCAGTGGATGAGCAAGTTTTAGGGTCCATAGAATACGATTTTAATAGTTTCGATAATATCTGTGTGTATGTGTCAGTCTTTGTGGATCTCTGGAGTTACGGTTTCTCAAAAACTACTAAACTGAAAATTTTGATATTTTGTATATATTAATTATATCCCCTTTGGAAGAGCTGATTAGTTTTTGGTGATAATCCAATAACCGGAAGTGGTAGTTTACATGAAGCCCTATCAAGTTACTTTAAATTATTTCAGTAAATTATTGTTTATTGTAAATTTTGGTATTAGTATAATGTTTAACGGTTGAAAAATGTAATTTTTGTCATGTGTCATAATTTTTTGAAGAGATGAACTTGTCTTGATAGTGGTGGTCCTTTGTTCTTGCATTGTTCGATAAGAAATCTATCGCGCGAGGTATTGTGGCTCCGATTCAATCATTTTACGTGAGCAATGACAGCCCCAAATTTGACAGACTGTTAAATTTACAAATAATAAATTCCCCAAAAACAATTTCACAAAATTAAATTTTGTAGCATTGTTTTTGAGAAAAACAGTGACACAAAATGGAATTTGTGACCTGAAATAGGAAAAAACATTTTTCAATAGTAACATATTTTGGGATTACTTTTTAAAACAGTACTACTATAAAAATCATATTAGGCGATGACAATGAAATAAATCAACTCATAACGTTGGCAACATTGCTTCTGTCAAATTTATAACCTTCGCTTACAAAACTCCGTTTTTATACAGCACTTAAAATAAACTGTATAAAATTTAGTACTTATCAGAGTTTTGTTTATGTCTTAAATCTAAACAACTTTAAAATGTATTAATGATATGCGACAATGGAATTGCAGTACTAGAAAACTAAAATATTGCCTACCTGAAATTGTAATTAAGATATCGTTTCGGGAAAATGGCAGTATAGTGCACCAGAATTGTTTAAGTTGACAAGTTACTAAACATTAACTATGGTAACTAGTGATTCAAAAATAGTAATTGTATGATAATATTAGCTATTAAAAAAAAAACTAAATTAACACACCCAGACCTAATCTTCCTTAATAATTGCATACTACCGTTTAATTCAGGACAAAAATAAGCAATAATCTTATAATATTTAAGTGTCAAATGACACAAACCAAAGACAACACTGTTTTGCATTCACTGGTTTCCATGACGACGTCTTAAGCGTACGATACACGAAGAAGTTTTCTCTATCGCACAATTACGCAAGTGTAAGAGAGATAGATGAATCGAAAAACAGAATAAAAGGTGCTTTTTTTAAATTTCCCAAAAAAAATTGGCCGTACACTTGCATATTGCTGCTTTACCGCATTACCATCTAACCGCTTGTTTTGTAGTAGGCGAATTATCTATCATATGTCATTTTAAAATTATATGAAAAAAAAAACTTCATCGTGTAATCCACACTTTAGTGGAGAGGGTAATTTTTGACTGGAGCTGTCAGATGGTGGAATATGTAAGTGCCTTAATTTTTTATTTTGAAGAGTGATATCAAATACATCAATTCACAGATGCAATTTATTTAAAATTTCTTAAAGTATTTAATCAAGTGATAAACCTTTGTTTGAATGAATCTTCGTTGTACTACCGTTCAAAAAAGTGGTGTACACAGAGAATCATGTCACCGGAAAGTAGTTTTAATAACACCAATTATAAAATTCATATTAACATTGTTATTACCTAGTTAGTTTATCTATGTTGGTGGCTCGGATTCATATTCACACGTAACTTACAATATTTTCTGTTTCAGACGATTTTTCGGAGATTCCAGAATTCATTGTTATTTTTGGCGCACAATAGTCCATTCATTCTATAAATTTAGAAAAATGAGTTTAGAAATACAAATAAATAACACAGAGATGATGATGGAGCGAGAGCAGGTCGTGAATAGTGAATTAAATATTAAAGAAGAAAAACAAGTTTCACTACAGTCATGGGAGGAACATGATCAGGGAACTGTTGATGATACCGTCGACATCAAAGAAGTTATAGATGATATCGAAATCAAAGAAGAATTTCAAATAAGTAATCAAGAATTATTGATGAAGCGAGAGCAGGATATGGATATTGAATTAAATATTAAAGAAAAGATGGAAGATTCATTACAGTCATTCGATGTACATAAGGAGAAATCTATTGCATTTGACACCGTCTACATCAAAGAAGAATTTATTGCGGACAGCGAAGAGCATAAAGTTTACCCTAAACATGTAAAGAACGAATCTACTTCTGTTAATGAACAAAACAATGTTTCTAGGAATAGTTGTGAAGATAACAAATCGAATAAGGATGAATCCACCTTCATTGTGGACTCAGACGATGTGAATGCAACTTCTTCTCTTTGTGATAAAAGGTTTGTTAACGAAAATTCTTTAGCGTCACATATGGAAATACATGCAGGCATTAAAGATTACATTTGTTCCGTTTGTAACAAGAAGTTTTTGTACAAAAGTAGTTTAGATAGACATAAAAAAGAGCATGTAGGAATTCGGAACCACAAGTGTTCTATTTGTGACAAGAAGTTTATACAAAAGAGCCACTTAACCCAACATATGAAAATACATGCAGGCATTCTAGATTTCAAATGTTCTGTTTGTGAAAAGGTGTTTGTACGAAAGGAAAATTTAACCACACATATGAAAATTCATGTAGGAATTCGAAATCACGAATGTTCCGTTTGTGATAAGAAGTTTATACGAAAGGATTATTTAACCCAACATATGAAAATTCATGTAGGAATTCGTAATCACAAATGTTCCGTTTGTGATACAAAATTTTTGCTAAAGGATCATTTATCCCAACATATGAAAACTCATGCAGGAATTCGAGATCACAAATGTTCTATTTGCGATAAGATGTTTCAACGCAAAAGTCATTTAAACCAACACATGAAAATGCATGTAGGAATTCGAAACCACAAATGTCCCATTTGTGATAAGATGTTTCTACATAAGAGTCAATTAACCCAACATATGAAAATACATGCAGGCATTTGAGATTACAAATATTCTGTTTCTTATGTTTGTACGAAAGTATTATTTAACCACACATATGAAAATACATAAAGAAAAGAGATTATAAATGTTTGTGATATGAAGTTTATATTCAATTAATTATTCACACATATGTCAGTGCATGAATCAATAAAATCTTGTACATATTCTGTTTGTGACAATTGTTTTCTACCCGTAGTCATATATAAATGAAACATAAATTTAACTTGCATAATTTTCTTATTAGGATATACAGTGTGCCCTACTTAAGGTGCGAATGCATTGGGATCCTGAGAACCGTAAGTGCTATGAGGTTGGTTAAATTGACAAAAGTTGTCTCTTTACTAGAGTATTTGTTTTTTTTTTTCAAAAGAATGCTTAGGTCACTAGATATTGGACAAAACAGGGAGATTGTAAATAATTGTAGTCATATATTTTTTTACTTATTTTATTATTATTATTACAATCAAATAGAACATTTATGTGAGAAAAATTATTTAAATCTCTACTGTTTGAGATCCACCAACACCTTTTTAATGACGTCACAACATTTAAAAAAAAAT
Source organism: Poecilus cupreus (assembly GCA_963942605.1). Taxonomy (NCBI): domain Eukaryota; kingdom Metazoa; phylum Arthropoda; class Insecta; order Coleoptera; family Carabidae; genus Poecilus; species Poecilus cupreus. The sequence continues at coordinate 3,796,009 of OZ012728.1, forward strand.
CATTGTGGCTTAATGAATAACAATTAAGACTTTTTTAAATTGTAGATAGTCTTCAATTTAGTTAGTTTTATAAAAAAAATAATTTTTTTAATGATGAAAGACCCGATTGTATTAGCATTTATGGAAAGATAATTTTATGCCATTTGTTTTATGGTAACATATAAGGGCTGTTTTTTGAAACAATATTACTATCGCAGTCTTATTTAAGAGTTTGACGGTGCAGAAATCAACTTTTTATTCATCTTAACTTTATTTACCTCCCGGCACATCCTGTAAGGGAGGTTAGGAATCATGCTAAAAATTGGGTAGTGAGTTTTCAGTGGATGAGCACGTTTTAGGGTCCATAGAATACGATTTTAATATTTTCGCGATGATGTCTGTGTGTGTGTCTATCTGTCAGTCAGAGACGTAGGAACCAAAATTTTTTTGGGGGGACAAATTTTTTTTCGGAATTTTATTTTTAAAGTTTATCTATCCTCTTTAGTTGTTAGGTTAACGCGATATTAACGGTTCAGATTTATATTTACTGACCATAGCGAGAATCTACGCTAAAAAATAGGATTATTTTAATTAACTGTCGCTATTTTGCGGTAGTGCAGCTTTAAAAATAGTGACTTTCCGTTTTCGGGGTCAAAAAGCGATATCGAAAAATGACGAAAGTTATTTCAATATAATCGTATTTTTGAGCAGATTCTCGCTACTATCAGCAAATAAATATCACAACAGTAATTTTTGTATTTGCAAAACGTTTTTAAATTCATGGTTTCAATATATTCAATGATATATGAATGCCACAAATAGAAAGTTTATGAAAATTATGATCAATTATGATGATGATTTGAGAAGTTCGTTAAAGAAGAAATATAGAAAGAAAAATGCCCATAAACCATGCTTGAACGGAACATATTAAATTTTTGTGATTTTAAACACACTAATTGTATAGATATTGTCGTACCATATTTTGCCATTAAAAAACAGTTTTAAATCATGATCTGTTTCTTATATAAAATATAGATTCTACTTACGAAAGCTTGTTACAAAAAATGTACAAGTAGGGAAGAGAATTCGTTTTTCTGCGTTTTCCATATAGTTCTCAATGTTTTAAAACCAGTCTCTTTGATGAAGATTATAGATAAATATCCTACTAATTGCACAAATAGATGAGGGGGCAAAACGCAGCCTTTGCCCCCTCAGTCAAATTTACGGGGGGGCAATTGCCCCCTCTGCCCCCCGGTTCCTACACCACTGCTGTCAGTCTTTGTGGATCTCTGTAGTTACGGTTTCTCAAAAACTACTAAACTGAAAATTTTTATATTTTGTATATATCAATTATATCCCCTTTGAAAGAGTTGATTAGTTTTTGATGATAATCCAATAACCAGAAATGGTAGTTTACTTGAAGCACTATCAAGTTATTTTAAATTATTTCAGTAAATTATTGTTTATTGAAAATTTTGTTATTAGAGTAATATTTCAAATATTAGGTTTGTTCCAAGTGGTCATTTCTGACAAGTTTGTGACATGTTTGTGACAATTTCACTGCGCCTGAGAAAAATGTAAACAATATAACTTTGAAACATAAGCTTCATTTCTTTTTTTGTAGCGAAAAATGTATGAATTTCTTTATTTGTATGTATATTTAAGGTTAGCTGTCAAACCAAAAAATGAGCATGCACATGCGCTTCATTCTATTGGCCGATCCACTCTATGTTGCAAACTTAATTTGTTTACATTTTTCTCAGGCGCAGTGAAATTGTCACAAACATGTCACAAACTTGTCAGAAATGACCACTTGGAACAAACCTATTATTTTCTACAATTATGGTGTGAAACATTTTTCTTTTATTGTCACAATTTATGAATTACAACACGTTAAAGAAAAATTATATTTTTATATTTTCGTTTAAATCTGCTAACCTGTTTTTTGAAAAACAAAACAACGGTTGAAAAATGTAATTTTTGACATGTGTCATAATTTTTTGAAGAGATGAACTTGTCTTGATAGTGGTGGTCCTTTGTTCTTGCATTGTTCGATAAGAAATCTATGGCGGGAGGTATTGTGGTGCCCACAACAGATTTTTTTGTGTTGTTAAGCGGTTTCGGTTCCTCGTTTTCCCAACGCAGGGGCTCCGATTCAATCATTTTACGTGAGCAATGACAGCCCCAAGCTTGGCAGACTGTTATTTTTACAAATAATGAATTCCCCAAAAACAGTTGCACAAAATTCAATTTTGAGAAAAACAGTGTCACAAAATTGACTTTGTGTACGTGAAATAGGAAAAACTTTTTAAAATATACTACAATCATATTAGGCGATGACGATGAAATAAATCAACTCATAACGTTGGCAACATTGCTTCTGTCAAATTTATAACCTTCGTTCACAAAACTCCGTTTTTATGCAGCACTTAAAATAAACTGTATAAAATATAGCACTTATTATAGTTTTCTTTGTTATGTCTTAAATCTAAACAACTTTAAAATGTGGTAATGATGTGCGACAATGGAATTGCAGTACTAGAAAAACTAAAATATTGCCTACCTGAAATTGTAAGTAAACATATCGTTTCGGGAAAATGGCAGTATACTGCACCAGAATTGTTTAAGTTGACAAGTTAGTAAACATTAACTATGGTAACAAGTGATTAAAAAATTGTGATTGCATGATAATATTCGCTATTAAAAAAAAAAATTAATATTTATTTTAATACACCCAGATCTAATCTTCCTTAATAATTGCATACTACCGTTTAATTCAGGACAAGAATAAGCAATAATCTTATAAAATATTTAAGTGTCAAATGAAACAAACCAAAGAGAACACTGTTTTACATTCACTGGTTTCCATGACGACGTCTTATGCGTACGATACACGAAGAAGTTTTCTCTATCGCACAATTACGCAAGTGTAAGAGAGATAGATGAATCGAAAAACAGAATATAAGGTGCTTTTTTTTTAATTTCCCAAAAAATATTGCTGCTTTACCGCATTACCATCTAACCGCTTGTTTTGTAGTAGGCGAATTATCTATCAAATGTCATTTTAAAATTATTTGAAAAAAAAAACTTCATCGTGTAATCCACGCTTTAGTGGAGAGGGTAATTTTTGACTGGAGCATCATTTCTATTAGGAATATGTAAGTGCCTTAATATTTTATTTTGAAGAGTGATATCAAATACATTAATTCACAAATGCAATTTATTTAACATTTCTTAAAGTATTTAATCAAGTGATAAACCTTTGTTATGAATGAATCTTCGTTGTACTACCGTTCAAAAAAATGGTGTACACAGAGAATCGTGTCACCGGAAAGTAGTTTTAATAACACCAATTATAAAATTCATATTAACATAGTTATTACCTAGTTAGTTTATCTATGTTGGTGCCTCGGATTCATATTCACAAGTAACTTACAATATTTTCTGTTTCAGACGATTTTTCGGAGATTCCAGAATTCAATGTTTTTTTTGGCGCACAATAGTCCATTCATTCTATAAATTTAGAAAAATGAGTTTAGAAATACAAATAAATAACACAGAGATGATGATGGAGCGAGAGCAGGTCGTGAATAGTGAATTAAATATTAAAGAAGAAAAACAAGATTCACTACAGTCATGGGAGAAACATGATCAGGGAACTGTTGATGATACCGTCGACATCAAAGAAGAAGTTATAGATGATATCGAAATCAAAGAAGAATTTCAAATAAATCATCAAGAATTATTGATGAAGCGAGAGCAGGATATTGAATTAAATATTAAAGAAAAGAAGGAAGGTTCAGTACAGTCATTCGATGAACATGAGGAGAAATCTATTGCATTTGACACCGTCTACATCAAAGAAGAATTTATTGCGGACAGCGAAGAGCATAAAGTTTACCCTAAACATGTAAAGAACGAATCTACTTCTGTTAATAAACAAAACAATGTTTCTAGGAGTAGTTGTGAAGATAACAAATCAAATAAGGATGAATCCAACTTCATTGTGGACACAGACGATGAGAATGCAACTTCTCTTTGTGATAAAAGGTTTGTTCACGAAAATTCTTTAGCGTCACATATGGAAATACATGCAGGCATTAAAGATTACATTTGTTCCGTTTGTAACAAGAAGTTTTTGTACAAAAGTAGTTTAGATAGACAAAAAAGTGCATGTAGGAATTCGGAACCGCAAGTGTTCTATTTGTGACAAGAAGTTTATACAAAAGAGCCACTTAACCCAACATATGAAAATACATGCAGGCATTTGAGATCACAAATATTCTGTTTCTGATAAGATGTTTGTACGAAAGTATTATTTAACCCCACGTATGTAAATACATGAAGGAAAGAGGTTATAAATATTATGTTTGTGAGCAAAATTCAGTGGCCTGGGGCCTGGTAGATCTCCCAATTTTACACAATTAATTTTTTATGGGCTTACTTCAAATATTAACTCTATACAGAAATATTAAAATGAAAATCTACTATGTAATGTTACAGTAAGAATTCTGAATCAAATAGGTCAAGAATGCTACGTAAAGTTATAGAAAAAACAGAACGAAAGGCGCAGATGTGTTTGGAACAAAATTACGAATTAATAGATTGTTTATTGTAAAGTTTTCCTAAATTATAAAATAATTTCAGAACATTGTACAGAGGTAAAACCGAGCCTAAAATACTTCTCTTAAAGCACCATTAACCGAGCTCGTGGTACCAGGGACCTTTAAGACGCTGGCTCTCGGACTAAAAGTAATGTATGTACCTACACGTTATGCACAATTTTGTGCAACAAATACAATTTTTTGTACGCGCTCAGTTTTTAAGCTATTGCATAGCTTTTATCGCGGGCTTTGAGCGCGGCGACCGAATCAAGAAATTCCGTAAAGAAAAAAACCTGACACCCCCCACTCCGACCGGCACAGCGGTGCGGCCTTAAAAGCCGGGCATCGTCTAACGTCGTTTCAGTTCGGCAGACTTCGGCACGGTGTTTGTATACGTGCGACTAGACGTATACGTGTAGACTAGCTGCTAACTGCTCATAACTGATTCTATCTCTTTTAGACACAATCTTTAAGAAACTGTAAAAAAAATGTTAACATGTAATTTCTCGCTTAATTTTAACATTCACGTAGTTGTTTTTTATATGGTTGAAAAGAGAAAAAAATCCCTATTTAAACGAGTCACAGCTTACTTTGAGCTCCATATGAAAATTAAAAGTTGATATCAATTTTCGAAAACTGTACAAGCTATAAAAATTTTGATGACTGCTGTGAATTCCTTGTTAAAAAGTGTCTAAACAATGTGCAAGTTAAAATCTTGCATAAATCCAAATAACAATGTTATACACGAAAAACGAAATTTGAAAAATTTACATTTTGACTTATATCTAGTCACCTATGCATTTTTGTGGAAAAACAAAAACATGTTTGAATTGGACCCGTAATGAGGCAACTTTTGTCTAATTTAACTTCGTATCTCTTACGGTTCTCGAGATCCCCATGCTTAAACAGTTTCATTGGACACACTGTATATGATATTATAGCTATATAAATGTACATCGCGCGAAATTCGATGATCAAACTCTTAATATCGTTCTTTTTGTTCAAATTTTTTGAATGAATAATTGTTTTGGTGTGTAATTACACTATTTATACCTAATTATTTATATCTATTATTTATACCTAGATATTTTCGTTTTATAGAGAAGAAAAACTTAAAGAGCTAAAAAGAAAAAGAAAATGTGAACGTCAAAGGGCATATTATCAGCGTCAGAAAGATTTGAAGAAAAAGGAAAAAAAAATAAAACCAGTACCAAAATCTAATGCTGAACGTCAAAGGAAATTTCGTCAACGTAATGCAGAAAAATCTTACGTGGATATGTAATTTGATTTAATAATATTTAAAAACAAATTGTAATATATGCCTCAATATTATTTAACGATTTCCTCATTTTTTTCACAGGAAAAGCCAAAAATTGGACAGTAATGAAGGGAATGTCGTGCAATGTAGGGCTGTTGAAAATATAGAAAATGTAACGCTACAAGAAAATCAATTTCACAGCCAACAACTTCATATTTATGAACAGCGTAATGAATGCATTACTCCCGAAATTATTCTACACAGGAACACAGGAATTCCTGGCGAAGGTAATTGTCTATTCCACTCGCTTATAAGTGTTTTGCAACTTCAAATTGAGACTTGAGAAATCAGTTACGCGATTCACCCCATTTAAACTCCTGCCACAATCCGCAAAAAGCATATAACATTCTATCAAGCACTAATGATTACGGAGATTTGGATTGTTTGTACTTATTTTCAAAAATGTACAATCAAAATGTTTGTGTACATTATTGTTTTTACAACATAACTACAACGAATCAAGACACTATCTTTTGTCATTTTAAAGCGAATGATACACAAAACTGGATTCATCTTCATCTTCGTGAACAACATTTCACACCTTTTTATGAAGTTTCAGATTTATTGGAGACAATACAAGACGCTACCCAAAATGAAGCCCATGTTGATGCCAATATTCAACTATTGCGTGACAATTATGATGAAGATCCTACCGAAGATAACCATAACAATCATGAAAATGAAATTGAGATTGATAGAGAAGATCGAATTGGTGAAAATATTATGGATTTTACTGTTGATGGTACTATTCCAGTTTATACAAATTATCGTAAACACAGTACAAGTCATATTGATTTTTATAAAGACTTTACGAGTAATTCATTTGGTCATTCTTGTATTATCTGCGACAGACTATGCTGGAAAAGAGACTTGAAAATGTCGACCAGTAAACATGAAAGTATTTTGAAAGCAATACTGCAGGTAATCTTAATTATATAGTTTTTTTTTTTTAATTATTCACTTTATACCGTGTGTCTGTTTTAAAGGTGTACATAGGAGATGAACATGGGAAATCAGTTTTTTGCGTGCTGTTGCTCGGTGTTCTATCGGACAACAATGATTGTATTATCAATCGAAAGATATCATTTTTCTGAATCAAATGATGTAAAATACATGACAATTTAGTAGAAATTTGGTTCCTTAAATTAATTTTTAAATTTTGAAAATCCTCCGATTTATTCAGTTTTTATCGAAAATAAATGTAGTTACCTATGACTGTTTTGTTTTGATTTCTTTTAAGTGATTTATTTGACGTTTCTGTCAATTTGTAAAATATGATTATTTACAGTAATGACAAGCGTATTATTATATTTTTTGGAAAAAATGGAAAAAGTTCTTGATTCCAATGCATTTTGTAGGAATAATAAGAACTTTTTTTTTTCAAAATATGAACGATGTACACCCAATTCATTTCCAAAAAATCTAGTGCTATACGAAGGATCTACATGTATCATTCCTAAAACTCTTTCTTCCTATAAAGCATGATCTTCTGCTCTTGCTAAATTGCAATTACGTGTATTTTTCATGGATACTGGCATTTGTGGTTGCACTTGGATTCGGTAGATTCACAAACTTAATAGAAAATAGATCTCGCACTCTGAGCTAACTATTTCCTCCGAAAAATAGTTTTACTATAAAAATACGCTCTTCAGTAGTATAACTAGCCACATTTTTACAAATTGTCTTGAACAAGTCCAAAAGTCAGAAACGTCAAATAAATAGCTTGACAGAAATCAAAACAAAACAGTCATAGGTGACTATTTATTTACGATAAAAATTGAATAAACCGGAGAATTCTCAAAATTTAAAAAATAATTTACAGAACCAAATTACTAATAAATAGTAATGTATTTTACATCGTTTGATTCAGAAAAATGATATCTTCCGATTGGTACTACAATCATTCTTGTCCGATAGAACACCGAGCAACAGCACGCAAAAAACTGATTTCCCATGTTAATCTACTATGTACACCTTTAAGACAGACACACGGTATTTTTCTTTCTATATCTTGATAATACTAATTTGATTTTTTTAGAATTACATACCTGGTCAAATTGTTCAAGTCTGCTCTACGTGTTATACATCTTTGGAAAAAGAAAAAATTCCTCTCTTGTCAACCTACAATGGTTTTGCATATCCGAAAATTCCATCACATTTACCAACGTTAAACCTTATCGAGCAACGATTGATTTCACCGAGAATACCGTTCATGCAGATTCGTAGACTGAGACACGTTAATGGTCAGTACGGTATTTATGGCCAGATAATTAATGTTCCTCTCGAAATTAATACAATGGTGAAACAATTGCCAAGAAACATTCAAGATGACCATTGCTTTTATGTGCATTTGAAAAACAAGTTGATTCACAAAACTAGTTATGTCCACGGGCTTATTAATAAGAGCCATATTAAAGAGTGGTTGTCGTATTTAGTATCTACGCCTCTTTATATTTATCATGACATTAAAATCGATGAATCTTTTTTTACCGACAATGAACGTACTTCGCAATTGAATATGGATGAAATAAGTGAACACGTGCCAGTTGAAGACAGTTTAGTTGCGCAGCAACAAACTCTTTTGTGGAATGATGATTATTTTTTGAGTCTAGCACCCGGTGAATATAACAGGCCAGTCAGTATTTTAATGGATGAACATGCGGAAGAACTATCTTTTCCGACAATCTACGGCGGTCAGTTTCGAACATACAAAGATGGTGTTATTGTTACTCCATTCATGCAAGCTACCAGCGAACTTCGGCGTACTGATAGGCGTGCTACTGACCCACAACACCTTTTATACATCGCTGCTAAAATCATGAGGTTGCGAGTTAGTAGATGTGTCAACGTTGCGTTGAAGCATGTTGGACAAGGTACTTCAATTACGAAAGAGACCATTCAATCTGAAGAATATATAAGTAATTGTTTAGAAACAAATCTCGCATATCTTCGCTGCATACCAAATTCTGCTTGGTTTTGGTCAGATCTCAAAAAAAATCTCTTTGCAATGATCAGGCAATTAGGGCCACCAACTGCTTTTATGACTCTTAGCGCCAATGAAACTGGCTGGGAAAATTTGTTGAAATTATTGTACAAATTGGAAAACAAGGGAGCGGAAATTTCAGATGAGTTTTTAGCAGAAATGAGTTATGTGCATAAAGCTCAACTTGTGAATGAAGATGCCGTAACTTGTGCTATTTATTCTAATAAAATGGTAGATTGTCTGTTAAAAGTTTTGCAATCAAAGAAAAGAAGTCCATTCGGAAAATTTAGAGTAGTCCATTATTTCAAAAGAATAGAATTTCAACATCGTGGTAGCCCACATGCTCATATTCTTCTTTGGTTGGAAAATGTTCCTGAAGATTTATTAAGCAATAATCCTGAAGTAATTAAATTAATCGACGAATTAGTTTCTGTGTCAGCGTCAGAGGCCTCTGGAAATATAAAACTAGTAACACACAAACACACATTCACGTGTTATAAAAAAATGAATCCTAATAAAAAGCAAGAATGTAGATTTGGTGCACCATTTATGCCAACAAAAAAAACTATTAATTTGATACCTATGAAAGACACTGATCCCGATTACTCAGAAGCACTTTTCAAAGAATATAAGAAACGATTTAAATTTATAAGAAATAATCTCGAAAATTTTGACTACACGAATTTTGATGAATTTTACTCGCATAATGATATTATTTCTGATGATCATTACTACAATATTATTCGTGCTGGTATCAATAGACCAAAATTATTCTATAAAAGGACACCAGCAGAAAAATGGCACAACACTTTCAATCCATTCGTATTACATCATTTGAAATCGAACATGGATTTTCAGATTATACTAGATGAATATGCTTGTGCAACATATGTTGTTGAATATGTCAATAAGCATAATAGAGGGATTAGTAATTTGCAAAGACAAATAATTGACATAATGGACGAGCATCCAGAATTCGACACTGTCGATATCACGAAAAAAATGAGTATTGACATACTTCAGTCTGTTGAAATGCCGGCACAAGAAGCTGCTTGGTATTTATTAAGAGAGCCTATGGCTAAGTCATCGGTGGTGACAATCTACATTCCAACGGTATTTCCTACTGAACGCGCAAGAATTAGCAAATCTATGAAGGAACTTGAAGCTTTAGATGATGATTGTACGAACGTTTCTAAAGAGAATTGGTTCGATAAGTATGAGAAAAGACCTGAAGAACTCCGCGATGTTACGTTAGCACAATTTGTTGCAAAATATTACCTAAATAAAAAGGGGACTTACACTAAAAGAGATACTGCAAGAATAATAAGATACAGGAACTACGATATGACTGACAATTACAATGATTATATGCGTGAGATGGTTCTGTTGCATGTTCCTTTTCAAAGTGAAGAAAATGATATTATTGCTGAAAATAAGTTCATTCAAATATACGAAGACAACAAAGATACGATATTAGAACGTAGGAAAGAATTTGAATCAAATTTAGACATAGAGAAAACTTTAGAAATTTGTAGACAGTTGTGCCGAGAAAACGATGAAGAACAAGAAGACGAAGAATTAATAAGAGCGGTTGATATATTGCATTAAAGAGATCCTTATGATTTATTGCTACGTGATCCAAACTCAACTGCTAACGTTGATTTACAAAATGCATCTCTGCATAAACTTGGCGCTATAGCTAAAAAAAGAGAAAATTTAATGGATTATCAACAATTCTATGATTTAATGCGAATGGCCAATGATCAACAAAGAGATATTCTTATGACTGTAATTCATCATTTACAAACTTCAATTCAAGAACCATTTCAAATTTTTTTTACGGGACCAGCTGGTACGGGAAAATCATTCGTTATCAAACTGATTTTGGAAATTTACAACAGGTTCACTGATAATGATGGTTACTGCAATGCCTATATTACATGTGCTTCAACCGGCAAAGCTGCCGTGGCTATTGAAGGAAAAAACACAGATTTCGGAAGTATAGATGTTATTTTGATCGGAGATTTACGGCAATTGCCACCAATTTACAAGACAATCAGAACGAGCATGATTGGACCGCATTTATGGAGAAAATTAAAATTTTATCAACTTACCACAATAATGAGACAAACTAATGTTGCATTTTCACAAGTTTTGACAAAAATAGGTAATGGAGATGTACTAGATGAGCATGAGTTTCATATTATTGAATGAAGTATTTTCAAAAAAGAGGATGTTGCTACATTATTTCCTGATGGAGTTCGTTTATTTTTCAATAATGAAGATGTTGCCGCCTATAACAATTTGATGTTGAGCCAATGTGAAAACAAAGTTCTTTCAACGTCCGTAGACGTCATTATTGGTGCTAAAAGTACTGAGCAAGAAGCTAATTTTAGACTTAAATTACATAAAATAGTTATTGTATCAAGGACAAAAAAGTGCATATTATAAAAGCCGAGGCATGCAAACAGGCGAGGCAATGATATGCCTTTTTTGCCGAGGTGCATATTACATTTTTCCGTCGACCTCACTGATACTCATAGATTTAGGAAATAAAATATACACAATTTTTTTAAATAAAACGCACTTAATGGTTTATTATATTACACAATTTTTTCAATCATTACATTTCTAGTAAATATTTTAGATTTTTTTTGCTTTATATCCAACATTTTTTTTCTTTAAAAATGCGTGAAGTTTAGCATATTTCGTAATGTCAATATTTTCTTTAACCGCCAATGTAGATTTAAGCATTGAGTACGAAGATTTGTATTTTGATGCTTTTGATGAAAAGTATGCCAGAAACTCAATTTCTGTTAAATTCTTGACTTTATGTTCTTCACACCAGTTCATAAACATTTTGTATTGTTTTTCGTATAAGATACGTGATTTCTGAGGCAATAAATCCAAGGTTTCAGTACTTGCAATTTCTTGCAGTTCTGGTGGTGTATTGCTTATATCACTGTCACTTTCTGCCATTGTAGCAATAATTATAATATATAAATGTATTTGGGTCAATATAATTCTCTTGAAAATACAAAAATTAATCGGCGCCACACACAGTTTGACAGATCACAATGAAAATTTTATAAAATAAAACAAGTCCATAGGTACCGCGGATTCCTAGATCAACAACTTCGAAATTAATAATTATTAAATGTAGTTCAATTTATTAATAATCGTAAACAAATAAAATAATAAATAAATATATCATCACGCCTTTTACCTATTAAGGGTGTGGCACTCTGCTTACGCAGATCTCGGTAGGTGATATATTTTTTTCGTATGAAGTGCGGTTACCAGCCGTCAAATCATAGCCCCCAAGGATGTTAGTGGAGGGGGAACCACAGGGGTAAATTTAAATTTGTAACTGTCGGCAGTGGGATTCGAACTGAGGATCTCACGATCCACAGTCCGACACGTTACCACGGAGCTATTTACCCCCAAACAATTTAAAGCTAATTAAATCTAACATTAAAAATATTATTTATTTATTTGCTTGTTTGATATTTGTTATTTACCATTCCAGTATTGCACAAAATGACAATTATAAAATCATAGTAGGCTTAACGGACGAAAAAGGTTTGCGGACGAAAAATAATAGCGTCCAAGAATGTGACATTTTTCGTTCGGAAATAAGTACGTAAAATTTCATTTTTCGCATAGGTCGACGGAAAAATCTGTTATTGACACTGGAGGACACTGCCTTATCACATTACTTTTGTTGTTGGAAAGCATTATGTTATTACAACCAACATCGACGTTACTGATGGTTTATGCAATGGTGCTGTTGGGAAATTGGTACATCTAGAATTTAGATGAAAGTAACACATTGATTAGAGTTTGGCTGGAATTTTGTGGTTCATATAAAGTGGGTAGAAAAAAAAGGCAAAAAACAGCCGCTCTAGCAGTGCAAAATAGAGTCGGCAATCTCGCTGTTCCCATTGAATTACGAACAGCAAATATTTCATTAACAGCGGATAGAAAATGTATAGCCAAACGCAAACATTTTCCATTTACTTCAGCTCTTGCTCTAACTATACATAAGTCGCAAGTTGGAACTTTTGACGAAATAGTATATGAGTATAGTAAAGCATATTCTCAGGAACTCGTTTATGTTGCACTTTCTCGGGTGACTAATATAGAAAAATTGTATATCACGACAAAAAACGATAATTCTACGTTCAAGTTTTATCATAATCGAAGGCAAGCTGCATCGACTGCATCTTTGTTGCAAGAATTCAAAAGACTGTCTTTAAATAGTGTTCAGACGATAGCTCAAAGTGTCTTAGATTTCATTAGTAATAGAAATGGCATTTCAATAATGGGTCATAAACCATTTTTCATTTTATTTTTTTTCTGTAAGTTTGAGTAAAATTATAAATATAAATATTAATTTTAATATTAAAAGGCATTTAGTTATTAAGATACGATTTTTTGAAATTAACATCCTATTTCAAATTTTTCGCTTGTGACGTCAGCACCTGCGTCATTTTGTTATTCTACGAAAGACGCTCTTGCGGAGAGCGAGGAACTACACCAACTGTCAAATTGACTATTATCAGTCATTGTTATTTACTGAGAGGTTTTTACAAATATAGTTTATTCACATTACCTGGGCAAAATAATGTAACAAATATACTAAACATAAATTTAATTTGAAAATCGTTGTTAACTGCAACATATGACTTGAGATGACAGGTGTGATAATGAGACTACCGACATTACCGACAAGCGACAAGATATAGTACAACAAAGCATTTTGTTTTAACACATCCTAAACTCTTTGACTAAAAATGTTATAATTAACGAATATCTAATTTAATTTATCAGAGTATTCATTTTAATAATAATAAGCAATTATTACAACACTGAAAAGCAAGTTTTTATTTGTTATCAACACCTCTTTCGCCTTGCCATGCTTTACATTCTATTATATGATGACATCACGATTTTGCAACCGCGAAACTTCAGAAAGGAAATTATGAATGAAAAGTTGAAAAATTATAAGAAATATTGAATAATATGTGACTGAAATGATCTAAATTTTTATGATTTGTAAAAAAACAACTTTTTTTTTAAAAGTGTATGACCCCATTGCCAAAGTTTAAATAGTCACAAATACGATTTACAAGATTCAGTTACGAGACAAACAAATGTGTTACTTCTTACCGAAACTTGCATGACGCATGATAATCCGATTGAAATACCTAATTTCAATTGTATTGTTCAATTCAAACGAGATACTGTTCCAAAAGGTGGGGTAGCTATTTACCAAAATAATAATAATGTTACCAATATTATGACTCCGAATATTGAAATAAATATTGCACACGTTAGCGATGTTATTGTTGTGCGTGCTTATGCAAACTTAGAAATGGCCTACACATAGTCATGGTAGCAATTTACATTTCTCCGAATCCAAATTTGGACGAGGTAGAGCATTTTATTCATTGCATTTTACTGGAGTACACTGAAGATGGGTCGAAAATACTTGGTACAAATGGTAATAAATTTCCACTTATCTTGGCTGGCGATTTCAACATCAACTTCGCTGATAAAAAATCAGAGCGGTTAACAACTTTTCTTTCGGAAATATTGAATTTGAAAATCAATAATAATCCACAACAAAATATGGGACCACCATTGACGCGGTATTTTCCAGATATTTAGAGGATATCAAGTCTCAAACTTATGTTTTTTATTTCAGTTACCATAAACGTATAGTTTCAAGGGTAAAAATTCCTGAATAACCTACATATATTGTAAGATAATAAAAATATTTTAAACAATATTAACTTCTCATTTATTCAATAAAAGAAAAAAAATTTGTTTTCTTATCGGTCACCACGCTCAAAAAGTATAACTTGAATTAATATAAAAAAAACAAAGAAAAAAAAATACTGCATAAATAAGATAAATAAATAATTATAATTGCATAAGTTGATAAAAAATGCTATGCAATAGCTTTACCGCGGCAGTAACCGAGTGCCACACGTATTTTTTATTTATTTTCATAATAATTTGCGTAGGGCTATCTTCACGTAGTCCTACATTTAGGGATTTAAAAAATTTAACTTAACTTTTAGCTTATAATATTGTACACATTACGTACATTTTTGTACAGCATAATTTATTATGTACTTCTTCAGTTTTTGCCAAAGGGCCTAGCGGAATAAGATAGGTGTGGTTGCCCCCGGGGATTTTTATTTTTCCATCATTTTATTCTTGTCAAACACCAAAAAATAAAAGATTCTGCACAGTTTTTAACCTAATAATACCCCTCTTTGCGTTGTTATTGAAGAAATTCAGTTTTTTTTACTATGTTATCGATTATTATTTTTTTCGTGCAATTGAACAAGTTATTATAAGCTTTTATAATTTTTTTATTATTGTTTACACTTCGAGGAGTATGTATGATTTTTTTTTAATTTTCCAAAATTATTCCGATAGTAAATAATTTAATTATTTATAAAAAAATCTAAAAAAAAAAAAGATTTTTTCATAAACAAGTTGCTGTTTCATAGGGTTTTTATAGGTTTTCTGGGTCCGACTACTCATCAAATATAGTCCATTATGTGACCTTTAAGATGCACTTTGAATCATTAAATTATCTTTTTTGTTTGGCCGACAACTTGATTTAACTGAAGCTACTTTTTGGAAATAGTTAATTTATTTAATCTGATTTTTTTATATTTGTTTTTTTTTTTGTATAATTCATAAAATATTGTTATAGAAAGTATAGTCTACAACATGTAATGGAATGGCATATTCCACACTCGCCAAAGGCTCGGGCTACAAACTTTTTGCTCGAGCTATAACCTTTGTTAGTATTGAATTCGTTGTCTTATAACTGGTGTTTTTTTTTTAGAAGTATAGACCTAGAAAATGAAGTGAAACACAAAAATCGTGGTAATGGAATCTTTTACCATTTTTTTAGTGAAACCGTATCTAAATTGAAGACTTTCTACACTTTTAAAAAGTCTTAATTGTTATTCATTAAGCCACAATGATTTTTTTTTAAATGTTGTGACGAAATTGCACAAGGTTTGATCTTAAACAGTACAGATTGTAAATAATTATAGTCATATATTTTTTTACTTATTTTATTATTATTATTATTACAATCAAATAGAACATTTATGTGAGAAAAATTATTTAAATATCTACTGTTTGAGATCCACCAACACCCGTTATAATGACGTCTCAACATTTAAAAAAAATCATTGTTGCTTAATTAATAACAACTAAGACTTTTTAAAAGTGGAGATAGTCTTCAATTTAGATAAAGTTTCATAATTTTTTTTTTTTAATGGTGAAGGACCCCATTTATGGAAAAATAATTTTATGCCATTTGTGTTACGGTAACATATAAGGGCTGTTTTTTGAAACAATATTACTATCGCAGTCATATTTAGGAGTTTGACGGTGCAGAAATCAACTTTTTATTAATCTTAATTTTATTTACCTCCCGGCACATCCTGCAAGGGAGGTATAGGAATCGTGCTAAAAATTGGGTAGTGCTAGTGAGTTTTCAGTGGATGAGCACGTTTTAGGGTCCATAGAATACGATTTTAATAGTTTCGCGATGATATCTGTGTGTGTGTGTCTGTCTGTCAGTCTGTGTGGATCTCTGCAGTTACGGTTTCTCCAAAACTACTAAACTGAAAATTTTTATATTTTGTACATATCAATTATATCCCCTTTGGAAGAGCTGATTAGTTTTTGGTGATCATCCAATAACCGGAAGTGGTAGTTTACTGGAAGCCTTATCAAGTTACTTGAAATTATTTCAGTAAATTATTGTTTATTGAAAATTTTGTTATTAGTATAATGATTCAAATATTATTTTCTACAATTATTGTTTGAAACATTTTCCTCATATTATCACAATTTATGAATTACAACACGCTAAAGAAAAATTATATTTTGATATTTTCGTTTAAGTCTGCTAACCTGTTTTTTGAAAAACAAAACAACGGTATAAAAATATAATTTTTGACATGTGTCATAATTTTTTGAAGAGATGAACTTGTCTTGATAGTGGTGGTCCTTTGTTCTTGCATTGTTCGATAAGAAATCTATGGCGGGAGGTATTGTGGTGCCCACAACAGATTTTTTTGTTAAGCGGTTTCGGTACCTCGTTTTCGATGGTGTGACAACGGCACACATTGTTCGCTGATATGGATTATCGCAACGCGTTCACCCAGCCAACTACTGACTGCGGACAGTGCTGCTTAACATGCGTTAACGAGTGAACCGGCTTCAACGATACCAGCCTCGGCCCTTGCCTAATTTCATGTTACTAAATATCCTATCAAGACTCAAAATATTGCACCCTGTCTACAATAGTATATTGAATAACTAGTGTTACAATGACCTTTTTTGTAATACGAGTATTATAATTATGCATTGTAGCACGAGTTCATACTACTTTTCCTATTTCACGTTCATAAATTTCATAAAAATAAAATAAAATTGTACGGCATGTTTAATATACCACTGGTCACCAAGGGGCTTTGCCCGCGGGGCCTATCGGGTCCCAGGCCGCAACCCCGACGCAGGGGCTCCGATTCAATCATTTTACGTGAGCAATGACAGCCCCTCGAACAGCCCCAAGTTTGACAGACTGTTAATTTTACAAATAATAAATTCCCCAAAAACAGTTCCACAAAATTCAATTTTGTAGCATTGGTTTGAGAAAAATAGTGTCACAAAATTGACTTTGTGTACGTGAAATAGGAAAAACATTTTTCATTTTGCTTCGGTCAAATTTATAACCTTCGCTCACAAAACTCCGTTTTTATGCAGCACTTAAAATAAACTGTATAAAATATAGCACTTATTAGAATTTTCTTTGTTATGTCTTAAATCTAAACAACTTTAAAATGTGGTAATGATGTGCGACAATGGAATTGCAGTACTAGAAAAACTAAAACATTGCCTACCTGAAATTGTAAGTAAACATATCGTTTCGGGAAAATGGCAGTATAGTGCACCAGAATTGTTCAAGTTGACAAGTTAGTAAACATTAACTATGGTAACTAGTGATTCAAAAATTGTGATTGTATAATATTCGCTATTAAAAAAAAACCTAAATTAACACACCCAGACCTAATCTTCCTTAATAATTGCATACTACAGTTTAATTCAGGACAAGAATAAGCAATAATCTTATAAAATATTTAAGTGTCAAATGAAACAAACCAAAGAGAACATTGTTTTACATTCACTGGTTTCCATGACGCCGTCTTAAAGCGTACGATACACGAAAAAGTTTTTCTTTTCCATTGGCTTTAAAAAAATTTCTCTCTCGCACAATTACGCAAGTGAAAGAGAGATAGATGAATCGAAAAACAATATAAGGTGATTTTTCTTTAAATTTCCCAAAAAAAAAAAAAATTGGCCGTACACTTGCATATTGCTGCTTTACCGCATCACCATCTAACCACTTGTTTTGTAGCAGGCGAATTATCTATCAAATGTTATATTAAAATCATTTGAAAAAAAAACTTCATCGTGTAATCCACGCTTTAGAGGAGAGGGTAATTTTTTACTGGAGCTGTCAGATGGTGCACTATACTGCAATATAATAGCCATCATTTCTATTTAGAACATGTAAGTGTCTTAATTTTTTATTTTGAAGAGTGATATCAAATACATCAATTGACAAATGTAATTTATTTAATATTTCTTAAAGTAAGTATTTAATCAAGTGACATAAACCTTTGTTAAGAATGAATCTTCGTTGTACTACCGTTCAAAAAAATGGTGTACACAGAGAATCATGTCACCGGAAAGTAGTTTTAATAACACCAATTATAAAATTCTTATTAACATAGTTATTGCCTAGTTAGTTTATCTATGCTGGTGGCTCGGATTCATATTCACAAGAAACTTACAATATTTTCTGTTTCAGACGATTTTTCGGAGATTCCAGAATTCATTGTTCTTTTTGGCGCACAATAGTCCATTCATTCTATAAATTTAGGAAAATGAATTTAGAAATACAGATAAATAACCCAAAGATGATGATGGAGCGAGAGCAGGTCGTGAATAGTGAATTAAATATTAATGAAGAAAAACAAGATCCACTACAGTCATGGGAGAAACATGATCAGGGAACTGTTGATGATACTGCCGACATCAAAGAAGAATTTATCTCGAGACATGTGAAGTACGAATCGATATTTATTAAAGAAGAAGTTGTAGATGATGTTGTTGAAATCAAAGAAGAAATTCAAATAAGTAATCAAGAATTATTGAAGAAGCGAGAGCAGGACGTGAATATTGAATTAAATATTAAAGGAGA
The DNA here is from genome assembly GCA_963942605.1 of Poecilus cupreus. Taxonomy (NCBI): domain Eukaryota; kingdom Metazoa; phylum Arthropoda; class Insecta; order Coleoptera; family Carabidae; genus Poecilus; species Poecilus cupreus. The sequence continues at coordinate 3,815,205 of OZ012728.1, forward strand.
GATGGAAGATTCATTACAGTCATTCGATGAACATGAGGAGAAATCTATTGCATTTGACACCGTCTACATCACAGAAGAATTTATTGCGGACAGCGAGGTAAAGAACGAATCTACTTCTGTTAATAAACAAAACAATGTTTCTAGGAGTAGTTGTGAAGATAACAAATCGAATATGGATGAGGCCAACTTCATTGTGGACTCAGACGATGTGAATGCAACTTCTTCTCTTTGTGATAAAAGGTTTGTTCACGAAAATTCTTTAGCGTCACATATGGAAATACATGCAGGCATTAAAGATTACATTTGTTCCGTTTGTAACAAGAAGTTTTTGTACAAAAGTAGTTTAGAAAGACATAAAAAAGAGCATGTAGGAATTCGGAACCACAAGTGTTCTATTTGTGACAAGAAGTTTATACAAAATAGCCACTTAACCCAACATATGAAAATACATGCAGGAATTCGAGACCACAAATGTTCTGTTTGTGATAAGAAGTTTTTAAGAAAAGAATATTTAGATAAACATAAGAAAATACATACAGGAATTCGAGATCACAAATGTTCCATTTGCGATAACGCGTTTCTACTCAGAAGTCATTTAAACCAACACATGAAAATGCATGTAGGAATTCGAAACCACAAATGTTCCATTTGTGATAAGATGTTTATACATAAGGGTCAATTAACCCAACATATGAAAATACATGCAGGCATTTGATATTACAAATATTCTGTTTCTTATGTTTGTACGAAAGTATTATTTAACCACACATATGTCAATACATGAAGAAAAGAGATTATAAATATTGTGTTTGTGATATGAAGTTCTTATTCAATTAATTATTCACACATATGTCAGTGCATGAATTAATAAAATCTTGTACATATTGTTTGTGACAATTGCTTTCTATCCGCAGCCAAATATAAATAAAACATATAAATTTAACTTGCATTATTTTCTTATTAGAATATACAGTGTGCCCTACTTAAGGTGCGAATGCATTGGGATCTTGAGATCCGTAAGGGCTACGAGGTTGGTTAAATTGACAAAATTTCTCTAATTATTAGAGTTTCTTTTTTACAATTGATTGCTTAGATCACCAGATATTGGACAAAATAGGGATTTAACGATGTCTTTTTTCGCTTATAACTTTGTTATATGAAATAAAATTATTATTAAGTACGGAAATTAACGTTATCAAAACTGTTTTCCGTTGATGTTTCTTACACTATTTTATTGAACGGTGGTAGAATGAAGTTTCATTTGTAAACAAAGGTGCATTTGATACTTGATTAAGTAAGTTAAAATTTAAGAAATGATAAATTGATCTTTTTTGTTTTAAACTTCTAATTTTAAATTTTGACAAGTAGTGCATTTTATTTTACATGCTGCAGAAAAATTAAAAAGACAGAAAGGTGACGGGTGTAGTGTGCCAACCCTAGTTTAAAAAAGGGGTTATTTCAATTTTCAATGATATCAAAGCAACTAAATTGGTAGTCTCAATTAAATTGACCAATCAAAAAAGATCTTATAATGAAGTCACTGGAAGCCTTATTTATAATAGCTGATGCTGTAACTGGTTGAATATAATTATTATTTAAAATTCAAGAGATATTATAAATTCATAATTTAGATTAAATTAGAATACAGACTATAAGAAAATAGTAAACATTAGTGATTCCTTGAGTAACAAGATGTAAATAAAATACTTATGTAGGTTAGACCGGGGACAATAGTAAAATTTTGACGTTTGAAATATTATAGCTTTCAAAATAAAATTAGACACATAAAACGCAGTAATTTGACGGCTGGTAACCGCACTTCATACGAAAAAAATATATCACTTACCGAGATCTGCGTAAGCAGAGTGCCACACCCGTAATGGGTAAAAGGCGTGATGATATATTTATTTATTTTTATTTAAACGCAGTAATTCTTCCTTTATAAAACGGTTCAAGATGGAAGTTTTTAAAACAATCAGAAAAAAAATATTGATTTTAAAAGAGGAGTCTGTGAAGTGTTACATCCTTCGCGACCCCTAGGACGGTTGAGACTGTGAGGACAAATGTAAACATTTTATCATAAATGTGCACTTCATTTATAATAATTAATCAAAATAATCATATTAATAAATATATCACATGGATTCAGGCTTTATATTCTAAATAAACCACCTTCACAGAACAAAAAAATTTAAAATATATGAACTTGTTAAACATAGATATGTGGTATGCACTGTTTGTTAGTCCATTGTTTCCATTAAATGCATTGCAACCATTTTAATAAAAATATTCTCCATTTCAGATTCATTTACTTTTAGCTGTCATTCTTTTCTTGATATCTTAACACGAATAGTCATTGTCTGCTTACTTTGCAGTCATATACCTACATTTTTAGTAGCTTTCTTCCTATACTCTTCTTCATACTCAATTCTAATTTGTGTCTGTGTAAATGGTGAATTTTCTTTTTTATTTTCCTTTTATTGTTCTTCTTTTTCTTGGTGCCGTGCGAAATAATATAACCCATTTCTACAAAATAAACTTTTTCAAACTATGGTTGGCAACATTGCTTCTGTCAAATTTATAACCTTCGCTTACAAAGCTCCAGTTTAATGCAGCAAGGAAATGTATACAATTTACTACATATTTAGAGTTTTGTTTGTTGTGTCTTTAACCTAAGCAAGTTGAAAGTGTATTAATGCTGCCTGACAATGGAAAAGCGCTAGAAAAACTAAAATATTTGCTTGCTTGAAAATGTAAGTAAACATATTGGTTGCTATTCACAGGTCTATACTAAGTGCTACTAACTAGGACATTTTAAAATTTGGCACAGTTACTTTGCAAAAGTTGTTGATTACCTTGGAGATCAACAATTTTTTCATAGCAACATTCTTAATTCTTAAAATGTCCTAATTAGTAGCGCTTAGTATGGACCTATGAATAGCAGCTATTATTTCTATTAGATAACATGCATGTGTGTTAATTTTTAAAATTTGAACCTGATACCAAATAAATCAATTGACAGATGCAATTTATTTAACAAATCTTTAGTAAACTATTTAATCAGATGACAAATGCACCTTTTTTACGAACGAATCTTCGTTGTACCACCGTTCAATTAAATGATGTTCACTGGGAATCATCACTGGAAAGTAGTTTTGATAACAAAGTTTAAAATTTATCTGAACATTGTTTTTATTATTTTTTCAACTAAAAGTAACTATTCAATAATACCTTCAAGAATTGAAAATTATGAAAATTTAATTTATATATTATTTTAACAGGAGTGATATGAAGAAATTATGTCCTATTCTTATGAATATTTAAATATTATCACAAACAAGGAAACATAAAAATATTCTATTAATGTACATGAAAATTTCTTTCTTCTTCCCGTTTCTAGAATTTGTTATTGTTTCCCCGCTCCTTAAATAAGTGAGTGAAAAAAATAGAGAGACTGAACATGGCCCAAATATTCGAAAAACTAGACGTATTTGCGAAAGTCTTAAATTACCTGGAATCTGTGAGAACACAAATTTTCAAAAGTTTTCACAAATATGTTTCTCAAAAAAATCGAAAATACGAAACCTGTGTAAACATTCACAAGTAACATTACAATATTTTTTTTCTTTTTCAGACGATTTTGTGATTTTTGTCACAAAAGTCCATTCATTCTACAAATTTGGAAAAATAAGTTTACAAATACAGATAAATAACATAGACTCGATAATGGAGCAAGAGCAGACCGTGGACAGTAAATTACATATTAAAGAAGAAATCGAAGATTCATTAGAATCATTGGATGAACATGAAGAGAGATCTGTTGTAGATTATGAGATCGACAAAGAAGAATTTCAAATGGATAATCAAGAGTTGTTGATAAAGGGTGCACAGGACGTGGATAGAGAATTAAATATTAAAAAAGAGATGGAAGATTCAGTACAGTCATTCGATGAACATGAGGAGAAATCTATTGCATTTGAAACCGTCTACATCAAAGAAGAATTTAATGAAGGCAGCGAAGAACACGACGTTTACACCAAACATGTGGACACGGACAATGTGAATACAAAGTCTGTTCGCGAGAATTCATCAGCGTCACATAGGAAAAAGCGTCCAGGAAAAGAAGATTACAAATGTTCTGTTTGTAACAAGAAGCTTTCGTCAAAAAAATTTTTAGCTAGACATGTAAAAACGCATGTAAAAATTCGAAATCACCAATGTTCTATTTGTGATAAAAAGTTTTTACAAAAGGGTCATTTAACCCAACATTTGACAACACATGCAGGCACTCGAGATTACAAATGTTCTGTTTGTGAAAAGTTATTTGTACGAAAAGAAAATTTAACCACGCATATGAAAATTCATGTTGGAATTCGAAATCACGAATGCTCCCTTTGTGATAAGAAGTTTATACGAAAGGATTATTTAACCACACATATGAAAATACATTCAGGAATTCGAGAACACGAATGTTCTCTTTGTGATAAGAAGTATTCACGAAAGGAAGATTTAACCCATCATATGAAAATACATGCCGGAAATTGAAATCACAAATATTATGATTTTGGTAAGATGTTTGTAATAAAGAGTTATTTAATAACACATATGAAAAAACAGATGAATGAATAAATGAATTATTCACACACATTTTCAATCATCAAAATAAAGGCAATTTTTTTTTATATCTTAGTAGTAATTTATAATTTTTGTAAAGACACTTTCAGGTCGTATTGGGTACAATATTTTTTTCGCGGTCATGAAAAAGAAATAATAATTTTTACACCTTAATATTTGACACCCGAATGAAAAATAAATAAATATACAACTGATCGCCTTAGAAATATTTATTTAAGGATCGGAAAGTATTTTTTGACCCTTATGGACAATTTTTCGACTATCTCGGTAAAGAAGGAATTTCCGGTGTAAAAACCGATCAGAAATAGCTGTTTCTAGATGGTCGCGAAAAACATAAATTTATTTAAACAGAATTCAGACACATTTTCATGCAAATAGCATAGACTTCAATATTTACCTAGTAGTTTTTCTGAAATCTGCATTTTCATTTGATATTAGTATTTATTCAATTTTCAGGCCGTAATTAGTGGTAAAATCAATATCTGAATAACTACTTTGTTGTTTGGAACTTAAATGAAAGTTAGACAAATAAAATTTTGCAAGTATATTATTTATAATCATTAATTTTTGTTTCATCAACTTAATTCAGAGTGAATTAAAACAAGACATTTAAAATTAAATTGATGACTCGATTTTTATTCCGAAAGAAATATTTTTAAAATAAATAGTAGCTTAGCGAATAAAAATTTGAATAAAACACTTCCGTTCAGTTTTTATTTTAAACAATTAAAGACTTAGTTATTAAAAATAAAGATAGAATTTTACCAATAAAAATTTTGATTTTTTTAAGCAAGCTCTGAATAAATTTCTTCATTGATAAGTTCGACAAATAAATAAAGTAATATAGTTAGTTGATAGAAAAAGATAGGCATATGGTTTCATTATAAATTATAACAATATTTTATTATTTCAGAAATAATTATTTTAATTGTCCTGGAGAACGGATCATAGCAAAAAAATCTGTTGTGGGCAGCACAATACCTCCTGCCACATATTTCTTATCGAACAATGGAGGAACACGGAATTACCACTATCAAGAGACGCTCATCCCTTCAACAAATTATGACATGTCAAAAAATGAAATTTTTCAACCGTGTTTTGTTTTTTTAAAAAAAATGTTAGCAGTTTTAAACGAAAATATCAAAATATAATTTTTCTTTAACGTGTTAGAACTAAATTTACGTAACTGTTATTAATTTATATAAATTTACATATTACTGTAGCTAAATTTGAAATAGTATTTTGTTGTATTAAATGGTAAATGTGTCCATGATTGATTAAACATGTCAATAATCAAATTCTTAGGTTGTTACAATTTAGTAATTGTAATCAGTACATTGTTGTAATTAGTATTTTGTTGTAATCAGTACATAGTACATTCAGGCTTATTCACGTGTACATTGTTATGAAGTTTGTCTTGTTACATTACAAGAAATTTGTTATTTTAAAGATAATTGTTATGCTAGGTTAAAATGGGGAACGGCTTTGTGCTTCTAGTGGATGCTCTTGCAAATCACACAGAAATCTATTAAAATAGTATATTAACTAGCGGTCCGACCTGCTTCGCAGGTCTGACCCCTAGGCTCCGCGACACTAAAGAAGATAGCAGTCTCTTTGTTCCTCGCTTCCAAGTCAGTAAATTGGCGAAGAAAACACATCACTTCGTTCCTCGCTTTCATGTCAGTACAATGGCAAGGAAAGCTCGTCACTTCGTTCCTCGCTTTCTAACTTCCCATCCCTAAAACAGTTCATTTAATAAAAGTTAAGTTTCTAGTAATTTCCACAAACCATTCTGTTGACGTTTATTTAAAAATTGGTGTATTGTTGGTATTGAGATTTGATTAAAATAAAAAATGGATATTGATGAGGCTGCTAGAGTTGCTTTATTAACTTGTTTACCTGAAAAATCGGGTAAAAGGTACGAATTTACTTATGAAGTATTTAAAAAATGGTGTGCCGCGAAGAAAGTGAAGACGATTTCCGAAAATGTAATGTTGGCGTGTATGTTGGAAAGATCCAATTCGTTAAAATCGCCATCTAGTTTATGGTGTGAATATTCAATGTTAAAAGCCACTATTAAAAATAAAGATAATGTGAATATCTCAAATTTTTCCAATTTAATTGGTTTTCTTAAAGCCAAAAATAAAGGATATCACCCGAAGAAATCCCAAATTTTAACTAGGGAACAGATTGTACAATTTTTTCAAGAAGCTGACGATGATACCTATTTGTTAATCAAAGTAAGATATTATATGTAATATTCAATTTTTTGCAATTATATTTCTTAATATTTTTTATTTGATATAGACTGTTATGATTATGGGCATTGCCGGGGTATGTAGAACTGATGAATTATGTAAGATGAGAATAACAGATGTGATTGACCATGGAAATTATGTCATTATAAATATTCCTCAGAGTAAAAATGAGGTGCAACGTAGTTTTTCAATTGAAAATATAGACTATTTAGGAACCTTTAGAACATATTTCGAAATTCGTAAAAAAATTAATACAAATCCTCGCTTTTTTTACGCTATCTAGCTGGAAAATGCATGAATCAACCAATTGGAAAACATACTTTTGCAAAAATGCCTTCAGTAATAGCAAAATTTTGAAATTATCAAGATCCATATCTTTGTACTGAGCATTGCTTTAGACGCTCTTCAGCCACTTTACTCGCCAATACTGGAGCAGATATTTTAAATTTAAAAGGACACGGCAGATGGAAATCCAGTACCGTCGCCGAAGATTATGTGGCAGAATCAGATAAAAACAAAATTGATATTTCCAATAAAATATTGCACGACAAAACCACCAATACCGCTTCTACATCTAAAGAAACACCTTTAGTTCCTCAAACTAATTCACCTTCAACGTTACCACAACAAAATCCACAAAATAGCACTCTCTCTTTTATAAAAGAACAAACAAATATATTAGAAAATGAGAATTTAGTTATTAAAAATTGTACATTTACAAATAGTACTGTAATATTTAATATTAACAAGAAATAAATGTTTATGTAATGTAAAAATCTTATTCCCTTAAAAATTAAATATTTAAAATATCCAAGTAGTCGGTGATTATTTTCCTAGGAATGTAAGTGAAATGATTAAGTTCCGTCGTCAAGGAAAAATTATAAACAAATATAAAAGGTAACTTACATACATAGTAACTATGGTTGCAATACATACTTACAATACAAGTAGCACGAAAAAATATTTTAATTTAAAGTTGAAGGGATTGTATATCTCATATGAATTACCGAACAAATTTTATTTTACCTTTTCAATAAAGGCTGAAATCACGTTCAAAAATATAAAAAAAATAGTTTTTATAATGAAGCCCTATTGTGGCAGACCTGTCGATTAACAGCTACCGCACTACATAAATTTTTATTTTAATTGCAGTATTATGAAAAATAACAGTAAAATTCATTTTTCCGAACAAATTCCACCATTGATTCCTTTATTGTTGGGACTAAATTAGTCCGGTGTTTCATGTTTTGTGGGGAGTACTTACTTGGATCGTTGAAATCTGGGGCTTTGTTGGCCAGTCTCCAGAGGCCCTTCTTCGCCTGCTGCATGGCCAGTTGGCGCCCTTTAAAAATTTTTCGATAGCTTGCTCCACATTGTCCCGTACGACCGTTTCCACTGTTCAAGCTAGCCGCGACAGCCAAGACAACAAAAAAAAAAAGTATAGCAGCTTACATAAATTCACAATCATCCACCCTGTGACGCACCTGGGTGAACGTCGCGAGATCCTCGCCAATGGGTGAGGTTGCCGGCTTCTCAGTGAAGAAGGGTGGGGTTAGTTGAGGGCGCCACGCAATTTGAACAGTGCGCTCACCCAAACTAAATTGCGATAGTGGCAGGAAATCGTGATGAACCAAAAGGAAAAGAGAAGCACAACCAAAATAAATGATGAATTAAACAAATGCTCCTAAGAGCTGTCTGGCACACACACACACAAGGGAAGTCACGCAGTAATCCCAGAGCTATGGCTAAATATTCACCAATAATAAATTAAATCAAGACGCAACAATACACGACGGACGTTGGTACCAGCGTATTAGTGTAGGCGCGTTTATTTTAAATGAAATATTTCGAACCCTAAAATTACGGCTATGCCTAAACCACACTGTAGCCTATGCGGATGCCACACGTAGCTCAGAACGTAAAATATAAACTAAAACTCTATATAGGTACTTGACCTGCTTTCGCAATAAACTAACGCTATTCTTAAATCAATGTTCAGATTAAGTAAACAATTAAATATCCAAAATATTAAATATAACAGTCGCTAAACAACTGTTTCAAAATTAAATAAAATAAACAATAGTATCGCTTATCTGGAACGGGCGAAGTGGTGATCTCTCGTCGTCAGCTAGTCTTGTGGATGAAGCACGTCCGACGAAGAAAGAAGAAAATGGTCGCTTCTTGAATTGGCACGCGCAGTTAGCTGCTCCAATCTATCCGATGTTGGGATCGCGTAAACGATCACTCCAAAATTTAGCAACTAATTGAATGTTCCACTCCACAAAACCCAATACTCAAACTTCAGAATACCAAGCACCAAATCCAAAATCCCAAATTAGAAAATATTAAATAGAAAATAGAAACTTGAAGATAGAAAATAGAAATTAAAATAGAAATTAAAAAGCCTGAAAAGAAAAGAATCCTATATACTAATCAGGCTGAGTATTTTACTATTCTTTCATCTGCTTAGCAACCAATTTATAAAATTTGTACGCAGCTCTAGAGCCTAGATGGTTTGATATATTCGAGTGAAACCTTTACAGGCATTTAGAGTTTGATTGGGAGTACGTGCTTTTTATGAATTCACATTTTTCTTACACATGATGTGCGAGATAAAATAAATAAGGCCGAAAATTTGTACAATTTGTACGCAGCTCTAGAGCCTAGACGATTTGACGGATTCTCCCGAAACCTATTTAGACAATTAGAGTTTGATTGGGAATACGTGCTTTCTATGAATTCACATTTTTCTTACTCATGATGTGCAAGATATTTAATAAATAAAATCGAAATTTACAAAATCACACTATCCGTGGTCCTTTTTGTTCGATTTTAAATAAAAAGAATTGCGCCCGTTGCTATGAATGTGACATTTATGGATTTCATTGACAGTTCACTTAGAAATTTTAAATATAAATTACTTTAATTGTAAACAAGTTAGATAATTTTAGTAATTTTATTTGTGTTTAGAATAAATGAACGTACATGTTTAATATTTGGTAAAATTTTAAAACGTTAATTTAAAAATAAGAAAATAATTTTCAATAAAAATTTTCGCTTTGACTATACTTTATAACAGATGCTCTTATTCGTCAACTTCGTTGCTTTTAAGTGTTTTAGGCGGTAACGTATAAATAATAAAAATTACTTGTATAACAAACCTTCCCTGAGTCAGGCCCTGACGCCTGACGTGTACCACCTCGGCTCTACAGCGCGCATTCACGAACCGGTAGTCGAGCAGTCACAGTGATACAAGACGTACGCGCTAACTAAGCAACACTCTTTTATACTTTTGTATGTTAATACTATTAATTTTTTATGTTGTAATAACATTTTTGTTAATAAACTTTTGTGACACAAACTCCAGTGTTATACTTGTCTAATATGAAAATGTTGAAAAATATTTTCAAGATGGCTTTAAATATTTATAATCAATTTCAGAATTTTCGTTTTATTCTAAATTCATAGAACTGACTATAAGTTATTTTGAACGATCATCAATTGTTTTCTACATATGTTATTTAAATACAATCGTGTTTGATATCAAATTACTGGTTTCACGGAGGAGATTTAAACTAAAGTGTTAGAAAGTTATTTTGGATGATCGTCAACTGTTTTTTATAAATTTTATATAAATACTGCCGTATTTGGTATTAAATTAAAGGTCTTACGCAGGAGATTTGAACTCAAGTATCAAAAAGTTGTTTTGGATGATCGTCAATTGTTTTTCATAAATACTATGTAAATCCTACCGTGTTTGGAATCAAATTAAAGGTCTCGCAGAGGACGTTTGTACTCAAGTATCAAAAAAAGGTTTTGGGCGATTGTCAATTGTTTTGCACAAATATTATTTAAATCCTACCGTGTTTGGAATCAAATTGAAGGTCTCGCAAAGGACGTTTGTACTCAAGTATCAAAAAGAGGTTTCGGGCGATTGTCAATTGTTTTGCACAAATATTATTTAAATCCTACCGTGTTTGGAATCAAATTGAAGGTCTCGCAAAGGACGTTTGTACTCAAGTATCAAAAAGAGGTTTCGGGCGATTGTCAATTGTTTTGCACAAATATTATTTAAATCCTACCGTGTTTGGAATCAAATTAAAGGTCTCGCAGAGGACGTTTATACTCAAGTATCAAAAAGAGGTTTTGGGCGATTGTCAATTGTTTTGCACAAATATTATTTAAATCCTACCGTGTTTGGAATCAAATTGAAGGTCTCGCAAAGGACGTTTGTACTCAAGTATCAAAAAGAGGTTTCGGGCGATTGTCAATTGTTTTGCACAAATATTATTTAAATCCTACCGTGTTTGGAATCAAATTAAAGGTCTCGTAGAGGAGGTTTTAACATAAGTATCAAAAAGTTATTTTTGGCGATTGTCAATTGTTTTGTATAAATGTTATTTAAATCCTACTGTGTTTGGTATCAAATTAAAAGTCTCATGAAGCGGATTTAAACTCAAATATCAAAAAGTTATTTTGGACGATCGTAAATTGTTTTTATAAATGTTATTTAAATCCTTCGGTGTTTGGTATGAAATTAAAGTTCTCAAGGAAAAGATTTAATCTCAAGTGTCACAAAGTAGTATCATGGAAGCGAGGAACGAAGTGACGAGCTTACTTAGTCAATGCACTAACATGGAAGCGAGGAACGTGGTGACGAACTTGCTTCGCCAATTGTTTGGTATTAAATGGACGTTATTTAAAACTACTCAATATATTTTTTTACATTTTCAGTTGTAATCGTCTTCAGTGACGCGGAGCCTAGGGGTCAGAAGTTATTACTATTACGAATTCGGCAAGAGAACAACAAAACCTGTACCTATGATGATGGGCGTCTTAAAGTATCAGCTGTCTTTTTGTGAATAATAGTTCCGGTCAAACCGTGGAATTTTATATTTCCTATGAAATGTCTCAAAAATAATCCCCGAAGGTAGTATCAGCGCAACCAAAATCTATCCAAACCAGACCAATAACGCTAACTACTTAATTATGAAACACTTCTCACAAAATTTATAAGCTTTTCACTGTCAATCCAACTATTGATTGATTTGTTTATTTATATTTTTCAAGAATTGTTTTTCATCACCATGGTTCTTAATCGAAATACATTAAATAAAAATTAGAGTTGCAGTAGGAAGAAACAGAATACGTCAAATGAGATGACAGGTGACAGTTAATTAAAATGTATCGTTACAACCCATGAAGCGGTATATGACCATAATAGTTAGTGAGCTTCCAATCTTTATTAAAAAAATACTATGTTACTTGAAGACCTATGAAGTTATACTTATCTCAGTAGGTAACTAATTTATTGTAAGAAATATATAGTATAATACGGTTATACAATACATGTAGATACATGAAACTTTTTTCTCTATTTTGAAATCGGTGTTTGGTATCTGCCCTAATACAAAAATAAATTTAAGAGTGAACGACATGGAAGGAGTTTAAATGCTGACACATCAGGATGTTCCATTACTGGGTTTGTATGATTAACCCTGAAGTAATTTTTTGTTCCCTGGATCTTCCCCATGAAGAATTCGAAGCTCCTGATCGGTATAATCTAGCTGCATATTTATCTTTAGTTTATTACTGTCATGTACAAAAATTACGTATGGAATTTACCTTTTCAATTGCACAACATTTTTGGCGAATCATCTTGTAATAATATATTAAAAGACCCAATACAACAGCCATCAAAGTGAGAATAATCAGAGGTATCATCAGTTTTATGCCTCTATTAGTTGTTCCTGACTTTGTATCTAAAACTATAACATAATATTAAGTTGTTTATTATATTGGCACAGTTAGAAATTTGATGCTATCACACTTTAAAACTACTATAATATATTTTTTTTTAATGGAGCCGACATCCCTGTCCGTCATATGACATTAAAACCAGGGTTATCAAAAACCCAAGTTTTTTCGAGATATGCCCAGCACACTAGGGGTTTTTTTTAAGCCAGTAATTTTTCATGTAATACAAGTTAAAAATAATTGCAAGAAATTCTAGTTTATTATATTTTTAATTAGAATATAACGTATAAGAATTTTACTAAACTGTACAAGTTTATTCTTGATACTTTCATACGTATGCTCTTCTCTCGAACTTGTAATAACCAGCTCGCCGTGCAGCTTGTGTTTGGTTTCTGGATGAACATACTATTTATTACGTAGTTGAGTATCAAACATAAACAGTCACTAGACTGGGCAAATGTTGTTAAAACAAATGATGGTAAAACCAAATGCAAACACTGTGATTCATTAATAAGTTCAAAAATAGAAAGAGTTAAAAAAACATTTACAAAATTGCATAAAGTACAAAAAAATAGTGACAATTGCAAGTCCATTATTGCCGTCAAAATTAGTGATGAGTGAGAATGATTCGGACGGTGAAATAGAACAACCTAAGAAACGGATATGCAATTTATCAAACTTTGTCGTAATATTTCTTTTTCTTTTTTTTATATAATAATTGTATACCTTTAAAAAATAAATAGGTCTTTATGAACTTATACTATTCTTAAATCAATTCTTTAACAATTTTTATAATAACTGGGTTTTCTTACAGGTTTTTTCAAGTGGGTTTTTTCGGGCTGGATTTTTTCATGACAACGCTGGTTAAAGCGCACCGCAACAGGGGTCAATATTTGCCCGTAGTTTAAATGAAAAATCTAACTATATTAACTTTTTATATTTTATAACTAAAAATATTTCCAGATAACAATAATTTTAGGTCATTTGGATAAAAATCAACGACTAAAACTTTAATATATAAATTTCGATTAATATTTCAACTCTCACCCCAAAAATTGTTTCAAAATGCAAAAAGAATAAGATCCCAAGTTCATAGACGAAAAATATAAAGTTTAAATTTGTTGCCTTAAAATTTAAAACACCTATGGATTTATGAATGATGCACCCGTCTTAATGATTATGTTCATACGTGAATTTCAGTCACTATTTCTCATTGGATATACTGAAAACCAAATTGTTGGTAACACACTACCAAGTAAAAAGCAAGACCTGCAAGTTCTATTTTTTTTATTCCTATTCCTATTACTCAAATTGTCGCTACGCCGTTGGTTTTTTCCAATTGACTTAAATTTTAGTCTGCCTGAAAGCTTATGAAATAAGCTTTCAGCCTTGGAGGTAAGAAGATATAGTAGTAGGAAGATATCTAAGAAATGAACTAATGCTGGGTTAAAAAATTTTATCGAGGACAGCCAGGACTAATAAATTATTCCCATGATTTTCAAAGTAAGTAATGGGCCAAATTAAAAAAAAATCATACTGAATTTTTGTATAAATTTAGTGAACTGAAAATATATAATAAATAAGACAATAATACAAAATTTTAGTATATTAACTGCGAAAAAATATTTTTAAAAAACCATTATATTATAATAAAACAGAGATTTAATACAGAATACATAGTACACTGCAATGAGATAAAGAAAACAAAATTCACTACTACATATAACAAAAACACAACATTTTTTGCATGTATCTCAAATAAAATTTCCAATTAACTGTTTGTATGTAAAAGTTACGTTTGCATTTATTGTAATCCCCATAATATTTTAATATTTTTTCATTTTACAAATTGATGTTAAAAAGAGCATATTAAAACGCATACAGAATACAGATCTAAAAGTAGAAAAGTAAATAATTAGAAAATATCTTATAATATTTTAATCTCTTTTCGATTTACAAATTGATGTTAGAATAAGTACAGTAAAATCGAATTATTATATTAATACAGATTTAAAAGTGCATAATCAGGAAACATCTTGTACGCAAATTTCGGGTACGGCCCAGCACAGAAAAATCTACCTGGGCTCAGCCAACCTTACCGCAGGTCCCAAATAACTTTATAACGGGCAATTACAATGATTTTCATAGATCTCTTCCTACAACTATAAAGGAGATAGCATAAGCAAGCTTATTAGCAGCAACCTGGTGAGAGCAGACGCATGCAAGCCATGGTTCTAGTTGGAGTGGGGATTTGCGCGGTACATACAGTAAGCGGGATTAATAATGAAGTAAAGTAAGAAGAAACGCAGGCGGTGATGCAGAAGTAAAGCAAGAAACTTCGGTAGGCTTTATAATGAAGCATCTGTGGCTGCTTGCAGCCAATCACAGTGCTAGTGCGTGTTGCTTCTTCAGCTGTTTGAATTTAACGTTTGTACTGTATAGAGAGAGCTAGTCGAATGTAGAACAGAATCGGTTTTAAGTGGAATGATAAAGTTGAGGATGGTAACAATAATGTACCCTTCAAATGGTAGGGCTGAACAGGCCACGAAAGAGCCATGAAAAATACCCAATACCAACTTTCTGGGAATTTATGAATTTGCAGATGTTCGCACAGACGGTAATTAACAGCTTAGGCGGGAGTCTGTCTAGCACTAAATGCATACAAAGGTAATAAACAGATCATACAGAAATGAAATCTTTTAAGCGCCTTTACGAATACTTGAAAATTAACCAAATTGTCGATAGCGCAAACTAAATATCAGAAAAAATAAAATGAATAGAAGTTGTGGTTTGAAATCAGTTCCGAGAACACAAACAAACATATCGGTAATTTAGCTTTCTACACTGTAGTTTGAAATAGTGCATCCGGATTGGTCAGAGGTAGAAAAGTAACGTAAGAAGTTGGAAGTTGGCCAACTTTTGCGTTGCGTTGCTTCTGCGTCTCTGCGTTGCGTTTTGTTATAAGCAGTATGTGCAGTCCCGTACATTTATCTTTTGCGTTACTTTACTTCAACCGCGTTGCTTCTTGCGTTACTTCATTATAAATACCACTTAAAAGCTTCCAAATGCTGGTGGTTGCTATAACAACGCGATAATAATGGTTCTAATTGTAGTGGGGACAGCGGCTTCACTATCACTTGCTAACGCTCTCTCCTTTATATTCTCTCCTCCAAGCTTTCAGCAGTAATCTTCAAATATTTTTAGCTCGAAAATATAACAGTTATACATAAAAGTATCGGATAGGAAATATATACTCAATTCTGTAAAACAGAAAACATTGGCCAAATACAAAACGTTATACCACAAAAAACATGTATAATAACAATCTTATTTTAAATCTGGAGCTTCTTGACTGAATATTTGTAAAAAAATGAACTATTTGATTGGATGGCAGTCAATAATTTTATTAAAAATCGGCCCTACCGGTTTCGGCAACACATTTGCGTTCTTTAGGAGGTGATTTTGTTAAAGAAATTGGTTTTATACATTTTTATTTAAAAAATAACATTAAAAAAATAAATAAATAAATACTGTATAATTTAATTTTTTATTGTTTACAATTAATGTTACTATATACTTGAACCCAACTTTTATATCAAAACCTTTTAAAACGATTGTTATTATATGTACATGTTTTTGTGGGTTAACGTTTTGTACTTGGCCTGATCTTTTCAGTTTTACTGAATTGAGTTTATATCACATGCTTTGTAGGCCCGCTCATGGCCCTGACCCCCGGACATGTGAATCATCAGAGTTGTGCTTTGTTTTATTTTGGTCCTGATTTTCGAACTATTGACACTAGTCAGGCAGTCAGTATACTTTTTATAGGTCGTAGGGAGAACCGAACCGGAGCGTTGGAGCAGCGCAAGTAGGTTTGATTAGGAGGGGAGGGCGGGGTAAATCGGAGGTACAGTGTGAGATACAAGTATGGCAACAAGTGGCCGTTTAGTTGTTAGAAAAATGCAGAGCAAACAAATTATGTTAATACTTACCAACTATATAATATAACAATAAATCAAATATAAAATACATAAAAAGTGTCGAAATGAAAGGCAGAATAATATTAATATTTATTAAAACAAACAGAAGTAAATATATTCAAGATTGCATTAATCATAAAATTATTTATCTTTATAATGGAATACAATAAAATATCAGGATATGAATATGAATAAAATATAAAATAGTTTACTATAAATTTTCTACACATGATAAAATATCACATTCAACGCCATCACAAGTTTTATTCACAAAAATGAAGTGTACACAAATAATATTAATACTTACCAAATATACAATAAAACAATATTCAAATATGAAATACATAAGGAATGTCAAAATAAATGGCAGAAGAATTTCAATATTTATTAAATCTTAATGGAGATAACAAATAGCAGTACATATTTTCGATATTGCATTTTACATTAGTCATAAAATAATATAGCTTTACAATAGAAGACAGTAAAAAAATTAATATTAAGATTCAAGATTGCATTTTCCATTAGTCATAATAGTTATTTATGTATCAAGGCACTGAAGTTCAATTTTTTATCACGAATATGGAAATTAGTGGCCGAGGCCCATGTAAGTGATAAAAAGTAACTTCAGTGCCGAGGTACATATTAAGTTTTATTTGAAATATAAAATTCGAAAAAGTGTAAAGAAATAAGTTTCGTGCAGATGACGTCACAACATGGCTACTGTCAGTTGTTTGGTAGGCAGGAGGTGATTCACATCCAGAAGCGAATTTTTATATTTAGAGAATTAGATTAAAAATAATAATTTTGTGAATATTTTTTAACACGTAAAATTGAAGGTACCTATGAAATACTACAGAAATGCTAGTAACTTGCTGCGTAGTTGGATGCAGTAGTATATCAAAGAGAGACAAGGTGTCGTTTTTTAGAATACCAAATGTTACAGATATCAATAAAAAGAAAAAATAAAATGAAAAAATGCTGGAACAAGCTTATGCATTAGTGCAGTAATGTATTAATTACAGCATGTAATAATGCAGTGAATAACACTAGGAAAATAAAATTATACAATTATTTGAAATGCTCTGTAAATACATATCAAGTAATATTAATTGTTAGTATTTATTCAAAATTTTAGTCACTCTAACTAACTACATATCATGGCTACTATTTAAAAATACATTGGAATGGTTCCAAATGTCAGCCTGGATTTTATTAACCTAACCACACTTATAAAATTTATACGCATCTATGCTTTTATTTATGCTCGCAAATCTCCCTGTGTGTAATCACTTTTTGCGTATAATAAAAATAAATAATTAGTAATGTCTATAAACGCCACTTTGGGAAAATTTTTAATGTCAGTCTACACTCTTTTCTTATCTATTTGATGGGGTTCTACATTGTCTATTAATGATATTTTCTCTAAGTATCTAGCCGGACATTCTTCTCCAGAGTAAAAAAATAATCACTATACGAAGACAAACATAAAATTTAGTAAACACCACATAAACAGTAGTACATCGAAAACAAGCCGATACACTCAATAGCAGAATTCACTTTGTTTGCCTACCAAACAGCGGCCAGTAGCCATTTTGGTGACGTAACTGCACGAACCTTATTACAATATAGGTTAAGTTTATACATCTGTCAGTTGTCAAATGAAACTGACAGTCAGTGTTGCCAACCTCGAGAAGCGAAGTTTCGTAAATAACACTCAAAATTATGTGTTTTGTCCTCAATTTCGTCATCGGAATTAATTAGTTAATTCTTTTTGCAACTTTTGTTTCATGTTACATCTTAATTTACTATAGTACGTCAATATATCTGCCAAAATTATTCTAATTGTTCAATAATTATTTAACGGTTGCCAACACTGGGTTTCTCAAAATCGTCGTATAATGGATTATTTTACTGACGATTTCTGAGCTTTTAATGACGATTTTTGAGCAATTTAGTGCCGATTTTTAAATAAAATTATTTATCTTTACAATACGAGACAGTAAAACAATTAATTATGGTGGCAACTCATAATATTTATTATACTCGTATTAAAATTTTTGTACTCTATTTTTAGGTACTCGTTACCCTTAGCAACTGTAAATCATATTAGGGTTGCAATAATTAAAGAACAATCAAGAGGGTGTCAATAAAGCGGGCATTACACATTACAAGTTTTTTTAAAAATTTTTCTCTCTCGCACAATGACGTAAATATAAGAGAGATAGATGAATCGAAGGACACTTTTTCTCAATACCATCCTAGCGTATTAGATACCATCTAAGCACAAAGCATTTATTTTGCCATAGGCGAATTAGCTATTAAATGTCATTTTTAAATCACTGGAAAAGAAAAAGATAATCGTGTAATGCCCGTTTTACCCTTTAACAAAAAAATTATGTTCAATAAATAAAAGGCCACATCAATTTTAAATTATTCGTTTTATCATCTTTCCGAGCACTAGTTTCGTAAGCTTCCTCGAGTGTTTTCTTTTGACTGTAACTTGAACAAGAAGATGTTGGGTCTGTTTCAATTTTATTTACGCTGTTTGCCTCATTTTGTCTAATGGGGTTGTCGCAAAAAAATAATGTATTGATATATTTACACTTAGGTATCGAAATTTAAGCTCATAATAAGCATATTTCAAAAGAAATAGCTTTTAAAAATAATAATTTTTCATTCAAGATTCCGGCCCCACTTCACCACTGCCAGTACTCACTGTACTACCTATAATTTTAACTAATCATATACCAGACCTTGTTATGGAAATCTTTATATTAGCTAAATAATTATTTGGTCAGATACTTACATGGAGCATATTCTGTAGCATCTATATCTGTTATATTTCTTTTAATAACATTTAAGAATGTACCAACAGATTTACAGTTTATACAATTGTCTACTCGACATCTGTAGTACCCAGTATCGTTTTCGGTGACGTTTTCCATTTCTAGAGTTGATGTAAGAGACAATTTAGATACAGCTACAGTATGATTTCTCGATACATTGCCCGGAAACTGCCAAATAATTTTTGAAGGAAAGCAGTATTTACATTTCATTCGCACAGTTTCCCCAATTTGAACATTTTGAATATTTGAAACTTTAAGTGAAAATAACTCCGGAAGGTCAATCCAATATTTTGTCTTCAGTTCTAAAGGAGTTTCACAATAGGAAAATGCGAAAGAATCTAATTTCACCGAATCCATAATTGGACAGAGATTTTCGTCACAGTTCCATGGATTTCCATACAAATCAAAATATTTAAATTTTTCTGTGTCGTCTATTATGTCAAGGTCTAAGTTTGTTAATTTATTTTGCGACAAATTGATTACAACTAGAGATGGAACATTTGTAAAACAATCTTTTTGCACTGTAATTATTTTATTATTAGCAACGTAAACAAATTTTAATTTTGGTAATTTTGAAAATAAATTTGTTTGGAGGACACTTATATTGTTGTAGCTTAAATATATTATTTTCAGTTCATTCAGGTCACTAAATATTCCCCCAGGTAATCTTTTTATGTTGTTTTGTACTAGGCTTAAAATTGTTACTTTGGTCAAATTTTTAAACGCGAAAATTTCGATTAATTCAATTTTATTTTTTGGGAAATAAATGTAGGTTAGATTGTTGAACCTAGAAAATGTATCGTTCTTCAATGTTGCGAATGATTGTCCTGAAACATAAGAACAATATGGAATGTCTCAATTAACTTGCTCAATATCAGAGCCTGATTGTCTCTGCTACAAAGGCTAAAGCCTGGGGGCGAACGAATCTAGAGGACGCGGCGAAAATGGTCGGGCGGGCGTTTTTCTCAGCATTAAAAAGGATGGAAAATTATATACGTTCGACTCTTCGACAACAATCACTTGCAGAGTTTTCTGTACTGTTCATTGAAAATGATTTTTTATCATACCTGTACTCTGAAAACATTGCCTCATAACTTCATAAGTAGTGTAGTTTGATCGTGTATTTCTTTTTTCAATAAAATGCATAGGTCACTAGAGGCTAAAATATAAATACAGCGATTTCCTTTTTTTGTTTTTAACTTTGCTGTATGAAATAATACGAGATTCTGATGGTTTGCGCTTTATTAAGGTACTTTTTAATAGAGAATTAACAGAAGTATTCATTTTTATACAGTGAGTCATCAAAATGCCCGTCTTTGATATTACCCTTGTCGTTAAAAATACAGTATAAATTTATTAACAAAATTTATCCGACTTCTCAAGGAGCATAACGCAAAATTATTTTCACATATACAGGGTGTTACGTGACGGCTTGGCGAGAATTTTTTTTTTAAATGGAACAGCCTATATATTTCTATATATTTGGAATTGTATTTAATTCACCTACACGGACATATGGCTGGTTTATACTGGATTTTATTTACAAATTTAGATTTAGAAATTAAATTTATAAATATAAAATACATAGAATTGTCTTTATTGGTTTATGCTGAATTTACAAATTTATAGATTTATAATTGACATTTAAAATATCACCATTTATTTTATATTCTAAATCTAAATTTCCAAATCCATCCAATCATCTTGACTGGTAAACATAAAATAATTTTGACAACAGTAAAATGTGTCAAGATTGTCAATCAAACTGATTTATTTGTGATCATCATAAAATTTTGTTGTAATATGGATGCGGAGAGTGTTAAATATGATATTAATTTAATATCTTTCATTGAAGAACATCACATATGACAAGTTCAGGTTATTTTGTTGTTGTTTAAAGCATATGTCAAAAAACTGAAGCGTAATCTGGATTGGCAGATTCCAAATTTAATAAATTCAGTATGAACCAGGAGGTAAATAGCAAATTTCAAATCTAAATTTCTAAATCTAAATCTGTAAATTAAATTCAGTATGAACCAGCCATTATGGAAACATATTTGAAGACGGTTTATAAATGAGTAATTTATGTTATGAATTCGCTCCATCATATCTTCTCGTGTAATTGGTGTTGTCAGATAAACCGACTCGTTTAGATAGTCCCACAAGACAAAATATAAGTTTGTAAGATCCGAAGATCTAGCGGGCCAATTTCTTGGACCACCTTTTCCAATCCAGCTTTTAGGAAATTCTTCATTTAAATAATGCGTAAACTGAAAACAATCTCCGGATAATGTTGAGGGGCAAATTTTCTAAATCATCTAGAACAGTTTGTAAAAATTCACAATAATTTTGTCCGTTAATATGATTATCAAAAAGTATGGTGCAAATTCGTAACTGTTTTGAAACTGTCGACGCAAATATACTGCGGGGAGTACATTATTCATTTATAAACTATCTGCAAATATGTTTCCGTAAAAATGGCGGTTACATTGAAAATATTTTGTAAATTAAAACAAAACAATATCTATGGTATACTAGATTTAATTTTTAATTGAATAAATTAATTTATTGAAAAATGGTAAAAATCTCCGAAATTATTGTTTTTAGGCATAGGATACACTTAATAATAAATAAATGACACACAACAGAATAATAAAATATAGGATGTTCCATTTGAAAATGACGAGTTATAGTCATTTGAAGTGGAGTAAATTTGATTCGCTTTATTGAACATCTTGTATAATTCCATTAAAAAAAATTATGTCAAAACATAGTTACAGTTGCGCAGAAAAAAAAATTATTAATTTTTACTATTAAAATAACTCTAGTACGCCTTCATAAAGCAATGCGTGTATTTGACCTTTCTTAGAGAAAAAACGGAAAAACTAACAACGCCGCGGAAAACTAAAACAAAATTCATATGTCCGTATAGGTGAATAAAATACAATTCAATATATGTAAAAATATATAGGTTGTTCCATTTAAAAAAAGACAAAAATTCTCGCCAAGCCATCACGTAACACTCTGTATATATGAAAATAATTTTATGTTATGCTCCTTGAGTAGTCGAATAAAATTTGTTAATTTATGCTGTATTTATAACGACTACGGTGATATCGAAGAAGGGCATTTCGCTGACTCAGTCTGTATATCTAACCATTTACGAGTTAATCAGGCTTATTCACGTGTACATTGTTATGAAGTTTGTCTTGTTACACTACAAGAAATTGTTATTTTAAAGATAATTGTTCAGATTCATATTCACGTGTCAACAAGATCTTGTTGACTCAACAATTATTGTTAGAAATCGGGCAAGAGCTGCGAGGCACTTGCCTGGACGTCAACAAGATTGTTATGCTAGGTTAAAATGGCGAACGGCTTTGTGCTTCAAGTGGATGCTCTTGCAAATTACACAGAAATCTATGAAAATTGTACATTAATAAGTTAATAAATAAATCTGTATGAAAAGTGCAAGTTTTGATTAATTATGGTCTGTAGAGAATTTGGTTATTACATACTTTTGAAAGTGTTCTAGACAAGAATTAATTCGAGTCAGCTTTGAAATGTCAGTGATCAGTGATCTCTTATCCAGAAAATCTAATTGGGTAGTTTTAAGAAAATAGTGACAGACAAAGTTTGATTTATTTGATGAAATAACTATATTAAAGAATTTTACGTTTTGATGTTATTTCCTATTAATTAAAGGTTATATAAATCACAATTCAAGCAACCGTAAGAAAGTATTAAATATATTTATTTATAGGTTTTAACAACTCTTTTATTTTTATTCCCATGTCCGAAAACTCAATAACCACATAAGAGAAGGTTATATATTTAATAAATTGTGATAATTATTAAAACTACATTCCTCTGTTTTGTAATTTATTTTTTCCAAAAATTAAACATTCATTTTGTATTGATTCGTTGATATTTTTGGGGCTTGTTTGTTTATTTTTTAACAATTTATAAGTTTTGAGAAATGGACAAGCACATGAAGTGTAAGTAATTTCAACAACTGTCACAACTAAGAACACATGTTTATGTACAGAGCATGCTTGCCACCAGTTGAAATTTAATGTAGCAATTGTAACCTTTAATTATTAGCTTAAAATTATATTTTTACGTTACTTTTATCTTATATGCGTATACAGTACACAAATTCATAATAATTATACCCATAAATTTATTATTTTATACTGAAATTGTTATTAGTTCATTTCTGTCATGTTGGGAACACTTCGACTTTTAAAAATGACAAGCGTCTTGTAGCTAACTTCATGCAATATGATAACAAGAATCTTTACGTAACAATTCTTGTTACAGTTCAATAACAATTTGACAGCTGAATACAAAATACGAACAAGATGATTATTGAATATTGTTACTTAACAATTTCTTGTTTAGTAGCAATTGACACGTGAATAACCCTGATTGACATCAACTTTTATTTTTCATACAACAATGACACTTATCGTACAGAACACTCAAAATTTTATATTTTGTTCCAACTTCCTTATCGGAATTAATTAGTTCATTCTTCTTGCATATTGTTTCATTTTACGTATAAATTTACTATCATTCGTTGTACATCTGCCGAAATTACCCTACTTACACAATAATTATTATACGGTTGTCAACACTGCGTTGCTCAAAATCGAAATATAATTGATTACTTTAATAATGATTTTAGCGTTCTTTAGTGCTAATTTCAAATAAAATAGTTTATTTTAAAGATTAGAGCTTACCTAGAAAATTGATATTATTAATACTGCTTTGAATGGTATTCGGTATGGCAGTCAATCCCGATAACTTAATCAATGTAGAACATTCAGCTTGAGTTAAATTATCCCTTTTGCTAATGGTGCACTTACAAGGAGGACACTCCTGAATTTCATTTCCGAGTATAAGATGCGAACACGTTAACAGTACTAATAATAATTGCAGCTTACACTTCATAATTGATTTAAATACAAACTTATATCATAAAGTTATGTTGGTAATATTATTTTATCTATAACTTTATCTATCAGTGATAATTATATTATCTTATTTAGTTTAAGTGATTGTAGTTACTTATCGACATAAGGTTCTTCAAACACAGTATAGTGTGACGGTGGTGTATGCTATTGATTTATAACCGCGCAGTGGCGTGACGTTGGTGGACAGAGAAGCATTTCTAAATATATAATATACCGTGTGTCCCACGTAAATGTTGCCATAGGCAATTAACATGTAATAGTTATTTACGTAATCAGTTATGAAAAGAGCGATAATGTTTAACGAGCTGTAAGTTTGCCAAAATGAGCGTAGCGAGTTTTGCAAATTACGCGAGTTAAACAATATCGTTTTTCATAACGTATTACATACAATATTTTATCTTATTCCGTAACTTCATTCCTCTACCTTCCAAATTATTCATTGTCAATATTTGACAAGCAACAAATTATTTTATTTATTATTAAAGTAGGCATCTACACGGCATTTGATTTAATTGAATATCAGTTGTTTAAAATTCTTTACGTAACTCAGTTACGTAAAGATTTTTTTCTACAATCGTTGCACAATATCGACATTGTTATCCCATTTTTGGTTAGGAAATGTTCAAAATTGTAGCTCTAGGGCGACAAAGTGACATATTGTCGCACTAGTGCGACAAAAACAAAACAAAAATAAATTAGGTAAAAGAAGTAGGTAAATGATGCATTGGATTTTTCTGGTAATAACCTTGCTATTGCAAATACAGTTGGCATATACGTACATACACTTCAACTTAATCACCATAAACGTATTCACTCTGTAGACTTTATGTCAAATGTATTCTATGTGTCAAATTATGATTTCTTTGAAAATTTTTATTTTGTTCATAAACGTTGTCATGATTACGGTGACATGGGTAACTACAATTTTACTGAATTGTTATAGGAGTGACCAAAGATAATTTTGAAAATTAATTTTTTTATACAGCTTGACATTGTTCAACGATTGTAGAAAAAATATTGTGTGTATCTCGTCGGATAGAGCTTGTTCGTTGTACTTGTCGAGTTGTTGAGCTCCGCTTCGCCTCGATCAACAATTTCTCGCCGCGTGCAACAAACAATGCTCTATCCGCACTTGATACACAAATAACTATTACAAAACTCATTTCATAGAAATAATGTAAAAAGTGACATTTCATAACGTCAGGTTAGGTAAAATTCAACTTTACAAAACGGAATTAGATAAAATGATTTTTTTGTAAATAAAAAGTGCCCGGCAAAAATTTATGCATCCAAATTTTATATCACAATATTGCCAATATCCCTACATCTTATTTAATACAGAATAATTTATTTTGATACCGCAATTTAATGAAATTAATAATAATAATCCCAAATTTTCCGCCTATTCTTTTTATTGCTACTGACGTATAGTGCTTGAAATTTGTTTTAAATATTTTAATCACTGTCATTATGAGTATATTTAAATTGCGGTATCAAAATAAATTAAATTTTGGAAAAGATTATTAAGCCGAAAAAATCGTAAAGGAAAATAGTAATAAATCACTATGTAGTTATTGGATGACTTGGCTTTAAGTAAATTTATTTAAATTTATTTTGTCTTTGACGACGTTTCGGCTGTGGTTACAGCCATCTTCAGGTCTAATTTTAAATTACAAAATATATTTAATTGTAGTCAGTACATGTTGAAATTGAAGTTAAGTTAAGTATATAAAAAGAATTTAAGTGTACACTTCCAACTAACTTTTTATTACAAAATGTAATTATTTAGTT
This sequence comes from Poecilus cupreus, assembly GCA_963942605.1. NCBI lineage: Eukaryota > Metazoa > Arthropoda > Insecta > Coleoptera > Carabidae > Poecilus > Poecilus cupreus. The sequence continues at coordinate 3,841,451 of OZ012728.1, forward strand.
TAAATTCTTTTTATATACTTAACTTCAATTTCAACATGTACTGACTACAATTAAATATATTTTGTAATTTAAAATTAGACATGAAGATGGCTGTAACCACAGCCGAAACGTCGTCAAAGACAAAATAAATTTAAATAAATTTACTTAAAGCCAAGTCATCCAATAACTACTTATTGAAATAAATTAAACTGTATTAAATAAGATTTGGGGATATTGGCAGTATTATGATATAAAATTTGGATGCATAATTTTTTGCCGGACACTTTTTATTTACATGTTAACTACATTTACGTAGGACATACGGTATACTATACCTTACTATAGTATAATTAGTATACTACATTCGTTCCTTCTTTATGAATTGTAGAACAAAAGTGTAATACAAAAAATGTTCAGAAACAAAAACTGCACCAAATGAACTCAAATTTATTGATGTAATATATTTCTGTCAGGAGCTAGACGTAAAATAAAATTTATAATTTTTAGCTGTTTCCGGGTGCCATGTTAAACAAAACATACAATTTAAACAGTCGTATTGTTTAAATTTGACAGATGACATATGGTATAGTGTTAATGAGTATTGATTTGATTAAATTACTAAATTAATAATATGAACAAATATGGCAATGTGTTAAATAAAAATTTTGGCAATTCTGAATTTTTAACAAGAAAAATTGTTGTTTTTATTTATTTACTGGGTTTATAAAATTTAGCAAATAGACTCGTCAACAATAACCAATAAATTTGTATCGTTTGTGACAACTTAATTTGTTATAATAACTACGATTTATTGTTCTGTTTCAATATAATTACTGAATTATATAGACAAAAATGCATAAAAATAAATGTTAATAGTTACTATATTCACAAATATATTTATTTACGAAATACACAAAAATAATTTGTTATTTGCTAATAAATTTGAAACTTGTTAAATTAACAAAAATTAACGGTGAATTGTCTGGGACTACAAATTTTTACTATAATTTTTTACTTGTTACTCACTTGTAAACATCATTTACCCAAGCCGTCTATTAAATTTGAAAATGAATCTTTACAAGTTACTAATTGACAGCTGCATTGTAAAAATTTTACAAGTTAATAAAACAAGGTAAACAATGCACGTTGCCACAGTAATGCTTATAAGGCTTATGCGAAATAACTGACAGGACTTGGTTATAATTTTAATTTGATTTACAAATGAGTAACAAGTAAAATGTACAATACAAGCAAGGTAACTGTTTTACTGCTTCAAGGAGGTGACAGGCTCGCCAAATCGGCTCGCCGGTCATTTCCTCCATTTAGCAGTAAAAACTGTTTTACCTTGCTTGTAATGTAAATTACTATTACTGAGCACATTAATGAATTCAGATACTTCAATATTCATATCTAGAATAAAACAATTCAAAAAACTCAAACGCAGAAAGTTACATTTGTTGAAAGTTTCATACACCGAAAATATCAAATCTAGCAAAAAAAAAAAAAAATTAATTCTTCACCACCAGGGGAAACACAAATTCTGTATGAAGACCAAAGTAGAGTGCTCAGCGTTACGAAAAGCGTCAAAAAATGGGTTTTTTGGGGGGAATCTGTGTTACAAGCTGAAATTTTCACACATGAAAGTAAATAACCTCAGAAATCAAAATTTCGAATTTGTTAAACTTTAAGGCTGGCATAAGGGCACTAGAATCAAAATTCGAGTTATACATATAACTGTAACGAGAAGAAAATTCTGAATTTGATCAAATTAGAAAACGGCTATCTTTCGTGGCCGGTCTATTTTTAATTATTTTTTGAAATATACGCAATACATTGTGGCTTACGTGTTGAAAAAACTTTGAATCGAATTTACTCCAAAAGAATGACGGAAAAATTATGCAAAATTAACAAATTTTTATGTTTACACTAAATTATCTCAATATATAAGGCGTAAATAAAAAAATTGTATTCTTTATAAAATTTTCTTTCATCTATTAGGGATGCAATGGTATATTTTTTATAATTCTTAGAGTTATGATATTCGCATTACAAATATTTAAAAATAATAATAATTGGGGTTTATTGTAATTTTAATACATGTATTAATTAAGAATTAAAAATATACGATATAAGTATAAATTATATAATTTTATTACCACTTTCATTTTTAAAAATAAATTACTTTTGTCATTATTCGATACTTTATTTTTCAGCCGATTCCCCCACTAAAGTGAAAATTATTGTTCCCTGGCACTCTACTACATTATAATTGCGTATAATTTTTAATTCTGTAAACAGATGTGTACAATTATGAAGATAGAACTTCAAAATCAAAAGAATTGTAACAAAAATGAAAAACATATACTATTTTACATAAAATTGCAGTAAAAACATCTACTTATCATTAAAAATAACTATTTCTATTATTTTATTATTGAAGAATAACGTTACTTAGAATATGGAAGCCAATTAATATACTAAAATAAAATAAATAAAACGTCAAACGAGACTAAAACAAATCAGGATAGAGATGTACTTTACAACAGTACTTTCACTGATCACAAAATTGGGTTCCAAATTATCACAATTCACAAAAAAATGTACAGGTCAATCGAGAGGTCAACTTTATAAATAAAAAAAATATTTTCTTACAAATATTTCAAATTATTTTTTTATTACTAATTATATCTAATACAACAATTAAATAAATATAAACAGTACAAAATTAAACAAAAATAAATCAAATAACAGGTAGTACGGCAATAAATATTACAGAACATAACACAATGTGAACTTTACAAATTAACATGTCTTAATTGCCTTAAGCGGGCATTACACGATGAAGTTTTTTTTTTATTTTAATTTTAATTTTAAGAAAAAGTACAGCTTATTATTTTTGTCGATTTATTTATTTCTCTTACAATTACGTCATTATACGAGAGAGAAAAATTTTTTTTATGTCACTTGAAAAGAAAAACTTCGTCGTGTAATGCAGGCTTTACTTCAGTTGTAGCAAAGTTCTTAATAATTTTTTATATTTGATATCGACACTAAAGTGCTCAAAAAGCTCAGAAATCGTCACTAAAGTAACCCATTATACGATGATTTTGAGCAACTCAGATATTTGGCAGATATATAGACGTACTACAGTAAATTTGGACGTAACATGAAACAAAAATTTCAAAAAGAATTAACTAATTCATTCCGATGACGAAATTGAGGACAAAACATATAATTTTGAGTGTTATTTACGATAACTTCACTTCTCGAGGTTGACAACACTGTCAGTTTCAATTGACAACTGATGTTTAAACTTAACCTATATTGTAATTTTTTACAGTTTTTTTCGAATTTTAGATTTCAAATAATACTTAATATGTACCTCGGCACAGAAGTTCCTTTTTGCACATGGTTTATTTTCCTCGGCCCTACGTGCCTCGGCAACTAAAATCCATATTCGTGATAAAAAATTGAACTTCAATGCCTTGATACATAAATAACTATTTATAAAATTTTCATATTAAAATTTTTTTTTCATATTGGGCATACGACGATAACTAACACTAAATTATTAACAATAACTGTATAAGTCGGTAATAATTTTAACAAAAGGCTAGTCAATTTTAGTTTTTCAGAGTTATATTTATGTACAATAGATTACAAAATAAATTGTATTAAATGATCTCTTAAAGATTCAATTTATTTTTATAATTTTACACCAAATACGAAGCGTTAAATAATAAATTATTTCTACAAAAGATATAACAGAAAATCCGAGGAACAATCCAAGAAGACCACCGCAGCTTGCAACAAAATTAGTTATTCCATAGAGTTCACTTCTTCGTAATGCCAAGAACTGAGATTCTTTGAAAAATATGTCAACATGGCTTAGTCCTAGTGTTCCTTTTTGCAGTTCTTCCTTTTGTCTAATAATGAAATATACAGGATGAGATATACATCTCAAGCAGTAACATGCAATAGGCCTACACAAGTATAATGTATCGAATGCGGTCAATGCTCACATGCACTGATAAAAATGTTTTCTTGGAACAAACAGATTCCTCTTAAATGAAGAGAAAAGTTGATTTAAATAGTGCCAATCGATTCCGTTTTCATTGAAAACTTTTGTGGGTATAATAAATATTCTTGAATGAAAAATAATTCAGTTTGGAAGTAACATCAATGTATTCAACTGAGATTAATTATGGGGACAAAATAGTTTGAATAGGAGTAGCTTTAATTCAAAATGATATTGCTTTGAATAAAAACGTTTTGTTTAAAAATAATAACACTTATTTTTCATTATTTTAAAAAACAAAAATTACAATATATAAATATATATATATATATATATATATATATATATATATATATATATATATATATATATATTCATGTTATATTCATGTTTTTTCAATGTAAACAAAAGAAGATAAACAAAATTTATATTCAAAATTAGTATTTTTGTTAATTGAACTTAATCATTTTGTAAGAAATAAAATTTACGAATGCACAAAAGAAAAACTGAAAATTTTCTTGAAACAAGAAATTATTTTTATGAGTGTGAATAAGTTTAAATTGCCCTAAAATAAATTATGAACATCTAAGGCTAAGAATAATATAAAAAAACAAATTGTACTGTAGCACACCCAAAATAATACTGTAATGCATTATTAACGTTGCAAATAATTTTGTTTTATCTTTTTACATGCAATTTTATTAAATTTTGAACATAGAATGCATTGGCGGCACTAGTAGCCTGCAATTTCACACCATTCGGGAACGTTATGTACATACTTACTTGGAAGAGAATGAACTATCCCATAATCCAGAAGCCAACCTAGATTCCTTGAGAAGAATTTTTGTGTGTGACATTTCTGCTGCAAAATTTAAATTATTACAAGCAGGAAGGCAATCACAGTCGTCGTATATTTTATATTCCGCTGTTTTCATTTCTTCATTTGACATATCTATACCTCTTTCCAACATCTGGAACTTTAATATTTTTTCTGAAATATGTAAAAAAAAATTCTATATTTTCTCCATATTCTGATTAAACTATTAAATCGATTTTATTTCATACTTCGAATTTCCTGTATACATTTTATTTTTCCGTAGCCGCAAATTAAGGATTTTTCATCACCTAAAAAAAAATCTATAATAAAATCATTAACGTTAAAACCTAGTTTCAAGTGTCAGAAAGACTTAGCAAATCTTGTTAATTTTTTAAGAGATTAATTCTTTATACAGGATGATTATTTAATAACGTACGGAAAAGATTTAAAGTGTAGCTAGGGGAGGGCAAAAATACTGTCTTTAACTTAATAAACTTTTGGCAAAAACTTAATAACAAAAAAATTACTGCACATTAAAGTTGAATCAAATAATGAGCAGTCGTTACAAACTACGGCAGTTAGTTATGTTTTAAATAAAAACTGGAAATACTTTAAAGTTAAATGAACAATGTTTAAATAAAAAAATAATAGTATTGCATTATTATAAAAGTTACGGCTATTGAAATATTTCTTTTATTGTTCAAAAGTAGCTGTTCACATGATTGAGAGCCACTTAAAAATAAATGTCATTCTTTGAACGTCAAAGTATAATAAAATATAGTTAAGTGCAAAATTGTTACCTAATACTTTCAGTATGAGGAATATATAGACATAATTATGGTTTCTGGAATAAGTTCATTAATTAAAAAAAAATCCCTAATTCACTGTTTTGCCATTATTTTTTGTTGGGTGCATCATTTAAAATTAAAATGACGGCAAATTCTTAGATTTGAAAGAAACGTATATCTATGGAAACGAAAAAGTAATGATTATTTTCAGCGGCATGGGCGTTAATTTATTAGTATATTACAATACGAGTGAAGAAACTAAGAATTTCGTTCACGCATGTGTCAGTTTTGAACACGGGCACTAGCCAAGTGGGCAAAGACAGATAAGTGAACGAATTCGTTTCTTCACGAGTGTTGTATAGAGTTTTGTTCACTCCTGCTATTGTAAGTACGCGCCCCCCAACCTTGTGGTCCACATACTTAATGTTACGAATCAGTCAATTTGGTAATGGCAGATGAGTAGGTGAAAGAACTTTCGCCCACTCACCTGTCATTACCCATTCCGTTGCCGTAGGAATGAGTCGAGTGGGCAAAACAGAGCTCTGTATCCAAGTAAGAAACAACAAGTTTCAATAGCAGGATTGAAAATAAGAACTTTAATTTGTTAAATTTTTTGGTTATAGAGTTTTTGTCAAAAGTTAAATAAATAAAATAAATAAATAAATATATCATCACGCCTTTTACCCATTGTGGGTGTGGCACTCTGCTTTCGCAGATCTCGGTAAGTGATATATTTTTGCTTATGAAGTGCGGTTACCAGCCGTCAAATCATAACCCCCAAAGATGTTAGTGGAGGGGGAACCGCAGGGGTAAATTTAAATTGGCAACTGTCAGCTGTGGGATTCGAACTGAGGATCTCACGATCCACAGTCCGACGCGTTACCACGGAGCTATTTACCCCATAAAAGTCAAAAGTTTATCAAGGAAAAAGCATTACTATGGGCCCACCTAGCTACACTTTTAATCTTTTCCTTACGTCAGGAATCATTCTGTATTTATTTACTGGCTTACTTCAAATTTTCACCAAATAACCATAAGACATCTGATAGGTGATTTAAGTTCCAGTACATAGTACATTACAGTATCTGCGTACTCTGTACTGTACTTAGGAATTACTTCCGTTTGACACAGTATGAAATATGTAAACATTTGAAGTTCTTACGAGACGTGTAAAAAGGCGTACATCCACAGAATTTCTCAGTAACATTAGCTTCACATTCCATTCGGCAATTGTTCTGTGTATAAATCTTAAAAAATTTTAGAGTCTTTTCATATGAAAAATAACATTTTCTTGAATGCGCAGACAAATATTTAAGGTTCGTCGAAGTTGTCGTCATTTCTGGTGTAACCATTATGGTTGCTTTTCTACCTAAACTGAGTAGAAAGTACTGTTGGGCTGCCTTTGCTGTTTCCACTGGGTTGTGAAGAATAATCTAAAATGATAATATGTAAACATCTTCTTTGTTGTTAGGATTGTGGAATATCTCATGGTTGTTTAATTTGTTTATGCATGTGCTATTACGAAAGGTATTCAATGGAACAGATGGTGTACGTATTAGTGGACGTTCAGTGCTTGCGTTAGCTTATGCGGATGATGTTGTTGTGTTGGGTGAAACTGAGGAGCAATTAAGAAGATTGATTGTGAGCATAAATGAAGTATGGGTTTAAATCTGATATTGAATGGCGATAAATATAATGTGTTGGTGTTTGAGAAAAACGATTTGGTGACTGATAGTAATGTTTTAGTGAGTGGTGCGACATTGAAACAAATGAATGAATTTGTATATTTGGGTAGTATGTTTTCGAGGGATGGACGTATTGACCGGGAGATTGAAAGGTGAGTGTCTGCAGGGTGCAAGGTATTGGCTACTCAAGGTACATTTGTTCAAAAAGTGCATGTATCTAGAGATGCTCGATTGAGTGTGTTAGTGCCTACATTGATTTATGGTTCTGAATGTTGGATGTGGATGAAGAAGCATGAACGACGTATAACTGCTGTAGAAATGAGATACTTGAGAGGAGTGTGTGGGTATATGAGACGTGATCGTGTCCAGAATACATTGGTGTATGGTGAGTGTGAAATTGAGAAGAATGTTGTTAAGAAAGTGGGAGTAAGTCAGTTGAGATGGTTTAGACTTGAGCGATTATCGAATGAAAGGTTGTTGAAACTAATATATGCGAGTTAGATTGAAGGTGAACCATTGCGTGGGCGTCCCAGGAATAAATGGTTGGGTATGATAGATGGTTAGTTGCGTGAACAAATGATTCCGAGTGTGAAGAATAAACGAGCATGTATGAATTGCTCAATGAATATGGACGAGGCGAAAGCGGTATGTTAGGATAGGAATGTATGGAGGAGTTTGATTGTTGGTTAACTGTTTCTACACTGACCGGCAAAAAAAACCGGCCACTTTGAAATATTTTATAAAGGTCCTCCTAACCGGATATTTTAGAACTACATTGGAAACTGTGCTAATTGTTTTTAGTTATCAATGCTTTAGGATGCTTATTTCATTTTAAAATACCCAGGGAATGCACAAATTAGGTCAGAAATAAATTTAACTTCAAAAAGTAACAGAAACAGTACAAATCGATTTTTTTCTTAATTATAAAAAACAAATGTGGCCTTTTTAATGGTCGTCGCCGTAATTGCTAATAGCGTGTATGGCCTCCTCGAGCTTGAATTACGTCGTTCAACCGTCGTGGCATTGATTTGATCAAATTTGTAATGAACATTTGAGGAATTGCTTCATAATCATCTTGAAGTGCCAGTGGTAGTTCTTGAATAGTCTCAGGCACGGCTGGACGACGACGAAACTGCCTCTGAAGTGTATCCCAAAGATGTTCTATTGGATTAAGATCCGAACTACATGCTGGCCAATCAAGTCTTCGAATACCAACCTTATTCAGGTATTCAGTTACGACTCGTGCAACGTGTGCTCTGGCATTGCCGTGCATTAAAACAAAGTCATCTCCTATAAAATGGGAAAATGAGACGACTGCTTCTTGAAGAATACCTTCCACATATCTATGGGCATTCAAAGCACCATTTTCAACAAATATGAGGTCGGTATTTGCTTCCGTTGAAATACCCGCCCACACCATAACAGAACCTCCGTTAAAAGAAAGCCGTTCAGATATTGTGCAGTCTGCATATCGTTCGTTTCGTCTTCTCCACACCCTTTCTCGACCATCAGGTGCCCGCAGACGAAAGCGCGAGTCATCAGTAAAGAGAACTTTACTGCATTGTTCAAGAGTCCAATTTGCATGTAATCGCGCTAACTGAAGATGTACCCTTCGATGCCAAGGTAGCAATTGTGGTCCCGTGGCAGGTCTCCGCGAAGTTAGACCTCTTTCGACAAGTCTCCGCCTGATGGTCCTCTCACTTTTTCAACACCTCGCACTGTTTGCATGCGATGTTGAAGTTGAACCACTGCCGTTCTGCGATCTCTTAATGTGTTCTGCACAATGAAACGATCATCAATCGCAGTTGCAGCTCTTCTTCTTCCGGATCCTGCACGCCTTGAGAATCTGCTAGTCTCCAGAAAACGATTCCAGGCATCCTGAACAGTACTGCGCGGTATTCCCAACGTACGAGACACACAGCGCTGACTACAACCACCCTCAAACAAAGCTACAATTTAAGCAACTTGCACAACAGTTAATGGCATTGTTATTGCGTCAAAATTATTCTTAACTGTCAAAAACAATTCCTTAAACAAGGAATCTAAATTTACTTGGATTTTATCATAAATAAATGATAAGAAACGATGCGTAGTCTATTGCTGCGTAATTTACGGTAACATGTTAATGCTATTAAGAAGACAATTTACCCTGTTAAAATTAAAACTAAAGATAATTTACAATGAAATAAGCTTCATAAAGCATTGGTAACTAAAAACAATCAGCTCAATTTCATATTTAATTGTAAAATATCCGGTTAAGGGGATCTTCATAAAATATTTCAAAGTGGCCGGTTTTTTTTGCCGGTCAGTGTAGGTTCATGCTATCCCACTAAGTGGGATATAGCGTGACGTTTTGTACTTTGTATCCGGAAATGGGTAGACCACATGTAAATTCTAGGTCAGAGAAATAAGAGTAAAGGATGACAGTCAGGCCAGATCCCAAACCGTCTTGAGCAGTTCTTCGTGGATATTCGTCCATATTTGAATTAAGTGAATAGCCATCTTCCATGTTCCATTTAGTCATTTTTGTATCATGATGGATATACTTTGCATTGCCGTCCCTGTATATGTAGATATATAATTATACAATATGTTTATTTACGAAGGCGTTGAAAAAATATTTATGAAACGATTTTAAAAGAGATTTATTGCCCTTCTTACATTTCATTGGTAAACATATCAGCTCTACTAAGGGTATTGAAAGTGAAGCATAAACCCTCTTTGTTTAAATGTTCAGAAAAAAGTGTTCCATCTATCTCGCCTTGCCATTTTGCATAGAATATGGTATTGTTTACTGCAGGAGCAACCTAAAATAAATAAAATTTTAAAAATTTCATAAGATGAAAAAGCTTTAAGGAGTTCTGTAAAATTTTATTAAAATTCAACAGATCGAAATACAACATATTTTTTGTTAGAGAAAACAAGAAAACTGCATAAACAAGTACAATAGAGCATATTCCCGAAGCTTCTCGAAACGAGAAATGCAATACAAAAGAGCGAATCACCGGCAGTATTCAGTCAGTTAATTGACTCAGACTCAGTCAGTCTTCGATGCTACTATGAAGAACTTGTGAACATAAATATATCGTCTTAAATAAATATCGCTCGGCTAGTTTACATGTATTTGTTTGCAGTTGTGATAAGTGTTAATGTATAAGTTTTTGTATTCGTTATTTTAGTCTTTAAATTAAGTGTTAATTAACTTTTACTCTTTATTATAATAATTATTCATTATTTGCTATTAGTAATATTTCTTTGTGTTTAAATAAAAACGTTTAAAACCCACAAACATTACACTATCAAAAAGTTAAATTCACGGCCGGTTTCCATAGTTTTCTCGGCCGGTTCCAATGGTTCCAACGATTTAAATCGGTATTACACGATCAAATTTAGTAAAAAATTACGTAAAACATAGAAAGCAAATTATTATTCATTATAAACTATACTATTAAATTGACAAAAGAAATGACAGTTTGACACAAGTCGGTATTACATGAACAAATATTAGAGCAAGTTGTGACTGATTTAAATGTCTTTTAAAAATTACTTGTTTAGTGGCAAAAGAAGGGTATCGAAGAGAAGAAATAAATAATTATATTATAAATAGAAACCTTCAGGTCGCGAAGTCTAGGGCACTCCGTTTCGCAATTCTCGCTTAAAGAATTATGCCATATTGTGTAGTATTCCGTAATTACCTTCCTCCTATTATATTATTATAACTATATAAGTTCTATGAGATTTTCAGGGATGGCTGAGAGGGCGGGGAGAGGTCAAAGACCCCATACTCGGATAGTATGTAGTCGGTTATTACGACTCATAAAAAAAAAAAAAAACTGAAGGGCTCGTCGATTCCTCGCTTATATAGCCTCATCTCAAGAATTTATGGGTTGAGTACTTGGTTCCTGGCTTCGCTTCTAATGCCTATGGCACACTGGCCGATGAGCGTCGATGAGCATCGATGTTCATTGATGAAACAACAGAACGAACCCGTCATCGACGAAAAATAGAGGCTCCTCTATTTTTCATCGATGAGCATCGAGGAAACAAACGGGTCTCATTTCAGACGTATCTTTGTGTCTCAATTCATGTTAACATTTTTTGTCACAAAGAAATTCCCTGTATTCGTCATTGAAGACATTAAATATTTTGAAAGGTGGGTTCGTTCTGGTGTTTCATCAATGAGCTCATTGATGCTCATCGACGCTCATCGACCAGTGTGCCATAGGCATAATCTTTTAAACGTAAATATGTGAAATGATAAGGACTGCTTTTTGGCTGTATTATAGATATAAATAAAACTCTTGGATATCAGCCAGAATTTTTTATTGAATACTACTCGGACCGGTTTCGACGCCACATAAATATAAATAAAACAACACAACATGGATGAATCTCTTCGTTAGAATTTAAAACAATAAATACATAATAAATAAAATCTAGTCAGATAAAAATAAATATAAAAACGTAACTTTTCCGTTGGGCTGATATCCAAAAGTTTTATTTATATATACGTAAATATGTGGACTCTGTACTGAGTTGGTCGCTTTTCGCTTTGTTACTCAGCTTTTTTACGGGTATAATTGTAACTAGTTAAAATGCAATCTTCAATAAAATGCTTAATACACTCAACTGATGTTGCGGGAGGTGTCCAGTTTTACCGTGGAATGCATTTTATTTATTTATCAAAATAATCCTTGTTTTTTGGAAATTGAAATGTTGTTATATTTTCTTAAGAAAATACAATAAATAAATATATCTACACGCCTTTTACCCATTATGGGTGTGGCACTCTGCTTACGCAGATCTCGATAAGTACTAGCATAATTGCTTTTACAAACTGGTACACAACATTCTCGAGGCATATTGAAATAATATAATCACTTATAATATCAACAAATAATAAATTAGCCGCGAAACTGCTTAAAAACACAGAGAAGTCTATTGCAATATAGCTGAAAGTCGGCCTCGTGACCTCACGCTCCCCCACTACCACATTCCCGCCTGTACAGAGTCCGCCGAGTTATGTTCATAGCTACACTCCATACCATCTCTGTCGAATATACCGAGTGTCCACTTTGTTCTAGGACATAGAAAATACAATGTACAAATTTTCATTTTGGGACAGTTTGTTCCTTATGAATTTTGGAACAAAAATGTAAATGTACAAAATGTTTAGTAACAAAAATAGCAGAATTCTAAATTTAGTGATGTGATACATTTCTGTCATGAGATAGACATAAAATAAAATGTATAATTTTTAGATGTTTCCAGAGCGTTATGGTAAAATCATACTAACAGTCGTATTGTTTGAGTTTAACAGATGGCATTTGGCATAGTTTTAATGATTGACTTGTTTAAATTGTTTCTAAATGGTAAATGTGTCCAGAGTTGGGCAAGTATCAAGCTGAAAGTACTTAAGTATTAATTACAAGTAGTTGTAGTGGAGTACTTAAGTACTTTTCAAGTACTTGCCAAGTACTTTCTTATTTTGCGTCTTTAAATTTTTTGTAACAACGCATTTCTCGTAAAAACATTTCTTAAAATTACAAATCACGAAAATACATTTCTCGAATACACAAATTTCGAAAATTTAATTCAGAGTTTATACATTTGTAGAAAATACAAATGTCGAAAGCAAACAATACCAATTGTCGTATTGTAATTATTTCTCACTAAATGGAAGAATAGAACTACATTTAGTATTGTTGGCTGTCGACAAATGTATTTTTGAGATTTGTAACCTTCAACATTTGTTATACCTATACGAGAAATGTATTTTCGACTTTTGTAATATCCAAGAGATTCAACAAATGTATTTTCGAGATTTGCAACATTCGTCATTTGTAATATTTCAAAAATTTGTCAATCATATTTTCGATAAATATACAAACTCCGAATTTAATTTTTGACATTTATATTCGAAAAATATATTTTCGTGAAATGTTTTTTCGAGAAGGGTATGCGGTTCCCAAATTTTCCAGGAACATATTTTAGCTATATACAATTAATTACATATTGTTTTAAATATGACCCAAACCGGAAAATATCACATCAATTTATTATTTTTTTCTAAATTTAATAATGGTTTATCATACTCACTTATTATGATAGACTTGTTCATATATAATAAAAGTATTTTTCTTTGAAATATGAAATGCGTTCGTTACCTACTCATTAATAAAACGAAAGAAGTTTGTAAATTACAATTTAATAAAAGAAAATATGTAATTTATGCTAATTATTAATAGTTATAAACAATATATTTAATCTGTGATAGGAATTATTGGATAAAAAGCTTTTTATTTTTGCGACTTTTTGATCTCGATCTATAAAACAATTTAATTTATTCAATCGAAGCTGGTAAGAAACTTTCATTGTTAATAACAATTTTAACAAATGTAATTGTAATTTTAGAGCTTGAAATGGCCTTGATTGGGGTCGAAATGCCGTAATAAATAAACTAAACTAAACAGTTTTTAAAACGAACAAAGCCTTTTATCCAAAAATCCCAACCACACATCAATTTACAGGCTTAAACTCAACTAAGTTTAGTACGTAAGTATCTAAGAAGTATTTAAGTACTTTTTTGGCACTTGAGTACCATTTTAAGTATTATAGCTACCCTTGGTACTTGAACATGAAGTACTTTGGGTTAAATTTAAAAAATACTTAAGTACAAGTACAAAGTATTAAAAAAGAACTTAAATTGGTACTTACGTACAAAAGTACTTAAGTACTGCCCAGCTCTGAAAGTGTGCAGGATTACTGAGTCATCAAAAATGCCTAAATGCATCTAAAATATATTGGTTAATACATTGGTTAGTAAACTGCGCTTTTAATCAAGTCTCTGTTTCTATTTACTTGTTTATGTTATTTAGTTGTTTTTCCTGGCGAAAAATGACTTGTATTTAAAATTTTACAAAACTTAAAACAAAAAATCTTTGATGTAGTATTACACTAAGTATATTTTTTACAGCCTCGTCATCAGTAATATTTATATTGCTGTGGAAAACGTCATTATATTGTTCAAGATTGCAGACTAGAGAAATATCCCAAAACTTTTTATATCTACAAAGAAAATTATATATCAATGTGCTTTTTGTGTTAATCAGCATATTAACGTAATACTCGTTTCCAAATAAATTGTGTCTGTTCCTAAACATTTGTGTGTAGTTGTACGCAGTTTGTCGGACTTTATTTATCGGGCAAATTGTAACAGCAGGGAATGGAATCTCCCAAATTGGTGTTTGTTCTTTTTCAAAACTCAATATTACTGGATTCTGCTTCCATTTTAACCAAGTATCTGTTATTAGAAAAAGACAAGTACATAGACTTGCCATTAATATTGTAATCCAACAAATTCTAAAATGGGAAAGGTTGTAATTAATTTTAGCCATTTCTCTTTAAAGCAATCTCGATTACAAGTTTAATAATCACTAACAATAAAGATTGTTAGTGATTATTAAACTTGTAACGAAAAAGAAAGCTTGAGATAAGGTAGTCAAAAGTGCCTTGAATTTTAAAATATCACAAAACCACATTTTTTGAGCTTTTTTGATATCTGTCATATAAAAACTAATCTTATTATAGTTTGAGTACTTATTATTTTAAACTACTTCCAAATGTATTTCGTTTTATCCTAAAACTTTTTTTACGGTGTTTCTAACTTGTTGACAAAAAATGTGTTTTTTTTAACTCTCATTTTGGTCAAATAACCAAACCTGCACCCTTCACCGTATAAAAGATATGGCTTTTTTCTGTTTTTTTACCTCCCGCCTACCTCTAGGTAAGGGAGGTATTGTTTTTGGTCAAAAAATTGGGTAGTGAGTTTTCAATGAATAAGCACGTTTTAGGGTCCCTACAATACGATTTTACTATTTTCGCGATGATGTCTGTATGTATGTATGTATGTATGTATGTATGTATGTATGTATGTATGTATGTATGTATGTATGTATGTATGTATGTATGTATGTATGTGTGTGTGTGTGTAGTCTGTGGCAAGTTTTTCGTCTCGCATAACTCAAATACTATAATACCAAAAAATACAATTTTGTGAATTATTGCTTCTTATATTTAAATGAAGAGCTGATTAGATTTTGGATAAAATTGGTCAACCGGAAGTAGCAGTTTGCTTGAAGCCCTTAACAGTTTTTCGTGAAAAACACGGTAAAATTTCCTTTTTCAACAATTTATGTTATTTTGAAAGTTGAAGAATATTTAATTTTACATGTTTTTTGATTACACTAATTTTATTAATTTTCATTAGATTTAGAGATAATAAAATATAAAGAAATTAGATTTTACAAATTTTGCATTCCTAGTTCACCATGAAAACATTTATAAATTTTCAATTTTTTACGTAATGTGACACATGTCATTGTGATTGTGAAGCTGTTTTCTTAGTGAAATATATGTCATAAAATTAAATAAATATACAAAAGAAAATTAAAATTCTCAAATATAAAGATAATAAACAAATAAGAAGGTATGTTTCTGTATCATCAAATACTATTTTGTACCGTTTAAGAGTAGTATTGGGCGGGAGGTTATGTGCTGGGCACATCAGATTTTTTTCTCTAAAAATCAAGTTTTCTTCTTAACAATTTAGTTCTGTTTTAATCGAAAAAAATTATTTTAGATATCTTTTCGGTCATTTTACTGTCACGATGTATTCCCGATTGCGTAATCGCAATACAAACTGATTTTTTTTTTCTTATTTAAGAGGGGAGAGGCGATAAGCGGTAATTAAGTAGATGAAAAATATTTTTTCAAGTTCTAAATATGTGGACATGGCAACATGATGTTTGGTTCAAGAGCACTTTTGACTATTTTATCCTGGGGTACCTCTTACTTTTCTGGTATTGTTCTATCCTTTGCGCCAAGATATACAATACCATGTAGACCTGCGTGCGAACAGTAATCAGTAAAAACTTCCGAAACAATGTTTCTTTTCTTCATTTTACTCCAAGCATGAGGATTGTGATCACTCTCAATCCTATGTTTCATTGTCAAAATCTACACAGAAACCAAATTAGGCATTATATGTAATTAAAGAGCTTTATATACTGGTCACTAACAATGATGTAATTGGTTTTAAATGCATATTGTTCTTAACAAGAAAGTATTTAATTATTTATGTGATATTTATCAGAGTGACATGTTTTATGGTGGTTGTAGTTTTAATAATTCATTTAGTACTGCATTACTAGTAGTTGTTGTATTTGAGTTGAATTTAACTGGCTGCGTAATTGGACAAAACAACGAATATTTATTGCGTGCGATGTTACTTGATATTAAATGACATGCACATAATTATACCGTGTGTCCAACGTAAATGTTGGCATAGGCAGTTAACATGTAAAATCAGTTTTTTGTAAATAAAAAATGTCCGGCAAAAAATTATGCATCCAAATTTTATATCACCATACTGCCAATATCAGTAATTTGGAACCCGTTTTACAGCAAATATGTATCCCTTATTGAAAGTGTTCATGGAAAATTTGTGAATGCACTTTGCTACAAATTAAAAATACTTATTCCAAACTACATGGACAGGCTGGACCATTTTAATATGATAACTTTAGAGAATAGATGATGTTTATCTGACTTGGTATTTCTATACAAAATATTTAACAATATGATATACTCAATCAATGTACTATCTCTCTTCAATATACATTGTAACGTTCGTGGGTTTAAAAACTATTTATTTATATAATAAAACTATTAATAATAACAAATAATTATAATAAACAGTTAATAGTTAATTAACACTAGGTACATAACACTAAAATAACAAATACAAAAATTTATACACTAACACTTATCACTACTATAATTAAACACTATTATTTATATTAACTAACCGAGCGATATTTATTTACGACGATATATTTATTTTCACACCGAGCGGTATATTTATATTCACAAGTTCTTCCTCAGAACTTCGGAGTCGACTAAGTCATCTGACTTACTGACTCTGAGTCAACTAACTGACTCACTGACTCAACTCGACTAACTGAGTCCGAGTCAATTAAACGACTGACTGCTCGGGAGTCATCTAAAAGACTCACTGCTCGGGAGTCATCTAAAAGACTGACTGAGTCTCACTGACTGCTCGGGAGTCATCTGAAAGACTGACTGCCTGACGGCTGCCGGCGATTCCTTTTATATCTGGCGTTCCTTGTTTCTGGAAGGTTCTGGAATATTTCCTATTGTGGAGCAAACGACTTGTTCGAACCAGCAAGCGTTGAGTCATTCACTCGGCCGCGCGGCGTGGCGGCGCGGCTTCCCTATTGTGGAGCAAACGACTTGTTCGAACTCGCAGCGTTGCGTCATCACTCGGCCGCGCGGCGTGGCGACGCGGCGTGGCGGCGTAGGCCCGCAAGCTTCAACTTATCGCTGCCGCGTTCGTTACAATATGCTTGTAGCAAAAAAACAAGATCTAACAATCTTTTTTCAGTTTCTTTTTCTAACACCAATAACTTTAAAAATTCACCTTCCAATAGAATTATGTGTACCTATAATATTAAATTTACGCATATTGATTTGTTCCACCGTTCTTTTGATAGTTTTAAACAAGCTATTAAAAGGACTTTATCCTAATTTTGCTTATGTTATATTATGTTAGTAATTAAGTATTTTGTACGTACGTCTTCTTGCAAATTTTTTACATTTTGTATATTTTGTTAATTGTAATATGTGAGAACCTGTTATTGGTATTTGTGTACTGTTGGTTCTCCTATTCTTTCTAAATAAATAAATCCCTACATCTTATTTAATACAGATTAATTTATTTTGATACCGCAATTTAATGAAATTAATATTAATAATTCCTAATTTTCCACCACCCATTTTATTGTTACTAACGTATAGTGCTTGTAATTTGTTTTAAATATTTTAATCTGTCACTTTCAATTTCTGGCGATGGAAACCATTCGGCGTTCATTCCTGTGAAGTATTCAAATATTTGTCTTGCACTGACCCCCCACCCCCTCATCCCCCACACACACACAATACATTTTAATAATATTTACACGGTTCTTGGCATTTAATGTATTCATGATGACAGTGACAGATTACAATATTTAAAACAAATTGCAAGCACTATACGTCAGTAGCAATAAAAAGAGTAGGCGGAAAATTAGGAATTATTATTATTAATTTCTTTAAATTGCGGTATTAAAATAAATTATTCTGTATTAAATAAGATATAGGGATATTGGCAGTATTGTGATACAAAATTTGGATGCATATTTTTTTGCCGGACACTTTATTTACAAAAACTGATTTTATATGTTAATTGCCTATGCCAACATTTAGACACACGATATAAGAATTAATTAAATAATATATTGAAGCAATAGTATAAGATCAATATTTTAGTTATGTTTGTCCATTATCTACAATTAATTATGGAGTAACATAAATTGATGTAATGAATCTATTTGCCAATTATCCATGAACTATTTGTCGCTGTTTTGAATTTAAATTTATTACCCATTTATGCCTAGAATGGGTTTCAATTACAAATTATTAAAATATTTACGTGCCTTTAATTTACAATCAGAAACAGCTTGTAATAGTATATTGTAACGGACGCGGCAACGACAAGTTGAAGCTTGCCGGCCTACGCCGCCGAGTTAATGACGCAACACTAGCGTGTTCGAACAGATGCGTTCGCTCCACAATAGAGATTGTTCCAGAACCTTCTAGAAACAAGGAACGTGGTATAAAAAAGAGCGAATCACCGGGGCCAGTCGGTCAGTCAGTTGACTCCCGAGCTACTAAGAAGAACTTGTGAACATAAATATATCGCGCGGTATGAATAAAATATATCGTCTTAAATAAATATCGCTCGGCTAGTTTATATAAATAATAGTGTTTATTTATAGTAATGGTAAGTGTTAGTTTATAAGGTTTTGTAATCGTTATTTTAGTGTTATGTACAGCATTGTTCAGAAATTATGCCCCATAACCCCTCCACAGATACCGAAACCGAATGAAAAATCGACTTACGTTATCGCTGGTCGCATGAGAAAGATAAACGATA
Source organism: Poecilus cupreus (assembly GCA_963942605.1). Classification (NCBI taxonomy): domain Eukaryota; kingdom Metazoa; phylum Arthropoda; class Insecta; order Coleoptera; family Carabidae; genus Poecilus; species Poecilus cupreus. The sequence goes on from OZ012728.1 coordinate 3,860,793, forward strand.
CGAAATGAAGGACAGATATATAATCTTTCTTTTACCTGAGTCAGGTAAACACCTCGTAGATATTCTGATATTACAATATTTGGCAAAAGTAACTTCTTGAACTCTGCGACCCATGTTGAAAATTAATATCATTTTCAGCAGAAATAAAACAAAAACCTTCTACTACATATTAAATTCAAATTATCTGATAACTAACAATATTAATGGTTAAAATCTGAATCAATTAGCTACAAAGAAATTATTTGTAACCGTGTCACCAATATAAAATAAAGGAATTTCAATGCTATTTTTTGATATTGCTTTAAATTTTTACATATTCACTTCACAGTAAAAGTATAAATATAAAAGAATTAAAAGAGGCATAAAATACAGTTGGTTACCTAAATATTACACATCAAATTATAATTAATACTTATTAGGAAAATTGTAACACGGCCATTTAAAATTTAATCATCAAATATATTAATATATACAAGTATCATGCAAGTTTAAAAATAAATATCACAAAAAGTGTCGTCAATAAATACAACAAATATATCATATAAGTTTAAAAATAATTATCACAAAGTGTTTATAATTACAATTAATATATATCATACAAGTTCAAAAATAAATATCACAAAAAGTGTCGTCAATATATACAAAAAATATGCCATGCAAGTTTAAAAATAAATATCAAAAAAGTATTGTCAATATATACAAAAAATATATCATGCAAGTTCAAGAATAAATATCACAAAAAGTGTCGTCAATAGATACAATAAATATATCATACAAGTTCAAAAATAAATATCACAAAAAGTTCCGTCAATATATTCAACAAATATATCATACAAGTTTAGAACTGCCAAATATTATCTGACAAACTCAAACAATACGGCTGTTTGTATGTTTTGTTTCTCATGGCACTCTGCAAATAACTAATAATTATAAAATTAATTTGATGTTAATTAATTCATTCATCAATCAATTATTAGGTAAAAACGTAAAGCGAAATTAAAATACTAACATTGTATTTCATATAAAAAAGTAGACATCCGGTATAACGGGTGCAGAATTGAAATGTGGAATATAAGGATTTCAATGCTATTTGCAGCAAAAGTGTAATTACAAAAAAGTTGTTCAGAATTTAAAAATGGATGTAATAAGGCCCATTTGGTAACCTATTAGTATTTCACAATATATCAAATTATTTTCAATATTTATTAGGAAAATTGTAACACGGCCGTGGAAATCTAAACTAAAACGAAAAACATTTGATATTTCATAAGACAGATTTAGGGTTATTTATTTGTTAAATAAATTAATTAATTCTCAAATGATATTTTTCATTTGTTCGTTAAATAGTTTGTCTGGAGTTTGTTCGTAGATGGAGAAACCGGCCTTTATTGAAATAAACTATTGAATGCAAAATATACAAATAGGGACAAATTTTATAAATGTAAAAAATACTTACATCAATCTGAAGATTTTTTGCAATATCGCTGAAATTCCACCCTGCTTGCCATAGAGCAATTATTCTTCCTCTCTTCTCCATTGTAATTTTCGCCATCACAACACAAAATATTCTAATTGCTCAAGAACTGAACCAATAATGAAAATTAAATGCAATTTCACCCTTTCCAAACAAAAGCAGTTACTTCGACCACTTTAAAGTTAATGCCGCCAAATGACTATTGAATATTGGTTACACTAATCCTCTTAAAATGGTGTTAATATTTTGATATTTTAGAATGTATTAACTTTCTTTGTTTGCTGCGCTCAAAAGATTTCATGTTCGCAAAATAATACTGTCAAACGATTTTAAAATGACCGAGAAGTTTACTAATTCCTTTAGATCTTCCAACATTAAATATTAAGCGGAGACTTAAATGTTTGTTTCCATGTTACATTGTGGTATTAACAATATATTCAAAAAACAATTCGCGACGTGTTTACGGTTTTACCGCAATTATGGTTATACCGTTACTGCGATAAATAAATTGAACACTTCTGCACAAACTGTATAATATTTAACGTTTACCATATGAAATGATACTTTTTACACGTCCTGGGACCGAGATATATAAAAAAATATTTCAATTATTAAAAAAATACAAGCCGAACCTACGCATTTTACAGTTTTAATAATGAATAACCATAGAAATGGAATTAAATTCAAGCAAATATTTAACGTTTTTCATAAGCAAAGTAAGGAAGTGGACATTTCCATTTTTGATATTTTTGATGGTATTTTTAGCCTTTATCAAAGAAGTGAAATGAAATTTGTTCTCTAATTTAGGTGTAAATTTTTAATCTCTTCAACTTTTATGCAAAACATTTTTCTCCCCTAATTTATTTATTGACAAGATAAAATATATATATATATATATATATATATATATATATAATTGTTATTAAATTTTTTTAATAATATTTTTATTTGTATGTATATTGATAAATATTTTGTTATAAGTCATAAATATTTGATGATATTTACATTACAATATTAATATTATTAGATTTCAAGAAGTTTGGATGTCTCATCGAACTTGTGTTCGCATTTAACATTCACTTGCATTTTGCCAAATATTGTAACATCAGAAGCGAGAAAATTTTTAATCTCTACGAGGTGTTTACCTGGCTCAGGTAAACAAAGGATTATACATATATCTGTCCTTCATTTCGTATCGTTTATCTTTCTCATTCGAACAGCGACAACGTAAGTCGATTTTTCATTCGGTTTCGGTATCTGTGGAGGGGTTATGGGGCATAATTTCTGAACAATTCTGTACCTAGTGTTAATTAACTTTTACTCTTTATTATAATTATTTGTTATTAATAATATTACTTTTATTGTTTAAATAAAAACGTTTAAAACCCACGAACATTACAATATTATGATCTAGTGTATAAGTAAGCTTTTAAAGCGTTCGCCGAGTTTACGAGCACGACGCGAAGCGTATATCGTTTACATGGATATTGGTTTGCATTTATTGTTTACGTTGCTGTGTAGATTCGTATTTTATTTTACAATTTGTCATGACAGTTTTGACAGACAATAACAGTAAATATTATTGTTGTTGCTTAGTAAACATTTAAAGCACGGCGTGTTTAAATTTTGCGTAGCGTGTTTTAAACACGGATTATGATGTAGTTATGATAAATAGTAATTTACTTTACAAGTTGGCAAAATAAGGAATTACCCACGAGAGAAATTTTAGCTCACGAAGCCGAAGGCTGAGTATGATAATTTAATCGAGTGGGTAATTTCACTTTGCCCACGTGTGAAGTATAACGTTTTATCCAACACTTCTTAATAAATGAAAAATGTATTATAATAAAGAAATATTATTTGACAGTGACATATGCTTTAAATTTTTTAATTAAAATGTCAATCGTAGTAGTTACCAAGGTGTTGTGTGTTATTATTATTGTTATAAATAAAAAAATACTCACTAGTGGCTTTCCTCAAAATTATACCCACTAGTGGATAATCTTTTCTATAACACTGTTTTGGAAACTGGGCATTCCACTACTAAAAACTGTTATGGAATCACTAACATTCCATACGCGGCGTATGGAATATTTTCGACGAATCAGAACCGCTTATTAGCGCGACATATGAAGTATCTTGATTCAGTTACTATGGTTACGTCTGTTTGTTTTAATTTGATTTATTTGAGTTTGACGTTTTCAACAGTTTTATATTTGTATTTTTTATAATTTCCAAAACCTTTTTATAGAAAGTATAGTCTACAACATGTAACGGAATGGCCTATCCCATGCTCGCAAACCATAGCTCTCGCCTTTGGCTCGGGCTACAAACTTTTTGCTCGCGTGGAATATGTGCCATTCCATTACTTGTTGTAGAATATACTATTACGTTGCTTGTTTAAAATCGCCATAGTTATAGAGCATTTATTGAGAGGTGTTGGATAAACAATATTTAAAGAGTATAGCCGGATAAGCACACAAGTTTCATTATAGAATATGTGTATAATTCATTGCTTTTGTCATTATTTTTTTGTTGTATGCATAATTTAAAATTAAAATTACATCAAAATGTAAGATTTGAAAGAAATATATTTCTATGGAAACGAGAAAATAATGATTCTTCCCAATTATTTTCAGAGGTTTGCAGTTATGCAGTAGGTGGGCGTTCATTTAAAATAACTTTAATTTGCTGTAACTTTTTGGTTATTAAATTTTTTTTCAAATATTTATTTTAAAAATAGTAGTTTATACAGTGTCCCATTTAAGGTACGAATGCATTGGGATCTCGAGAACCGTACGAGATACGAGGTTGGTTAAATTAGACGAAAGTTGCCTGATTAGTAGGGTAGACTGAACACGTATTTTTTTTTTTTCAATTGAATGCATAGGTCACTAGATATTGGCTAAAATGTAAACTTTGCGATTTTCTTTTTTTGCTGATAACTTCGTTGTATAACATAATACAAGATTTTGGTTTGCACTTTCTTATGACACTTTTTAATGGTGAATTTGCAGAAGTTCTCAAATTTTTTTTATATCTAAACATTCACGAGTTTCTGGTATCAATTTTTATTTTTCATATGGAGGTCATAGTAAGCCATGACATTTTTGAATAGAGATTTTTTTTTGCTTTACATGTTAAAATTGTTTCTTTTGCTTTTGATCGTTACAGAGACTTTGTTTTGATTTTATGTAATGTTGAGGATTTTTCTTACTGTGTGACATTTGTCCAGTAGCACAGATTTCTGGATTTGAAGGTAAGTATTTGGTCCCAGGTTAAATTCTTCTATGACTGTATGTAGATTATATGGGATTTCTCCAGTTGCCCCGATGGTGAGAGGTATTATTTTAACTTTTTCCTGATCCCAAGTCTGCTTTATATCTATGGATAAAGGCAAGTAGTTATTAACTTTGTCTGTATGTTTTTGTTTTTATTATTATTATTAAATGCAATACCCAACAGACTTGCGTCCAATTCTAGGGTAAGGTGAACAAAAGTATATTTTAAATTAATGTATGAAATAGTGTGCTTAATGCTACTGACACTGTCATGGCGTGAGATTCAATTTTATGTTAAATATGTATCATTTGATGCAAGGGAGATTTTAATAATATATTTGATCGTGCGGTTTTAAGGTAGATAGTGCTATTCTGTCTGGTTGCTAACCTGGGAACTTGGAAGAAGATTTTATCTAAAATAAATGGACAATCAATTTTATTGTCAATAATCTTTTGAAGTATAATTACAGAATCAATTGCACGTCTACGATGTAGATAATTCAAATCAAATGTATCCAATAATAATTCTTGTGATGTACCTCTAGGTGGGTAAGACCCTTCTAAAAAGTTGGCCGCAAATTTCATGAATTTTCTCTGTACTCTTTCAATGAAATCATTTAGATTTAGGTAAATAAGATTCTTTAATATGGATATCGAATTGATATTTAGGGTCGAAAGTAACACCTAGGTATTTAAATCGTTAGGTCTTTATAAGATAGTGTTGTTGATTGCATAATTGAAACTGACTCAGCTATTTCTTATTATAAAATTTCAACAACAAAATATATTATTTAACCACGAATGATTGTAATTTCACTTATGATAAATTTTGCTATTTGTAATTGAATAATTAATAATCAACTTAAAAGTGCCACCACTTTATTTTATAAAATAATATTGTATTTCGCAATAGTTTTTATATCAGATAAAAAAATATAGCACGGACACAAATATTTATATAACGAATTTTAATTTTGTAGAATTAATTTGCGAGTTGCGACATCATAAATTATTAAGGGACAATAGTGTTTCCTTCAGAATGTGTAACACGCCCGGTATAAAACAACGTTGAGCTGTCAAAGCAAATAAATAAGAAAGTGAAAAAATATAGAAAAAATAAGAAATAAAACCAAGAAAAGACAAGGAAAGATTAATAAATGCTAAAAGAACCCAGAGAATTGAAAATTTCTGGGACCTTTTTCCGGTAAGAAGGTGAAATATAAACTTTCGGGAAATAACCTAGGAATTCTTTTATGTACATAATCAACCAACCTGCGAGAAAAAGCAAGTATATTGTAACGTACGTGGGTTTAAAACGTTTTTATTTAAATAATAAAAACTATTATTAGTAACAAGTAATTCTAATTATTAGTAAAGATTAAATAGTTAATTATCACTAAGTATATAACACTAAAATAACAAATACAAGAACTTATACACTAACACTATCACTACTATAATTAAACACTATTATTTATATTAACTAGCCGAGCGATATTTATTTACGACGATATATTTATTTTCACACCGAGCGGTATATTTATATTCACAAGTTCTTCCTCAGAACTTCGGAGTCGACTAAGTCATCTGACTTACTGACTCAACTCGACTAACTGAGTCCGAGTCTTCTAAAAGACTGACTGAGTCTCACTGACTGACTGCTCGGGAGTCAAGTAACTGACTTATTGCTCGGGAGTCATCTCATCTGAAAGACTGACTGCCTGACGGCTGCCGGCGATTCCTTTTATATCTGGCGTTCCTTGTTTCTGGAAGGTTCTGGAATATTTCCTATTGTGGAGCAAACGACTTGTTCGAACCAGCAAGCGTTGAGTCATTCACTCGGCCGCGCGGCGTGGCGGCGCGGCTTCCCTATTGTGGAGCAAACGACTTGTTCGAACTCGTAGCGTTGCGTCATCACTCGGCCGCGCGGCGTGGCGGCGTAGGTCCGCAAGCTTCAACTTGTCGCTGCCGTGTTCGTTACAATATGTGGCCTACAAAACAAGAAGGAGGGTCCCAAGGAAACAGTGAAGGAAAAGGACTTGCCGAGATATCCTTTTAGAAAATAGCACTTTTGGATACATTCTCGTAACTACAGCCATCCTTGCCACACCCACACGCAGACCAAGACACTACCTACAACACACACCTGGCAGTTGTAACACATACCTTTGTGGGCATTAAAACTGTTATAATTCTAATATTCAATGAGAAACGCCTTTTAAAATATGAGTTTTATTTATATGTATGACAGTTTATATAACAATTATTTTCTCTTATTTATATTCATCAAACTAACTAGATTATTAATAAATTATTTTTCTTTTATTTACAATACTTCCTTCAAAAGAAAAATGTGCAAAAATGATAAATCTGTTTTCTTTTATTATACAGTTACGTTCTTATGTACACCAATCTTTCCACGTAGCAAATCAAATCGTGTACGTTCAAGAGGTTTTGTTAATAAATCTGCTAACTGATTCTTTCCTTCTATGTGCTGCAACCTAAGTTCACCATTTAAGAATCTTTCCCTTACATAAAAGTGTCGAACCTCAATGTGTTTAGACCTACGGTGAAACTCAGGATTCTTTGCTAATTTTATGGCACTAGCATTATCAATGAATAGCGTTGGAGGCAATTTAGGAATTTCAATCAATTCTGATAATAAACGTTGTAACCAGATTAATTCCTTCACTCCTTCACTCGCTGAGATAATTTCCGCTTCAGTTGTAGAGGTTGCTACTATCTTTTGTAGTTGACTAGTCCACGATATGGCTCCACCAGACAACTTCGCGACGATTCCAGTTGTAGAACGTCTTGTCTTCTTGTCACCGGCGAAGTCAGCATCGCTATAGACTTGTAGCTCTTCTTCTTTGTTATAAATTAAGCCGTGGTTCACAGTACCTCTTAGGTACCGAAATATTCGTTTGACTTGATTCCAATTTTGAATAGTTGGCTTTTCCATAGCTCGAGCAGCTTTGTTTACTGCAAAGGCGATATCTGGACGAGACACTGTTGTAAGATACATTAAACAGCCTACTGCCTCACGATATGGTACATCAGATGAGACTGCTTCGCCGAGATCACTTTCTTCAGCGCCAATAGGAGTTGAGACTGCGTTTGATTCTGCCATTTGAAATCTTTCCAGTATTTTTCTTATATAATTTTCTTGGCTCACCACAATTGATCCATCATTACGTTGTTCTATTTTCATGCCAAGAAAATTGTCGAGAGAACCAGCCGTCGTATTAAACTCTTGATGCAAGATTCTCAAAAATTCAGCTATATCTTTCTTGTCACTGCCGACAACCAAACCATCATCGACATAAATTGCAACATAGAGTCGATTTTTATTACGCTTTCGATAAAACAGACAAGGATCTGCAACACTGTTTTGAAAACCTACTTTCTTCATGAATTCTATAAATCGTTTGTTCCAGCAGCGTGGTGCCTGTTTGAGCCCATACAGACTTTTTTTCAATAGACATACTCGACCAGTACCGTCATCGAAACCTTCCGGTTGTTGTATATATACAACCTCTTCAAGAATGCCATTTAAGAATGCTGTTTTTACATCGAACTGCTCCAATTGCATTTTCTTGGCAGCAGTTATAGCTAGCAAGGTTCGTATAGTGTCATGTCACGCAACAGGACTGAATGTTTCTTCATAATCGATTCCTCGTCTTTGGACATAGCCTTTCGCTACCAATCGAGCTTTGAAACGAGTACTTCCATCACATTTAGTCTTCTGACGCAGAACCCAGCGATTTTGTAATACTTGTACATCTTTCGGTCGTTCAACTAATACCCAAGTGTTATTTTGCTTCAGAGATTCCATCTCTTCGTTAATTGCTTGCATCCATTGTGTTTTCTCATTCGACTGTAATACTTCGGAAAATGAGTTTGGCTCTTTGTATTCATCAGCAACTCCAGTCATCATTAGAAATTCATCGCTTTCTATCCAGGTTGTTTTTCTTCGTTGTCTTTCGCTTTTTCTTTTCTCTGTGTCACTGTTTTGCTTCAAAAATTCTTCGGTTCCGACCAAATCTTGTCTTCCTTCAGAAGTGGACACCGTAACAAACTCTTCAGTTTGGTTCTGAGTTTGATTTTCTTTGTCGTGGCATCTAACTTCCGAATCTTCTTTTCCTTCAGATGACAAATTAGATCGATTTGGATTCAAAATCTGCTCTTGATGAACATCAAACTCTACAGCATCGCTGCGCAAATTGCAGACGACTTCCGGCTTGAATTTTACATCGTGACTCATTACTACTTTTCTTTGCGAAGGAATCCAGATTCTGAAACCATCCTTATCATTAACATATCCAACAAGTTGTCCAAAAACAGCCTTGTTGTCAAACTTGGAGCGAAAATTCTTGTTTACATGAACATAGCACCCAGTGCCAAAAATTCTCAGATGATCGAGTCTTCCTACCGATCGGCCGTACCACAGTTCGTATGGAGCTTTGTTCTGAATTGAAGATTTTCCAGTACGATTCAAAATATATACTGCAGTGTTACAGGCTTCTGCCCACAATCCTTTTGGTAATTTTGTAGGATTCAACATAGAGCGCGCTGTTTCTACACTGGTTCGATTTTCGCGTTCTGCTACGCCGTTTTGTTCTGGTGTATAAGGCGGTGGAATCAATTGTTCTATTCCTCTGCTTGCAAGCAGTTCAGCAACTCTCTTGTTGTCGAACTCCTTTCCTCCATCACACCTGAATTGCTTGATAACGTGTCCATTTGTTTTGGCTTCATTTAAAAATTGTTCAAGGACATCACATACTTCATTTTTCTGTTTCAAAAAGAAAATTCTACGAAATTTGCTAAAATCATCTTTGAAACAAACGTAATAGCGAGCTCTTCCAAAAGATTCTGTCGTCATTGGCCCATTCACATCGGCGTGGATCAATTCGCCAGTAACTGTTGGACGATTCAATCGTTGCTTGAATGGTAGTCTATGCATTTTCCCAATGCACAGCCATCGCAGAATTCTTTGTTGCAACCTTCCACGTTGATGTTCATTTGCTTCAAAATGTTTTTTACATGCTGTTTGTTTTGGTGACCAAATCTTTCATGGTATACCTGCAGTGTGTCAGACGGTGTCACTAAATTCACGTTAACCGTTTTTTCTGGTTTTACAATACGCATATTAAGTACGTACAGACCATTTTTCATGTAACCAGTCATTGCAATTTTCTTATTTATTTTGTCACAAATTTGAACACTTCTGTTATCGATCGTCGTGCTGTAGCCATTCAACGCTGCTGCTTTGACGGAGAACAAATGCGCACTTGCATCAGGAACATATAAAACATTTTTCATTTCAGCATTATGCCAAACATTGTTTTGTCGAACTTGAATACTTATTGTTCCTTGACCATATGCATACATACTCACATCTTGTTTTCCAAGTGAGATCACTTCAGGAACGGTAAATTCACTGTATGACATAAAATATTGTTTGCTCGGAGTGATGTGCTTGGTTGCTCCACTGTCACAGTACCATTTGTTTGCATCAATGTAACTTCCAATTGAAGCTCCCATGACATATGAAATGAATACAGCATTTCCATTTTGTTGTTTATGCTGCTTATTAATGTTGATGTTGCCACCTGCCTTTTTCTGTGGACATTCAGCTGCCCAATGACCCAATTGCTTGCATTTGTTGCAAGGAAATTTTTGCTTTGCCCGTTCCATTGAGGCTTTTGTTTTTTCATAATATTGCTTCTTTCTGTTCTGACCAGAAGCGACGAATGCAGTGGTTTCTGGTTTGCTTTGATCCCGCAGTTCTATCGTACATAGTTTTTCGATCAGCAAATTCAAACTTTGATTTTCTACTGGAATCGTGTCCCACAAATCTTTAAAGTTATCAAATTCTTTCCCCAATGTAGATAAAATTCGTCCGTTTAATATTCTCTCAGACAAGGTGTTTTCTTCGTGTTTCTTTAATTCATCATTTAAATCCACAAACAACTTTTGTAATTTGGCGACGTGTGTACTGATATCTTCTTTTTCGTCACGTTTAACTCGGAAAAAGGCTTCGATTAACATATTCAATCGTTGCGTACTGCTGCGTTCAAATCGCGCACGTAATTTATCCCAGATTTCTTTCGCGTTATTACATGTCAACACGAGCTCAGCAACTGGTTTGCTCAACGCACTTGCAATCACACTTGCAGCTTTTGCATCGTCTTTCTGCCATTCCGCGTATGCTGCCTTTTTTTCATTTGACGGTTTATCCGGTAACTCAACACGTTCACGCTTGCCGTCAATAAGGTCTTCTAGTCCATATGACCGCAACACCATACAGACATGCCATTTCCATTTAGCCCAGTCATCTGGTCCTTCAAGTTTGTCAACATTTACTTTATAATCACTGCTGACAGACATTTTCTTCTAGGGAAATTCTTGTTCTCATTAATATGTATTTAACTTATTTTTCACGTGATCTGGGCCCATAACCTGTTATAATTCTAATATTCAATGAGAAACGCCTTTTAAAATATGAGTTTTATTTATATGTATGACAGTTTATATAACAATTATTTTCTCTTATTTATATTCATCAAACTAACTAGATTATTAATAAATTATTTTTCTTTTATTTACAATAAAAACAACAAATATCAAAACGAAAGAGCAAGTAAAAGACGTCAGTGGCTATAGGAAGAGACATATAATTTAATTTAATATTTTGATTTAATTTAAGTTAAGTTTTCTTAATTAAGTGCAAATAGTATAAGTAAATATTAAGTAAAGGTGGTATAGAATAAGAAAGTAATTTAAGAGTAGAAATAGATTTAAGTGTAATCAGTCGTAGGTATTAATACATAGCTGAATGTATAATAATAGTAAAGAGAATAGAAATAGAAGTAACAGCGTGACAAGGAAAAGAAGAGGAAGACGAAAGAGAACTAGAACGAAATAAAATCTTCAAGAGCAGCACAATAATCAAAAAATCTGTTTTTAAAGATGTAACAATTATAGACAATGAATTTAATAAACATAAAAGAAAACTTCTGGAAATGATGCATATATCAAATTCTGATAACTTGTTGAACAGTAAAACAGATATTAAAAATCTCAGCAGCACCTACAATTCTTTAATTAAAAGATTTAAATTATAATCATAGTAACACTACTGTTTTTTCAAATTTTTTGTCTTTAAATGTTTTGACAGGTTCGTTGCAATCAAGTTTGATTTATGTTTATTATTCCACTATACATTTGTGTTATATTTTATATTCTTAGACATTATTTTCCTGTAAGTAGTAACGTTTGTACAAGTTGTGTTCATTTTTATATTTACTATTTGTTTTGTATTTTTAGAACCCTGATGAAGGATCGAAATGAGGTCCGAAATATATTGGTTTTTTGAAATAAAAATGTCTTTTTAATTTAATTTAACCTTTTGCTAGACCGAATTTCACACGATTTTTCCTTTTATATATATATATATATATATATATATATATATATATATATATATATATATATATATATATATATGTTTTCTTAAATTTCTTCTGAGATACATATTCTTCTATTGTATTGTGCTGAGATAATTTTGCTTGTTCTTTTTCTTGCCTTGTCGTTATATATTTATTTTCCTCTGTATCATCGTGGTTCAGTTTTTTGGCTTTAGTTCTTCTTTTTCTTCATCCCACACCCACATTGTTTCATTAATTTTCACCTTATTATAATATATTTTAACCTTCCTTCCCTTTTTCTTTTTTTGTTTTGCAATTTTTCTTATTTCTCTTTGAATTTATATATATATATATATATATATATATATATATATATAAATTCAAAGAGAAATAAGAAAAATTGCAAAACAAAAAAAGAAAAAGGGAAGGAAGGTTAAAATATATTATAATAAGGTGAAAATTAATGAAACAATGTGGGTGTGGGATGAAGAAAAAGAAGAACTAAAGCCAAAAAACTGAACCACGATGATACAGAGGAAAATAAATATATAACGACAAGGCAAGAAAAAGAACAAGCAAAATTATCTCAGCACAATACAATAGAAGAATATGTATCTCAGAAGAAATTTAAGAAAACAAAAAAAGAAAAAAGAAACTTAAGAAATAAGAAGAAACAAAAAGATATCAAAATAAGTACATGGAATGTCAGAACAATGCTACAACCGGGAAAAATGCAAGAAATAGCAGAAGAAATACTAAAATACAGAATAAATATAGTGGCATTACGAGAAACAAGATGGAAAGGAAACGGCATAATTGATAAAAAAAAGTACACCGTGCAATACTCAGGTGATGAAGCGCAAGGCCAGTATGGGGTAGCTTTTATAATAACCGGAGATCTAAGGGAGAAAATAATAGAATTCACAGGTCACATAAAAGCCACCCATCTTTATCTTCTTGTTCGGGACCCCGTACCTATGTGCGATGTATGTGATACTCGCATTTCTGTTTTTCATCTTCTTCTGCATTGTGCTAAATATCACAACGTCAGAAACCTCATCAGCCTTGCAAATACTCTTCCGTCAGTTCTCTCCAATGAGACTGATAGTTTGAGAAACTTTTAAAATTTATTCATTCCACCGGACTGATAAATGATATTTTATAGTTCATTTCTTTCTTTTGTTTTTTTTACCACCATTATTTATATATTTAAAAAAAATAGAATTCACACCAATAAATGAACGGCTAGCATACTTAAGCATACAAAGCCATTCAAATTATCTTTACTGAACGTTTATGCGCCTACCGAAAACGCCAAGAAAGAACAAAAAATGAAATTCTATGAAAAACTGGAGGAAGAAATAGAAAATATACCTAAAGAATATATAATAATGATACTAGGGGATTTTAATGCACAAATAGGTAAGGAAGATTACATAAATGAAGTAGCTGGGAAACATACCATACACGAGAGAACTAACGATAATAGACAAAGACTGTGCAGAATAGCAGCAAGTAAAAATATGTCAATAAGCAGTACCAAATTCAAACATCAAAGACTACACAAAATAGCATGGACATCGCCGGACCAAAGAACACAAACACAAATAGACCATGTAATGATCTCAGGAAGACATAAATCAGCAATTAAATATGTACGAACCTACAGAGGCCCCTGTATAGACACAGATCATTATATGGTAACCGCAACAATAACGCAAAAAATAAGAAACAATATAAGAAGAAAGGTACGGAACGGGTGGGAGATAACAAGGCTCAACAATGAGAATACAAGAGAGAAATACGTCGAAGAGATCGAGTATCAACTGGGAGAACAAAACAATGAGGAAGATGTTGAAGTAATATGGAACAACATAAAGAAAGCTATAAATCAGGCAGCAGAAAAATGGATAGGAACAGAAAAAGAAAATAACAAAAAAGCATGGTTCGATATAAACTGCCGGGAAATGGTGAAAAGGAAAATAAATGCAAGACTGAAGTGGCTGAAAACAACAAAAGAGAACATAGGGATGACTACGAAAGATTAGAAAAAAATGTAATCAAATTATAAGAAAAAGCAAAAAGGACTGGCTAGAAAATAAAATAAATGATATTAAGAAAGAAAGAACAAATAAGAACACGAAACAATTCTACCAAAATGTAAGAGAACAAAATAGAACAAACAAAACAAAAATATACAACATGAGAGACAGTAGAGGCAATAAAACAGAGAATGATTACCAATATAAACAAGTATGGGAAGACTATTTCAAAGAATTATTAACAGACCCCCAACAACTAATAACAGAAAACGAAATACACAATGAGATACAAGTAGAAGGATCAACAGAAGAACCTACATTTGAAGAAGTCCAAGAAATAATAAATACAAGGCGGAATGGAAAGGCACCAAGAAGGGACGATATAAAAGTAGAACTAATAAAATATGGTGGAAATAAGTTACATGAATATATATATATATATATATATATATATATATATATATATATATATATATATATATATATATATATATACCAGGTGGAGCTTCATACCTGTGTACATAGGCGATTAACATGAAAAAACAGTTTTTCCGTGCGCATTGCTCCCCAAATTATTTTAGGCAAAAATGCTTCAAATACATGTTGTAGAGCATAAAATTCTGCATCTAAATCGATAAACAGAATTACTTTTACTTGCTTTGAAACGACAGAAATTAAATATGAAAACATGGAAAATTACGTTAAAAATATCAAATAGCCATGGAATTGAAACAAAAATAAATAAATTTTTGACATTTGACAGATGAATGATTAATTTGACGGGTAAAATATCAAATAGACAGAAAAACGAAAAGCATTTATTTATTTTTGTTTCAATTCCATGGCTATTTGATATTTTTAACGTAATTTTCCATGTTTTCATATTTAATTTCTGTCGTTACAAAGCAAGTAAAAGTAATTCTCTTTATTGATTTAGATGCAGAATTTTATGCTCTACAACATGTATTTGAAGCATTTTTGCCTAAAATAATTTGGGGAGCAATGCGCACGGAAAAACTGTTTTTTCATGTTAATCGCCTATGTACACAGGTATGATGCTCCACCCGGTATATATATATATATATATATATATATATATATATATATATATATATATATAGCTTAAAGTTTTATTTATAGTCGCTGTGTTTTTAAAAACTTTTATTTTGTTACTAACAAAAGTACAATTTAAATTCAGATGTTTTGCGTTTAACAGTTCAACTAAGACTGATTACAATATAACATAAAATATTCTTATCTAAATATTCTAGAAGGGGTGTCATGTTGCACCGTGGGGCAGTGCTGACGGTGCGGTTCCCATCTTCTGGGGCGATGTAACTCCTCCCTCCTTAGAACAAAGCTCCCACGGGAAGTTGAGATTCTTCTGGTTCGGCTTGATGGTTCTGTTGATTTCGTTTAACCAATTTTGTGGTTAAACGTTTATATGAAACAAAAATAATTATTATAATTATTCCACAGTATAATAATATTGTCCAAATATTAAGTGAATAATATCGCGTTAAATTATGTTCAATTATTGTGGGAGTGTGGATTGGAAGTTTAATTTTCTTTAATTTAATGGTTATGTTTGATATTTTATTTTCACTAAGTTTGAAATTTAATTTTGGCAATATTAAAGGTGTTCCAGATGTCTTCTCCAAATAATTTAATGTTTTTGGTTTAAATGTAATCACACACTTATTTCCTTTTATTAGGTATACACCCACTAATGTTTTAATGTTTGTGTTATCCGGGCACTGGACCGTGATTCTTTCTTCTGCTGGAAATATTCCCAAGTATTGGTTAATTTCGGGAATAATTTCGATCTGGTTTTTATTGATTTCTAATTTTGTGAAATATCATTGGCTTGAGTTTCCCTTGAGCAGGATGTCTTCTTCACAGGACGGGTTGTAATGAGCGTGAAACTCATTTGGGCACTGGTATTGGGATCTGACATGGGGGCGTGGCCTATCCAAGATGGCGTCAATTAGGGTGAAGATTCAAATGTGACATTAGTACTGTTCGCGTATAAAATATAAAAAAATTGTCTCACGATTAATAATATTTGCGAATGCGCTACAACAGATCCTGAAAACTGAATTTTAAAGAAGCTGAACGCATCTTATATACTTGACAATTGATTAAATGCGGGAAAAAATTAAATGAAAGTGACAGTGGCTGTGGGTGTAGTGTATGTCAACGTCGAATTTACGAGGTGATCCTCATCAAATTAATAGGAAAATTACAGGAGATGAACAAGGTTAGTTGTATGTTTCTTGATCTTAATCAACTAAATAAACAAATGACTAAAAATGAACAAATATAAGAAACATTAACTTTGAATACAGATTTAATTTAATTGTTGAACTTAGTTAAATATAAAGTGAAAAGATTTCGGAGCAAATTCGTATTATAACCTAAAATTTTACTTACTTAGATGTACAACCGTCTGGTACAATATATTCAGAGCATATTATTTATTGTAAACGCATTCATGTACTTTACTTTTGTTAGTTTTTTCCAAGGTTTTCCGCACGCCAACTTGGTTTACTTTATAAATAAAACGTTTGTCCAGCTTCGGAAAGTAATGGATTGTAACGTCCAGATTTTGACGGGACCTATTATTACATCCTTTTACAGCACAGTACACTTTATTTTTCGATTTTTCGCGGTGTTTAACTACAATTTCTGTCATTTTTTATCTTAAAAATCGTTATTCCCATTTGACGTAATGTATTTCTAATTTAATCTTCACCCTACTTTGTGTTCGAAAATAATTCGCTAGATGGAATATCGCTACATGTCAGATCCCAATATTCTGCTTTTAGTACACATGCTACTTAGAGGCTTTATTTCATTATCTTTCGATTTTAAAAAGTAATTAACGTCAGATATTACAGTAACGAATTCTGACTCATACCTAGTGGGTAATGGATGCAAATAGTATAAATCAAAATCCTTTTCGAAATTTATTGGAATTGAAATAAAATAAATTATCTGTGTGTTTTCAATTTTACAATTTATTTTTAACAATGACTCATAATTCAACATATTTTCTAACTTTGGTTCAAAAGGTAATTGTCCTTGATAATAATGCGATATTCTATATAATTCTGATAACAGCTGTTCGGGATTTATGATAGAGGGGTGCAATGTCCTCATCTTACAAAATGTTATTGAGTTTTCAATATCTTGAACAATATTCAAGATTGTACTATAAAATGTTATTAATTGATTATACAGGTCTTTTATGAAAAGAATTTCATTCAGATTAAGATTAAGGTTAAATAATTTATTCAAATTTTCAATTTTTTCTTTTAAAATAGATTCATTATGCCGAATGCTTTGAATTGTTGTATTAAAATTTCTTTTAATTTATTATTAACAGAATATGCCAGTTTTAATTGATTTTCAAGGTGATATTGGTTTTCTTCTAAATGTTTCAAAATTTGATTATATCTTTTGCCATCTTCTGCGTCCAAATTTCCTGTTATTTGTTTAAATATGGTCCCCAGGCCATCTATAAGGCCACGTAAGGCTTTGTAATGAAACCCCTTGTAACTAAGATAAGATGTTCATTCTTCCTGTATTTTCTCGTCTCAACACAATGTAACCTTGTGAAAATAATAATTATTTATGTATCAAGGCACTGAAGTTTAACTTTTTATCACGAATATGGAATTTAGTTGCCGTGGCCAGTAGGGCCGAGAAAAATAAACTGTGAGTGATAAAATAGAACTTCAGATCCGCGGTACATATTAAATTTTATTTGAAATCGAAAATTAGAAAAAAACTGTAAAAAATTATTATATATGTTAAGTTTATACATCTGTCAGTTGTCAATTGAAACTGACCTCGAACAGTGTAGTTCTCGTAAATAACACTCAAAATTATGTGTTTTGTCCTCATTTTCGTCATAGGAATTAATTAGTAATTCTTCTTGCACATTTTGTTTCATGTTAGGTATAAATTTACTATAGTAGGTCAATATATCTGTCAAAATTATCCTACTTGTACAATAATCATTTAACGGTTGCCAACAATGGGTTGCTCAAAATCATCGTATAATGAGTTACTTTAGTGTCGATTTTGTAATGTATTTAAAAGGTTGACAACAAATACAAAAACATTATTAATACGTAATTTAAAGAAGTATTTGGATATATTTATTTATATTAAATTCAATACAACGATGACAGCCTCGCGCTGTCTTTAACAAGTTTAAAAATTATTTTTTCCTTAGTTCTACATGAAATAAATGATTTTAAATTGTTGCGATTTAAATTCCTTATTAAAAATGAATGATATATACATATAGATGTTATTGTTTCTGAAAAAAAAAAAATTAATAAAAATAATTATAAAGCACATACAATAAATTTTTTTAACTTACAATAATGATATGAAAATATATAGCAGAACAAGATATTATTTGCTGCATTCTAAAAAAGTTTGAAACTTAAATTTAATAATAGTTTATATACCAAGGGGCTGAAGTGCATGATTTAATCCCGAGGGTGAAATTTATTTTACGAGCCGTAGGCGAGGGTAATAATCACCTGAGGGATTAAAGGCACTTAAGTCCTGTGGTACATACACTATTTTTTGCACATCCAACCCTCGTTTCAGCAATACATTATAAATAATGATTAATTTTAAGGGATTTAAAATACACATTTGTATGTTGAAAATGGATGGCTTTGATAACAACGATAGCACTATTCAAATTTTGTAGGTTGCCTAGATACTATAAACAAACTGAAAATTTTTGTTCATTTTGAGTGACCTTTCATTATGATAATTTGAAGAAGCCACAGTGGAAATACTGCCGAAAATTTTTTGGTTAAAAAATATCCAATCGAATCCCTGTATTTCTGATCACGTGTGCAAAAGTAACCAAGCAAGTCACAATTACACTGATAATTTGAATGAAAATAATAATAATTATAGCTAAAAATTTTCTCACCGAATATCCCTCAACAATTCACAAATTCTCATAATTTGTTCACAACTACCTCAAGAACGTTGCTTAAAGGTAACAGCCCTCCGCCTACGGCGTCAGGCGGTTACCAAGCAACGTTCTTTTGGTAACTGTGATAAAATTATTTCGAATTATCAATGGCCTAGGGATATTATAGCTGATAAAATCTAGAAAAATATATAATAATAATTCCAAGCTTTCAGCAAGTGATGTGACAATAAAGAAGTTCAAAAATACACGAAAACTGTGCTGCTATTATATTTTTATGAACGATCAAAAACTACGCAAGCTGTCATTTCGGCGATATTCGATGTTGAAGGGAATATTGGTGGTTAGAAATAATACTGTTATAAGCAATTAACTGGGGTAAATAGCTCCGTGGTAACGTGTCGGACTGTGGATCGTGAGATCCTCAGTTCGAATCCCACTGCCGACAGTTACAAATTTAAATTTACCCCTGTGGTTCCCCCTCCACTAACAACTTTGGGGGCTATGACTTGACGGCTGGTAACCGCATTTCATACGCAAAAATATATCACCTACCGAGATCTGCGTAAGCAGAGTGCCACACCCTTAATGGGTAAAAGGCGTGATGATATATTTATTTATTTATTTATAAGCAATTTTCCGAAATTAATTACTTTATTTAAAAGAAGAAATGGTGGCTAAAATGCCAAAATTACAAAAGAACAAGTTGAACACTTCTTGAAAGATGCACTGGACGAGGTATTTTTAATGGTCAAAGTAAAAAAAAAAAAACGTTTAAATATACTCTGTAGTTTTCAACTGTTTAAAACTATTAATAATCAATGTAATTTATATAAAATAATTTTAAAATATTTTACTTGTTCCTGTGGTTACTTGTTCACTTCCCTCCGAGATTAAAAATGACACCAGTCCACGAGAAGAAAGATTAAATTAGGACATTTAATCCCAGAAGTGCAAAAAAATCAATTTATATGATTTATTCTTTCACATAATAAACAGGAGAAAAAAAAAAAAAACGCAGCACTTGAAAATGCACCAAAAATGGCTAAATTTCAGAGTGACTAACTCCATTGCATTTAGATGAAATTGAATGATTCTTTGAGTTTTAGAAACTTTGAAATGTTCTCTTCAATGTGACGCTAGTCAATATCATATCAAATCCATTACACCCCTCCCAACCCCATATAAAAAAAATGTTTCTTATGTCAAAAAATGTCCAACTTAGACATTTCGTACGCAGTTCCAAAAAAATCGTCGACTCAATTGGCAAACAGGGCAAAAAAGTTCAAATATTTTCCTTTAAGTTTCTTAATTTTCGAGTACGTACGACAATTTGGCGCGAAATTGTGAATGTACTACCATATGTTCTGTTAAATGAGCCTTTTGCTTAAACATTATACCACAAACAGAACATTTGCGATCTAGCTGTATGTGTTTCTATATGTCGGGTTAGTTGATACTTTCTTACAAACATTTTATCACAAACAGAACATTTGTAATCTCGAATTCCTGAATGTACTAACATATGTTCTGTTAAACGAGCCTTTTGTGTATACTTTTTATCACAAATAGAGCATTTGTGATATAGAGTTGCTGTATGTGTTTCCATATGTCGGGTTAGATGATCCTTTCGTACAAACATTTTATCACAAACAGAACATTTGTGATCTCGAATTCCTGTATGAGATTTCATATGTATGGTTAAAGTATCCCTTCGTAAAAACATTTTATCACAAACATAACATTTTTGATCTCGAATTCCTGTATGAAGTTTCATATGTTTGGCTAAATAACATTTTTTCATAAACAGCTTATCACAAACAGAACATTTGTAATCTCGAATTCCAGTATGAATTTTCATATGTTGGGTTAAATGATCTTCTGGTTTCAACTCTTCTTTACTTGTATATGTAAAAGTTGTATTTACTTTATCTGTGTCGGAACTGAGATTGGCTTCATCCACATTCGGTTGATTATCATCTTCACAAGTAATACTTGATACGCTGCGTTGTTCATTATCAGCTGTGGATTCGTCCTTTACATATTTCAAGTAAAATTCGTGGTCTTTGCTTTCTGGAACAAATTCATCTTTGATGTCAACGCTATCATCGACAATAGTTTTTTGATCATAGTCTTGCAATGATTGTAAGGAATCTTCAATTTCCTCTTTAACATCTAATGCGCTATCCACGTTCCGCTTTCTTTCCATCACCAAGTCTAGATTATTTATCTGGACTTGCAACTCTTCTTCACTTGTACTTGCATTATTAAAAGTTGCATTCACATTATCTGTGTCCGTACTGAAGTCATCATCATACACACTCAATTGATTATCATATTTACAAGTAATACTTGAAACGCTGTGTTGTTCATTATCAGCTGTGAATTCGTCCTTTACATGTTTCAAGTAAAATTCGTGTTCTTTACTGTCTGAAACAAATTCTTCTTTGATGTCAACGCTATCATCGACAATAGTTTTTTGATCATAGTCTTGCAATGATTGTAGGGAATCTTCAATTTCCTCTTTAACATCTAATGCACTATCCAAGTCCTTCTTTCGCTCCATCACCAAGTCCAGAATATTTATCTGGACTTGCAACTCTTCTTCACTTATATTTGCATTATTAAAAGTTGCATTCACATTATCTGTGTCCATACTGAAGTTATCATCATACACACTCAATTGATTATCATATTCACAAATAATACTTGAAACGCTGTGTTGTTCATTATCAGCTGTGGATTCGTCCTTTACATGTTTCAAGTAAAATTCGTGGTCTTTGCTGTCTGGAACAAATTCTTCTTTGGTGTCGACGCTATCAACCATAACAGTTCTCTGTTCAAATTCTTTCAATGATTGTAAGGAATCTTCAATTTCCTCTTTAACATCTAATGCACTATCCACGTCCTGCTTTCGTTCTGTCACCAAGTCTAGATTATTTATCTGGATTTGTAACTCGGAGAATTTCTGACCTCGCGAGTCGTTTCTTCCTTTTAACATTTGTGTGTAACGTCTATAATTCTCTAAACTTATTTTTCTAAACCTGCAGAATGAATGGACTGTTGTTCGGCAAGAAGAACAAATGAATTCTGGCATCTCCGACTTCGAAATTTTCTGAAAAAGAGAAAATAATTTAATGTTACTAGTGAATGTGAATTTGAGTCTTTTCCATAGATAAACGAATTAAATATCTCCTTGATTCGTTTCAGAGAGGTCTCGTATCTTTCAATTTATTGACACACTTTGAAGCACTGAAATCGTAGTTCAAGTGCAGTTCAAAATGTACTGCCTGAAAAAATCATTTTATTTTTTGTTAAAATTGCTGAGGTTATATGCCACCTCGGTTCCTCGTTATCGGTGGTGTGACAACTACACGCAGTGTTCGCTGTTATTGGTTGACACTATTTTGTTTTTTTATTTATTAAAATGTAAAATTTATAAACAAAATTTATTTAATTACATATGAATAAAAATAAAATATTTCTTTACACAATGCACTAAATTTAAATGATTAGAGAACCAGGGCTAGGCAACTTGGATAGCGTTGCTATGGAAGCATTTTTGTGTTCCTCCGTAATAAGAGATGGCACCATGTGTATTAAAATTATGTTATTTTAATGATAATAATTTGAAATGGTGACCTTTGAAAAACAAAAACAAATATTTTTAATTTAAGGTCAAATTTTTATCACGTGTTTGTGAAAAATATTTTGATTTTGAAATAAAATCGAGTATATTTAAAAACATAATTTAGTATTTCTTCATTTTAACATATTTCTTTCAGCGTGAGGTTTTTAAAATTTCCTTTTCAGAACCTATTTTTTTTTACTATTACAGAAAAATGGTTATGAATTGCTGTTATCCAGGATGTAAGAAGCCGGGGTCGCGGTTTTTTCAGTTCCCGGTGAATGAGGAAAGAAGAAAAGTTGGCTGGGGGTTCTAAATTTAAAGTAAACTATCGAACAACTGAACATTTTAAGAATTTGCGATAAACATTTTCATTAATTTTTTTTTAATTCCTGCGCCATACCCGGGAAAAAGTTCCCATGGTCTTCGGTGGGGTAGCACGAACCCAGAAACACAGTCAACCAACAATAAATCTCCTCCAAATATTCCTATCCTGACACACCACTCGTGCTCATGCTCGTTTATTTTTCATATTCGGAATCATTCGTTCACGCAACAAACCTTCAATCTTACCCAACTACTTATTCCTCGGACGTCCACGCAATCGTTCACCTTCAATCTCACCCACATATATTAGTTTCACCAACCAATCACTCAATCTACCAGCAACTCTCACCGCACCCTCACTTCCTTCTTACAACGCTCGAATCGCTCCCAACAAGTTACCATCCACACCGTACACTACAAGTACATCCCACATAGTCTCTCGAAAAACACTGTCATATGCTTTCTTTAAATCGAGAAAGCCACAGAACGCCTTTTTGTTCTTATCAAGTGACTTCTCAACAATCATTCAAAAAGAAAACAATTGATCTACACAACCTCTCTCAGGCAAAAAACCTCCTTGCATATCACTCAACTTCGAACCACCCCACTCAATAAAGTTATCGCTTGAAAATTTGTACATTCACTTGAACTGCTTTTGCCTTTAAATAAAGGACAAATAACAGCACGTTTTCAATCATCAGGACCGTTTCAAACAAAATCTGAACAGATAAACTAACTAATCAAATAATCTTTCACCAATCACCACCATATTTCAACATTTCATTTGTTATACCATCTAAACCGGGTGCCTTACCATTCTTTAGACGCATCAATGCGAAGCTGACATCACCTTCATCTATATCCCATTCAAAGTTTCTAGCATTTTTTGCATTTCCTCCTCTGTTATTCACTTCATTTACACTTACAATTCCTTAAAATCCTCACATCATCTATTCCTAACACCGGACTCATTCCACAACAACTCACCATTCGCACTCTTAATTGCTGTCACTGGTCTTATACTTCCACCTCTCAATCTCTTTAGAGTCCACCAAAACATTATCTTATTCATAATAAAATCATTCGTTAATCTTTCACTCACCAATTCATCGAAACGTGCCTAACTTTATTATAAACAACATTACACACCCAAAGCCAGAAACACCTACACACAAAACAAGGGCATAAAATGAAAACTGGAGACTCTCATCAAGGAATAATAATATATAAATACATGAAAATATTATGTTATTCTAATATTCTTTAATTTTTGATGTAGGCATTTTGAAAAAAATGTGCATGAAGAAGACGTTCCAACTCACAGCCAAGGAACAAGTACTCTACACGGAAACGCAACACTCTCAGCTTCACGATGTGGGCCCTGTTACATCTAGCAACCTAAATGAAGTTGAGGTTACAATACAACCCTGGCGGTCATTTAGGTAGACAAACTAACGAGATTTCAATTTCGAATATATATTACAGCCAACAATAATTTAATCCCCAGTACGATATGATTATTATTATTATTAATAGCAGTCAAAGACAGGTTGCTAAATAAAGAATCCAATCGAATTTTCACTGCGTAAATGTACTTTAAAAACATAATAATTGTATAAGAAGAAGATGTATCACTGGATTTGGAGAAATACCATATTATTTCACTATGTACATGTAATACAAAATAGTTGAGATCGCCAGCATCGAAACTTCAATGAGATGTTCTTGCATATGGAATGCTGGAAATGATTAACCCTTAATTATGCTAGATCTGCAGTTCACAGCGAGCTACCCAGAAGATTTATTTCTGGATCATTTTGTATGAATATTACACTAGGTATGTAAAATAAAGACTCAAAATTATTTAAAATTCATAATAAAATTCCTATTCACTAACTGAAGATCTCAACTTCAAGTTTTTCTACCAGGTGTTCCATTTTCGAGCAATGGTATGCAATTTTTTTTTTAATGGAACATTCTGTATATTTTTACAAAATTTTAAAGATTTTATGTTTCTCTTTAAATAAGTTCTTATTCATTATCATTATAGTCCTAAAATGATAACAGAAATTATTAACGTTTTTATGACACAAAAATCACACAAAACATTGTGTGGTGAATAGGACTGTTCGATATCTTGTTTTGAATATCGATGTTCGATGTTAGAAAAATATCGATATATCTATTTATCGATGTATCTATATAAGTGTGACGATGTTTACTATGCTAAATCTGGTTTTGGAATATACTGATACAGAATGTTAACCAAAAAGCGGATCATAGGCATGCTAAATTTTAGATAAAATTACTTCAAATAAAAGAGAATTAAATCCTGCACCTAATTTTACAATTTGGTTTAAAATAATTTACGCCTAGCTCTGTCGGTGTAATTACCAAAATAATTTTACGGACAACAGAGGCATATTTTTTTTATACAGTCTGGACTATATAGATAGATTTTATAGAGGGATTTACAATGGTTCAGGGTGTCTCTTCTGTGAAGAGAAGTAACGGGTGTTCATAAGATGAAAGCGAATAATTTGAACATATGGGGTGTTTTTAAAGCAGTAGGCGTCACCCGACAAGTCCATGTACCTACTCAGTCCCTTGTCCCAGTTTAGCAATAAATTCTTGCATATTTATTAACAGCGCTTTTCACTACAAATACATCGACACACTGATATTTTAATACATTCGAACATCAGTACGCCGATACATCAATACATTCAAATATCTACACCTATACATCGAAACATATCGATACATCAATATATTGATAAATCGATACATCGATATTTTCTGTGCTGAATATCGTTATTCGATATATCGATATTATCTATATGCACAGCCCTAGTAGTGAATGTTTAAACAATAAGATTAGTTGCTGTCAAATATTTAATAATTATTATTTACTATTTTCATTTAGTTTACCAATTTTGTTGTTATATTTTGTTTAGTTTGTTGAGCTAATGTTGATGTCGAACATTTTTTATAAATTTATTTATTGTTTTTCGTTTCATAGCACATAGTTTGTGATTCTCCATTAATAAAAAAGTGAATACTATCGATACTGATCATTTTAGCGCTATAATGAATAAGAACTATTTTAAAGAGAAACAAAAGATCTTTAAAATTTTTAAATAATATATATATATGATGTTCTATTTAAAAATACAAAATTGCGTATCATTGTGAGAAAATGGAGCACCCGATAGAAAACTTATACTGCAGATACATGGACATTGTAATGTAAAATAAATTTTGTCTGAAAAATTTTCGGTAATATTTATAATAATCGTATAAATTTAAAAATACAGTCCGATGGATTATGCTGCAATGTATCATTTTTACATTTAAATAATGTTATGTAAATCTAAAATAAGACAAATACATATATTATTTAACATAAGAAAAAATAGTTTACTTGTTGTTCATCAAATATAAATAGTAATCAAGAAAGCCAAAATACAAATATATCTATCCTCCTATTGTCGTCCTTGTCTCGCATAAGTATTCCTCCGTTCCGCACATTGTTGTTAGTGTTGTAATTTTTAAAGTAATTATTAATCGTTGCAGGAAAAATAGTAGGTATTCGTAACACGTCCGGAAAGTGATTTTTAAAATGATTTATGTGGGTATATTAATTCATTTTATTTGCGAATGAGATACAAGAAGATGAACAAAGGTAATAATTAAATCGGTTCTTACACTTCAATATTGTATATATTTAAATCTTTCAATGCAATCATGGGTTATTTTAACTATCCTCATTAATATAATTGTAAAACTATTAACAATACAAAATATTAATTATATTTCATTTATACAGCTATTTCTTATTATAAAATTTGAACTCTAAAATATATTATTTTAACCACGAACGATTGTAATTTCACGTATGATAAATTTTGCTTTATGTAATTGAATAATTAATAATCAACTTAAAAGTGCCACCACTTTATTTTATAAAATAATATTGTATTTCGCAATAGTTTTTACATCAGATTTAAAAATATATTGCACGGACACAAATATTTATAACACGAATTTTAATTTTGTTGAATTAATTTGCGAGTTGAGACATCATAAATTATTAAGGGACAATAGTGTTTCCTTCATTTTACCGAATTAAATTTTTTTTTAAACATTGTTACACGTCTTGACCATTTATTTTCCGTTTTTATATAATTCCTGCAGCTTTGTCGAATCAAACTATTTCCCAACTTTGTTCCAAAGAGTCAATAATAAGATATAATTATTTTTTGGAGGTCCCTTACCATATTTTATATTTTTTCTCTACATAGTACAATATTTTTAGCAAATATGCAAACAAATTTCACAAATTATTATTGTTTTGTCACTTAACAATGTTACAAACTGTGAGAAATTAAACGACATTTCTATCGTAAACTTACGAGTATAACATAAATAAAATGCCGTAAATGAATGCTTTCAAGTAAAAACAAAATGCCATAACATAATAAATAAATTTAAAAATTTAATTAAACATACTAATTTTGTCAATATATTTTAATTGTTTCATTGTTGGCAACACTACCTAATCTTCCGTTATAAAATAAAGGTTACCGTTCAAAACATAATTTTAAATGCATCCGATAACTTGTGTTGTTATTAATAGCAATAGGGAACGGGCACACATGTGACCTCGATCAGCTGTTTGGGTATTAACTGTCAGTGAAGATTTTCAGTACATTTATTTGCTCGTTTAAAAATTTTTTAAAGGTTTTATTTTTAATATAGTGTGTGTTTGCGATTATAGTTTGTGCGTTGTGGTACCAAAAGTGTGTAAAAATAAAATTTAATTTATTTTCGTAGTATCACAGTATAAGAATTTCTTATACTGTGGTACAACGAAAACAGTACAGAATGAAATAATTAAATTTTATTTTTACGCACTTTTGGTACCTCAACGCACAAACTATAATCACAAACAGACACAATATTAAAAATTAAACCTTTAAAAAAATTTTTAAACGAGCAAATAAATATACTGAAAATCTTCACTGACAGTTAATACCCAAACAGCTGATCGAGGTCACATGTGTGCCCGTTCCCTATTTTAATTTAATCCGTTAACAACTAAATTTCTATATTATATTTTAACATTTCCAACAGAGTGTGTTCAGAATACACCTAACATGCGTTTTATAGATTGATAAGTTTACTTACAATTTCAGGGAAGCAATATTGCAGGTGTTCATGCAGTGCAATTCCATCGTCGTCTAGCTTTAACACACTTTCAAGTTGCTTAGAATTAAGACACAACAAACAAAACTCTGATAAATAGAACATTTTACACAATTTATCTCACGTACAGAGCTGAAGCTTAATAAGCCAGGTGGTGGCCATGTGCCAGGTTATTACTTGACAGAAACGTGACTGGTGCAATGTTGCCAACTATAGCATGGAAAAGTTTAGTTTGAAGGTGTATGAAGTAAGTTGTAACATTAAAAAAAAAAAATCTGTTGTTGCCACACTACTTTCTTATACATATACTGAGCTGACTTGTTCCTTACGTATGACTTTATTTTGACAATTGTTTGACATATACCTACGTATATTTGTTTAAGGTCAACCATACGGGCTGAAGATAGCTCAACATGAACATGACTTTTTTGAAACAATATATCATTATTATAATAAATTAAACATTATAATATTTTATACCTACATTTGTAGATAAAAGTTCAAAGTTTTCTAATAAATTTTAATAAGTATTTTAATAAACTAATTTTATGCATAAACATAATTTTCAAATTAGTAAAATATACTAGCGTCGACCCCGCCTACGGCGGGGGTCTCAGCTAGGGCTCCGAAATCTCTGAAAATCTCAAAAATCTTATGTATATAATAATATAAAATGCGAAATGTGATTAGTACTGTATAGCGATTCGACCTAATTCGCAGGTCTAATCCCTACGCTCCTCGACCTAGAAGAAAATTTCAACTTAATTTAGGGTCTAACTAAAACTATGGGAAAATAGTGCTTTGTTAATATCTCATATGAGACCATGCAATTGATGAAGAAAGGTCATCACTTCGTTCCTCCCTTTCATGTAACTAAATTGGCGAAGAAAGCTCGTCACTTCGTTCCTCGCTTTCATGACATTAACACTGACGAATATCGTCACTTTGTTCTTCGCTTCCATGTCACTGTGGGAATTTGCGTGTCTCCCATATATTTCATTGCGGGAAGTTGTGTGTCTCCCATGTTTTCATTGAGGGAAGTTGTGTGTTTCCCATTGATGGAAGTTGTGTGTTTACCACTGAAGAAAATTGTGTTTTTTACTATTATGGAAAGTTGAGTGATTTCCATAGAGGGAAGTTGTGTGTTTTTCCATCGAAGGAATTTGTGTATATTCCATTGAGGGACGTTATGTTTTTACCATTGTAAAAAGTTGTATGTTTTCCATTGAGGGAAGTTGTGCGCTTTCCATTGAGGAATGTTATGTGTTTTCCATTGAGTAAAGTTGTGTGATTAGCACTGAAGAAAATTGCATATTTTCCATTAACGGAAGTTGGATGTCTATCATTGTGGAAATTTGAGTGATTTCCATAGAGGGAAGTTTCATGTTTTTTATTGAATACCCTATAAATTAGCTTTCTAGTAATTTCTTCAAAAACAATTGCCGATCGCAATCATTTGTTTTAATGAATGTTCCTCACTAACATTCCTCAACTTACTGCTCCTAAAACATTTCATTTAATACCCCACAAGTCAGGTTTCTATGAAACATAAAATTTCATTTAATAATTCATAAGTTAGCGTTCTAAGAATTTCTATGAAAACAATTGACAATCGTTTAGATTTGTTTTAAGGATGGGTCATTACTACGTTCTTCAACTTCCCACTTTTATAAAATTTTACTTGCTGCCCCACAAGTCATGTTTCCATAAATATTTAGAAAAAACAATTGCCCATCGTATTCATTTCACTTTAAGAAGAAAAAAATTAATATCAGTCGGTCTATATTTTTGACAATTCGTTAGAACATGTCTATTCTAGACTTTTCATTTGATACCAAACACGATATATTTTTGATGGCTTTTAGATAAACAATCGACAATCGGTCTACTTCCATTTTTTACATAATCATTTATCTTGTCTCTTCGAGACATTTCTTTTGATACCCAATAAATGATTTAAAAAAATTAATCAAACACAATTTACATTAATATTTGATCATGTAATAAAGACTTCTGTCAATCTGACACTTCTATTGTCATCTAGTCATAATTATAAAAAGTATCTACAGTCAATAATAATTTGCATCCTACATTAGCTTCATATTTTACTATATTTTTATTAAATTTAATCGTGTAACACCTAGTTTTCTCAGGACGTCAATATACAATCAAAGCAAAAAATTTTATTCGACATTTTTAAATTTTTTAAATTAAAGTTTCAAAAATTTGCAAAATATCAAACACGTTTGTTCATTTATTCTAAACACAGATAAATTTACAAAACTTCTTCAACTTGTCTGCAATTAATGTAATTTCTAATTCAAATTTAAAACTGAGCTGTCAAAACTGACAAGTTGTCATAGATGTTCATCTTAAAAATATCACGGCCACCACACTCTTAGTTGATATTGGCCCAAAAATGCATGTTTTTCAAGTTTTCTCGCACATCATGTGAAGAAAAAATGTGATTTCATAAAAAAACACGTAGTACTAATCAAACTCTAAATATCTATGAAGGTTTTACTCAAATCTATCAATCCGTGTAGGCTCTAGCATTGGAATGTTGGAACCGACCGTTAAAATCGATGGAAAAGGCCGTGAAATTAATTTTTTGATAAAATGAAATTTTCGCGCACATCATGCATAGGAAAAATGTTAATTTATAAAAAGCACGCAGTCCTAATGAAATTCTACATGTCTGTGAAAGTTTCACTCAAATACGTCAAACCGTCTAGGCCCTAGGCTCGAACGAAATTCGTGATGAATCTATATATAGGCACCGAATTAAGCCAAATAGTAGTTGGATGCCACACATTCCCATGAACGACTAAAGTAATGCAAATAATTTGTAGACATATTTATAAATATGATCGTCTATAACATACTAAAATCTGGTGTGGGCAGCACACTACTTTCTTATACATATAAAACCTACTGAGCACGTATGACTTGTTCCTTTCGTACGACTTTATTTTGACAATTATTTGACACCTACGTATATTTGTTTAACCTGTTCTCATTATAACTATGATTTCATATTTAATAATATAAATAAAATTAAATATATCATCACGCCTTTTACCCATTATGGGTGCGGCACTCTGCTTACGCAGATCTCCGTAAGTGATATATTTTTTCGTATGAAGTGCGGTTACCAGCCATCAAATCATAGACCCCAAAGATGTTAGTGGAAGTAGAACCACAGGGGTAAATTTAAATTGACAATAGTCGGCAGTGGGATTCGAACTGAGGATCTTACGATCCACAGCCCGACACGTTACCACGGAGCTATTTACCCCACTTCAAAATAGGTATTAATTAATTCAATCTTTAAAACTTTCTAATACTATAAATATTGCGTTTATACTATTTTAAGTGATACATTTTTGACACTTCACAATTATTTGACACATAGGTATTAATAGTTATTTGCGTACTAAGTAAGGTAAGTGAACTTTTCTGTCTGCTACGCGTCCGTCGGCGTTAATTTTTGCCTCGACGATCCCGTGTAACTACAGTCGAACCACGGCTATGCTCAGTGAAGTCGATCGTGCTCGTGAGTCTTTTATTTTAAAGTGTATAATCCGGGGCGCCAGTCGGCTAGATGGGCCGTAACTGGTTCAACAACAAGGAGCCGACCTAAAATGGGATTCGGTCCATGAACAAATAAGGTACGAAAAATCAATTGTAATGCAACATTTAATACTAAACACATAAGTTTATATTGACGGGAAGTAATGATACAATAAATTAGATCGTGTTAATGCGTACAAATGTAATGACAAGCAAGCCAAATACTTTAAATAACAGTAAAGCTACTAAACTTTCCAATTCTAGGGTCCCATCAAGGCTCACGCGTCCTAGCCTTAGCATAAAGTACAAATACAACAAAAGCAGCAGGGGGCTGTGGCCTCTAGTGATTAGGATTGCGTCGTGAGGGAACACCCTCCGAAATATATGACTAGCGCTGTCAACAATACCGTTCGACGTGTACGATGGCCAACGTATCGCGAATCCGGGCGCAATAATAAATAAACAGCAAATCCTATAGACTACGCGACGCACGAGCAACTTGCCACTATCGCAATTACAACTCGTGAACTACTTAAATTAAAATCAAGCGGTCCTTGACCGGATTCCAGTGAACAGGTAAAGTAAAGTGTACAGATAATAAACAATTCGATGCATAAAAATGAAATATAAAGTATTTTTGGCTTAGCTGTGACGATGACGTCCAGGTCGTGGTTGTGGATCACGGTGATGCGGCAGCGGAATCAACGAGGCCGGCGAACAGCACTCAGGCTCCAGCAACAGTAATTCGCAACGCAATTTTCCAAGGATGGCGAAGTGATCACGTGACAGGGTGTGGTCGTGTGGTCTTAAGGCGACTTAAACCCTGGAACCACGGACGTGGAGCCGATGAACCTACAATTATGTTTGAAATGATGACGAAAACGAAAGAAAACCTTAGGGATGTCAAAACGAAACTTACTGGTGACGATCGGCTAGTAGTACGATTGTTGAAGTTGTAGTGGATTTTCAGATCCGGACTACTTCCGTTATTATATAAAATAATATGTGTTCAGGTAAAATAACAAATCCAGCTAAACTGGTCTAGATTCTCCAAAATAAACTTCGCAACGAGAAAACTAGCACAAAAAACTATTTTACTCAACCAAACCATTCAAACTCAAAATCTTAAGTGTTCTAGAAAAAAACGTTAAGCCAAAAGGACGAAAAAAAACCAGTAAGTAGTCGCAGCCCGATGCCTTACTTAAATTTAAGCGCAAACAGTACTAAAGACGTCGTCTCCGTAGGTTTCCTGGTTACACTTGGATGTAACGTAGGTTGCGGAGCGAAGAAAATTCTGAATTAAATGGTACTAAATGAATAATACGGGGGCAGCACTTGCCTAGTCGCTCAGAAGGTCATTTGAATGAGAAGAATGTATGAATGACCCAGACAAATGACAGCTGACGTGAGAATGAATGATAGGAAGAAAAATGAGAGTAAATCAAGACAGATGAGAATCAAAACGGTAAGCAAGGAGTACGAATGAATTACCAACTAAAGTTATGATTTTCAGGTGATTATGAATGAAGAGAAAATGAAATATGTAATGAAATCTAACCTAACCGTAACATGTCTGTGGTGGTTTATGGACCTCAGTTTCGTTTCGGTCCACAAACTACCACCTCAGACAGAAAAGAATCTTACCTAACGCGTTGCGCATAAAATTTTTCTCGCTACCAAAAAAGAAAATACTTTTTAAATTCATAATTATTTTTCACATTTCCATTTGGGACAAGTCAACGTCAAATTATGTGCTTAATGCAAAAAGTAGGCGATGCGCAAAACAAAACTAATTGATTAAAACAAAAATATAAAGTGTCATTGTATAATTGTGAAGTTGTGAATGTTATTGTAATAAATTGCGTCTGCTATAAAATGAGCGACTGCGATGATTTTACGGAAATTGAAAGCGCTGCCAATGATGCGCGAGCTTTTTTATTGCCGGAAAAATCAAAGACAAGGTATGAAAGAACATATCGAATATTTAAAGAGTGGTGTCTCTCCAAAAAAGTAGGCGATATTAACGAAACTGTATTGCTGGCGTATTTTAATGAAAGATCAAGGATAATTAAGTCACCGAATAGCTTATGGTGCGAATATTCTATGTTAAAATTAACAATGTGAGTTCATGACAATATAGACGTAACGAAATTCAAGCAACTTATATCATTTCTAAAGAGGAATAATGATGGTTAGTTGTGCTCCCGACGATAAATATCTTCTATGGAAAGTTGCAATGATATTGGGTATTGCTGGAGCATGTCGGACAGCCGAGCTGTATAATTTAAATTTTGAAGATATCGAATTGAAACCTGGTGTAGGGATAGTTAAAATTTTACAATCAAAAAATAAAATACCGCGAAGTTTTGTAGTAACAAGTAATGAAGTTGACAATAATTGGTTAGAAATTATTAAAAAATATATCATGCTACGACCCAAGGATACTAAAGAACGTAGATTTTTTATGCGATATAGTAATGGGAAATGTATACAAAATTTTTAAATTTAGAAGACGTTCCAAATTCAGAGCCGGTTTAATGTATTTAGAGGCCTAAGGCGGAAGAAAATTAGAGGCCAGTATAAAATATCTACATTTTATTTCAAACAAAAATTTAATATCAAAATAAAATTATAATGTACAATGTAGACATAAATATGTAATTTAATATCAAAACAAAAATTGCATTACATTTGTTAAGATTATGAAGAAAACTTCCTGAAGTATTTTATTTAAACGCAGAGAAAATACGTAAATCTTGTACTATGTTTTTATTTTGACAACATTATACAACTTGATTATTTTATATATTATTCATACAATTGAACATTTGAATATACAATGCAACTGAGATCATGAATCGTATTTAAAATACGTTAACACCTCCCCTCGATCTATGATCTATCCTGGCTCTTGTTTGTTTGAAGAAGGCCACTCATTTCCACACACTTCGAGTGCTTTGGTTTGGGAAGTCCCTTCGTTAGCATGTCCGCT
This sequence comes from Poecilus cupreus, assembly GCA_963942605.1. Classification (NCBI taxonomy): domain Eukaryota; kingdom Metazoa; phylum Arthropoda; class Insecta; order Coleoptera; family Carabidae; genus Poecilus; species Poecilus cupreus. Next base: position 3,895,717 of record OZ012728.1, read on the forward strand.
GGCATGTCGCTAGTTGGGATGTGTCCAATTTTTAATAAATTATTGCTCAACGCTTCTCTAACAAAATGGTGGCGCATATCAATATGCTTGCTTCGAGAATGAAACGTTGCGTTCTGTGCTAACTTTAACGCTCCCATGTTGTCGTTGAGAACAGTAATTTTTGATAACTCTGGAAAACCCAATTCACAAAGGAACCTGCGCAGATAGATCGCTTCTTTAGTGCATTCCGACAATCCCATATACTCAGCCTCGGTTGAAGATAGGGCAACTGTTGGCTGCTTTCTTGAATCCCAAGATATGGGGCTGCTACCTAGCTTGAACAGAAATCCAGTGTACGATCGCCGATCCTCGGAGCATCCGCCCCAATCTGCATCAACAAATCCTTCAACTGGTCTTGAGTTCGCTCGATAAACGAGTCCCAAATTTCTTGTTCCTTTTAAGTATCGTAGTACTCGTTTAGCAGCTGTCCAATGCTCTTTGCTAAAACAATTGTTAAATTGCCCCAGGTAACTGACAGCGAAACTAATATCCGGTCGCGTAGTAACTGCCAGGTAAGTTAGAGCACCGACAACTTCACGGTAAGGTAGTTTTAATTCTTCTTCGTCCGTGGGTTTGTCTTTTCTAGACAATTTTACACAGGGGTCAATTGGTGTTCCTACCGGATTGCAGTCCTGCATTCCAAATCGCTTCAGTAAATCGTCGATGTATCCTCGTTGATTCATAGTTACTTTTTCATTATTAACAGTAAATTCAACATTTAAACAATAATCAACTTCACCAAGATTCTTAACGTCGAAATTTCTAGACATCTCTTCACGTATCTTGTTGACGACATTGAAATCTCGAGAACCAATCAAAATGTCATCTACGTAAACTGTTATAATGGTAATGTCCTCCCCTTGACCGATGTAATACACACAGGAATCAGCCTCTGGACGGGTTGCTCCAAAACCCCTTAGCACTCCATCCAATTTTTCGTACCAATTACGTCCAGCTTGTCGAAGACCATAAAGTGATTTCTTTAAAAGACACACCTTATCTTTATTTAACAAATCTCGTAACATTTCATCGGCTGCACGTTTCAAAGATTTATCTTTCTCATCTTTAACGATCTTCTTCAATATTTCTGCGAGTTGTTTAGGAGGTTCCATGAAAATTTCTTCTTTTAAATCTCCATTTAAATAAGCGGTCGTAATATCGAATTGATATACTTTCATACCAAGATGAGCAGCTAAAGACATTAACAATCGTATCGATCCAAGGCGGGCCACGGGCGCGAAAGTCTCGTTAAAATGCAATCCAGGTCGTTGACTGAATCCTTGAGCAACCAATCGAGCCTTTCGCTTGTGAAGAGTTCCGTCCGATTTATATTTATTTCGCAATACAATTCGGCTTCCTATGACGGCTTTGTTGCAGGGTCGATTGACAAATTTCCATGTTTTATTTTGTATGATGGATTTTATCTCTGATGCCATAGCATCATACCATTCTTCAGATTCCAGACTTGCAAGAGCCTGTTTCATAGGTACCTCAGAAATCAAAGCGTCGAACTCTCCCTCGACGATTTCCGCGTTATTTTCCTCATTACTTTCAGCAGCAATAGAGTAAATTTTACGTGGTCTACCTCTCTGTCCAGTTCTCAGATATGTGGGTCTTCCCCGTCTCCTAACTTCTGACTGTCTTTGTTCTTGTTCAATATTTTCTTCTTGAATTTTCGGAGCTGGAGATGATTCTTCTATTGGCAACAGACTCAAATCGATTATTTGACTTTCCTGTGACTTTTCGGTAACAGATTCCCTCTGTTCTGAAATATTTGGCGAAAAATCATCACAATTGTCGATTTGTGTTTTCCCGATGTAGCTCTCATCAAATCGAACATCACGCGAAATGACAACCTTATTATCCTCTGGTAGCCAAATTCTATAACCTTTGCATTCATCTGAATAACCTACAAAAATACCTTCTTTGCAGCGTCGATCCCATTTTCCTCGACCTGGATCCCGATTCAAAATGAATACTCGCGAGCCGAATTCCTTAAAATGCTCCACATTTGGCGTCTAGCCTGTCCAAATTTCAAATGGTGTAAATCCATTCAGACTACTCGACGGACATCGATTTCGAATATAGTTGGCCGTGTTTACAGCTTCAGCCCAAAACTTTTGTGGTAAATTCGATTGCATGAGTAGACATCTTGCTGTATCCAATATAGTTCGGTTGCGTCGCTCCGCGATCCCGTTTTGTTCAGGATTGTATGGGACTGTGAGTCGCCTGCTGATACCCTTACTTTTCAGGAAATCGCTAAAATCTTTGCCTACGAACTCTAAGCTATTGTCAGATTGAATACATTTAATATTTTTACCTTTTTGATTTTCTACTAATTTAACGAACTCCTTGGTCGCTTGAAGTGCTTCGCTTTTGTTCTTCAAGAATCGTACCTCGCACCACTTCGATCGATCATCAATAAATTCGATAAAATAATTTGCATGACCAATAGATTGAACTCGCATTGGTCCACAAATATCAGTGTGAATTAAATCGAGTAAATTAGATGTCCTATTGGATTTCTTGGGGAATGGTGTGCGAGTCATCTTTCCTTCCAGGCAATCTTTGCAGGAAAAATTGTTCGTATCCAGATTAAATTTTAAACCATTTACAGTTCCTCGTCGTTTAGCTTCGATGAGATCTCTTGTATTCAGATGACCAAGTCTGCGATGCCAAAGTTCCAATTCGGAAATATTTTTCTGGGTTGAAAAAGCATAGCTTGGCTTCGTAACACATTCGTCATTTTCAGTTTCACGTGCATAATATAATCCACCGATTCTATCTGCGATCAATTTGACATTTCCATCGCTATCCACAACTTTTGCATGTTTCTTTGTAAAAAGCACATTAAAATTGTTATCTGTTATTTTGCTCACAGATATTAAATTTGTTCGGAGATCTGGAACGTGTAAAGTTTTATTTAATGATACAATTTTATTTTCTCCATTCACATCTGCTAAAATCTTTACTCTCCCTTCTGCTGTTGTTACAGTCGAAGCATTATTTGCCAAATTCAATTTACCTTTCTTCGAATTATTTACCTCACAAAATGCTTCTAAATCACTGCATAAATGAGCTGTAGCGCCACTGTCCAGACACCACCTTCGAAACGGTTCATTTGAGCTCACCTGTAAAGTGACATCTGCACGCAAAGATACTGGTTCTGCGTTTTTAGCTGATTGCTTATTCTTTGACCAATAATTTGCAGCTTTATGGCCTGGTTTGTTGCATTTATAACAACGAACTCTATTAAATTTTCTGTCTTCAATTCGAGAACTGCTTTCGTGAACGGTCAATTTCTTATCACCCGCCCGATTTTTATATTTGTTCACATACATTGCTTTCACACCTGTCGTTGGTGATTCTCCTTTTCGTGCATCATTTTCTTCTATGATTTTCACACGCAAAGTATCGGGTGAAGGTAAATCATCACGAGCTTCAATAGCGCACCTAAAATTATCAAAATTGGAAGGTAAACTATATAAAAGCATTGTTGCTAAAACATCAGGATGTATGTCCACTTTCATATCTTGCAATTTATCGACAGCGTCGAAAAATTTAGATACATGTTCGCGGATATCGCCGCCTTCATCCATTCGATGAAGCATTAACTGTTTTAATAGTGTTGCCTTTCTTGCTGGTCCTTGCGACTGGTAGATGCTCTCTAATTTTAACCAGACTTCGCGTGAAGTATTGCATCCTTTAATCCGTTTTAATTCTGAACCACCAATAGCTAAAATGATATCGGACTTTGCTTTCGCGTCAGCCTTGTCCCAAGCTTTTCGTGTCGCGTCGGCCTTTTCCCAAGCTTTTCGTGCCGCTTCAGATTCGGAATCTCTTGCAACAACCTCTGGCTTAACAATTTCACCAGATACATATGGCCATGTATCATTTTTAATCAGAAAAGCCTCCATATGCATCTTCCAAGTGTCATAATTATCTTTTCCAAGACACTCAATTCTCGCAATACCCATAACATTCATGACTGCAAATTCTTTAAACAATTTTTAATACTTCCAACTATTACGGCGTTTCTGGGCCCATAACCTGTTAAGATTATGAAGAAAACTTCCTGAAGTATTTTATTTAAACGCAGAGAAAATACGTAAATCTTGTACTATGTTTTTATTTTGACAACATTATACAACTTGATTATTTTATATATTATTCATACAATTGAACATTTGAATATACAATGCAACTGAGATCATGAATCGTATTTAAAATACGTTAACAACATTAATATTAAATAATAGTTTTAAATCACAATAGGAGATAGCTCCTTTCTACATATTTTTTTTTATTATTTTCTAATAATCACTTTCGGTATATTTAACAAAATAGTTGTTATAAAGGAATCTGTAATTATTTGTGACCAATCGTTGCCTGTATATTTTGTTAGATTTTCAGTAACATCTTTTTGCTCGTTATTTTCAATTATTTTTCTCTCATTATCCACAGCATCAACATTTGATACACGAATCCTTAATTTTTTTTTCTTCTTCGTTCGCGGCTCCTCCTTCAAATTTTCTTTTGCGATACCTTTTTCTAGAAAGAACCAATACGTACTGTAATTATTTTTATTTCTATAAACACTCTTCATCTCTCCGCTATATTTCACCACTGACCCACTAAGTTACCTCAAACTCACGGAATCCAGTTTCTCAATCTTAGCCTCTCTTAGAAATTCATGATGGACCATCACATGAATTGAAACAGTCCGTGTTATTATTACCAAAACGATTTTTAACGAGCGGTATAAAGCTAGTATCAATTTACCGGTAAAAGTAAATGATGTTATCGATACGTACATTCCGCTAACTTAGTGAGGTTGCCGTTGTAAAAATACGTATTAAGTGGGGCGAATTTAAATTATACATTCAAAATGAAATTATTTAACGCGGGATACAAATGAAAATGATATTTCTTTTTATACAGTATCCATTGAATTTTTAGAGGCCGCTTAAAATCGGAGGCCTAGGGCAGTCGCCCTATCGGCCTTATTGAAAAACCGGCCCTGTCAAAATTATACAGGTCATAGTTTTCGCAGAACTTCTGCTACATTGTTAGCGAATGTGGGATCAGATGTCCTTTTACTGAAAAGACATGCTGGAAGTCTTCCACAGTTGCGGAAGGATAGGTTGGAGATTCCATAAGCAACAAAGTAGACATGGCCAATAAGATTTCATATTGAATTGTTGAAAACCTTGTACAAGACAAAGAATTTAGTAATAATGGTAATAAATAGTTTATATATTTTTATTTACTTTTGTATATTTGTTCTGTTAGTGGTTAGGATATTTAAGCATGTGCGGTAAGTGACCTAACGCGGTAAGTTTACTTTACTGTCCTTAGTTACGATTTGTTTATATTCAATTCAATATGTTGATATCGTTATTGGATAAATTACTTTCCATTACTGTCGACTTTTTTATAGGTTAATGCTAATTTACCAATGTGGTAGGTAGCGAGAAAAAGAAATTAATAACATAAATATGTAAAATTATTCAATTTTCCATACTTATATATTGATACATTTTGATGTTATTAAGCAACAAAAACACTCACCACAAACCGGCAACATCAATATAGAGAACCAAATTCTGATATAGCTTCAGCAAATATGTGATCGGGCATTAATAAATATTAACTATTACTCGTATAATTAACTGCAACATTACCTTAAATATAAATAAATAATTAACTTTTAAATGTAATGTTACTTCAAATAAGTTTTTTCGTACCAATTGTATAATTTTTCTTAGGTTATGGTCATAAATTATTAATTTAATCTTTTATTTATCAAATTTGTCAATCTTCCTATAAATTCTATTATGTCGTTTCTGTTTTAGTTGCAAGTTTGTGTTCAATAAATAGAAAAAAAAATTGAAAAAGTTGCAAGAAACTAATGGAGGATTCTTATAACAAAATCGCGGTGGCGCTAGGAACTATCTGCCTAAACTCAACCATTGTTTCCATTTTAGATCTGCGTAAATTTCACATCAGATTTTATTTAAATATCACCCACAAATACAAACAAGAGATTTTTATTTCGAAACAGTTCGAATACAACTGAAAACTATTTCTATTCGTATTTATACCTTCGAACCCATTTGAATTTATAGTTCATAGCGTGGCGCTTGTGTCGCGTGACGTCATTGTAAGAATCCTCCATTCATTTAGCACGTAGGGCGCGTTCAGTCATTTGCAAAGATGCAACGATGCAAGCGCTGTGCGTCTGCGCGTATAATTTACAAAAAAATATTGGATTTCATTTCCAAGATACGTATTTTTATTCAATAAGCATACAGTGCGGAAAAGAGTTAGTAGCCCATGTGCGCAAAATACTTAGTTTACTTGATATTTCTTGTTATTGTTGGATCAGCTATGAGATTTGTAGGTGGTTGGCTTTGCTTGTTTTATTTTTATTATTTTTTGACGTACAATTATTTTGACATGTTTTTAACATTGACTCATTTTTATTCATCCTAATGTAATTTTATGTAAGTTGTACCTGATTTGTACTTTCTTGAATTTATTGTGTTTTTTTTGTATGTTTGTAACTAGCACCCTGAAGAAGACTCAATTGGAGTTGAAACGTTGGTGTTGTAAATTTTTTAATAAATTGACTGCTTCTCCGTTATTTGTCTCCTTTATACATTTTCCAGTCAAGAAATCATCTCACTTATTAATTTTTCAATTCAATAGAGAACTTGCAGGAGGCGTGGCCTATTTGGCGGGAGTCTGTTTCTGGGCAACGACCGTTCAGGTTAGCATGGCGTCTTATGGAGGTTTTGGTTCTTGTGACTTATTTTTGTGTTTTGTCGGTGTTGATAGCGTGTTTTGTTTATATTATATACTTTTTAAGAAAGGTAAATGTATAAGTTAGATAACGGTTCTAACAGAATCGCACCACATTCTATACTCCTATTTCAATATGTCAGAAGTTTCCAGGATGAGGAGTTTAGCAGCGTAGTGTTTTAAGATAGAATAGTTAGAATGTATCAGCTTGTAAAGAGAACAGTTGTATCTTGTTTTTGCTAACTTAAATAAATTTTTTAAAAACACCTTTTCTGATTGAACAAACATAACTGGCGCAGTCGGTAGGATTGTTAAGAGATTTACACCGAAATTCTTAAAAAAAAGAATCAATTCGTTAAAGTGTTTAAATCGTTGGTGTTAACCATTAACTTAACAATCGAAAATTATTCTGACGGCAATTGCAACACCTGCAATCCCGACGAATCAACCTACGAGTTCATCAGTTCCAGAAGTACAACTCATCGAAGGTGATTATAATAAGATGTCTCGTCCTTGAGATCAATGGTAGTAGCGCCAGCTGCTCGGTCTTGCCACAACTAATTTTTAAGCCCATAAAAAAAAAAATCGAAATTCCCGCCCTACTCAATAGCGCCATCAACGCCTCCACAGGTTGGCAACGGTTCGCGCCAAATCATTCCGCTTTGTTGTGCGGTCAAGCCACATCATCATAAGAGTTTTCTTCTGTGATTATAAAAACTCAAGGATCAAGATTAAAAATGACCTCTGTGTTAGCAGAGGCTAATGCAAATAAAGACGAAGACGATCTTAGACATAAGATACGTGAAGCGGTTATGGAGGAATTACAACTTAACCTCCCAAGTGCACGTGGTCAAACAAAAGGTATCAAAAATACTCGAGTATCGAGTTCAAGATCTGTTTCAGGGTACTCTAGCAGAAGTTTGTCCCGCTCCCGGTCACCTCACACTCGTGAGAAGGTGCACTCGAAGTCAAAATTAAGTTCCCGGCGGCGAAAGCCTTCGCCTTCTAGAAACAAGAGGCGTTCATCACGGAGGTCGAGCTCCGGGGTCTCGTCACGAGCAAAGAGATCGAGATCAACTAGTCGATCGTCCTCTTCGAGCCCTCAGCGGTCAGATGGCAAAAGATCGAGGCGTATGACGTACACCTCAAGTGAGAGTCGTTCAGAGCGTTCTCTTCGAAGAACGTCGCAACGACGTCGTTCCTATGGACGGCAAGAGCGTACCCCAAGAGGGACTTCCGCCGATCCAACGACACTACACGAGAATCCAGGTGACGACTTAGGCCAAAGGATCCAGGAAAACGCACAGGAAGCGCCTGCTCTTGACCCAAAAATTAAACAACTTCTTGGCGAAGCATTAGACACAATAGAGACAGGCCCGGATATCCATCCCTTTCTCGCTGAGAAATGGGTAAAAATTCTCCAACGGGGATTGTATAAGGAGTCTAAAGAGGCGTTAATAAAAAAGTATCCGACACCGGCGAACTGCGAGCTCATGGCTGCTCCCACGCTTAACCCAGAAGCAAAAGCCATTATGAGTCAATCGGCAACAAGAAAGGATAACTTTCAAAAAGCGACGCAGGCACAGATCGCTACGGTCAATAACATTATTGCTTTATGTCTAACACAGCTATTGGGACTAGACAACACAGATCATGCCGTAGAACTGGACGCACTGATTCAGATGCTTGGAGACGCAGGACGCCTCTGAGCGGACACCTTCTTTAATCTGTCCAAAACCAGGAAATACTTTGTAGCGCATGGAGAAATCTCGCCTGTCGCCATGTCTCTGATAGAGGAGAGCATCCCGGATACTCTGCTACTTGGTGCAGATTTTGGGGACAAGCTGAAGACAGTCAAGGCATCAGAGAAAGCAGGGAAGGAAATGTTAAAAACCAGGCATCAGTTTTCTTCTCAAAGACCGAAGTCTACAAGGTCCCTCCAAACCAAACCGTTAAACTACAAAGCCCCAGCCCGAAAATTCCAACCAGCCAGGCCACAGAAGCGGACTGGGGCCACAAGGTACAAGAAAAGCGGCGAGTCGTCACGGGCGGGTCAATTTCATCGGCGATAGAGGTAAAGTATGCTGGCAGATTAAAACTATTTTCCAAAAATTGGGAACAGATTACATCCGATAAAGTAATTTTAGAAGCAGTCTCCGGGTATAAAATCCCGTTTGCTGTATTCCCTCAACCCAATAATTTGTCTGCCAGAGAGTACTCAGAGGTCGAAAAACAAGAGTATAGGTTTCAGATAAGTAGGCTGTTAATAAAGGGCACAATATCGCAGGTTGACGCGAGTCAAGATCAATTCCTATCCCCTTTTTTCTTGGTAGACAAACCTAACGGAGACAAAAGATTTATCTTAAACTTAAAAAGGCTTAATTCATACATTGTTACAGATCATTTTAAGATGGAGGATTGGAAAACCGTGTTACGCGTTTTGACTCCAAATTGCTGGGCGGCTACGATTGATTTAGAGGATGCTTATACCCTAGTGCCAATCTATCATGACCATAAAAAGTACTTACGGTTTTAGTTTCTAGGGCGGATCTATGAATTTAATGCACTTCCATTCGGCCTCTGCACAGCACCATTCATTTTCACTAAATTACTTAAACCAGTTGTATCACACTTGAGAGCTAGAAGTTTAGTCTCGGTTATTTACCTAGATGATTTTCTGCTGTTAGGTGACACCGTGGAAGAATGTACCTATAACGTGGAACATACTCAGTCCCTTCTAGAGTCACTAGGTTTCGTAATAAACTATGAAAAGTCCCACCTGATCCCAGTCACGTCATGTAAATTCTTAGGCTTTATTATAGATACAAAAAAGTTTACAATCAGCCTTCCAGAAGAGAAGAGAAAGAAAATATTAACTTTTGCCCAAAACATTAAAAAGGCACAGACTTGTAAAATTCGTTATGTAGCTCAATTTGTAGGTACATTAGTTGCAGCATACCCGGCTGTAAAGTATGGCCAATTATATACAAAGAGTCTCGAGAGAGAAAAATTCTTGAGTCTTAACCAGAATAATGATAATTTTGAGTCAAAAATGAAACTTTCGGAAGCTTGTTTTGAAAACATAGATTGGTGGATTGACCGTTTGTCAAATCCCAAAGTTTGTAACCCTATTAGAGACGGTAAATTCGCTTTAGAAGTTTTTTCAGACGCATCCTTGACAGGTTGGGGAGCATATTGTAAAAGAGGTACAACGCGAGGGTGGTGGTCTGAAATTGATAAACAACATCATATAAATTATCTCGAGTTACAAGCTGCTTTCTATGCTCTCAAGTGTTTCGCGTCCAATATCGCGTCGTGCGAAGTCCTCCTGCGCTTAGATAATACAACAGCTATTAGTTATTTAAATAAAATGGGGGGAATTCAACATATCAAGCTTGCAAATAAGGCTAAAGAAATTTGGCAATGGTGCGAAGAGCGTGACATATGGTTACACGCTTCTTACATAAAATCAGCTGATAATGTTGAAGCGGATACAGAGTCTCGCCGAGTCTCATCAGAAACAGAATGGGAATTATCAGGGAAACATTTCAAACAAATATTAGATCACTTTGGTGATTTCGAGGTAGATTTGTTTGCCACGAACATCAATAAAAAATGCGCGATTTTTTATTCTTGGTTCCCAGATCCAGAAGCTAATAAAGTAGATGCTTTTACAACATCGTGGCATAACATATACTTTTATGCTTTTCCGCCTTTCTCTATTATTCTAAAAGCCCTGAGAAAAATTATTTCTGATAAAGCTGACGGGGTGTTGGTGGTCCCCTACTGGCCAGCGCAACCCTGGTTCCCGATATATAAAAAATTATTAAAATCAAAATTAATTAGATTCAAACCAGACCCTAATCTACTGTCTTCGCCTTTCAGTCAGCGACATCCTCTGTGGAGAAATCTTTCCCTGGTGGCAGGGCTCTTATCAGCCAAGGACTCACAATGAAAGGTGCCCCGGAGTCGGCGCTGGAAGTTTTACTGGCTTCCATCTCAACATCAACGATAAAACAATACAATAAGCCGATCAAACTGTGGTGGGAATACTGCCGAAGGAAGAAATTCTCCTTATTCGAGCCACCAGTTTCTGCAGTCATAGACTTTCTATCAGAATGCTTCACTAATGTTAAAAGCTATGGCACGCTGAACTCGTATAGGTCAGCGATTGCTCTCATTATGAAGTACGAAATAGGTCAGATACCTATAATTAAACGTTTTTGTAAGGGTGTGTCAATTCTGAAGCCATAAAAGCCGAAATATGAGTTTACCTGGGATCCGGCTCCAGTATTGACGTACTTGTCATCGCTCTTTCCGAACAGTAATCTATCATTAAAAATGCTTACGTTAAAAGTTGTCACGCTGATAGCTTTAGCGACAGGTCACAGACAGCAGACTATAGCTGCAATGAAACTAGAGAACGTGATCTACACGAAAGCCGCGATAAAAGTAAAGATTGATACAAGATTAAAAACTTCAGGGTTAAACAAGACGCAACCTACGTTAGTTCTGCCCTATTTCGAAAAAAGACCTGAAATTTGTGTAGCATCGGCATTGCAGGATTACATTCGTCATACCAAAGAGTTACGGAAAGATGATTTGCAGAACACTTTAATTTTAACAATAAAGAAGCCTCATAAGGCCTGCTCAGCCCAGTCAATAAGTCGATGGATAAGAGAAATTTTGTATAAGAGTGGTATAGATACGAACATTTTTTCACCGTATTCCACAAGACATGCGTCCACTTCCGCTGCCCTTCGCAAGGGAGTATCGTTGGAAGTTATAAAGAAGACTGCAGGATGGACTGGAGCATCTAATACTTTTGCTCGTTTTTATAATCGCCCAGTACTAACAAACCAACTTTGCAGTTAGCGTCTTAGCATAAAACTAAACAAGACTGTTATTGTAACTATGACTAATAATTTAAGAGAATGAAAATTTATTTAATTTAAAATAAAATAACGAAGGTTATTTAAGTTAATAAAAGAAGTACTAAATTCTTATAATCGTCCTCACTTTAAACAACTACCATTGATCTCAAGGACGAGACATCTTATTATAATTAAACGATCAAACGAACTTACCTAAGTGAAGTTCGATCGTAATTATAAGTGATGTCTCGTCCGAAGAGATCAAAACCCACCCTGCCCTCTCAAATCCCCTGCACAATATAACATGATAAGACGATTATATAAGAATCCTTTTTTGGAGAGAACTTTGAACTAAATGATTTGGCGCGAACCGTTGCCAACCTGTGGAGGCGTTGATGGCGCTATTGAGTAGGGCGGGAATTTCGATTTTTTTTTATGGGCTTAAAAATTAGTTGTGGCAAGACCGAGCAGCTGGCGCTACTACCATTGATCTCTTCGGACGAGACATCACTTATAATTACGATCGAACTTCACTTAGGTAAGTTCGTTTGATCGTTTAATCATCTGTTATCCTGTTCGTACATTCTCCTGGCCTAGCAGACCAACGTCTCTACCAGCATCACCGCTGAGCGCAAATCAGCACCCGTCACCCGTCACCGTCGAGCGATTTTCGCTAACAAAGACCCTATGAAGCTTTTATTAATTCTTATGTTGTATGTAAGAATATTTATCTCTATATTTTGTAAAAATATCGTTTAATTTAAAGTCAAAATTGACGATTTAATTAATTTGTTAAACAATTTAAATATTGATCAATTCAACATGCCGAATGAACATTTAAATGTAACCCCTGGTGCTCTTGTAAATTTGGACACCAATGTGTTAAAAGTAGTAGATCTTATACCAGAATATAATGGTGATAAGAAAACGTTATCTCATTTCCTAAAAGCCACTGAGGAAATTTTAGAAATTATAAATCAGAGCAATCCCTCTGAAATAACCAAATCTTTGACTTTAATTACTATTAAAAAGAAAATCACTAGAAGAGCTAGTGAATATTTAACTACTTGTCCCAACATTAAAAGTTGGAAAGATTTAAAAGAATTTTTAATATCTCAATACCAAGACAAACGAAACGAATGCACTTTAATGATTGAATTATGTCAATTGCAACAAAATAGAGAAACTATTTTTGAGTTTCTTAAGAAATATAATGAGTTATTTCTTCTTTATATCAATAATATTGAAACTAAATATCATCCTCAATCAGGACAAGATTTTAAAACTTTCGGACATATATTTTTTTTTTTTTTTTATTTAACTTTATTTATAGATGCTTCAACCAAAGGTCATTAGCATCTTTAGTTTAATATTACATTTGAATATACAAAAATTTAAGTTTGTGAGAATACATAATATTTGAATTTAAGTATAACATCGAGTATAACATGTAATTTTTATATTTTATTAAGTATGTTTATTTCTGTTAGATAATTTAAAATTTTGGTGTCTTCATCTTTCTGTAGTGCTGTCTTTATATTAGTGGAAATTTTGAATTTGTTTCTTTCTGGTGTGTAGTTTTGACATTCAGTAATTATGTGTTCCACCGTTATCTGCTTGTTACATTTTTCACAAATATCTGGGTTTCTTCGTTGTAGGATATATTGGTGTGTTAGAGCAGTGTGTCCTATTCGCAATCTATTCATTGTGACTTGATGTTTTCTACTTTTTAACGTTTTCCATGATTCGGTATCTTCTTTTATTTTTCTTAGTTTATTTTCTTCACTTGTTTCTTTCCATTCTGTTTTCCATTTTTCGATTATTTGTTTTTTTATGATTGGTGTTATGTCTATTATCTGTGGTATAATGTGGATTTCTGGTTTACTTGTAGCTTCTTTTGCTGCTTTGTCTACTATTTCATTTTGTCCTATGTTAACATGGGAAGGGATCCAAAGTAGGGTTATTTCTTTATTGTCATGTTTTATTGCGTTGTGGATGTTTGTTTGGATTTTCTGGATGATTGGGTGTTGTGAATAAATATTTTGTATGGCTTGGATGGTGCTTTTTGAGTCTGTGCATATAACATAGGATTGTTTTGGGTAGGTAAGGATTTTCTTGGAGGATTTATATATTGCATATAGGCTTCTGCAGTAAATATGCTGGTGCTATTCGGTAGGTGATATTGATGGTGTTCTTCATTTATTATGATGGCTGATCCTGTCCCTCTTTCTGTCTTCGATCCATCTGTGTATATAAATTGACTGTCCTTTAAGTCTTCTTTAATTTCCGCAAATTTATTTCTGTACAATTCTGGCAGGGTTTCGTTCTTCTTGTATTTTGTTAAACTTAAATTAACGTTGGCTTGATTTTGTATCCAGGGTGGTATGTTGTGGTATGTTATCTTCTCGACAGGTGTCAGTGTCATATTTATATAGTCAAACATATCTTTATGGGATTTGTTTTTTAGGTGAAAGGTGTCGTTGTTTGTGTGGAAGACATGATGGTAAGCAGGGTTGTTTGGGTTTCGTGCTAGATTTTGGATGTAGGATAAGGTAAGTTTGGTTCTTCTATATTTGAGTGGTGGTTCACCTGTTATTGAATGGATGCTAATTATTGGACTCGTACGATATGCGCCTGTAGCTATTCGTAGTGCTGCGTTTTGAATTTTATCTATTTCTTCTAGTAGTTTTTGTTTTGCATTTATATAAAGTTGGCTTCCGTAATCTAGTTTGGATCTGATTATCATTTTGTAAATTGTTAGTTGTGTTTCTTGGTCAGCTCCCCAGTCATGATTTGCTAATGATTTAAGGATGTTTAATCTTTTGTTGCATTCTGATTTTGTTGCTTCAATATGTTTCTTCCATGTTAAGTTTTTATCCAGGTATATTCCTAGGAATTTGATATCATTGGTATAGGGTATGTTTTTATTATTTAATTTGAATTCTTGATTATTGTGATGTTTTCTTATTCTGCAGAAATGCACAACTTTAGTTTTGTTTTCGTTAAAGGTGAAGCCTGTTATGTTAGCCCAATGTTCCATATTCTTGATTGTGTCTTGTATTTTTTCTGATGACGAGTGTGTGTTTGCTCCTCTGTGGTATATTACCAGATCGTCTGCGAAAGCTGAAAGATTAACATTTGGTGGTATGTAGTTTTTTATGTCATTGATTGCTATCAAAAATAAGGTGGGCGATATTATGGATCCCTGTGGGAGACCATTTTCCTGGATTTTTGCTTTTGATAAAAAACCATTAAATTTCACTTTGAATGATCGGTTTGTTAAAAAGTTTTTTATATAGTATAATATATTTCCCTCCATGCCTATGTTTTTAATTGTTTTAATAATATGGTGTCTCCAAGTTGTGTCAAATGCTTTCTTCATATCAAAGAATATTGCAGTAAGGTGTTGTTTTCTTGAAAAAGCTGTTTGGATTTCTGTTGTTAGAGCTGTGATTTGGTCTATAGTGGATCTATATTTTCTGAACCCGCATTGTTGTTCTATTATAATCTTATTTACTTCTAGAAACCATACGATTCTTTTATTTATAATTTTTTCTAAAATTTTGCCAAGTGTATTAGATAGAGCGATTGGTCTGTAATTCGTGGGATCTGTTTTACAGGTATTTGGTTTAAGTATTGGTATGATTTCAACTTCTTTCCATTGTTTTGGAAATGTGTGGTTTTTCCATATGTGGTTAAAGATTTTTAGGAGAAATTCTAGTGCTTCATGCGGAAGGTTTTTTATAAAGTCAGGTGGTATATTATCCGGACCAGGGCTTTTTTGGCTTTTTGTTTCTCTGATAGAAGCTTTAAGTTCTTGCATGGTGAGAGGTTGGTTTATATCGCTCTCTTCGTCTGGCTCTATTTGTATTTCATTTATTTCTTCTTTGATTTTATATTGTAGGAATTCATTATTGTAATGTTGGTTTGAGGAATTTTGTTCTATGGTATCTGCCAGGGTGTCTGCTATGTCCTGTGGGTCGTTGATGACGTTTCCATTGGTTATTAATGTTGAGGTATATGAGCTCGTATGTTTTCCTTTAATTTTCCTTATTTTATCCCATATTTCTTTAGTGGGTGTATCTTTGTTTATACTCTTTACATATTCTTTCCATGATGTTTTTTTACTTTGCCGTATTGTGCGTCTACAGTTTGCTCGACTTCTTTTTAGATTCAGTAAGTTTTCTGGAGTTTTATGTTTTCTATACATATACAGTGCTGTCTTGTGAAGTCTAACTGCTTCTTGGCATTTATCATTCCACCATATAGTGCATTTTTTCCTTGTGTTTCTGTTTTTTGTTCCTATGGCTATTTTAGCTGCATTATTAATTTTATTACCTAAATCTTCTATTAGGAATTCTATGTCTGTATGGTTTGTAATTTCTGGGTAATTTGTTTTCAATAGTTCAGCGTATAGTGTCCAGTCAGCTTTCTTTAAGTTCCATTTTAGTGTTGAGTCTTGTTGTATGGGGTTTATGTCATGTAGGTGACTAATTTTTATGGGAAAGTGGTCGCTAGAGTATAGGCAAGGTAGGACTTCCCAGGATAGGTCAGGTGCTATTGTTGGTTCGCAGAAGGATAAATCTATTGAGGAGAATTTCCCGGTTCTTGAGCAGAAATGCGTTGGATCTCCGTTATTTAATTGTACTGTGTTTTCAAATATTTTTTCTAGTATTTTACCTCGTCTGTCTGTGTGAATGGAACCCCAGTTTATATTATGTGCGTTCATATCTCCCAATATGATGTGTGGTTTGGGTAGCTGGTCAATTAAGGATTCTATGTCGTGTGAGCTTATTAAATATGGTACGGGTGGAATATATACATTACATATTGTAATTGTATTTGGATTGTATATTTTTACAGCTATTGCTTCTAAGTTTGTTGTTAGCGGTATTTCTTCTGCATGGTAGTTATTTGACACGAGTATTGCTACTCCTCCGCTTCCATGGTTTTCTGTTTGCCTGTCTTTTCGGTATGTTGTATAACCGTTTATTTTTGCCGTATGTTTATTTTTTAAGTGTGTTTCTTGTAGGCATATTAATTTTGGTGTGTGTTCGGTTGTAATAGTTTGTAGTTCTCCAAGGTGAAGAAAGAAACCATTTAGGTTCCATTGAATAATAGTCATTTTTGTGTTGTCTTACTTTGATACGCTTCCTTTTTGATCTTGATGTAGTCTTTGTTCTTCGTAGAGTTGTGTTTTTAGTCTTGTTGATATGTTTGTGAATTTTAATTTCATTCTTCTGTTTTCTAAATGTTGGTATATATCTTGTAGCATTGTTAAAAGTTGTGGTACGTTTTCAGTGTAATCTCGGGCAACTGCGAGTTTGTCTTGGGTAGCTTCGGTGTTTTCTATAAAGTCTATTAGTTCGTGATATGATAATAGGTATTTTTCTGGATTCTTGTTAATTATATCTTCTATGCCTGTTAATAATTCTTTTGTTGATAGGTTTGCATTCGGACTTTCTGATCTGTTTTTCTTTACCCTTTTTTGAGTTTCGTCTTTTTTACTTTGTTGTGTGTTTTTTATTTGATTTTGTGTTGGTGGTGCCTTTTCTTCATTAATATTTGGTTTTTTATTTGTTTTTTGCAGTTTTTCTATCAGTGTGTCGTTTGTATTTGGGGATGCTGTTCTTTTTAGTGGTTTTAATATTGGTTTAGGCATGTTAGATATATCTATTAAGTTCTTGAAATTATTCGTGTTTTGTTGTGAGTTTGGTGTTTGTGGGGTATTTGTTATTTCATCCATGTTTTGATTTGATTGTTGACTTTCAGATATTTCCTTTGTCGTTTCCTCTGTTAGATTAATTGAGTTTTCAAGTTGATTTTGGGAGTCTAGGTTTTGTTCCAGGTTGTTGTTGTCTTCATTAGTTTCATTCTGTTGTTGTGTCTGGAAGTTTTGGTAGTTTTCTTTGTTTATTTGACATTGACTATTGGTGTGCCCTTGTTTATTGCATAGTGTGCAATAGGGGGTATCTGTAGATAAGAAAAGCCTATATGTTGTGTTTTCATATTCTACTAGTATTGTCTCAGGTATGAATAATGTTTCGTCTTCGTTAATGAACATTTGTCTGCGGAAGCTAAGGATATGTTGGTATTCAGGTTCGTGTATTCCGGCTCTAATGAAAGTTATTTGTGATACTGGTTGTACGTTTATTTCTTTAAGTGAATTTTCTATTACGTCATTCGGTATGGAAGGGCATACATTTGATATAATAATTCGCTTTGTTGGTGTGATTAGTTTTCTTATTTCTATTTTATTGTTTTCAATTTCGATGTGTTTGTATTTCTGTATGAGTTCGTTTACTATTTGTTTGTTTGATAAATAAATACAGATTCTATTGTTTGATATTCTGGATGCAAAAGTGATGTTTTTGGGTAATACTAGTTCTCCGATTTTTTTAATATAATCTTTTATTTGTATCTTATTGATTGCATTAAGTATAATGGCCTGGTCTTTTTTTGGTAGTGTCATATTGTTTTGTCTTAGTTTATTTGCATATGTTGGTGTTTTTTCTTGTGTGTTTTGTTGGTTGTCAGAGTTCATTTTATTAGTTTGGGTTTGTAGATTCCTGTTTCTTGTATTCTTTTATACTTTATTTTGTTAATTGATGTGTCCTTCTGCAGTTTGTAGCCATTTGGCTACTCTCCTGTAGATGGCGTTCTTTGAAGGTGTGTGAAGGGTTTAGCTCAGTTAAATTTTTGCTAATTTAGGAGGGTGGAAGGGTTTTTATACTTCGTAATTGGGATATGTTATATGTTTTTGTGTTATGGTTTAGGTGTTATGTTAGTGAATATGATTTTGTGGTTTATTACCTTAGGATAAAGATAGTTTGACACTGTGCACACTGTCGTTGTTGACCTTGTCACCGCTCAAACTCGACTCCCCGGACATATATTTGCTACGCAGTGTTTTATTAGAAACTGCAGAGAACCTTTTAAGTCACAATTAGCTGCAAGAAATCCTGGCACGTTAGATGAAATAAATAATTTGTTAACTAACGACTTTCAATATTATAAAATTAACTCGAATACAAATCAATCACAATCGAATACGAGTAACTCCCAAACCAGACCACATGCATCTCCAATGCTAAAATATCCGCAACCTAAACCAGTGCAACAACAATTTTACCAGCCTGGTCCATCATATAAATTTCCTTCGCAACCAGCAAGATAACTACGCATTCAACAACCTGCACCTACACCCATGTCAATTTCTACCCGTACATTTAAAACATATAAAACTAAACCAAATAATTTTACCCCTTATGGAAGACAAAATTACATTCCTATAGAATTAAATAATGTAGAAAGCGATGACGCCGCCACTGGTACAGAAAACCAGATAGCATTCCAAGAACAATTGGAAACGCTCGACACCGACATTCGTAATGAAACCGATGATTTAACTTATGATGAAAATTTTCACTTGGATCAACACGTAGATTTGAACCCCTAGCAATAAATATGATATCAAAATTACCTTATATTGAATTACAAAAATTATTTATACTTATTGACACGGGATCCTCTCAAAATTTTATTAACAAAAATTACGTTTATAAAATTAAAGATAAATTTAAAATATTTAATGAAAAATTTAAAATTCAAACAATGAATGGTGAATCTGAAGGATCAGAATATACCTTTATAAAATATAAGGGTAAGAATATTAAATGTTACCTATATAATTTCCATAAATCATTCCATATTTTACTCGGTTTTAATGCTTTAAAATTATTACAGGCTCAAATAAATTTGAGTAAGCAAGAAATTAAATTATTAAATAATAAGCACAAATTTAAATATTTTAATGATCAATCTAAATAAGCTTATAATACGGAAATAATAAAGAAATTAAATATTAGAGACGAACACTTAAATCCGGATGAATTAAATGAATTAACTAAAACTTTAAATCACTATAAAGATTTAATTATCTCAAAAGATGAAAATTTAACATTTACCTCTAAAATAAAACATAAAATATCAACAACAGACGATATTCCCATCTACACAAAAAATTATAAATTCCCTGAAATTTATAAAAATCAAGTTAATGAAGAAATTGATAAATTATTAAAAAACGGAATAATACAACCAAGTTATTCACCGTGGAATTGTCCAATTTGGGTAGTAGAAAAGAAACAAGATGCTTCTGGCATAAAGAAAATTCGCGTAGTAAATGATTTTAGAAAATTAAATGAATAAACTGTCGATGATCGATTCCCGATACCTGATAATACAGAAATTTTAAGTAAACTTGACACATCAAATTATTTTACTACATTAGATCTCACTAGTGGTTTCCATCAAATTGAAATGGACCCCAAAGATATAGAAAAAACCGCTTTCTCGACAGAAAATGGACACTTTGAATACAAGCGAATGCCATTCGGTCTAAAGAACGCGCCTGCGACGTTCCAAAGACTCATGAACTACGTATTAAAAGATTTAATTAAGAAGGCTTGTTTCGTTTACCTCGACGACATCATCGTACTCGGTTCATCCCTACAAGAATACATACAAAATATGAAAGACGTTTTTTAAGATAAATTGCGTGAGGCTAATTTAAAAATCCAGCTAGATAAATGCGAATTTCTTCGAAAAGAAGTAGCATATTTGGGACACGTCATAACAACTGACGGAATAAAACCGAACCCTGATAAATTAAAAACTATTCAAAATTTTCCTATACCTAAGACCGTTAAAGAAATAAAATCATTTTTGGGTCTTCTCGGATATTATAGAAGATTTATTAAAGACTTCGCAAAATTGACAAAACCATTTACAAATTGTTTAAAGAAGAATAGTAAAATTGATTATGAAAATAAAGATTATATCCAATATTTCGAAAAATGTAAATTATTACTTACAAATAATCCTATACTTCAGTTCCCTGATTTTAACCAAGAATTCATTTTAACTACAGACGCAAGTAATTACGCACTCGGAGCTGTGTTGTCCCAGAACATTAAAGGTAAAGATTTGCCGATCGCGTATGCCTCAAGAACGCTGAACAATCATGAACAAAATTATTCCACCATTGAGAAGGAGCTCTTAGCAATAGTATGGGCAGTAAAGAATTTTAGAACATATTTATACGGAAGACGATTCAAAATTGTAACTGACCACAGACCCTTAATTTGGCTTAACTCGTTAAAAGAACCTAACCAGAAATTAATTCGTTGGAAATTAAAAGAATATGATTATTACATAGAGTATAAAAAAGGGAAACAAAATTATGTCGCCGATGCTCTCTCTAGAATTAAACCTACTTTTGAAATAAATTATAAAACAGAAAACATTTTTGAGAATAACCTGCCTTTGGTACACTGTATATCAAAAGATTTTTGTATGAAAAAAGGATTCGCCTCTCAAGTAAATAAAATAGCAATTCAACATTTTAATAATCAAATTATAATTCATCTTTTAACAAAAGAAAATTATTTCAATGAACCAACTTTATTAAATATCGAAAAATGTTTAAAGAAATTATTGCAGTATCTTATTCAAAATGATATTAATGAAATCAAAATGCCAAAAATTTGCTCTGGACTAGACAATAAAACTTGGTCAAAAATTGAGAATTTATTAATGTGTTCTTCCAATTCAACCTTACTTAGAAATTTCAAATTGCAAACAGTACATCCATATTCTTCGATACCTTCATATGTTTAACTAAAAATGATTTACGAATAAACTTCTTGTTACAAGCAGAACATCTGTGATATTGAATTCCAAAATGCATTTCCATATGTTGGGTTAAATCAGGTCTTTGTTCAAAAGTTTAAAACAAACAGATCATTTGTGATGTGTTTGCATGTGTCTGGTAAAATTACTCTTTTGTACAAACATCTTATCACAAACAGAACATTTGTAATCCAGAATTCCTGAGTGAATTTTCATATGTTGGACTAAATTACATTTATGTACAAACATTTTGTCACAAACAGAACATTTATGATCTCGAATTCCTGAATGTATTTTCATGTGCTTGACTAAATCAAAATTTTGTACAAACGTCTTATCACAATCAGAACATTTGTAATCTCGAATTCCTAAATGTATTTTCATGTGTTTGACTAAATTAGATTTTTGTACAAACGTCTTATCACAATCAGAACATTTGTAATCTCGAATTCCTGAATGTATTTTCATATGATGGATTAAAGTGCTCTGTCGTACAAACGTCTTATCACAATCAGAACATTTGTAATCTCGAATTCCTGAATGTATTTTCATATGATGGATTAAAGTGCTCTGTTGTACAAACGTCTTATCACAAACAGAACATTTGTAATTTCGAATTCCTGAATGTATTTTCATATGATTGATTAAATAAGCATTTCGTGTAAACCTCTTATCACAAACTGAACATTTATAATCTCTAATTGCATTCACATTGTCTGTGTCCGCACTGAAGTTAGCTTCATCCACATTTAGTTGATTATCATCTTCACAATTACTCCTTGAAACGCTGTCTTGTTCATCATCAGCTGCTGATTCATCCTTTACATGTTTCAAGTACATTTCTAGGTCTTCGCTGTTTGGAACAAATTCTTCTTTAATGTCGATGTCATCACCTACAACTGTTCCCGGATCATGTTCCTCCAATGACTCTAATGAATCTTCCATCTCTTCTTTAACATTTAAGTCACTATGCACGTCCTCCTGTCGCTCCATCATGAAATCTAGTTTATGTATCTGTAGTTGCAACTTGGAAAACTTCTGACCTCGAGGGTAGCTACTTTTATTTAATATTTGTGTGTATTGCATTAAACGACTATAATTCTCTAAACTCATTTTTCTAAATCTGCAAAATGACTGAACTGTGGTGCGACAAGAAAAACAAATGAATTCTGGAGTCTCCGACTTCGGAATTGTCTGAAAAAGAGAAAATATTTTAATACTACTTGTGAATGTGCATATTAGTGGTCAACATAGAAAAGCTAATTAAAATATCTTCTCGATGTTGGTTTGGAGAGGTTTCATATCTTTGAATTTATTAACACATGTTTATGATAAATTCATAGTTTTCCAAAGAATAGATCATAATTTCTCAACAGCACTCTTGTTACAAAAAAATCTAAATTAAATTATCATAATTTTTAATTGTCAAGCGCAGTATTATTATAAGTACTTTTATCTACAATAAAGAAAGCTTTCTACAGGCTGGCCCATAACTTCAGGTACATATAGTTCTTAATGTCCTGATTACGGAACAAAAATAATTTTTCAAAATTCCTATAATTGAGGGTAGTTCACTTAAGAAGAACATTTTTTGTACTCCTGGATACTATAATATTTGGAATAGTGAAATTAGTTATAACTATTACATAAATAATTTAACTATGAAATTAATATATGCAATTACGTAAAGCTTTGCCACAACAATTAAGTTTGGGAGAAGTGTATGTAATGAAAAAAAATCAAATTATTTACTTTATTTTTACAAAAACTGTTTAAAATTATTTCCATTAACAGCTAAACATAATGCAGCACGTTGAACTAAAGAAATTGAACAAGCCCGATGAATTGCATTCTCTTGTCTAATTCTTTCAGCGCAATTTTCAACTCGTTGCCGTAATTCTTCAAGGGTTTCAGGTGCCTCTTGCTTGTTATAGACGAGGGATTTAAAATCTAAAACAGCATTTTCAACATTTACTGGTTTCCGAGGAGCCCCGCGTCTCTTCACCGATTAAGTTGCAAAGAACCAGTGTCGCGAAGGCGTTGAGTAAGGCTTACAAATATGCAAGAATTCGGATGCCGTCGTCCTGGGAAACGTTCAGCGTAATAACGCTGAGCTAATCTACAGTTTTGCTCTGCTTCGCCATACATTAGCAACATATCCACTAACTCACTGTTACTGTAAACATTCATATTTGTAACATTAATCAGAAGAGCAATATCAAAACTGTTATAAGAAACACAATTTATGTGGCCGTCTACTAGAAACCTAATGAAATGATTGTATTATGCAAACATTTCTTATTAATTAGATATAATACAACGTAATATTTAATATTAAAACTACCTATTCAACCAGTGTCCCAAACCTGTTTCCATCAAAATCCTCAAAAATTTATTTTAGAATTTTGAAAAAATTCTTTTTGTTCGTAATCAGGACATTAAGAACTATATGCCCTTCTAATATATACCTGAAGTTATGGGACAACCTGTATAAAAGAAATAGTATATAAAAATATTAAATTGTCAACGTTTATTATTACTCGTAACTTCATTTTTCATTTAAAGGACATTATTATTTTAACTAAGGTTGTAATCACGATTGGTTACCATAAAATTTGACACATTTTGATAATATAATAATTAATTCAGAAACGAAGTTACAGATAATGATAAAAATGGAGTTAACGCAAATCCGTTTTATGAATCTGTCTGTAAGTTACTAAGTCACAGAGACCGGCCAATCCAATCAATCGGTAGCTACGGACGCGTATCGTTCTTATTGGAACTCATCGGCGTAGTGTAACCCGCCAACTGCTGTAAGGCAGTGGCACCGAATGACTGGATCGGCGAGATCAAAAATCCCAACAGGTTTTTAATGGAACTGAGAATAAATAATTGCTGCGTTGTTTTAGTTTATTGCACATCCTTATAAAAATATACAGATTAAACAAATTTAAGCATGAATATTTCTAATATACACAATCTAGGAGCGACAAGAGAAAATAAAAATGCAGTGGGCAATGCTATACCTACATACTATAACTCAAAACAGTAAAGTGTATTGTGACATTTTAACAGTGTATACTCGTACATGTTGGTATTTGACATAGTTTTAACACGTATTGGAGGACCAATCATAGCACAGGAAACTACGTGGATATATGTCTCTTTAATGAAAGGTCTCGACCACAAAGTAATAACATAGCAAGAAACAAAACTCAATGTATTAAAATCGAAGTGTTGATAGCAGCGCACCACTGCTAGGTGGAAGAACTAAAATGGTAGGTAGCGATTTCATTGGTATTTTGTACATTCAAAATTAAATACATTCATTGAAATAAAAGTTTAAGAAGAGACATGTATATTTTATTTAACATACATTTTACATTATATATATATATATATATATATATATATATATATATATATATATATATATATATATATATATATATATATATATATTATGTACGTAAACATAAAATAAATTGGACAATATGAACGAATGCTATTTGCTGCTCACATATGGGTGGTTCCGGGTGACGATTTTTAAAATAAGCTGCTTTTAAGTGGGAGACGTAATAACTTCGTAGATTTGGTATCAAGCTTGATGTGTAGTTTTGTTTGATTTTAAATTGGTTAATTGGTTCCTGAAATCCATTATATTATAAAATAATTAATATATAACCTCCCTTAAGCTAGCAAAGCAAAGTGAGCAGAATGACTTCTTATATATTTTAAAATATAGTGCTAATTTAGTGCCCAATTAAAAAATTGGGTGCTGCAGCGGTTTTTTCTTTTAAACTTCACCTCGGTTATGGGAGTGGAGTTTTAATGCAATTCCGCCCGACTTCGTCACAATTTGGTCTTTGTATTGTAAGATGGTTTCTTTCCTTTTTCTACACTCACCAAGCATCTTCCGGGTTTTCTCATTTCGTTTTCATCCATTATGTATTTGAAATAACCTATTAAGTATAGCTTCACACAGTTACAGTATACCCGAACCTGTTAACACTTTTACTGTGGCAACTTCAATCAAACAAATTTTACTAGACTCCTCTACCACACACATAGCATCATAGTAAAATTTTTAGTTTAGGTTATGAAACTAAAACTACTGTCATCTATGTTATTCGACCAACAGTATAACACTCTGTCAACGCGAACAGTCGCGTTCCTGCAGCGGGTAATTCAAACTTCAATTTAGTGAACTAAATTTGATATTAGATAGCTCTTAATTTCTTTTTACAAAAAGTATATTTAAATTTGCACTGTGCTTTAACATATATTATATGTTATACATATATACATATATTCTGCTCACTTCGCTTCTGATTCACGTGTGTTTTATTAAGACGATGTTGTTCTGGGATATCAAATTATATCAATTTTCTATTATTTATCGCAAAAAGTATATTTATATGCACAGCACTAAATTATTTTGTGTTAACTTTTCGGTTTTGGGCCTCGCCGCTTAGGTTATTCAATTTGTTTTGCTAGCTTTATAATAAGCTAGCAAAATCTTAAAAAAAAAAAAACGCTGCAGCATCTTATTTTTTAATTGGACACTAAAATAGCACTATTTTAGCACTTTATTTTAAAATATATAAGAAGTCATTCTGCTCTCTTTGCTTTGCTAGCTTAAGGGAGGTTAATATATAGAATGTCCCAAAAATTTACTTTTATGATAATTTCAGTATATAAGGTTTTCCACGGTTTGTTACTTTATGGGCCAGTTTTACAATCGAAGGTTAACTAAGAGTTTGAGTAAACTAGCAGTTAGGAAATGAATGATTTTGAAGTAAATGCGTTTAGTGACGATGAAAACGAATTAATTCGACACACAAAAATAATTAGGCATAGACCAAACTTCTTTGAAGAATACGATTATTTGAATTTTTAAAATCAGTTTTGATTGATAAAAAGGACTATAGAATAGATATTAGATGAAACTGGAAATGATTTGGAGCATCCAACAAATATGTATACTCGTAATGGCCTATTATTTGTAACAGTAGTTAAATTAAATAATTTTAGAAATGATTGTCCTTCACCAATAAATCGACACTGATATTACGATTTTATGCAAGTGAAAGTTTTTTGAGCATTGCAGGAGATTTTACATGTGTCAGTGCAGTTTTAGGTAATTTGAGACTACATTATATAAAAAAAGCCTCAAACAGAAGAGGAATTCACAATTTGCAAACAAAAATTTTTCAAAATTGGTATTTCGTTTCCAAATTTGTATCATTTCTTTTTATTACACGGGAAGATATTTCTTCTTTAATTATCTTCCACGCATGTGCTTTCTGCTGCCAATTTAGAGCCCTTGTCTTCTTGTTTTCAATAACATCTTTATGTTTATCTACCAAAGAAATTAATAAATCCTCTTCCTATTTATTTATCTTTTATATTTATTAGTTGATTCGTTCATCTAGGTATATCATATTTTAATTAATATACTCAATTTAACATTTCATTATTAATATGCTACATTTATTAAATTAAATACTTCCGAAATATTATTGCTTTTGACAGTGACAGTTCTCCAATAAACAAATTGTTTCATAATTTACAAGGAGCACCAGGAGATTCCACTCACATGTAAAAAAATGGTAATGTCGTTGCCATGGTAATTATAATTGCGGCCACAACCGGAAGATGCCACCACATGCAATATGTATACATATTTTTTAAATATTTATAACTATTTTATTCAAGACAATAAAAATCAAAGTCACATATGTAAAAAATAAGGTATATTTTGAAAGAATTATAAATAAATATATCATCACGCCTTTTACCCAGTATGGGTGTAGCACTCTGCTTACGCAGATCTCGGTAGGTGATATATTTTTGCTTATGAAATGCGGTTACCTGCCGTCAAGTCATAACCCCCAAAGTTGTTAGTGGAGGGGAACCACAGGGGTAAATTTAAATTGGCAACTGTCAGCTGTGGGATTCGAAAGAATTATTAGCAAATAAATACAAAGTACAAATATCGAATGTAGATTCGCTGATCCATTTGCATGATACATTTTATATTAGTGAATTTAACAATCTCATTCTATCCACAATTCATCTAACATTGATATTTTCCATCATACATCCAGACCATGCTAACTAATTAATAATTATATTCTATCGGATTTATTTGTGCATTGGAAATAGCGACAAATTTACCTATGGTCAAAATTAGTTTAAGTCTAGAATTCCATCACGCAATGCTCTATGAATCTTTCAATTTATTATTTGAAGGAAAATGATTGGGGGAAAATAAGGTCTTCGTTTCGTACTTAATAGATTTTTGAAGTTCGTACGTATATTTATTAGTTGATTCGTTCATCTAGGTATATCATATTTTTATTAATATACTCAATTCAACATTTCATTATTAATATGCTATATTTATTAAATAAAATACTTCCGAAATATTATTGCTTTTGACAGTGACAGTTCTCCAATAAACAAATTGTTTCATAATTTACAAAGTACCAACATTCGGTAAACTATCAGTTAATAAACTTTCATTAATAAAATGATTGAAAAACACTTCCTAAGTAAACTCGAAGTAAACTTGCAAGTTAGGTTCAACTTACCAAAAGAGTTAACCATCGATTATAAAACCGGGCCTAAGTTGCTCATCAGCTTGTTTAATTTTATAGTTAATGTCCGTAACACAGATTGTATTTTTAAAATGACAGATTGAAGTTTGAATTAGACAGTATAAACAAAATGCGTTTTGTTTACTACCTATTACTAGATGTAAATATACAAAACAATGGGCGCGTTCGGCGGGCCACAGCCGATGTGCAGCCGATTTAAAAGCGCTGTGTGACGTCATCCAGCTGCTGGGTAGCAGCCGCTGCGAATTCGCTGAACGCAATTCCCGCGTATTATTTTCAAACGTCAAGAGTTCAAGTAAATTGCCAAAAAAGTTTATTTACATAGTGTAAACAATTTATTGCAATAATTAAATCAATGTAATAATGGATTTAGATGATATTATTAATAATTTTATAAAGCTGTATAGAGTAACAGAAAATATTGTAAAAATAATGACAATTCTAGACAAGGATAGATATACGCTGTGTAAAGAAATCGTACTTGGTTTACGCTGCGAACGCTGTGACAGCCGCTGTCAAAAAGCGCTGCAGACAGCGGTCCGCTGGACGAGTGACATTTGACAGCGCTGCAGCCGCTGCGACCGCTGTGAGCCCGCCGAACGCACCCAATGCAATTTTAGTTTTCCAGCCAGTTGTGGCGGCGCTGCTGCTAACCAACTGAAAATGAACATGAAGCGATTTCGACTGGCACCGGTTAGTATTTGGTCACAAAAATGGATAGTAAATAGAGCAACCAATTGATGTCGACTGACATTTTTATGACATCCTATGTAAACGGTGACAGTTTTGATATGTCAAATCAGTAACATGCTCGAGAGCTAGGTACGTATAACAGTAAGTATTCTGATTGGTTAAATTTCACTTGTTATAATTTAAAACTAGTATTCTGTCATACTTTTCATGTTTTCTGTCAAATTTGATTAATGTCAAAATCTACCGCGCATATTCAGTAACCGTTCGGTCAGTGTGACGTCATTGTTTGAAACCAACCAAATACGTAACCGGGAAGTAACCAGGGCCAGTCGAAATCGCCTATGAGTTTTACCCCCGTGGTACACCCCACTAATAGGTAAATTAGGGTACGAAAAAGCCAAACGTAAATATTATGTTTCAGAAATAATAGTTTATCAGTTTTAAACCAATGTATGCTAGTAATACGCTAATGTGCAAGCAGTAGTTCGGGAAATTTTGATTGTGTCTCAAATACCTCAGACAGTTTTTCCTTGGCAAATTATTTGTTCCCTTTTGTTTACTGTCATTCATAACGATATTTTTTTTACTTCACAAAATTAAAAAATTAAGCATATACGAGTATAATACGTACGTTGATAAAATTAATAAAATATTTTATAGGACAGGAATAAACTGCATAAGTACTTATTGAAGGAAAAATATAATAACCAACTAGACACGGTAACAAGAAACACACACAAATGCCAAGAACATATTTGACATAAAACATTTGGACTGACAAGGAATATAATACCAACTTAAACATAAAAATACTTAACCATTAATTAATAAACTATTGCTATGAAAAATGATTTAGTTATCTTACAACTCCGCGTTAACTAACTACGAGTTTAACCATATATTTAAAAACTGGCCCTAAGTCGTTCTTTTTTGTACGGTTATTATTTGAGTGCAATATATATTATAATATCCTTTTACTGATCATTCTCTTCCAAACCTTCTACAGGAGGACTAGATCAATAAGGAAATAAAATGCTATTGAAAACATAATTCATAACATAAATATCACTCAAATATGTTTTACAATGGAAATGATAGGATTGCTTACAATTTCAGGCAAGAGATATGTTAGCTGTTGTTGCTGGAGGGAAATTTATCACAACCAAAACTTGTCAGCCACTGACAGCAACTTGAATATATCGCTCAATGTTGCCAACTATGATATGATGTTCAAAAGCATACTTTTTACAAATTGGTTAATTATTTTTTCATGGATATCTAAGAAAACTATGTACAGATTCAGTAAATTATTTACAACTGATTAAAAATATGATTTTTTCGAAATATTAACAAAGGAAATAAATCAGGCAAACATTTACTATATTCTTTCCAGTTTATTTAAATACTCGCCGGAGCAGCCGTGAAAAACAGGTTAGGTTACATATCAGGTTTGATAGAACATAAATTCTAGAATGGATATCCCAGGTTTGAGTAGTGTATTTTGAAGTTTTGGAAAAATTTAAACGGGAAAAAATAAATTTTAGACCACATTGAGTTTATTATCGTTCTGTACATTTCATATAATTTTTACATGTTTACTTTCTCATTGACTGTCCCAAATCCACCAATAGCAGTCAGTTAAAATGATGTCTTCTAGAATACAAAATGCTGAATAAACAATTTGGAAAAACGCGCTTGTTACAACATTCATAGTGCGAATCATACATGCTCGTTTATTTTTCATACTCGGAATCATTCGTACACGCAACAAAACATCAATCTTACGCAACAAGTTATTCCACGCAATCGTTCACCTTCAATCTCACCCACATATATTAGTTTCACCAACCTTTTTTTCGACATTCGCTCAACATGTCCAAACCACCACAACTGACTCACTC
This sequence comes from Poecilus cupreus, assembly GCA_963942605.1. Lineage (NCBI taxonomy): Eukaryota > Metazoa > Arthropoda > Insecta > Coleoptera > Carabidae > Poecilus > Poecilus cupreus. Next base: position 3,926,347 of record OZ012728.1, read on the forward strand.
CCACTTTCTTAACAACATTCTTCTCAATCTCACACTCATCATACAATGTATTCCGTATACGATCACGATTCGTATACTCCTCTCAAATATTTCATTTCTACAGCAGTTATACGTCGTTCATGCTTATTCATCCACACCCAACATTCAGAACCATACATCAATGTAGATACTAACACACCATTATAAACACCCAATCGAGCATCTCTAGATACGTTCAATCTTCCGATCAATACGTCCATCCCTCGAGAACATACTACCCAAATATACAAACTCATTCACTTGTTCCGGTCTCACACCATTCACTGAAACATTACAATCAGCCATCAAATCATTCTTCTCAAACACCAACACTTTATTCATAGACATTCAATAGCACATTTAAACCTTTCCCTACTTCATCCGCATAAGCTAACGCAGGCACTATACGTCCACCATTACGTACACCATTACAAATTAAACAACCAAGGAGACATTCCACAACCCTGTTTCACTTTCACCCCAACATCTATACGAAACCAATCACTCAATCTACCATCAACTCTCACCGCAGCCTCACTTCCTTCATAAAATGCTCGAATCGCTCCCAACAAATTACCATCCACACTGTACTCTACAAGTACATCCCACATAGTCTCTCGAAGAACACTGTCATACGCTTTCTTTAAATGGGAATGCCACAGAACACCTTTTTGTTCTTATCAAGCGACTTCTCAACAATCATTCGAAGAGAAACAATTGATCTACACAATCTCTCTCAAGCAACAAACCTCCTTGCATATCACTCAACTTTGAAATTATTAAGGCTGCCACACTCAATAAACTTATCGCTCGAAAATTTGTACATTCACTCGAACTGCTTTTGCCTTTAAATAAAGGACAAATAACAGCACGTTTTCAATCATCAGGAGCCACGCACCGTTTCAAACAAAATCTGAACAGATAAACTAACCAATCGAATAATCTTTCACCACCATATTTCAACATTTCATTTGTTATACCATCCAAACCGGGAACCTTACCATTCATTAGACGCATCAATGCAAAGCTGACATCACCTTCATCTATACCCATTCAACGTTTCTAGCATTTCCTCCTCTATTATTCACTCCATTTACACCACCATACAATTCCTTAAAATACTCACACCTTCTATTCCTAACATCTGACTCATTCCACAACAACTCACCATTCACACTCTTAATTGCTTATACTTCCACCTCTCAATCTCTTTACAGTCTGCCAAAACAATCTCTTATTCATACTAAAATCATTCGTTAATCTTTCACTCATCAATTCATCGAAACGTGTCTAACTTTATTATAAACAACATTACACACCCAAAGCCAGAAACACCTACACACACAAAAGGGCATAAAATGAATTCAAAGGAAAGGTACATGTAAGACAAACACATATATTATGTAATATAAGAAAATAAATAGTTTACTTGTTCATAAAATATAAATAATCAAGAAAGCCAAAATACAAGTATATCTATCCTCAAATTGTCGTCCTTATCTCGCATTAGAATTCCTCCGTTCCGCACAAAAGCAGCACTATCGGCCAGATTTTGTAACCTAGGAGATGCCGATTTGATATTCTAGTAATCACTGTATAGAACTCGAATTTGTCCATAAGTACCGGTGTCAAACCTCTATTTTTTTTTTTTTTAATAAAGGTTCAAAAAAATTATTTTTCGCAAAAGAAATATTCATATATTTAAAATAAGTGTTACATAAATTTTTTCTTAAAATAATAAAAAAAAATTTTAAGTTTTGTTCACTATTGGGAACATTATGAACAAATTCAACTTACAATAGAACTTTGGTCTATTGAGTCGTCTTTGCGTACTATACAAAATTGTTTGATAAACAACCTCTTCTAGGAAAACATGAGATAAAAAAAAAATTGGAAATTTTGTTAAGGTGTATTTAGCTGTAATATATCAGCAGGAATCACCTATTTGGCAATTGACAAAGTGTATATAATGTTCCCAAATGGTTACAACATGATTGCTATGAATGTAAACTGCATAAGAAAAGAAAAAAAGAATTTTAAATTTTATGTTCCTGATCGGGAACAGTATGCAATCGAGGGTTAAGTTAGTTCAGCGTTAACCCGTTGAAGGCGCAGCATGTAATAAAGCACCACGCATAATATATGCAATTAATAATTAGCTTTACTTAACTCTAATCAATGTAATTCGACCAGAAAATCGATTTTATTTAAAGATATGCAAAAACAAAAATATATGCACTTTGCCGCACTCTAGTAATTATTATATCGGTTCTTACACTTCCATATTATATAAGTTATATAGCGACACCACCCCTTTTATACAAATATTGCATCATTTCAATTTAACTTGGTTTGCAAAGACGTGTTTCTCATCCTTGAACAGAGGAATCAAATTCAGAAACACGTACTTTAAGATAAATAGAATAGTAACTTAGCGGTAATTCTCACTTTGTATCTACCAGTGTAAAGATCGTAAGTCCATTGTGCAAATAAAAGTTTTTTAAAAACGTTACATTGAGTTTCACCAATTTAACTGGCGCAGTCGTTGTAGCGCGATAGCGCAAAAGGTTATCACTTCGAAAATTCGAAAGAATTAAATTCGTTAAAAAGTGAAAATCGTCAGTTTTAACTGTTTAACGCCGCTATTCCGAACCAAAATACAAATTACCGAAGAAGAAACTCAGCATCCAAAAGGCAGCCAAGAGAGAAGGATCAATGGGTCGTCGTACCAGTCAGTACCCAGTATCCAGAGAATTCACCACTCCAGAAGCACAACGGGTCGTCGCTCCAGCCAGAACCCAGCGGCTTCACCTAGTCAACTCCACAGCGAGGGCACATCGCCAAGGAGAAGACACCAATCAACTACCCATACCAACCCACACAACAACCCATGTTAATCAAAGAGTACATTTTACTACTGTAAGTTATACTTTATCTCTATATTAATCTATACTGGATTCATAAATAGAATCTTTGATAAATTTAAACTTAAACTCAAACATGCCTCTCGAAAACGAACCAAATATTTTTTCAACATTAAATAATGATATAATAAAAATGTTAGACTTAGCACCTAACTTTGACGGAGATGTAAAATCTCTCGCTAACTTTATAAACACCATAGATGATATGATAACTCTGATAAATCAAACAAACCCAACTGAAATTACAAAAAGGATTGTAATTTTAACATTAAAAAATAAAATACGCGGTGTCGCAGCCCAAACTTTAAATACTAGTAGTATAAATTCTTGGAGACAATTAAAAGAATTTTTACAACAAAATTTTTCTGATACTCGTTCAGAACATACACTAATGTATGAATTGTCTCACTACAAACAAACGAGAGAAAATATCTTAGATTATTTTAATAAATTTAACGACACATTTTTAATTTATAAAAGCAAAATAGAATGCAAATATGACGCTGATGACAGCAAAATTATTGTTGATAACGCTATGAAGTATTTTGTACAATGTTTCATTAACAACTGTAGGGATCCGTTCAGAAATCAACTCTCTGCTCGTAACCCACAGAAATTAACAGAAATACTCAACCTCATTACAAACGATTTACAGTACATTCATACACAACAAAAAATACAGAATACTTTCACTCAAAGACCACAGCCACCTAAAACACAAGTTCAATTTAACCAACACAAATATCAATCACCTATGCACAAATTTCCATCAAAACCTCAACCCCAACCCAAACCATTTGCCCCTGAAGCAAATATAAGAAACGCCATGAACAGAAATGTTACGCCCATGAGCATACAAACACGTCGGGGGACGCGTTACTCGAATTACCCACGTAATCAGTCACACTTTATCTCGGAAAAGTTATTCAACCAAGAGTTAGAATCTGCAAATGAAATTGAGACCGAAACAGAATTCTTAGAAACAGCAACAACCTCTGAACACAAAAATGAAGAATATTATGACGAAAATTTTCGCGAAGTCCAGTCACAAGAATCGAATCCCTAACAATAAATAATAGCAAATTACCTTTTATAAAAATTGGAAATTATAAAGTTCTCTTAGACACGGGATCTACTCAAAACTATATCCATCCAAAATTAATAAAGAAAAACACTACAACATTTCCGGAATTTTTTACTGTTCATACTTGTAACGGAATATCAAAAGGTACAGAGTTTTTGAATTTAAAAATTAAAAGCTATATATTTAACTTTCACGAAAATTTCGATATATTATTAGTAGACTTGCAACGAATATTCGGCAACTATTCGGTATTCGGCCTATTCGGCCACATTTTTACTATTCGGCCGAATACCGAATAGTTAAGCATTATTCGGCCGAATACCGAATAGTTTAAAATATAGAGAAAAGTGGAAATTTAGGGTATTTCATTCGGTAATTTTTGCTTGAAATAAAATAATAAATGTAAAACACATAAGGGTGTCTATTCTGTAATTTACCTGTTAATTTTTAACGGCCTGTTAAAAATTTTAACCAATGATAACAGACGGTACTGAATAAAAACTGAAAATTTCATTTGCCGCATTTCTATTAGTTAAAATATTTATTTAATTTAAATAGGCCCCATACATAGAGGACATAGGTAATAAATAAATAAATAAAAAATTTATAGTCAAAATTGATAAAATTTTTAATTTTATGAAAATATTTAGTCCCAGACGATCCATCGTTAATTTATGTTAATTTAACAAGTTTCAAATTTGTTAGCAAGTAACAAATTATTTTTGTGTATTTCTTAACAAAATATATTTGTGAATATAGTAATTATTAACATTTATTTTTATGTACTTTTGACAAAATATTTTAGTAATTATATAGAAGCTGAACAATAAGTCATAGTTATTATAACAAATTAAGTTGTTACGAACAACAATTTCAATTTGATAAATTAGCTAAATTTACTTTTTATTATTGACGTGACTATTTATTAAATTTTAAAAATGTAGCAAATAAATAAAAACAAAAATTTTTGTTGTTAATAATTCAGAAATGACAAAATTTTAATTTAACAAATTGTCATATTTGTTTAAATTGTTAATTTAACACAAGATATTTGTCAATAATAACTAAAAATACTGAGTAATAAACAGAAAAAACCAGCCGAATACTATTCGCCGAATATTCGGCTATTCGGCCAAGGAATCCGCCGAATATTCGGTATTCGGCCTATGGCCGAATACACTATTCGTTGCAAATCTAATTATTAGGCTTGTCAGGAATAGAAGCACTAAAATGAAACTTTAATTTTAGTAAAGGAGAATGCACATTTTTACATAAATATAAATTTCAATATTTTAATCAGGAAAATAATAAAAATTATAATATTGAAATAAAAGATCAAATTATTCGTGATGAACATTTAACAGAAGAAGAAAAACGTGGATTATTCAAAATTATAAGTAATTATAAAGATTTAATTATACAAGAGAATGAAAAATTAACATTCACAAATAAAATAAAACATCATATAAAAACCACTGATAACATCCCAGTACATTGTAAGCAATACAAGTACCCCGAAATTTATAAAGAGGAAGTTGAAACACAAATAGACAAAATGCTTAAAGATAATATAATCCAACACTCCTATTCACCGTGGTCAGCCCCTATCTGGGTCGTTGTTATAGATTACAGAAAATTAAATTCTAAAACTATAGATGACAAATTTCCGATTCCCGATATCACGGACATACTCGATAAATTAGGAAAATCCACTTATTTTACAACACTAGATTTAACATCCGGGTTTCATCAGATTGAAGTCCACCCTGACGATATACCTAAAACAGCATTTTCAACCAATTCGGGACATTACGAGTTTAAACGTATGCCCTTTGGCCTGAAAAACGCCCCTTCCACATTTCAAAGACTAATGAATTTTATTTTAAAAGATCTTATAAATAAATCGTGCTTCGATGACATCATTATTTTAGGTAGCTCATTGCAAGAACATCCTCAAAATTTAGAAAAAGTTTTAGAAAAGTTACGAGGTGCAAACCTAAAAATTCAGTTAAATAAAAGCGAATTCTTGCGTCAAGAAGTTGCGTACTTAGGTCATATTATAACTACAGACGGTGTAAGACAAAACCCTGACAAAATACAAGCAATAAAAAAATTCCCTATTCCAAAAACTACAAAAGAAATTAAATCATTTTTAGGCTTATTGGGATATTATAGAAGATTTATTGATAACTTCTCCAAAATTACTAAACCTCTAACCACTTGTTATCAAACTATTGATATTAATAATAAAGAGTATACAGAATGTTTCGAGAAATGTAAAACATTATTATCTAATGACCCTATACTTCGTTATCCAGATTTTTCAAAAGAATTTATTTTAACTACCGATGCTAGTAACTATGCAATTGGCGCTGTTTTATCACAAAAGGATAAAAATAATAAAGACCTCCCAATAGCATATATCTCCCGTACTCTCAACAACCATGAAATAAATTACAGCACCATTGAAAAAGAACTATTAGCCATCGTTTGGGCCACCAAACAATTTCGTCCATACCTTCTCGGATATAAATTCAAAATTATTACTGATCACAGACCTCTAGTTTGGTTAAATTCATTGAGAGAACCAAATCAAAAATTAATCCGATGGAAATTAAAACTTGAAGAATATAATTATATAATTGAATACAAAAAAGGCAGCCAAAATGTCGTAGCCGACGCACTTTCTAGAATAAAACCAGAATTCGAAATTCGTTATAAAAACTCTGATATATTTGAATCTAAAAACCCACTCGTACATTGCATATCAAAAGATTTAGAAATGTCAAAAGGATTTGCCTCGCAAGTAAAAAATAAATATCCCTGTGATAAATTTTATAATTTAGATAATACAATTTTTATACACAATCAACCTCGTTTGATAATGCATCTTATAACAAAAGATTTTTATTATAAAAAACCCATCCTTCAAAATATAAAAAAATGCTTATTAAAACAATTAGAATATTGTATACAAAACGACATTAAGGAAATAGATCTACCTCGTATTTGTTCAGGACTTGACAGAAAATCTTGGTCGAATATAGAAAAATTAATAATAGAGATTTTTGAAAATTCCCCTATCATTTTTAACGTTTATAATGAACCCCAGGATTTAGAATTAAATTTAAATACTGATAACGAATCAGTCATAGTTGAGACAGGTTCAGAATCAACCGACACAGCCCACTCAGACACCGAAAACCCTGTAAATGGACTCACTTACTTAGACTCTTACATTAACATCTGTAGAAATCAAATAGTTATCAAAGAAACTAATGGGAAAAAATGATATCAAAATTAATAAATTATTTGATAATAGAACCATGCGTATATACCTTCATTTAAATAAAATAGATTGTAATAAAACAATAATGAATTTCATAAAACAATACCTACAACCCGGTATAACGTACTATTGTTTAATCCCTGAAAATTTTAAATTAAATTTTAATGCTGTACTGCAGACATATTTCTCTTTTGGAAGTTACAAACTCGTGTCGTGTAAAACAATGGTTCAAGACGTAGATAATAAAAACGATCAACAAATGACAATTCAAAATTACCATGAAACAAAAACAAACCATCGTGGAATAACAGAAACCTATAATAAATTAAAAATTCAGTACTATTGGCTAGATATGTTAAAAGACATACAAAATTATATTAATAAATGTAACACCTGCCTGACCACAAAATACGAACGCAATCCAATCCAAATCCCAAACACCTTAACACCTACAGCAGATAAACCTTTTGAAAAAATTCATATTGATCTCTTTTCCTTAGAACAAACAAAAATATTAACGATAGTAGACTCATTTTCAAAATTTGCTATGGCATACGTCATTAAAGATAAGAACGCTATTACAATTTTAAATAAATTAATAAAATATTTCACTCATTATATTATTCCAAAAGAAATAGTTTCAGATAATGGGTTAGAATTCAATAATAAACTTATTCAAAATTACTTAACTTTAAGAAATATTCACATTCATTACATTTCAATAGATAATCCAAAGAGCAATGGTATAGTAGAACGATTTCACTCCTCATTAACTGAACAGATGAGATTATTAAATCAAAATCCGTTAATTAAAACGCTAAAACTAAAAGAACGATTGTATTACGCATTAATAGCATATAACAATAGTATAAATTCCACTACAAAACGGGTACCATTAGAAATAATACATGGTCAAAATTATGAATACAATTTGAAACCAGAAGAGATAATAGTTGAAGAATACCTACAAAAACAAGTAGATACACTAAAACAAATAAACGAACAAGTACAAAGTAACATAGAAAAGAACAAACTGAAATATTCTAAACCTCAAGAAGACCACTTTGAAATCCCTTCACAAGCTTTTGTAAACATTCACAAACGAAATTCCGGTAAAATAGAAAAACCGAAATTTAAGGAAATAGTCGTTAAAGAGGTAATACAAGAAAGAGGACAAATAATTGACGACCAAAATAAAAAGCACAAGCTATCACAGCTTAAAAAACCCCGTATTGTTAAAGGATAATTCCAATCGGATTATCACAAAGGATTCGCGACGATCAAAATTCTGGCATCAACATCCTCGATTTAGGCTCCGTACATATTCAAATACACACAAATACTAACACTCAGAGTCTCCCTAAAAAAACTATTTGAACAATATGAAACACTTGAAAAAAATAAAAACGAATTGTATCAAAAATTGGATAAGTATACATTCCACGATAGAATAACGAATAATAAAAATATCTTAAATTCATTAATAAATCATATTAAAGAAAAAACCCAATTCATAAATATAAAAAGAACTAAACGCGGATTAATCAACGGTTTAGGTTCTATTATAAAAAGCATAACCGGAAATCTTGACACCGCAGATAAAGAAAGGTATGATGAAATTATTGAAAATATTGATAGTAATTAATCAGAAATTAATATCAAATAATACTTTAGATGAAGTAGATATTTTAATATCAAAAGACTTATTAAATGAATTTATACAAGTAGGACAAGACCTATACCTTTCCTTAATACAGTTAGAAGAAACATTTACATTCTGTAGATTAAATACGTTACGTTTCGGCATTATAAATTACGCACAATTCGTAAATGAAATAAATAAAATCGAAAATAAACACGTCCAATCAGTCATATTAAATAATATACAAAATAATAGTATCCTTAAAACATATTGTTCTTATACAGACCCTAACTTAACCATCCTAATTGAAATCCCAGCAAATACAAAAGTAGAAGAGTTGATACAAGCAACGTCAATTCCTACTAAATTACACAACACCTATGAAACAATTAATGTTATAAATGGGTTATATTCTAAAAATAATTGTAAGATAAAATTATTAAATAAATGTACTAAACTAGTAAATAATGAATATTACTGTCTGTCGCAAAATAATGAGTATGAAAAATGTTTAGAAAATATAATTTGTTATAAAGACTTTCAGTATTGTGAGTATAATAGTATATCATCTCATATGAATTTAGTTATTGATATTAAAAATTCTAAATTAAATTATTTATTCTTCCCTCAAAAGAAACAGACTAAATATGTTTGTAATAATAAAATAGAAATACAACAATTACATGGAGTTTATTACACTGAAAACTGTATCGTTAATAATAAAATTGATTTTATAAATAACTTTGGAAATTTAATGGAATTAAATAATAATATTACAAGCCTACAAATTGAACATATAAAAAATGAAATAAAAAATATAACTGGATTAAAAATAAAGACGGACAATGATATTCACTTGGATTCTTTATATAAGAATAAATATAATGATAATGTTCATTATATACTCATTTATATTATGATAGTTATAATAATAATTTTGATTATTTTATGTAATGTAAGAAATTGTAAATGCCAAGATTATTTTAAAGGGAATAATTTTAAATGTAATAAGAAAGTTGAAAATAAAAATTTAGATTTAGAAATCTAATTTTTCCTCTTAAGGGTGGAGGAGTTATATAGCGACACCACCCCTTTTATATAAATATTGCATCATCTAAATTTAACTTGGTTTGCAAAGACGTGTTTCTCATCCTTGAACAGAGGAATCAAATTCAGAAACACGTACTTTAAGATAATCTTAGCATAAATAGAATAGTGTAGTAACTTAGCGGTAATTCTCACTTTGTATCTACCAGTGTAAAGATCGTAAGTCCTTTGTGCAAATAAAAGTTTTTTAAAAACGTTAAATTGAGTTTCACCAATTTAACTTATATTTTTAAAGCTTTCACGCAATCATGGATTAATTTAACTATCCTCATTAAGATCATTGTAATTCTATTAACAATACAAAAATATTAATTATATTTAATTTATACAGCTATTTATTATTAAAAAATTTTTACAGCAAAATATATTTTTTCAAAAACGAATGATTGTAATTTCACGTATGATAAATTTTGCTTTATGTAATTGAATAATTATTAGTCTACTTAAAAATGCCACCACTTTATTTTATAAATTAATATTGTATTTTGCAATAGTTTTAATATCAGATGAAAAAAATATAGCACAGACACAAATATTTATATAACGAATATAAATTTTGCAGAATTAATTTGCGAGTTGCGACATCATAAGTTATTAAGGGACAATAGTGACTCCTTCAATTTATCGAATGAATTTTTTTTTAAACATTGTTAGTTCATGACGATTTATTTTCCGTTTTTATATAATTCCTGCAGCTTTGTCGAATAAAACTATTTCCCAAATAGTCAATAATAAAATATAATAATTTTTTGGAGGTCCCTTACCAAATTTTATATTTTTTCTCTACAGAGTACAATATTTTTACCAAATAAAACAAACAAATTTCACAAATTATTATTGTTTTGCCACTTAACAATGTTACAAACTGTGAGAAAGTAAACGACATTTCTAGTGTTAACTTACGAGTATAACATAAATAAAATACCGCGAATGAATGCTTTCTAGTAAAAACAAAATGCCATAACATAATAAATAAATTAAAAACTTTAATTAAACATAATAATTGTGTCAATATATTTTAATTGTTATATTGTTGGCAACACTTACTTCATCTACCTTTATAAAATAACGGTTACCGTTCAAAACATAATTTTAAATGGATGCGATAACTTGTGTTGATATTAATAGCAAATTTTAACGAATCAGTTAACAACTAAATTTCCATATTATATTTTAACATTTTCAACGGAGTGTGTTCAGAATACACCTAACCTGCGTTTTCTAGATTGATAGGTTTACTTACAATTTCAGGGAAGCAATATTGTAGGTGTTCATGCAGTGCAATTCCATTGTCGTCTAGCTTTAACACACTTTCAAGTTGCTTAGAATTAAGACACAACAAACAAAACTCTGATAAATAGAACATTTTACACAATTTATCTCACGCACTGCATAGGTATGAAGCCAAGCTTTATAAACCAGGTGTCAGGTTATTACTTGACAACACTGGTGCTGGTGCAATGTTGCCAACTATAGTATTAAAAAATTTACTTTGTAGAAATGGAGGTATGATTTTTTTGAAACAATATATCATTATTATAATAAATGAAACATTATAATGTTTTAAACCTACATTTGTAGATAAAAGTCCAAAGTTTTCTAATAAATTTTAAAAAGCAAATTTGGTTTACAAATTATACATTAACATAATTTTCTAATTAGGAAAATGTATGCCACACATTCCCATGAACGACTAAAGTAATGCAAATAATTTGTATACATATTTATAAATATGATCGTCTATAACATACTAAAATTATTTTTCATTAAAATTTACAGTTTTTGAGAAACAAATAAAAATATACAAAAAAAGTGTGTTTTTTGGTATATTTTCATTTGTTTCTCAAAAACTGTAAATTCAAATTAAAAATAAACTTAGTACGTTATAAATGACCATATTTATAAATATACGAATTATTTTCATTATTGTAGTCGTTCATGGGAATGAGAAATAAAGTATCAAAATTCTGAATTTTTGACCAACTAGACTTTAACGAATATTTTTTTATAGTTCAATGTTTTAGCTATCCTTTTCATGCACATGTATAAATACTAAATTATTCAAAGAATTTGCAGTAATAATTGTTTTGTTTTTCGATAAGAATAATTATAAGAAATAATTTATTAAAATTTGCATTTACATGAAAATAAATGAAGAATACAGAATTTGCTGTTTTTTTTTTTAAATAAAGGATTCGTTCTTTCGACGCGTATGTTTGACCTTAAATATATAATTTAGTTTTTCCCAAAATTAGAAGCATGTACAAGAAAAGTGCAAATAACATTTTATATTCCAAATATTTTTGCTAACATCTTTCATTTGAATTTTTTTTCACAGCTGATTCTATGTTCGAAAAAAATGGAATTTATTGCTTTGTGTCCAGTAAACAAATTTCTCATTAAAAATTCAGTTGTTAATAGTTATTTACGATACAAGTACGTAAAGCTAGTCTTTAGTCACGAATGGGTCAATTAAAACACGAGCGTAGCGAGTGTTTTAAGACCTCTGAGTGACTAAAGACGCTTTACGTATGTGTATCGTACAATATTTTATCTACGATATAATGAAAAACCCCAAAAATATTTAAAATATATTTTTATTAATGAAGCAGGATCACAATATTAAATGAGAAGATTGCCATGATAACAAAATTTTTGCAAATTTGGCGTGCTTTAAAAATTTTAATCACTCGTTGCTTGGTAACCCGTGATTGCCCGTGACTTATGGGATCGTGTTACTAAACAACCGTTTTACAAACTTGAAACTAACAGTTAAACATCAATTTTACACACTATCGTAGATAAAAAATATTTTTAAAAATAAAATAAAATAAATAAATATATCATCACGCCTTTTACCCATTACGGGTGTGGCACTCTGCTTAAGCAGATCTCGGTAGGTGATATATTTTTGCGTATGAAGTGCGGTTACCAGCCGTCAAATCATAGCCCCCAAGGATGTTAGTGGAGGGGGAACCACAGGGGTAAATTTAAATTTGTAATTGTCGGCAGTGGGATTCGAACTGAGGATCTCACGTTCCACAGTCCGATGCGTTACCGCGAAGCTATTTACCATGTTTAAATACATGTTTTTAAAGGAATTTTTCATATAAAGAGTTAAATGCTAATAACTTTTACTCTATTTAATAAATTTAAAAAAATCATGATTAATGCAAAAAATAAATATTTTTTTATTATTATTTTTTTAATCCCGATTTTTACCATTCTATTATTAAATAAAATTAAATATAAAGTAAACTATAATAATAACTTTTACTTGTTGACATCATTTAATAGTTAATTTTAACTAAGAAAATTTACCTTTCTTAAAGAAATATGAATTTTATACATGTTTTCAGTGGCGTACCATTCATGAATGCGTTGGATGTGGCGCATTTCTTTAAAGGTTTCAATTTATATAATTTTTCATTACTTAAGGTCAACCATATGGGCTGAAGATAGCGCAACATGAACGTAACTTTTTTCAAACAATATATCATCATTACTATAATAAGAATAATTGTAAGAAATAATTTATTCAAATTTGAATTTGCAAAACAAAATTCATGGGAGTGAACGAACCCAACAAAAATATGTACTTCATCTCACATTGCAAAGTACAAGTCACTAAAAATTCCATGAAATTTTGACGGATGGAGGTTGTTGGAACATAAAGAACATGAAAATAAATGAAGAATACAGAAATTGCTGTTTTTTTTTAAATAAAGGATTCGTTCTTTGACGCGTATGTTTGACCATAATGACATGCACACCAGAATGCTGTTTATAGATTGATATGTTTACTTACAATTTCGGGGAAGCAATACTGCAGGTGTTCTAGCAGTGCAATTCCATTGTCTTCTAGCTTTAACACACTTTCAAGTTGCTTAGAATTAATACAGAACAAACAAAACTCTGACAAATAGAACATTTTATATAAATTATCTCACGTGCTCCGGATTACACAACGTGACTGGTGCAATGTTGCCAACTATAATATGGAAAAGTTTACTTTTAACAGAGTACTTGTAGGAGTCGTGACCTATTTGGCGGGAGCCTGATTGAGGACAAATACTGTTCAGGTTAGCATTGCGTCTTATGGAGGTTTTGGTTCTTGTGACTTATTTGATTGCGTTTTCTGTACATATTGTATACTTTTTAGGAAAGGTAAATGTATATATAACGATTTGCATTAAATATTTACATGTATAGCAAGTATATTTTAAATGAAACTTGTTTTAGTAACACATTAAATGTATATTGTCCTCCATTATTACATCGAATATTTGTACGTGTACCCAATTATAATACAAGAACATTTGATCTGTTCACGTTAGAAACGAGTAAGACGAACTCAGCATTAAATGCCCCATTAAATCGTCTTCCACTCTTATACAATAACTATTGTAACTCTGATGATTTTCCAGATTTATGGTGCAATTCTAAGCAATTTTTATATTTAATCGTAAAACCGTAAAAACCGTAGTGTACGAGACAATCGTAACAAGTCAAGTTACAGATTTACGATAAATGCAATTCTATGCAGAAAACTGTATCGACGAACATTACAGATTTATGGTGCAATTCTAAGCAAATTCTATATTTAATCGTAAAATCGAAAAACTGTAGTGTACGAGACAATCGTAACAAGTCAAGTTACTGATTTACGATATATGCAATTCTATGCAGAAAACTGTATCAATGAACGTTACAGATTAGCTTTATGATTGACGTCATATTTTACGGTCAGTGTCATCTCTAATACAATATCTGAAGATTGAATATGACAGTTTTTTTTTATTTATTTACTTATCAAATACAACCATGTGGTGAGTTTTCATTACAAATTTTAAGAAAAGTGGTCTTGTCTGCGAATTATGAAACAATATCTTCATTTACATCCTCATCGTCTACAATCATCCATGAACAATCGGTGATATGTCATTTTTAATTATGACATACGAAAAATTTGTCTTGCCAGTATTTGATGCCATTTTTATTTAATCACCCGATATATTTAAATATAAATGGAATACTTTAATATGCAATGGAATTCTTGAATTTGATGGATTATAAAATGGTTCTATATTACAAATAAAATTGATTGTCCATTGCTGATCCAATCTATACATTTGTTTGAAATTTGCAACAGTAATGTCAAATGGGTTTACCACATCTCTTATATCTGTGTCTGCGCAAGAGACGCAAGTAATATCTAAAATATGTATAAGGTAATTTTTCTTGACGTATAATTAACATATTTTTGTTATGCATTACCTGTTATATTCAACAAGAAGGAGAGCAATATTCCAAATATTTATATTTTCATTCATTTTATTGACAAAATTGAGCAATGATTAGAGAGAAAAATCAAAACCGTAATGTTACGTCCAGTTGCTCTCTCAACGTAAAGTTTTCGAGAAATCGTAAGATATTTACGAGTGATCGTAAGCAATAGTATTGCACAGAATTGCTCTTTGATTCGTAAACTGTTACGAGTCTTACGAGAACACCTTACGAGCCTTACGATTATGCTTAGAATTGCACCATTATTTTCACACAGTCTTGATGTATATAAGAAACAATTAAATTTATTTATTAGATCTTTATAAGTTTCCTACATTTGTATGGATATGTATGCATGTGTATCACACAAAATTTAGCTACCTTCTTTTATTACATTTGTTTCATATTATTAATTTTTTTGTTATAATTTGTTAAACTACTACATTTTGTATTTTTATATTGTTAATATGGTGTTATTCTGTAATTGGGACATTACGTCCTGTTGAATAACCTAAATAAAATAAAATAAAATAAAAATAAAATAAAATAGGTAAGTTGATGTATAGTACATGGATCAATACAGATGAGAGATATTTTATCGCACATTCACTTAATTCACTAATCTAAAAATGAAATATAAATTAATATAGGTATTTTAAAATTTAATGTTAAAGAAAACAATTATATAAAAATAATAAAATAATAATACTTGTCAAGTCTTTCAATGCTACTCTGTTTATTGTTGCCAATCATTGAAACTTATAACTGATTAGGAACTGTTTAGTAACTAAAGAACTTGACTTAAACTATTTTTTATATCCTCTTTTCAGTTGTTGGGGTTGTAATGGGTTGGAGTTTTGAAAATTACTTGAATTGGATCATTGGTAATAATAAGCAATCAGTTTTCCTATTTAATTAGTGGAAACAAAATGTACTTCTTAAAATTTTCTTCAAATTGAGGTTAATAGTTAATTCCTAATACTATTAAATTTCTGACATCTAGTAAATGGATTTTCACTAATTGTGAAATAAATAAGCTTACAGCATTTCCTAATCTATCAGAAAATACACCAAATATAACGGGAATATTAGTTTTATAAATTGTTTTTAGCAACATTTATGATACTACACTTCTAACATATGATATTTTAAAATTGCTTCACATTTAGGAGAATTTTATATAACCATCTTCCTTAATCAACTCCATAAGTTTTATTTTTTAAAAACAACGTAGAATGTGAATAACAGGGATCTTTACAAACGTAAGCATGAATACTCCATAAGACACCATGTTAAAATTTTCTTCTGGTTGTCCAGAAACAGGTTCGCGCGCTAAGTTTGTGACCTTGACGCAAGTACTCTATTGTATTTGATGTATATTATGAAAAAATGTTTGTATTATGGAAATAATGCTAATAAATTACATTATAATCTTATGCTACCATTTCACACTAGCAACAATCTTCACGTAAATTTCATAAAAATTAATATAGATTGTTTGCGTTTAATTGTATTTCTAATAAAAAAAACAACTTACGTAATTTCTACAACAATTTAATTTTTATGCTTCCAACTTACCGCTGGCGGTAAACTATGACCTGCAGCTAACTTCACACTAAACTACGGTTTACCCGAAATGTTTTTCGAGAAATGTGTTGCTACCCTTTTCATTAATTTACAATGAAATACAAATGATTAAATGCGTAAACTTTTTCATACTGTAGTTGGCAACATTGCACCAGTCCGCCAGTCAAGTTTCTGTCAAATTCATAATCTTTGCCTTACAAAACTTCGTTTTTAGGCAACATGTAAAATAAATTGTATAAAATATTCTACTTCTCAGAGTTTTAATTGCTGTGTATCAATTCTAAGCAACTTGAAAGTGTGTTAATGCGTGACAATGGAATTGCACGGCAAGAACTGCTAAATTATTGATTGCCTGAATTGTAAGTAAACATCATTTCTTTTAGATAGCATGTATGTTTCTTAATTTTTAAAATTTGAAATTTAATTCTAAATAAATCATAAGACAAATGTAACTTTATTAATATTTTTTAAATTAACTCTTTAATCAGGTGACAAATACATATTTATTGTGAATGTATCATCGTTGTACCACCGTTCAATTAAATGTTGCTCGCGGAGAATCATATCACTGGAAAGTA
Organism: Poecilus cupreus; assembly: GCA_963942605.1. Taxonomy (NCBI): domain Eukaryota; kingdom Metazoa; phylum Arthropoda; class Insecta; order Coleoptera; family Carabidae; genus Poecilus; species Poecilus cupreus. The sequence continues at coordinate 3,943,862 of OZ012728.1, forward strand.
ATTTTGATAACATCAAGTTTAAAATTCATATTAAGGTCAAACATACGCGTCGAAAGAACGAACCCTTTATTTTTTTAAAAAACAGCAAATTCTGTATTCTTTATTTATTTTCATGTTCTTTATGGTCCAACTACCTCCATTCGTCAAAATATCATGGATTTTTTACAGTGACTTGTACATTGCAATGTCAGATGAAGAACATTTTTTCGGTGGGTTCGTTCACTCCCATGAATTTTGTTTTGCAAATTCAAATTTCAATAAATTATTTCTTACAATTATTCTTATCGAAAAACAAAACAATTATTACTGTGAAGTCTTTGAACATTCTAGTATTTATATATGTAGATGAAAAGGATAACTGAAACATTAAACTATAAAAAAATATTCGTTGAAGTCTAGTTGGTCAAAAATTCAGAATTTTGATACTGAATTTTTAATTCCCATGAACGACGACAGTAATGAAAATAATTCGTATATTTATAAATATAATCGTCTATAACATACTAAAATTATTTTACATTTGAATTTACAGTTTTTGAGAAACAAATAAAAATATACCAAAAAACACACTTTATCAAAAGCAAAATGTGAGTAATAGACATATATTATTATTTTCAAACCAATAAATAAAGTGATAAAGTGTAATATTTGTATTACATTTCATATTTTAGCAATTAAAATAAATTTAATAACAATTTATATGAATTAAATTTCCTATTTAGTATACATCACATTCAAATATTGCCTTTCTAACAAATGGCCTCCGCGGCTTCACTTATCAAGTTGTTTGTTTATATTGAGTTCGGTATCTAGTTTGTATACCGGGTGTCTACTTAGTACAATGATAAAATTTTCCCTATGAATTTTAGAACAAAAGTGTAAATGTAAAAATAGTTCAGCATCAAAAAATGTACAATGAGCCTAAATTTATTGATGTAATACATTTCTGTCATGAGATAGACGTAAAATAAAATTTATAGTTTTTAGCTGTTTCCAGAGTGCCATGCTAAACAAAATATACAAACAGTCGTATTGTTTGAATTTGACAGATGACATTTGGCATAGTTTTAATGATTATTGACTTGTTTAAATTATTTCTCAGTAATTATGGACATATTTACCAATTAGAAATAATTTAAACAATTTAAGAATCATTAAAACTATGCCAAATGTTAACTAAAAAAACATCCGTTTATATATAAATATACCAGGATGGCTCACAAAAAATAGATTTTGCCGACTGGGTTCTAAAACGAAAATTTCTGAAAAAAAGAATGTGGAACATCAGTGAAAATTAATAGCTATTTAAGTAACAAGGAATGTAAGTACATCTTTACATTCGAGGAAGTTGTACTAGGCCGAGGCGTACGCCGAGGTCCTAGTAACTTGCGTGGATGTTAAGATGTATGTACATTCCGTGTTACTTATTATATTTTTCGCGCTACTGAAAAATTAGGCTTAAGTATTCAAAAAATATAGCCCGATTGACATCTGTCATCAACATTATTCTTTTTTTACTATATTTTTCAATCCAAGCTACCTGTGTTTGTTGCTATGTTACTATATTAAACAGTAAAAAGAAAACAAACCATTCTGTTGACGTTTATTTAAAAATTAGTGTATTGTTGGTATTGAGATTTGAAAACCACCAATACCGCTTCTACATCTAAAGAAACACCTTTAGTTCCTTAAACTAATTCACTTTCAACGTTACCACAACAAAATCCACAAAATAGCACTCTCTCTTTTACAAAAGAACAAACAAATTTATTAGAAAATGAGAATTTAGTTATTAAAAATTGTACATTTACAAATAGTACTGTAATATTTAATATTAATAAGAAATAAATATTTATGTAATGTAAAAATCTTATTCCCTTAAAAATTAAATATTAAAAATATCCAAGTAGTCGGTGATTATTTTCCTAGGAATGTAAGTGAAATGATTAAGTTCCGTCGTCAAGGAAAAATTATAAACAAATATAAAAGGTAACTTACATACATAGTAACTATGGTTGCAATACATACTTACAATACAAGTAGCGCGAAAAAAAAATTAGCCCTCAACATGTCATTTTTAGCACTTTTTTCAGTATTAAATCTGTATCTCTGAATGTATTTGTCAAATATGTCTGATTTTTTTATATGTTGTGCCCAAGATGATACTCTTCAATCTCATTACAAGGAAAAGCTAAAGAGGTTATATGCTGATGCGATATTCTAACCTAAAAATCAATTGAATAAATGAACAAGAAAACAGCACCTTATTAGCTTAAAATACGGTAAATTGCCGAAAAAACTGAAAAGTAACTAAAAAAATTGATTTTTAGGTTTGAATTCCTCATCAGCATATCATTTCGTTAGCTTAATCATATAATGACATTGAAGGGTATCATTCTGTGCACAACATACCAAAAAAAAACTATTACTATTAAGTCAATCTCATGTCATAAATGTACTACATCAATAAATTTAGGCCCATATGGTGCAGTTTTTATTTCTGAACATTTTTTGTTTTCACTCTATTGTTCTAAAATTCATAGGGATCGTACTATTGCCTAATGAAAATTTTAAAATTGTATTTCCTGTGTACAGCCTAGCCACGCCATCTTTTGTGCTAGAAACACATTAATTTAGGGGTCCATTTAATGTTAACCATTTAACAAACTGTTAAGTGCATTTTTGTTTACAAAAAAATATTCGCTCTACCTATGGTGTAAAGGAAAGGAAAAAAGCTGTTAACCAATTAATATCATTCGCCAAACTCAAGCGGACGGAGTGGGCAATAAAAGTTTATTGAAAATATGAAAAATAAGAGTTAAAGGATCAGGAAAATTCCATATTTGTAATCATAAATTACTCTCTTTAATAAATACGGCATGTTTTGTTTTTAATGACGTAGGACCTGTGTAGCAAATGGGATTCAAGTTTTTAATCCCACTCCACTTCTAACTAAAATATACATATTCGGACGTGTAGGATCTGTTCGGATTCTGCTCGGGCAATTTTCTTGTCTTTTGCGTGTTTGCTACTTCATATGCAGCACTCAATGCAAAACTGTACGATACTAGCCACCAACTATCTAACTTCGAAAATGTCAAAATGCTTTTGGAAAATGAGAAAAAAAGTGAAATAAATTAAGTGCATATATTATATCACAAACATGTGTCAATAAATTGAAAGATACGAATCCTCTCTTAAATCATTTCGAGGAGATAGTTTATCTATGTTGACGATAGGGGTAAATAGCTCCGTGGTAACGTGTCGGACTGTGGATCGTGAGATCCTCAGTTCGAATCCCAGTGCCGACAGTTACAAATTTAAATTTACCCCTGTGGTTCCCCTCCACTAACAACTTTGGGGGCTATGACTTGACGGCTGGTAACCGCATTTCATGCGCAAAATATATCACCTACCGAGATCTGCGTAAGCAGAGTGCCACACCCTTAATGGGTAAAAGGCGTGATGATATATTTATTTATTTATTTTATTTACGATTCAGATTCACATTCACAAGTAACATTAAAATAATGTTTCTTTTTCAGACGATTTAAAAGTCGTAGATTCCAGAATTCATCTGTTCTCCTTGCTACACAAGAGTCCATTCATTCTGCAGATTTAGAAAAATGAGTTGTTTAGAAAAGTTTACAAAGCAGTGACCCGCGACGTCAGAAATTATCTGAGTTACAAATACAGATTAATTATCTAGACTTTGTGATGGAGCGAAACCAGGACGTGGATAGTGGATTAAATGTTGAAGAGGAAGTCGAAGATCCCTTACAATCAGCGGAAGAAACTGTCTTAGATGATGGCGGCGACATAAAAAAAGAATTTGTTCCAGATAGCAAAGAGCAAGATCATAAATGTTCAATTTGTAACAAGGTGTTCGTACAAAAGAAAAGTATGATACAACATTCGAAATCACATGCCAGAAAGAAAAAATTAAAATATTCTATAGCAAATATGAAATTTATGCAAAATAGAACTTTAATCGCGCAAATGAAACTGAATAGCACAGCTGATCACAAGTGTTCTGTTTGTGATAAGATGTTTATACGAAAGGCTCATTTAACCCAACATATGGAAATACATACAGGGATTCGAGATTATAAATGTTCTGTTTGTGATACGAAGTTTGTAAGAAAGGCTCATTTATCCCGCCATATGAAAATACATACAGGAATTCGAGATTATAAATGTTCTGTTTGTGATAAAATGTTTGTACAAAAGATTCATTTATCTCAACACATGAAAATACATTCAGGAATTCAAGATCACAAATGTTCTATTTGTGGTATGATGTTTCTACAAAAGGTTCATTTAACCCATCACATGAGAACACATTCCGGATTTCAAGATCACAAATGTTCTGTTTGTGATATGATGTTTGTAAGGAAGACTCATTTAGCACAACATATGGAAATACATTCAGGAATTCGAGATCATAAATGTACTCTTTGTGATGCGATGTTCGTTCGAAAGGCTCATTTAACTCAACATATGCAAGTACATTCCGGAATTCGAGATTACAAATGTTCTGTTTGTAACAAAGAGTTTACTGTTAAGGGATCTTTAGTTAGACACAGTAAGTTACACGAAGGTATTGGAGAATATGGCTGTACTCTTTGTAATTTAAATTTTTTAAGTAAGAGTGAGTTAACCGACCACAAGAGATCTCATAGCGGCAGCACATCAGAACGCGGCTCTGTATCTGAATCAACAGAGTATATACTAGGCTTGGAATAAATACGTGCTTTTCAAATACTTATTAATCTATTAATTCATGAATAAATTTTTCCTGTTCATAGTGGCAGCACATCAAAGCTCGTATTACAAAAAATAAATATACGAGTATTAAAAATCAAAAGCAATTTTTTTATGTATATAAATAATACGTGGTAATAACTATTGAAAAGAACTTGAAGAATAATAATCATAGTACAATTTTAAAAAAATCAACAATAATCTATTCCTTTTGATAATGGGCGCATAAACCATAAACGAAATATGATATATTTATATCAAAATCGTGTAACACTTACGGAATAATTAGTAGTAATTTTTTACTTTTAAATAATTTGTATAAAGCGATATAACGAATTGAACATATTTTGACGTCACGAGTATTCGCATCGATTCTATTGGCTAGAAATATGCAACGTGCAAGTCGCTCGTCTGCCGCTGCGCCAAACGCCTATTGTGGGCTAAAATGGAACTACGAAATGTCATTTAATTTATTTTGTTTGTTGGTATTTAAGATTATATTTGTTGGGCTTGTATTATTTGTTACACAAATTTTAAAAAATCATATATCGGGTAATATATGGAATTTTTACGTCGGGTTTTTGCTGAGCGTCATATATTCTAATAAAGTTTCATAAAAAAAGTTACTATTTGACAGCTGCATTGTAAAAATTTGACAAGTTAGTAAACAAGGTAAACAATGAACGTTGCCACAGTAATGCTTACAAGGCTTATGCGAAATCATTTCAAATATTTTTTGACAGAACAGTTGTGTGTAACTGACAGGACTTGATTATAATTTTATTTTGATTTACAAATGAATAACAAGTAAATTGTTGTACAATACACGCAAGGTAACAGTTTTTACTGCTTTAAGGTGACAGGTTCACTTGATCGGCTCGCCGGTCATTTCCTTTATTCAGCAGTAAAAACTGTTTTACCTTGCTTGTAATGCTATAACTATTAAGTCTTAAATCAACTATAGAAAGTACATAAAGAATGTAATATTTGTTATTTAAAATGTTTAAGTAAGAGTGAATTGGAAGAGCACAAAAGAATTCATAGCGGTAGCACATCAGAAAATGATCAGGGAACTGTTGTAGATGATGACGTTAACATCAAAGAAGAATTTGTACCAGACATCAAAGATCACGAATTATTTTTGAAACATGTAAAGGACGAATCCACAGCTTATACTGAACAACGCAATGTTTCAAGTATTATTTGTGAAGATGATTCAACCGAATGTGGATGAAGATAACTTCAAAGCGGACACAGACAATGTAAATGCAATTTGTAATAATACAGATACAAGTGAAGAAGAGTTGCAATTCCAGATAAATAATCTAGACTTGGTGATGGAGTGAAAGCAGGACGTGGATAGTGTATAACGTCCTGCCTTGTGGCCGTTACAAAGACCTCGCGTGGTTGAGGTTGCCGGCTTCTCAGTCGAGAAGGTCGTGGTTCAGGAGTAATAGGGCGCCAGGCAGCCTGCACTGTAGTCCTCAACCCTAGACTACCGTAGTGCCAGGTCACGAAACGGGAATTAAAAAAAAAACAAAAGCGCTCGCCGAGCAATCCTGCAAGAGATAGCGGGGAGTGACGGGAGTAGCTCAGGGGAAAACGTTAAATAAAATTTCGCGAATAACTTAACTACCTGGTATATTATCACCAATTGCACGTGTAAAGCAAGTACAGAACAAAATAAGTATACAAAAATAATGATAAGGACAATGGATGTCCGCGACGCCAAACTGGGAAGAGAAAGAAAGAGTGGAAAGAAAGGCATAAGCTAGCGGGGTGGAACCGAACGTTGCTTCCCTACTTCGTTCAACTCTGGAACCTACACCCAGATCCTGATTGCTATAAGGGCCCTACGGGTCGAAACTGGCCAGCCGACTTACAAAATATAGCGGGAGTTGGTCACGCAGAACGGTCGCGAAAATAAGGACGCAAGCGCAGTAATACACAAAAAAATAACGGTCAGTGAGAAAAAAAAGGACAAGCTAAAGGGGCGTCAACACACGAACATCCTAGTTCACAAAATTAAGATATTACAAATAAAAAGATAAATGTACAAATTGCTGCGACAGAAGGTCGAGCGTAAAATAAAGACAAAATTATTTTGTTGAATTGATGAAAGGTCTGAAGGACCCGAAGCCCAATAAATTGGCTTAGATACAAATAAACGAAAATTGGCGAAATATCACCAGTCTTAATAAATGGACTGAATGGAAAATAACACTGCACACAAAAATGACCATGGAACACGACACTGCCACTTATCTGCCCTCTCCGTAGTCTCCTGCAGGTACGCGACGTCTGGCCTCTGCATGAAGGACTCGGGATCAACAGGATCGCAGCTGTGGGTCAGCGGAGCTGGATGTTGTGTCAGCAACCTCAGGTCTTCACGAACGGTTCCGCGGCACCGACGGCAAACGAATTAAATCCCCAGCAAGGGTAATCCACGGGAAACAGCAAAAAAAAAAAAATATCAAACTCGTTTTCCCGACGGAAAAATAAATTTAACGGATCTAATAATCCCAAAAATAATTTGGATTTCACACAGTGAAAAAAAATTTCGAAGAAAAACCGTTAAATTGAAAATCGTTTTAAACCGCGTAATACCGCACTATTCGTGAACTACAAAAATCTACCTGTCCCTACAAAGTTCGCGTATTTTTATAAAAAATCAAAATTCGCGGAGAGAGAGAGAGAAGAGAGAGAGATGAATGAGTGCGTGAATTTGAAATGAAATCAAAAAGTGCGCCAAAGAATAATGAAACAGAGAAAAGAGAGAGAAGATGCTGAAAGTATGAAGGAGTGAGAGAGAAAGAGAATAATGAATCAACTTGTAAAATCACAACATATCGAAACAAATAATGTCACTAAAACAGAGAAAGAACTAAATAACAACCGATGAAAGTTAGTAGAATGATAAACAAATGTCATTGAGCAATAAACTAAATATAACCTATAAAGTTAATATAAAAAAAACTTGTAGAATTTATTAAATTAAAGCAACTAATTACTGAAAAGTTATTTGAAATAAGAATTTAAAAGAAGGTAAGAAAAATAGAATATTAAATTACTAGAAATTGAAATTATTAAGTTACAGGAGAATGAATGAAATAGAAGAAGATAAGGAGTGAAATAAAGACAGAAGGTGAATCAAATTAAGGAGGAAATTATTTCAGATGCCAAAAAGATCACAAAAATATCATACGCCAAAATATACCGTTACAAGTGTATTAGATATTAAAAAGAAAATTGAATATTTCATTGAAAGAATATGAACAGAGAAATATTGTGAATGATAGCGTCGATATCAAATATGAATTGTGATTCCAAACTGAGTCCTAATGCTTGTGCCCTGACAGAACATCAGTTTAAGAATTAACATGGTATTATCTATGAAGAAGTTTAGAAACTGAAAAGAACATTCGTAAAAAAAATGTTTTTAGAGATTTTTCATATTAATGAGTCTTAACACGATGAACAAATAAGCAGTTGTTGATAGTTTTCTTTTCCATCCGTTATTACTTATTTCATATAATTTATACTTCATACATCATTTTGACAGATTATTTTGTGACATTTTGCTTATTTTTCATGTACATGGTTGATTAAAAAAAAATATTTTTGAACTGTCAATAATTTATTTCATATTTATATTTTGTTATACTTTAATTTCATGACAGTTATATATTTTTACTATTGTGCTGTTAGGTCCACTTATTAAGTATTTCTATTACATTGATGTTATTTTATAATTAATATCAATTAAATGTAAGTCTTATTGATATATTTGTGTCTTTTAATTTCTATTTTGTATATATTGTATTATAGTGTCCTGAAGAAGGAATAAATATTTCCGAAAGTTTGACTATTTAAAAAGAGCGTTTTAATTTTTTTCTCAAACGACTGCTATAAAAATTTCCTTCAATAGAAAAGTCGCGAAGTTTGTATTCAATATATTTGTATAGAGGGTGTAACATAAATAGGTACATTAAATTTAATCAATTATAGAACTTGTCGAAAGGAACATTATTTCTTAATAACTTTTTTTTAAAAACATTTAATTTTGGAGTTAAAATTCTTTAAAAATTTATTAGAACTTAGATGTCACGCCAATGGAGAACATATGACTGCATAGATGGCGTTAGTGTAGACACCAGGGGGAGGCAACTTGGATGACAAAAGTCAGCACAATGAGATGATTAGTGGCACACCACGCCATGAATTTGGGAGGCGCCCCGTTACAGAGCACATATAATAAAACATGTTATTGGAATCGAGTTACTTTGAAAAAAGAAGAAGAAATCATAGTGAATTTACTTGTCAAAATTTATAAATGTTGATAATTCCTTGCTATTGTTGTTAATTATTATTGTGCAATAGGTACTTTACAACGGGTAAGTGTAAAATTTAATATTCTGTTTTATAAATTACATGTACACTTAAAATACATCAAAACCACAATAACAAATTTAGACCGTTGTAAAAACCGTTTTGGTTAAAAATTTAAATCACGTATATTTTATCATTAATTATTATTATTTATATACAAGTACATAATAAAGCCAATAAATATTTATAGTTACATTACACTCATGCATTTTCCATATAACAATTATTCATTATGTATATTTTAATTCCTTTATTTCAATCATTTTGTCTCCTTCCTATATTAGAACAATACAATTATTGTTGTATAAAGAAATGCCTAATGGAAGGAAATGCAACAATTTTGGATGGATATACTTGGGTTAGTCCTGATTCATGCACCTTTTCTTGGTCCCAATGCTTCAAGCTATTCGACCTGACGCGACACCATCACCACCAACCGGACAATATATAACAAACCGACTAGCAGAAGAAAATGGAACATGATTCAACCCAACGATCAACAAATGGGCATGACCATTTACAAACTAACATTGAAAGACCTTTTAATACAATTGGCTCAAAATAAATAGCCGTTTTTCGGCACAAGACAAAGTGTAACACTGAAATCAAATATAAGAATATATAAATGTAGATAATTGAAGGAAAGAGATTACGAAGAAGGAAAAATAAAGAAAATTTTATAATGAATTCATAGATTTATGGATTCCAAAGTTAACCGATTTGTGAAGACGAATATCGATGATGCGAATCTACGGTATACTAATTCTAGAAGTAATAAATTTCATTTTTATTAAATATATTTGTTTTAGGATGAATAACAAATATTTGGTTATCTCCACCACGTTGAGAAGTATTTATGTAACACAAGTATTTGGATGTATCACACGGCGTCGGTTAATCATAAAGTAATAATGCTTAGTGCTGGTTATTAAATAGAATTTCTAGTTTAACTTATTCACAAGAGAATTTTTGCGAGACTGATCACTGTTTTAAGTACAGTTTAATTCTTATTAAGGATAATTCCTCGTTTCTCTTATAAATTCACTTTTACAATTTAAATATGTTTATAGTGACACTTAGTTAATAACAAATTTATTCGTACAATCACAGATAATAATAATCATCATCAATCAATCGTTCGGCTCTAAATCAGATAACGTGGATATTATATTAGCACTTGAACAAATCTCACACCCGCATTCAAATTCGTTAGAAAGTTAGAAAATAACCTGTACTAGTTAAAAAAACAAAATACCATTTTAATATTATATTCAATGTAACAGCTTTTTTAAGACTGTTTTTGTGTTAGAATCTGACCTATAAATGTTTGTATCTTTAACTACAAATACTTTGAAATTCATTGTTAAATGCAAGCACTAAATGCATATATTTTTTAAATGTGAAGAGTTGGGTTAGAGCAAAAATATTGTTATAACATAATCTGTTAAAATTTGTCCTTAAACTTGAACATCCTATTAAAAGGGGCAATATATCTACTTAACACTTATTTTATAGTACAGTTGTTATAATGTTTCTAATAATTATATTAAATTCTCATTTTTAATATTTTAAAAGAAGCTTTTTATAGAAAATTCATAAACTTTCTTTTTAAAATATTAAATTTTATTACGAATCTTTAATATTATATTTTTTGTCTACATGTTTAAATGAATGTAATCAGTGTTTAATTGAATAAATTTATTCCTTAAAATCATTGTTATAATTTCGAAATAATATAAATACATTTAAATATAAAATAAAAAGTATCAAGGAGGCTAAAAAGCAATCTTCTATCCTTCTATTGTCATCCTTGTCTAATTTTAGTGGCACACCACTCCCACGCGGGTGCAGCACTTATGCTCAAGACTCGTAACCATAGAGAGGGCGATCTGATTATGTTTCTAATTTGTGGTAGACACTGCGCATTACATCTGTTTTTGCGTCGTGAAAGCTAACCTAAATTTTGTAATAAAAATGTATTCCAACGATATTGAAGCTGAAGAACAAATTCCATTGAGAATACCACTCGAAATTACTCAAGTAGCAACATTAATTACTGTTAATTTATTACCAACTAAATCAAGACGTCAGTATCCATTCGCAAAAATTGACGTCTGTGCAAGATAAATCTTCTGGTATCAAACACTGGGCTTTTTGTATGAGATAAGAACGTGATTTTCGCTCTTTTAATGTACTATTAATTAATGTGTAATTTTCATATGTGTGTTGTAGTGTTATTCTTCGAGTATTTACTAGACTCTAGCTAACCCTCGATACAGTCCAAATCATTCTGTTCAATATTGTGAATGTATCTAGAGATGCTCGATTAAATGTTTATAATGGTGTGTTAGTGCCTACATTGATGTATGGTTCTGAATATTGCGTGTGGATGAATAAGCATGAACGACGTATAGCTGCTGTGGAAATGAGATATTTGAGAGGAGTATGTGGGTATACGAGACGTGATCGTATACGGAATACATTGGTGTATGATGAGTGAGATTGAGAAGAATGTTGTTAGCAAAGTGGGAGTGAGTCAGTTGAGGTGGTTTGGACATGTTGAGCGAATGTCGAATGAAAGGTTGGTGAAACAAATATATGTGGGTGAGATTGAAGGTGAATGATTGCGCGGGCGTCCGAGGAATAACTGGTTGGGTATGATTGATGGTTTGTTGCGTGAACGAATGATTCCGAGTGTGAAGAATAAACGAGCATGTATGAATCGCACTATGAATATGGACGAGGCGAAAGTGGTGTGTCAGGATAGAAATGTTTGGAGGAGATTGATTGTTGGTTGACTGTTTTTCTGGGTTCGTGCTACCCCACTAAGTGGGACATAGCGTGACATTATGTATATATGTGAGCCGTACTCTTTTTGCTTTGTAAAACACTTCTGTGAACTTTACCCTATTTGCGCCGTAACACAATTCTGTGAAATTAATAATAAATCTATTTTTATAAAACTATAATCCTAAGAATGATTTTCTCAAAATTAGTCGCATGTATTGAATGCTTGAAAAAAATTAATAGCAAAAATTCTAATAAATAGTAGATAACAAATTATATTTGATTTTTAAAATATTTTTGTTTTGAAAATATATCTTAAGTATCCCGCACTGATATTTGGATAGTTTCTTTCACTTACCTCTATTTTTTCTTATTTGTTACTAACCTTTTCGCATATTTGTCTTCTAGTTTCTAGTGTTTAGATACACTAATTCTTCCTCCATTGAAACGAAGCAATAAAGATAGAACAATGGGAGTGTACAGTTTGATTTTTTATTCAGTATTTATTTAAAATTTGGACAACATAAACATAACTTTTATAATTATCAGGTTATATAATATTTATTTTGTTTAAGTACTTTGTAACTTCACGTAACAAATTACATATTTTATCTACGATAGTGTGTAAAATTGAAGTTTTGTCGTCAGTTTTAAGTTTGTAAAACGGTTGTTTGTTAACAAGATTTCATTAGTCACGGGTTGCCGAGCAACAAGTGATTAAAATATTTAAATACACCAAAACTTTTGTTACCATGGCAAACTTCTCATTTAATATTGTGAACCTAATTCATAATTAAAAGTATTTTTTTAAATTTTTATTGGGTTTTTTTCATTATATCGTAGATAAAACACTCAGGGGTCTTAAAAGTTAAAACACTCGCTAAGCTAGTGTTTTATTGACCCATTCGTGACCGAAGACTTTACGTACTTGTATCGTAAATAACTATTATTTTTACGAAACGCTGCGTTAACCAATCCCAAATTTTTAAGTTATTAAATATGTAGAATGTACTTATTCCAATCCTTCTACAAACTCTGTTGATTCAAATTCAGAGCCACGCTCTGATGTGTTGCTGCTATGAATTCTCATATGCTCGTCCAACTCATTTTTACTTATAAACCATTTATTACACGAAGTACATTTAAATACTGCGATACCTTCATGTATCTTTATATGTTCAACTAAAGAAATATTATTTAAAAATTTCTTGTCACATATAGAACATGTAGCAGTTCTTATTGGTTCATGCTCTAACATATGTGTGGATAATTCAGCATTTAAAATAAACTTCTTATAGCAAATAGGACATTTAAAACCTCTGTTTTTTTCATGTATTCTCATATGTTTCGTTAAACGAGCCTTTTCTACAAACTTCTTTTCACAAAGACTACACTTATAATCTCTAATTCCTAAATGCAGTTTCATATGGAAATTAAGAGATTGTTCATGAAGTAACGTCTTATTACAAATTTTACAGTTATAAACAGTATTTCCATGTTGTCTCATATGCTTTCTTAAATGACTCTTTTCTACAAATGTCTTCTTACATATATTACACTCATAGTCTCTAATACCTTCATGCATTTTCATGTGTGAAACTAAAGAACTTTCGTGTAAATACTTCCTACCACAAACAGAACATTTAAATTCCCTGTTTTCGTCATGTGTTTGCATATGAGTGATCAAATGAGAATTTTGCATGAACTTTCTATCACATACAGAACATTTATAGTCTCTAATTTCTTCATGGATTTTCATATGTTTCGTTAAATGATCATTTTGTACAAACCCCTTACCACAAACAGAACATTTAAAATTTCTAATTCCTGCATGATATTTTAAATGCACTCTTAAATGACTCCTTTGGGTAAACTTTTTCCCACACACAGAACATTCATTATCTTTTATTCCATCATGCAGTTTTTGATGCATTTTTAAAGAATGTTTCTGAGCAAAATATTTTTCACAAATAGAACATTTAAAATCTTTAATTTGTTTATGATGCATTTTAATATGATTCATTAAAGTATCTTTTTGTACAAACTTCTTATCACAAAGAGAACACTTAAAATTCCTAATTCCTGCATGATATTTTAAATGCACTTTTAAATGAGAAACTTGTTTAAACTGTTTACCACAAATATAACAACATAAGTTTCTAATTCTAGGATGTAGTTTCATGTGCGTGATTAAAGCCCTTTTTTGTAAGAATTTCGCGTCACATATTTTACATTTAAAGTTTTCCATTCCTGTGTGTATTTTCACATGTCTAGCCCAACTACCCTTAAGCAAGAACTCCTTCTTGCAAATTTGACATTTATGTTCCTTACGTGAGAACTCTTTTCCATCTGTGTCTGTATTATTACAAATTGCATTCACATTGTCCGTGTCCGCACTGAAATTAACTTCATCCATGTTCGGTTGGATATCATTTTCATAACTACTTCTTGAAACGCTATCTTGTTCTTTATCAGATGCCGATTCGTACTTTATATGTTTCAGAGAAAGAACTTGGTCCTCGCTGTCTTCAAATGCAACAAATTCTTCTTTTTTGTCGACAGTATCATATACCTCGGGTTTCTCCTCGTATACCTCAAATAAATCTTGTACGTCGTACTTTACATGTTTCAGAGAAAGATCTTGGTCCGCGCTGTCTTCAAGTGCAACAAATTCTTCTTTGTCGACAGTATCATATACCTCGGGTTTCTCCTCGTATACCTCCAATAAATATTCGATCTTCTCTTTTGCAATTAATTCACTATCCACTTCCTGTTTTCGCTTCATCGATAAGTCAACATTCAACTCAGAGACTTGCTCACCTTGCATGTCGTTGCTTCCTTGTAATATTTGTACGTATTGTATTAAGCGACTATAATTCTTCAAACATATTCTTTTAAACTTGCAGAATGAATGAATTGTTGTGCGGCATGAAGAACAAATGAATTTTTGGAACCCGGACTCCGGAATAGTCTGAAAAATAGAAAATATTATAATGTTTCTTGTAAAAGTGAATCTGAATCGTCTTGAATATTTGAATCAAGCTTTGATTAATATTTCCTTATTCTCTCCTTTCTTTCATCCCTCTCTCTACTCTCTCTCTCTCTCTATCTTTCACTCACTTATTCAAACACCGAAGACAAGAAAAACGAAGAAATGAAATGTCATTCATGGACAATAGTATATTGAACAACTAGTGTTACAATGACCTTTTTTGTATTAGGAATTGTAACAAGAGTTGTTCATACTACTTTTCCTATTTCACGTTCAAAATTCAATAAAAATAAAATAAAATTGTACGGCATGTTTAATATACCACTGGTCACCAAGGGGCTTTGCCCGCGGGGCCTATCGGGTCCCAGGCCACAACCCCGACATAGGGGCTCCGATTCAATAATTTTATGTGAGCAATGACAGCCCCAAGTTAATTTTACAAACAATAAATTCCCCAAAAACAGTTGCACAAAATTCAATTTTGTAGCATAGTTTTTGAGAAAAACAGTGTCACAAAATTGACTTTGTGTACGTGAAATAGCTATTTGTGAAACTAGTATGGAAATGAACGCATGTAAACACATAAGTAAACTTATATATTTTTTCTACTTTCGTTCGAATAAGTACGAAAATGCATATTTGAAATTATACTTTTTTGACATATTAATGACAGTTATAAATTAAAAAAATAAAAGAATAACACATCAGAATTGGTCTACTACGAAATTTTAATTTTTATTATTTGTCAGGCTTAAATTTACATAAATGCAGTAACTTTGTTATTAATTTTTATAATAAAAGTAAAAAATAAAATTCCTTTCATTTTAGTTGCTAATATTTAATTAAATGTTTTTACATATAGCTACAAACTTTTAAATATAAAAACAGTGAAATTATGAACCTATTATTTCACTATTCACTAGTTAAACAATGTAGTTCATTACCTTACTCAAGTAAGTGAAACGGAAGTAGAAAAACACTCTTTTTATATACCTGCATTTCTTGATCAACAAACTAAAAAGCGAGCGAAAACGCAACATTAAAACACGCCGTGCTTTTAAGTTACTAAGCAACAAAAAAATAATTACTATTAATATATGTCAAAACTGTCATGACATATTGTAAAAAAAAAATCTGATGTGGCCAGCACATAACCTCCCGCCCAATACTACTCTTAAACGGTACAAAATAGTATTTGATGATACAGAAACATACCTTCTTATTTGTTTATTTTCTATTTATATTTGAGAATTTTAATTTTCTTTCATATATTTATTTAATTTTTTGACATATATTTCACCAAGAAAACAGCTTCATAATCACAATGACATGTGTCACATTTCGTAAAAAATTGAAATTATTTAAATGTTTCCATTTCCATGGTGTACTAGGAATGCAAAATTTGTAAAATCTAATTTCTTTATAATTTATTATCTCTAAATCGAATGAAAATTAATAAAATTAGTGTAATCAAAACACATGTAAAATTAAATATTCTACAACTTTCAAAATAACATAAATTGTTGAAAAAGGAAATTTAACCGTGTTTTTCACGAAAAACTGTTAAGGGCTTCAAGTAAACTGCTACTTCCGGTTGACCCATTTTATTCAAAATCTAATCAGCTCTTCATTTAAATATAAGAAGCAATAATTCACAAAATTGTATTTTTTGGTATTGTAGTATTTGAGTTATGCGAGACGAAAAAATTGCCACAGACTACACACATACATACATACATACATACATACATACAGACATCATCGCGAAAATAGTAAAATCGTATTGTAGGGACCCTAAAACGTGCTTATTCATTGAAAACTCACTACCCAATTTTTTGACCAAAAACAATACCTCCCTTACCTAGAGGTAGGCGGGAGGTAAAAACGAATCCAAATAATAACGTAAACAATAAATGCAAACCAATCTCCATGTAAATGATATACGTCAAACGTCATACGTAAAAAAATTATGAAATGAATCAAAATAAAAATGTTACTTTCCAGTTTTTTACACATGTGTGGCGGATTTAGGAGTCAGCTATAGGAGCTATAGCCCAGGGCGGCAAAATCCAGAGACGGCAAATTTTTTGATAAATACCAAAAGAAAGTCACAACAATAAGCAATCAAAAAATGATTTTCTCTTTATTTCTTGAACGCAATGGAGGGTTATACAGAAGCAAATTTTCGTGCTGCCATCTATTGATGTTTTCATTGAACTACTATGAAATTCACATGGACGAAACACAAACAAAACGCTGTCAAAATGACAGTTCTTAAAATGATGCTAAATATAAAAAATAAAGTTTGTGTATGGTTTGTGCATAGTAAATCCCTTTATTACTATAAAGGTATATGGCAAGTGTTAAATTTATTAAGTTACTTAAATAATAAACTTCAAAAATAAAAACATAACCTTGTTAAAACACCATATCAAACGTCAAAACATAGATGTTTGTGTTATGAACTTCCATCTCAACTTTTACCTCATCTTTCTCTTTCTTGCCTGTGACGTCAAAATCATAACCCTACATTGATTGGCGCTACGAGCTCTGTTTTTGGGTGTTTTACGAGAAGTTCTTGCCTTGGTCTCAGAACTGTACAATGTTCTAAAATTATATTATAAAAAAAAATGCTCTGAATAGAAATTACAGAGCACGATATATTCTACCAATTTTAATTGAAGTATTTTTTTCTATAAAATAAATTTTTATCATTGTACAACGCAAAAACGCGTACCGAACTCTTCTCTTAAAACACCCAAAAACAGAGCTCGTGTTAGAGTAGACTCATAGATATTTGTAGCTACCTCATGCTGTAAGCCAAACCAAAAAAATAACCAACCAATTTGCAAAGGGGTAAACAAGCAAAAGTCCAGGTACGAAAACAGGAACTGTTTAGTTTATTCACCTGTCGAATATTTATTATTTTCGAGTAATAATGTTATATAAATCTTAAAATATTATAAATAACAAATATTACAACAAATTATAGGATGATTTTTATTCTACCACTATCATTTCCTTTTCTTCGTTTTCGAATACCACATGTCGTTATTTTTTTAACTGTACTACGGCACTTGTGTTAAATCACTTGTTCTTTTTATTATAAAAATTTCTCCATAGTCTTTCAACTTATTACATACATACATAACATCACGCTATGCCCCACTTAGTGGGGTAGCACGAACGCAGAAACACTGACAACCAACAATCAATCTCCTCCAAACATTCCTATCCTGACACACCACATTCGCCTCGTCCACATTCATAGTGCCATTCATAACATTTAAAACAATTTGCTATCTCTGTTCCATTAAATGCATTTTCCTCAAATTTTTAATAACTAAAACTACTGTTTTTTTTCTTCACGTTCAGACCGTAGACTCAACATTTTGTTAAATTATAAATACTGTCAAACCAAAAGATTCGATAATACTAACAAAATTGTAAAATTATGTATTAGTTATACTTAAGATCAGTTTCCTAAGTACCAATTATTTATTTGCGACAACCAATCACAGTTTAGAATTTAATACAATGTGTAGATATTTCTAAGTAATTTTTTTTTTACTTACATCGGTATGTATTTTTCATTTTATACGATTATTTTTAATATTACCGACAATTTTTCAAACAAACTTTATTTTACTCAAAATGCCCATATATCTGCAGTATTAGTTTTTCTACCGGGTGTTCCATTTTCGCACAATGGTATGCAACACTCTATATATTATTACAAAATTTTAAAGATCTTATGTTTCTCTTTAAATAAGTTCGCATTTATTATAGTCCTAAATTATCAGTACAGCTACTATTCACGTTCTTATGATTAAATAATCACTCAGGAAATATTCCATAAAATTGTGTGTGAGTGTTTAAACAAGCAGATTATTTGCTGCCATATATTTAATAATCATTATTTACTATTTTCACTTAGTTTACCAACTTTATTGTTACATTTGGTTTAGTTTGTTGAACAGTAATGTTCAATTCGAAATTTTTTATAAATTTATTTACTCTTTTTAATTTCATGGCATACTTCCAGTGTGTGATTTTTCATTAATTAAAACACGAATCGTTTCTATATTGATCATTTTAGGACTATAATGAATAAGAACTATTTTCAACAAAACAAGGTATTCAAAATTGTGCAAAAAAATATAGAAAGTTCCATTTAAAAATTTAAAGTTGCACATCATTGCGCGAAAATGGAACACCCGGTAGAAAAACTTATACGCAGATACGTGGGCATTTTAATATAATACAAACTTTGTCTGAAATAAAAAATCGGTAATATTTGTAATAAACGCATAAAATAAAAAAATACAGACCGATAGACCAGACTGTATTTAGCAAATAACAGAAATTAATATTAAATTTCACATAATCATAATTATCGTTAAATACGGGCCAGTACAGTATTCAAAAGACCCTCAGCCGATCTGTACGTACCCTCGATTATTAGCTTCCACGCCCCTTGCTACAATACCTCTGAGTGTACTATACATACCAGCTGTTTGTTGAATGTCTACTTTAAAAATTTTTTGTTATCAAAACTGCCTTCCACTATTTCATTGAACGGTAGAACAGAAGTTTGATTTGTGTACAAAGATGCACTGGCTATTTGATAAAATAATAAATATATGATACGTTTATATTTAGTGCATCTAGCAACACGTATTAAAGCCGCATGGTTCATCTTTTATTATTAAACTTCAAACTACAATATTAACATACATACATTCTGTTTAATAATAAATGATATGTTTACTTACAATTTCAGGCAAACAATATTTTAGCTGTTCTTGTACTGCAATTCCATTGTCGTTCACTATTAACACACTTTCAAGTTGCTTAGAATTAAGACACAACAAACAAAAATCTGATAGGTAATACATTTTATATCGTATTTTCACAGAAATGATGTATGTAGACCAAGGCTGCAAGGCTATTATTTTGACAGAAGCGTAGCAGTGAACGCTGACGGCACAATGTTGCCAACTATGGTATGAAAAAAATACTTTAAATAAATTTGTTGACATCTAAGAAAACCACGAATAAATTCATTTCATTCATTGTTTGTGTGTTAAATGATTTATTTATTTGTAATCATTATCAAATTACGTTATTACATGAATGTGGAAAGTGTTAAATTCATTTATAATCTTTGACTGAAAAACGAGAACGTTACATATAAAGTTGAAAATTTGAGATTATATTTTTGTTGTTTATACAAATGTCAAATATCTGAATACTAATTCCAATTGGTAGACTTTAATTTAAATAAATTCATAAAAACAGGAAGCTAAATCGTAAATTTCTAATTTACATCGAGTATAAACCAGCTACTACACTTACGTGAGCCTTACCCTTTCTTTCATGTAAAATATTTCTGTGAGCACTCTTTTTGCGCTGTAAAACATTTCTGTGAACTTTACCTTATTTTCGCTGAAACACACTTCTGTGAAAATAATAATAAATCTGTTTTTATAAAACTATAACTCTAAAAATGATTTTCTTAAATTAGTCGCATGTATTGAATGCTAACATAAATTAAATGCAAAAATTCAAATAAATAGTATATAACAAATTATATATGATTTTTAACATATTTTTGTTTTGAAAATTTATTTTGAGTTTCCCGCCCTGATATTTGGTTCGTTTCATTCACTTACCTTGCACCTTGCATCTCTCGGCACTTATTTTTCTTTATTTGTTACTAACCTTTTCGCAAATTTGTCTCCTAGTGCTTAGATACACCAATTCTTCCTAAATTGAAACGAAATATTGATAGAACAGTGGTAGTATAAATTTTATTTATTTTATAATTATAATATTCATTTCGTATAAGTACTTTGTAACTACATGTAACAAATTATATATTTTATTTTTACGAAACGCTGCGTTAATAATGTTATCCCAAACCAAAATTTTAAAGTTATTAATATGTGCAATGTACTTATTACAAATCTAGTACAAACTCTGTTGATTCAGAGCCGCGCTCTGATGTGTTGCTGCTATAACTTCTCATGTGCTCGTACAACTCATTTTTACTTATAAACTTTTGATTACAAAAAGTACATTTCAATTCTTCCACACCTTCAAAGGTCTTATTAGTTCATGCTCTAACATATGTGTGGTAAATTCGGTCTTTAAAACATACTTCTTATCGCAAATAGGATATTTAAAATATCTGTTTTTCTTCATGTATTTTCATATGTTGCGTTAAACCAGCCTTTTGTACATACTTCTTTTCACATACACTACATTCGTAATCTCTAATTTCTGCATGCAGTTTCATATGATTATTAAGAGATCGTTTATGAAATAACTTCTTATTACAAATTTCACAGTTATAACCAGTATTTCCATGTTGTTTCATATGTTTTCCCAAATCTTGCTTTCCTACAAAGGTCTTCTTACATATATTACACTGATAGTCTCTAATACCTTCATGCATTTTCATGTGTGAAGCTAAAGAACTTGCGTGTAAATACTTCCTACCACAAACGGAGCATTTAAATTCCCTTTTTTCATCATGTGTTTGCATATGTGTAGTCAAATGAGCATTTTGCATGAACTTTTTATCACATACAGAACATTTATAGTCTCTAATTTTTTCATGGATTTTCATATGTTCCGTTAATTTATCTTTTTGTACAAACTCCTTGCCACAAACAGAACATTTAAAATCTCTAGTTCCTGCATGATATTTTAAATGCACTTTTAAATGATTCCTTTGGGTAAACTTTTTCCCACACACAGAACATTCATTATCTTTTATTCCGTCATGCAGTTTTTGATGTATTTTTAAATGACTTTTCTCAGAAAACTTCAATTCACAAATAGAACATTCAAAATTTTTTATTTGATTATGAACTTTAATATGTCTCATTAAATTCTCCTTTTTTACAAACTTTTTATCGCAAAGAGAACATTTAAAATTCCTAATTCCTGCATGACATTTTAAATGCACTTTTAAATGAGAACCGTTTTTGAACTGTTTCCCACAAATATAACAATCTAGATTTCCAATTCCCGGATGTAATTTCATGTGCGTGATTAAAGGCCTTTTTTGTAAGAACTTCGCGTCACAAATTTTACATTTAAAGTTTTCCATTCCTGCGTGTGTTTTCACATGTTTAGCCCAACCACTTTTTCGCAAGAACTCCTTCTTGCAAATTGGACATTTATGTTTTTTATGTGAGAACTCTTTTCCATCTGTGTCTGAATCATTACAAGTTGCATTCACATTGTCCGTGTCCGCACTGAAGTTAACTTCATCCACATTCGGTTGTTTTTCATTTTCACAACTACTCCTTGAAACGTTATCTTGTTCTTTATCAGATGCCGCTTTGTCCTTTACATGTTTCAGAGAAAGATCTTGATCCTCTCTGTCTTCAGATGCAACAAATTCTTCTTTTTTGTCAACAGTATCACATACCTCGAGTTTCTCCTCGTATACCTCAAATAAATCTTGTAGTTCGTACTTTACACGTTTCAGAGAAAGATCTTGATCCTCACTGTCTTCAGGTGCAACAAATTCTTCTTTTTTGTCAACAGTATCACATACCTCGAGTTTCTCCTCGTATACCTCAAATAAATCTTGTAGTTCGTACTTTACACGTTTCAGAGAAAGATCTTGATCCTCTCTGTCTTCAGATGCAACAAATTCTTCTTTTTTGTCAACAGTATCACATACCTCAAGTTTCTCCTCGTATACCTCAAATAAATCTTGTAGTTCGTACTTTACACGTTTCAGAGAAAGATCTTGATCCTCTCTGTCTTCAGATGCAACAAATTCTTCTTTTTTGTCAACAGTATCACATACCTCGAGTTTCTCCTCGTATACCTCAAATAAATCTTGTACTTCGTACATTACATGTTGATCCTCTCTGTCTTCAGATGCAACAAATTCTTCTTTTTTGTCGACAGTATCACATACCTCGAGTTTCTCCTCGTATACCTCAAATAAATCTTGTTGTACTTCGTACTTTATATGTTTCAGAGAAAGATCTTGATCCTTACTGTCTTCAGATGCAACAAATTCTTCTTTTTTGTCGACAGTATCATATACCTCGAGTTTCTCCTCGTATACCTCAAATAAATCTTCTATCTCCTCTTTTATAATTAATTCATTATCCACTTCCTGCTCTCGCTTCATCGATAAGTCAACGTTCAACTCAGAAACTTGTTCACCTTGCATGTCGTTGCTTTCTTGTAATATTTGAGCGTATTGTATTAAGCGACTATAATTCTTCAAACATATTCTTTTAAACTTGCAGAATGAATGAATTGTTGTGCGGCATGAAGAACAAATGAATTTTTGAAACCCGGACTCCGGAATAGTCTGAAAAATAGAAAATATTGTAATGTTTCTTGTAAGAGTGAGTCTGAATCGTCTCGAATATTTGAATCAGGCTTTGATTAATATTTCCTTTCACGCATCGAGGAGAAGAAACATGAAGAAATGAAATGCCATTAATGGACAATAATAATAGCTATTTGTGAAACTAGTAAGGAAATGAAGGTTATTGTGGATGGTAGGTTATTGAGCAAACTGAGTTTTTTCAATAAAGTTTTATTATTGGCAACGAAAATGACCGATGGCGGCAGCACTGAGTATTTGCAAATGGCCGACGTCGTAGGTAACGTGCAGTGAATGACATACGGAGAAACATAAATAAAATTCATATAATTATAGTTATAAATAAAATATGAGCTTATTTGAAGTACGGTATTGTGTAAAGGGAAGTATTTGTGCTTTATTTATTTTAAAAATCAGTTATACCGTCTCTTTAATATATTTTTAGGCATGGGTAACTTTGACGGTGCTGATAAACAAGTTGGTTTTAGAGAATTATTTAAGATATCTCGAGGCGACGAATTCTACCAGAAATTTTATCGAGGGGGAAGAAATAGTAAACAGTAGCTTGTTATTTTTATGTAGTTGTGGAGGTAAATTTAAATAAGTGCAAGCTTTTTGGGTTATGTTTGCCGATCAGTGCTCTTACTACAAATCCACATGAGATACATGGAACCATTTATGTTGAAAATATTATATAACTTGTGAACTGTATCACAAAATACATTTTTATATGTTACCCTAGTTACATATTTGAATAAAACTGCTAGTACAGCATAAGTAATGTTTAGTTTCATTTCAATAAGTGTGGGTATGATTTTCTCTAGTCGATAATTTGAAAATTTTTATATTAGGATAAGTCTATAATTATTATTCCTTCAAAATTTGGTAAGCCAGTTAAAGTATTTAATTTTTAATCAGTTTGTGTTGTACATTTTGAATTTGGATTTAAAATCCATACTAAGAGCTTTTCAGAAAACTTATGTTACAGAATAATAACAAAACATTAAGGGTATGGAAAAGGAGAAAGAATATATACAAAATAAGACACAAAATAAAAGAAAATAGCACAAAATTAATTCGATAACCACACTATATAACATGTAAGCTACAAATGATTACCCAATGCAAAAGTTCATAATTTTGCCACCAGAGGGCTACGAGTTCATTTTCGTTGCCAATATCACTTTGCACGATCGATTTCGACTTAATTAGTCATCATAAGCTG
The DNA here is from genome assembly GCA_963942605.1 of Poecilus cupreus. Classification (NCBI taxonomy): domain Eukaryota; kingdom Metazoa; phylum Arthropoda; class Insecta; order Coleoptera; family Carabidae; genus Poecilus; species Poecilus cupreus. Next base: position 3,968,387 of record OZ012728.1, read on the forward strand.
CAGCTGAAAATAAAATAAAGTGTACAATAAATTGTAGTAATTGTAATACATACATATATTTTAAATTTTTAATGTAAATTTATATAATGTCAAAAGTAAAGATTAAATCGAATGAAGTTAAATATTTTTAGAAAAAATTTACATTGAATAAATTAGAGCATGTTTAAACAATTATTTAAGGTTATGTTGTAATCGATTGTAGTAAGTACTCACAGAAATCATAAATATAATATTGGATAATTGGAAATATAAATAGGCAGATAGGAAAAGATACTCACTGTCAATGATTTATCAGTTGAAGCATATGTAAAATTGGATAAAATTTACTACACAATTATAAAAGTCAGACATGAAATGTTTTTAAGAAGCAACAGGTTGTAGATGGCGTATTGGTTTGGATGTGGTTATGTTTTGAGAGGCGGTAAATTTTTTAAAATGTTGTGGTTCAGGAAAATTGGTTTGGTCATTTACTAAGTGTTGATTATCTTTTAGATGTTTAAGTATTTCATATTTTTCTAAAAGTATTAATTTGTGATAATTAGTTTCAGCATGTAAAAGGGTTGTGTTTTCTAAATTTGCAGTGTGACTGTTGTTTATTACCAAATGGTACCAAATGCAGAGTAAGGGTTATTTCTAATGTGTTCTTTAAATTGTGTTTTAATATTTCGTGATGTAACTGGTGGTGGTCCACTATCAAGAGACGCTCATCCCCTAAAAAAAATTCAAATTATGACATTTATCAAAGAATGGTATTCTGCAACTGTTGTTGTTTTTTTTTTCAAAAAGCATAGATTATCAGATTTAAACGAAAATGTAAAAATATAATTTTTCTTTAACGTGTTGTAATTCGTTGATGGTCACAGTAAGTGTAAAATATTTCAAGCTACAATTGTAGATAATTTGAAAACCATAATTTACTGAGATATTTCAAAATAACTTGATAATGCCTCAAGTTAACTACCACTTTCGGATATTGGATTATCACCAAAAACTAATTAGCTCTTCTCAAGGGTATACAGTTGATATATACAAAATATGAAAATTTTCTGTTCGATAGTTTTTGAGAAACCGGAACTCCAGAGATCCACACAGACAGAGCGACAAACATACAGACACACAGGCATACCTCCCTTACAAGTATGTGCGGGAGGTAAAAATGCTAGGAATACAAGTTATAGAGGAATATATTATCTATTTACCACTTTTATTTGAAATATTTTCATTTCTAAAATAATTTTTAACTATTGTACAGCGCTAAAACCATACTAAAACTCTTCTCTCAAAACACCCAAAAATAGAGCTAATGGTATAGTACACTCAGAGGTATTGTAGCTAGGGGCGTGGAAGCTAATAATCGAGGGAACGTACAGATTGACTGGGTGTATTCTGACCCGTATTTAACAATAATTTCCATAGGTATTACAGCTAATTATGTTTATGTAAAACAAATTTGAACTTAATATTTATTTCTTTTATTTATTAAAAATGTATGTCCAAGGAAAAACGACAGTAATTTAAAAAAATAATTACTTAGTAATACCTAAACATTATATTATATTCTTTACTGTAATTGATTGTCGCAAATAACTAATTATAATTTAGGAAACTGATCTTAAGTATAAATAATACATAATTTTATAATATTGTTAGTATTGACGAATCTTTTGGTTTGAGAGTATTTAGAATTTAACAACATGTGGATACCACGGTATGAATGTGATGAAAAAAAAAAAACTAGTAGTAATGATTCTGCGAGTGATTTTGAAATTGAAGAAAATGCATCTAGTAGATCAGAGTCAGCAAATTGTTTTAAATGTACATAATATGCTGAAAGAAGGAGAAATGAATGTGGTATTCGAAAACAAAGAAAAGGAAGTGATAGATGTACAATAAAAAGTTTGTCTGGTTTTGAATTAGATTTAATTGGAAGAACAATATGAACGAAACAAATATTTTACGTAACGTAATTTTCATTATATTCGAATAAATTTTAGCAAATGTACATACATTTGGAATTGGACTCGTATTAATAATGATGATTAGAAACTTAGTTTCAATGAACAAATTTAATCATCCTATAACTTATTGCAACATTTGTTATAAATAATATTTTAAGATTTATATAATATTATTACTCGAAAATAATAAATATTCGAAAGGTGAATAAACTGAATACATCCCTGTTTTCGTACCTGTACTTTTGTTTGTTTATCCCTTTGCAAATTGGTTGGTTAATTTTTCGGTTTGGCTCACAGCATGACATGCAACATGAGGTAGCTACAATATCTATGAGTATAAATGTAAATTTGCGTAGGATGAGCAGGCTGATTGTAATTGAAGTACTAATCTTTTTGACTATCGATTACGACCAGTTTATTTGGTCATCTGATGATGACCTGATGGTCAACAGCTGAAATTACAAAATGTATACAATCTGATACAATAAATGTTAGGAAATTTTATACAGAGCGAAAAAGATTTTATATAAAATTAATGTAGGAATAATAAATATTTAGTTATCACAATTATGTAAAGATTGTGATTTAGAAGTAACATATATAAGAAAGAAACAAAAACATAAGGTTATGTAACCTAGACAATAACGACACCAGATGAGTATACCGAAAATTTTAGAAATAAATATAAAAATACTAACCGTCAATATTATAAAAGCAGTTGAAACATGGAATTACGCAGTTTAAGCAGAATTAAATCAAATGTTACACTTGATTATGTTGGATATGATGTTGTTGAGTCACAGAGTAGCGGTACAATGACTAGACACAATTATTTTGTTGGCTGTGGAGAAAAGTAAGAAGAGAGTATATTGTGTTAGCGTTTTATTTGTTTATCAAGTATTTAAATGGCGGTAAATTTTTTAAAATATGATGCTCTGGAAAATAAATATGTCATTTAATAAGTTACATTGTTTCTTTTTATGTTTAAGAATTTCATCTTGTTTTAATAGTACTAGTTTAAAATAATTTGTTTTGGAATGTAGAAGTATTGTGTTGCTTAAAGAAAATGTGGGATTATATTCTAATAAATGTGTACCTAGGGCTGAATGGGCCTTATTTTAAAAATCTTGTATTTATATTTCTGGTAGTGAGGCCTATGTATGTACATTTTGTCGCAGTTGTTGCATGAAATTTTGTAGATTCCGCTTTGTTCTTCCTAATCTGTTTTTGGTTTACTATTGATAAACATATTGTTGAAGTTTGGGTGTGATTTTGAAGTTACTGTTAAATTATAGTCAGTTGCTATTTGTTTCATGCTTGAAAAAATATTTTTTTATTATACCTGCATCAAAATCCGCGTTTGAAACACGCTACAGCGTTCGTAAACGCAAGATTAAAACACCCCGTGCTTTAAAGGTTGCGAAGCAACAACAAAAATAATTACTATTAATATCTGTCAAAACTGTAAACGTAAACAATAAATGCTAACCAGTCTCCATGTAAACGATATACGTCAAACATCACACGCGCAAAATTATGAAATAAATCAAAATTAAAATGATGCTTTCCAGTTTTTTTCAGAGTATGGTGCAGGTATAATAAAAAATAGCGTATTACACACGAGCATAAGTGCTTTTAAAGCACTAGCGACATTAAAAGCAATCCGCTTCGCGTCGTGCTCATAAATTCGTCGTACGTGCTTTAAAAGTTTACTTAATATATTATTATAATATGGGATTGAGATGAAGTTTTTTGGGTTTGTTGTATGTGGGTAAATTTTGTTATTTATTAGATGTTTGTATTATAAATTATTGTAAATTTGTTCTTTTAAGTATATTATATATATATATATATATATATATATATATATATATATATATATATATATATATATTCATTGTTGAAGCCTAAAAATCTACATCCGGAGCTGACTTACATTTATTAGACTTTGGTATATATAAGTTAAGTAACCGTACTTTAGGTTCGCTTAAAAAAATTTATTTGTTTGTTACAACGAAGGTAGATTCATTTAACAGATGTTTATTGTTCAATGTTTACAGTATAACTAACTTCAATTTTCTTATTCTAATCTTATATACTACAGATAACATATGTAACAAGAGTATCTGGGAGACTGCTGGCGTCAGCGGGTCCCACTGGATGTGGTCATCTAACTCCTCCCTCCTTAAAATTGAGCGTCACCGGGTAAGTTCAGCTGGGGTCGCTCAGGATGGGTTGAACAGCTTGGCTGAAGTTCTATGTCCTGGTTCGAAATTCTTGCAGGATTCTTTGGATTTTGGAATTTTTTCCTGAGGAAAATAACAAGCAAAACAATAGCAATGATTAACAAGATAACATATAATGTTGCTATCGAGTAATCTGTAGCGTCGGCGGCGTTGTAGTCTTCGACGTCTTCAAACTTGTTAATTGGTAGTTTGAGATCTTGAATGTTGTTCAGTTCAACGGTCATTTTTGGTATTTGGTCTTCGGTTAGTTCAAATTTGTAATCTTCTAATATTATTGGCTTTCCAAATATTCCTTCTCTAAAATTTAGGTTTTGATTTCTAAATTTTATTTGACAATCATCTTCTTTAATGAGGAATATTCCTTGCAGTGTTCTAATTTCATCGCCGCGTTCGCATGATGCATGGAGGGTTTCTTGAATTGGAAATACAATGAGAAATTGGTTTATTTCTTCAATGGTTTCTACATGGTTTCTTTTCAAAGTGATCTTCGTATATTGACAGTTCTTGTTATCGTTATGTAAGATGATGCTCTTTTCACAGGATTTGTCGTCTACTTCCTCTATCTTGTTTGGGCAATGATAAATAGTTCCTTTAGTACATATGGCGTTTAGAGATTTAATTTCATCATCAGAAGATCTTAAAAAGTATTCTTTATTTGGAACAACAGTCACAAATTCAATATCATGTTTACTTGGGACAGGTATAAGACGATATAATTCAAAGTCTATATCATAATTAATTGGAATTTCTAAAAAGTAAGTAATTTTATCTGAATATAATTTACAATTTACTGTAATTAATTTTTCAATTTCAGGTATATTTTCGAATATCGGTTCTAAGGGGAAACTATTTTTATAATTTTTATAAATCCTATTTAATTCAAAATGGAGATCATTTATTTTTATAATACTTGGGTGCATCACGTGTAATTTACAAAAAGTTAACGAATTTTCAATATCTTGCAATATAGATAATAATATGTTAAACAAAGTGTTTAACTGACCGTAAATGTCAAGGATACTGAACTTAATCAAATTAGGGGTTCCGTCAACAATAATACGCAACAACTGCTCTATTTTTACTTTTAATTCTAATTCATTATATTTAATTGTTTCAATAGTTTTATTAAATTTATCAACTAATTGATGGTTAAAAGAATATTGTTTCTTTAATTGTTCGTTTAATTTATATTGATTATGTTCTAAATGGGCTAATATTTTCTTATATCGTTTTTCATCTTCGGCATCTAGATTTCCAGTAATTGATTTTATTATGGATCCTAAGCCGTCTATTAAACCTCGTTTCTGTCTAAACTTCTCATGATTAATAAATAAATGACTAATTTTTTCATCTATTAAATTTTGAATATAATTAATTATTCTATCATTATTCACAAATTTTGTTACGTTAATATGGTTTGTTTCAATAGTTTGTTTCAAATTAATGTGTTGTATTTTCAAGTTATTGTATTGTTGGATAATAGGTTGTATCTCGTAAGAGTGAAGGAAGGTATGACGGGATCTTTGCAGTTTTGCTGGTCCTAGATTCAGTGCTAACAGTCCGGGGTTGTGAGTAATGTTCTTGATGTCTAGTCCGAGGGTGTACGTGAAGTACAGGGACCTGGAAGATCGGAGACTTTATTAATTTTTCTCGGTCTTTTTATATTTGACAGGTGAATTTTAGATTGTTTTCTACTATCTTTTGGGTCTGTTTTAATTTCTGCGGTTTTCAAATTTTTATTTACTGCTTTAATTTTTTCCTTTTTAAATTTGCTATGTTTCGTTTTATTTACTCTTTGTTTGTTATGTACGTAAACAGTTTCAGGAATTTTTGGTGAATCTTCACGATTTTGATTTAATTTATCCATTAATTTTTCTTTATTATTTATTACACGTTCGTTTATATTTTTATATGCCAGTTTAGTTTTTTCTCTGTGATTTTGTACGTAATCCTGTGTTACTTGTTTCTCTAATTCCACATCAAAGGGAGAATTTGTATCAAAATGTCCGTTAATAATTTCTATAGGTTTTAATCCGGTTGATTTGTGTGTCGTATTATTATAAGCGAGAAGAGCATAGTGTACTTTGTTTTCTATTATTTCATTCTTAAAATGTTCTTGTTCATTAAATAATCGAATATGCTCCACGAGGGTCGAATGAAAACGTTCAACAAGTCCATTAGAATTTGGATGTTGTGAACATATGAAATGGATATCAATTTTGTGTAACATTAACATTTCTTTCAAAACTGTATTTTTGAATTCTAAGCCGTTATCTGATATTATTAATTTTGGAATACCATGATGTGAAAAGAACTTTGTCAGTTGATTAACAATTTCAATGGCATTAGTTGTTTTTACTTTATACGCTTGGGCATATTTGGAAAAAGCGTCTATTATTGTAAGAAATTTACAATTTTCTAAACTTAAAGTGTCAATATGAATGGTGTCAAAAGGTTTATTCGGGGTAGGTGTTATATTATATTTCGGTTTAATTGGGTTGCGCTCATATTTTGATTTCAAGCAAACTTCACATTGATTAATATAATTAGAAATTGTTTTTACTTGATTTGGCCAATAATAAATTCTTTTTAATTGATGATGCGTTTCTTGAATACCGCGGTGGTTAGTCTTACTTTCGTGATAATTTTTTATCGTGTCAGAAATGTCGTCGTCACGTTCTACGTCTATCAGTTTACTATTACTTTTAACAAGATGTAATTCTAAATTTTTAAAATATTTTTGAATAATATTACTAAATTTTTCATATACTGGTTGTTCAAAATACAAGTAATATTTTACTTTAGGTACTATATAATTTTTAACAAAATCTATAACATCATTTTCGAAATTATTTTGTGAAATTTGAACATTTATTCTCATTTTATCTGTATGAAGTTTTGTTATTTTTGGTATAGAAGGAGAATGAATTACTTCACTAATTATTACTTGATTTTTCCCTACATTAACAGGTGATTCACTGATAGGTATGCCGGTTATCGGATACTCTGGGTTTGAGTGAATGGTCGCGTCGCTATCGTCTGATTCCGAGTAATCATCGTTTCGTGTCTTATCATCTGTCTCCACTACGAGAGACTCACTATAATTTTGATTGTCATTATTTTCAAATTGTCTATTAAAATTATCCATATACTTAAAAAAGGCATCACAAGTACTTTCGTCATTTTCGTTTGCATTTATTTCATAGTTAGGAAGGTTTTCTTCAGGTAATTTAAAAACAGTAATTATTATATTCGTATTTTTAAAAACATATTCTATCATATGTTTAACGTCAGTCCATAAAAGTAAATCTTTACCACAACCTAATTTTGGAATATTTAATATTTTAATATTATTTTTCAAACAAAATATTTTTAAATTTATTAAGGCATAAAACAGATCTTGATACGAAGGTTTATCATCATAATTTTCTTTGGTTATAAGGTAAATAATGAATTTATCTTTATTCCGTAAATAAACCAAGTTATGTAATTTAGGATTTTGATTTTTTAATTTATCTACATTTTTAAATTTCTTTTTATATTGTTCCGCTATACCTCGAGACATTTGTAAGTCTCTACTGACACAATGTGCAAGGCTTTCATTTAAAGGTGCATTAAAGATGTTTCCTTCAACTTCAATGATTTTATAGTTATTATCTGAGACTGTATTTTTACTTTCCAAATAAGTTTTATATTGAGTTATCAGGGGCTGACTTTCTATAATTTCAGGGTCGGTTTGAATAATATTTAAATTTTTACAGGGGATACGGCTCAGTGCATCTGCATTCGTATTTAATTTCCCTTTTTTATAAACGATCTCATAATCAAACTCTTCTAATTTTAACCTCCATCTTACTAATTTTGAATTTGGTTCTTTCAATGAAAATAACCATTGCAATGGTTTATGATCAGTAATGATTTTAAATTTTCTGCCAAATAGATAAGGCCTAAAATATTTCGTTGCCCACACAATAGCAAGAAGTTCTTTTTCTATCGTTGAATAATTTTGTTCAGACTCATTAAGAGTCCTACTTGCATATGCAATTGGTAAATCGGAACCAATCGGTCCTTGTGATAAAATGGCACCGATAGCGTGGTTACTGGCATCCGTTGTGAGGTTAAACGGTTTTTCAAAATTTGGGTATTGAAGTATTGGTTCGTTGACAAGAACGTTTTTACATGTGTTGAAACATTCAACATATTCCGGATCATTTAGTTTTATTTCCGCGCCTTTCTTAAGGCATTTTGTCAAAGGTTTAGTTAATTGTGCAAAGTTTTTGATAAATTTTCGGTAATAACGGAGTAGTCCGAGGAAAGCTTTTATTTGTTTGGTTGTTTTGGGTATTGGGTAAGATTTTATTGCTTCGACTTTGTCCGGGTTAGGCTTGACACCTTCGGGGGTAACGACATGTCCTAAATAAGCGACTTCTCTTTTAAAGAATTCAGACTTGTCTAATTGAATTTTCAGATTTGCTTTTTTCAGTCTTTCAAACACGGCACGTAAACTTTCGATATGCTCTTGTAAACTTGTGCTAAAAATAATTACGTCATCAAGATATACAAGGCAAATGTCATTTATTAAACTACGCAAAACATTGTCCATAACGCGCTGGAATATAGCAGGGGCATTTTTTAAGCCGAAAGGCATTCTTAGAAATTCATAGTGCCCGTTTTCTGTGCTAAATGCGGTTTTTGGAATATCATCTTTGGACATTTCAATTTGATGGAATCCCGACGCTAAATCTAATGTTGTAAAATATTGGCATCTTCCAAGTTTGTCTAATAAGGTGTTAATATTCGGAATTGGATATTTATCATCAATTGTTTTTTCGTTAAGTTTTCTATAATCAATTACAATGCGCCATTTCTTTTTACCGGACGCATCTAACTTTTTCGGTACTATCCACACAGGGGATGACCATGGTGAATGCGAGGGTCTAATAATTTTTTGACTTAACATTTTTGAAATTTGATCTTGAACTTCTTTTCTATGAACTTCGGGGTATCTGTATGTCTTAGTGTAGATAGGGAGTTCGTCTTTTGTTCTTATCTGGTGTTTTATTTCGTTCGTGAATGTGAGAGTGTTATCGTCTGTATGAAAAATGTCAGAGTATTCTTTTATCAATTTTGTAATAGCTATTTTTTCTTCAGGGTTCATGTGTTCTGTACGTATTTTAGAAAAGTCAAAATTATTTTTTGAATTTTGAAAGAAATTTAAATTATTTATCTCAAATTTATCTAATGGTTCAGAAACAATTTTATTTGTTGTGTCGATAACACATTCCTTATCGCTGGTATTAATGATAGGATAATAAATTTTGTAATTTTTAATATTTGCAATACCTTCGGGAATTACTAGATTTTCAATTTGGGTTTGTTTTACAAATATGTCACCATTTTCAATATTATTAATATGAAATTGTACAATTATATCAGAATTAGGTGGAATATTGACATAATATGGTTTTGATGAAATTTTGTGATACTGCATTTTTATTTCACGTGTTGGAGTAATAATAATGTCTCGTGTAAGGTCAATAATGGCTTCTAAAATTTTTAAATTATCTAGACCTATTAAAATATCAAATTGGCTATGAAAATCAAATAAATAATATTTTAAAAGAGTGTTAGGTTTATTAAATAATTTTGAACACGGTAAAGATAAGCTGAATTTTTCTACAGTGGTACCATGAGCTGTTGTAATTTTATATGGGTCACTTTTAATTTTATTATTATAAAATTTACTTGCAATTTCTGGTTTTATAAATGATCGTGTGCTACCTGTGTCAATTAATGCTTTTAAATTATGTTCTGGGAAAATAACAAAAGGTAGTTCACTTTGATTATCTGATAAATTTAACAATTCGATATGGTTTCCGAGGCTTCTAGCTCTAAAAAATAGTTTTCATCATGTTCGGGATCAATATATTCAGTTTCTGATTCCGGTTCCTGAATAACAATATTTTCGTCGTTTATGTCACTTGTTTCTGTATTATACAGTTCTTCCGCAATGTAATTTTGTCTTATTTGTGGTAGTCTTTGGTTAAATTGTTGTTGTCGTGACATATTGAAATTGGATGGGCCTGGTCTGGTTGCGTTTGTCTGTTTTGTGCTGATACTCATGGGAGTAGGCTTGGTGAATTTTTGATTTGGATTTGGCTTGAATGCGTTAAATTGGGAAGTTTGAGGTTGGTTTTTTATGGGAAAGTTTTGTGACGATCGGTACATAAGTTGATTGTTAGATGTTGGACGGTACATTAGTTGATTGTTAGGAAGATTTTGCATAGGTCGATATTGTGTTTGCGAAATATTCCTGGTTAATTTAGTATTATATTTATTTTGTGTACGTGAGTGATTTTCTAGTTGAAAATCGTTGGTCAACATATTAAGTGCAGAGTTCATATCTACAGGGTTTTTAGTGCGCATTAAATTACCAAGGGGATCTTTTAGTCCTCTTAATAAGATTCTAACAGCGTATTTTTGGAAATAACCAATTAAAATGGGTGCTTCTGTTGCATCAATGTGGGTTGTTATGTACGCGATTTGTAAATTTAGAATATCTTGTACTCTATTGTAAAACTGAAATGCGGATTCGTTTCCTTGTTTCAATTCCGTCATTTCTATATTTAATGTGTAACAATCGCGCTTGTCTGAATACGTATTAATTAACGATTTCTTTAAATCTGCCCAACTATTAATTGTGCAGCTTGCAATATTAGTGGCGGCTTCGCCCTTGATTTTTGATAGAATACTTGACATCAGATATTCATTCTGAAAGTCTTCGGGATCAATTCTATTATAAAATTTTGTAACTAACTTTTCGCAAATTTCAATGAAGCGAGCTAATAATTTTGCATCTCCACAAAAATCTGGCACCATATCTAGGTACTCTTTTTTCAAAACGGGAGTTGCCATATTTGTTATATTTAAATTACTTATTTCTTCAATTACGTCTTCAAATGAAAAAGGAAAAGTATTATTTGTTGGCGAGTTACAAGAAACAATTGAATCGGTGTCTGTGTTCTCTGAATCTGAATTTGGCTGAATGATATCTCTAAACGACATGTAGTACTTACAGGACTATCATCAGCTTGTCCATGGGCTTCTGCGACGTATTCAGCGTGGCAGGAGTCTTGGGTATCGCCTGGCAGCTCTGTGTTCAGCAGGGCTGGAGATCTACGGTGATGCGCGATATGCACTCGCGATTTAGTAGTCTCTGCGATCACTTCGTTGTGATTCCCAGTAAATCGTTAAAACGAAACGGATTATTTAAATTTATTAATTCGTCTGGGAATCCTACCGACTGCGCCAGTTAAGTAACCGTACTTTAGGTTCGCTTAAAAAAATTTATTTGTTTGTTACAACGAAGGTAGATTCATTTAACAGATGTTTATTGTTCAATGTTTACAGTATAACTAACTTCAATTTTCTTATTCTAATCTTATATACTACAGATAACATATGTAACAAGAGTATCTGGGAGACTGCTGGCGTCAGCGGGTCCCACTGGATGTGGTCATCTAACTTATATATATATATATATATATATATATATATATATATATATATATATATATATATATATATAAACACCACCATCTTCTAAAAATATACATAGGCCTCACTACCAGAAATATAAATACGATATTTAAAGAACACGTTAAAAATAAACCCCATTCAGCCCTAGGTACACATTTATTAGAACACAATCACACTACTTCTTTAACCAACAGAACACTTCTACATTCCGAAACTAATTATTTTAAACTAGTACTACTAAAAGAATATGAAATTCTTAAAAATAAAAAGAAACAATGTAACTTATTTAATGACATCCCTAATTTTCCCTCGGATTTTCCGAAGCATCACATTTTTTAAAATTTACCGCCATTTAAATACTTGATAAACAAATAAAACCTTAATACAATAAACTTCTTACTTTTCTCCACAGTCAACAAAATAATTCTGTGTAGTCATTGTACCATTTCCCTGTGACTCAACAACATTATATCGAACTTGATCAATTTTAATAAATAAATAAATATATTAACACGCCTATTACCCTTTGTGATTTAATTCTGCTTAAACTGCTTAATCCCATGTTTCAACTGCTTTTATAATATTGACGGCTAGTATTTTTATATTTATTTTTAAAATTTTCAGTATACTCATCTTGTGTCATTATTCTCAAGGTTGCGTAACCTTATGTTTTTGTTTCTTTCCTACACATGTTACTTCTAAATCAAAATCTTTATATAATTGCTGTAACAAAATATTTATTATCCCTACATTAATTTTATATAAAATATTTTTCGCTCTGTCAAAAATTCCTAAAAGTCCAGTTAAATTCTGCATTGAAATCCAGAAAAATTGATAAAGTATATTTCATGACTGAATTTTATTCCTTGGTGCTCGTACATTAAAAATATCCAACATCTAGAACGCCACCCCTATGGCTTCATACCCTAATTTTGATTTTAGGGGTTAAAAAATGCTCTTTTCTCGTATAATTGTGTTTTCTACGTTTCTTTGTAATTAACGTAACGTTCTAGATGTTAGATATTTTTAATGTACGAGCAACAAGGAATAAAATCCAGTCATAAAATATACTTTATCAATTCTTCTGGATTTGGCCTCTGTTTCGTGCCGATTTTTACTGGACCATAACACATATATTTCGCTCTGTATAAAATTTCCTAACATTTATTGTATCATATTGTATTCCTTTTGTAATTTCAGCTGTTACCTGATGATGACCAAATATATAAGTCGAAATCGATAGTGAAAAAGATTAGTACCTCAATTACAATTAGCCTGCTCATCCTACCCAAATTTACATATAAAAATGAAGACTGAAATGGAGCATTTTATTTATAAAATCTATGAGTCTACTTACATACCATCTATAGTCGATTCCAAATAGCGATACAACTTGAAACTAACTTTCAAATCGCGCCAAATCATCCTATTGGTTAAGAGGGAATAATTAACGAGTAGGACTTACACAGCACAAAATTATGCAGCGATCAGTTCATTCTGTTTGCAACTCCTTGTTATGCACTCGAGGGTACATTATATATTTATATTATAACAAATTGTATGTGAAGCTTTAAAATTATGTTTTTTATCCGTAAATATGTTTCCTCAAATTTTTAATTAGCTTTAAAATAAAATTAAAACACTTTTTATATATACTTGTATCATTTTAGTTGTAGTTTTTTTTTTTTTTTTATAAAATACCGTTCCCAGAAAAATATATCTTAAGTTATTTCAAGACGTTAAATTTTTAATAAGTAATTTAAATTTTCCCGCTTTATGACATGTTTGTAAAATGATCTGTTTTGAATCAGGCTTTTTTTGAATTAGTTCCAAGTTGAACCGCTATTTGGAATGGATTATAATGAAAAAATATATAAATTTTCTTATCAAAACTGCTTTCCATGCTGATTGCACACTATTTGATTGAATGGTAGAACGGAAGCCTGATTTGTGTACAAAGATGCACAGGCTACTCGATAAAATAATTAATATAAGAAACCTTATTATTTAGTGCCTATAGCTATAAGTACTAAAGCCGCATGGTTCATATTGCATTAAACTTCAAATGAAAATATCACCACACATACATTCTGTTAAGGTTAAATGATACCTCATACCCGCGAAATTCAAAACCAATAAACAGTTTTTATTTTTTTATTCAAAACTAGTTGTTGTTAAAACGTTTCTGTGTCTCGCTACATATAAATACACTATTTTACCTTATAAAAAAAATATTTTTTTAAATATATATATTTATTTATTGACCCAAAATAATTTTTGAAATATTATTTCATCAATAACTCACGAACCAAACGATAAATTTTTTTAATTTTTTTTTTGAACACGTCTTATATATCTCTCTACATAATATGTAAAAATAAAAAAAAATGAATTTCGAGAACAATTTTAAAAATTAAAAAAACACACTTTTTTGGTACATTTAATTTTTTTTTGTCAATACGAAACGATGGATTTTGTTTATATTTTTATATACGAAGGACAATTCTGTTCCACATAACATATAAAAAAATTTAAAAAAATGAATTTCAAGAACATTGTTAAAAATAATAAAATAATTTTATTTATTTTTTTTTGGGAATGTGTGAAATTCATTTCACAAAATTATATTTTTATGATGCACTGTAAACAATAATAAATTTTATGGAAAATTTTGAAGTTGATCTGTACTTTAATATAGAAGATATTAATTAATAAAACAATATTGGTGCATATTTTTACCCAAAATAAGGAGGTGGCGCGATGAGTAGCACTACCGGCCACTAGTAGAACTACGATGTGGCTGGCGCGTTGGGTCGATAAGTATTGTTCGCGCCAATTTTGTTCTTGGAATGGTGACAGACACATATAACTTCTGGGCTCTAATTGTTGTATTTGTGATACGTGTTTTTTTTGAAACATTATAAAAAATGGCGAGTAAACCAAAATTATTTGTACGGCAGAAATATTATATAAACTTTGATGGAAAAAATATGCTTAAATATTTTTAAAAATATATATGTCAGCCTTTTTTGTTACTGTACAGCAGATCATGAAACATTAATGACTGTAAAAATATTGGACAACACAAATGTAAAATTATAAACAAACAATAATAAATATTTTACTTAGAATTATGCAATAAAACTTAAAACAATTATAAATATATTAAAAAAAGAAGTGCAACAATCATAATACAAGTTCATTTAACAATGGTCAAAAATTTGTAAATAAAATGGAATGACATTCAAAATACATGGAAAAATTAGCGAGTTCCATAAGAATTAGTTAAATGTACAATTGGGTAGAATTTTCTGAGAACAATATAGTGTATTAGCAAAATAATGATTAAAAAAAATTACGAATTAAAATGCGTAGAATTCAAATATATGAATTATTGTATTATAAACCAGGGGTGGGCAACCTCCGGCCCGCGTAAAGTTCCAATCCGGCCCGCGAGATCTTTAGAAGAAATAATAAATAAATATTTTCAAAAACAAAAATTTTAAATTAGATTAGTACCCAACATAAAGAAAAAGGGGGACATTTACAGATTAATTTTCGTTATAATTCGTCTAGTTTAAATTAAGAAATAAATGTAGTACTTAGCTAATTTTGTTTTATTACTGAAAAAAAAAATTATAAGTAACAAACATGTGTCCATTAATAACTACGGCCCGCGTACGAAACGTAAATCTTATTCTGGCCCCTGTTATACAAAAGGTTGCCCACCCCTGTTATAAACTGCAAGCCGCATTCCTACAGTCGTATTCAAATTTATATAGGCAGTCTGGTTTCAAGTTGAGTAATTCCTACCAAAAAATAGCGCAAAATTATGTTTCAATTTTTTAAATAACGAGAAAAGTAATTGTAT
The DNA here is from genome assembly GCA_963942605.1 of Poecilus cupreus. Taxonomy (NCBI): domain Eukaryota; kingdom Metazoa; phylum Arthropoda; class Insecta; order Coleoptera; family Carabidae; genus Poecilus; species Poecilus cupreus. Next base: position 3,984,001 of record OZ012728.1, read on the forward strand.
ACTCGTGGACGCGGCCAAAAAGCGCGCTGTCTCACCTAGCATTGTGTCTAAAAAAGATAGAATCAGTTATGAGCAGTTAGCAGCTACTCTACACGCATACGTCTAGTCGCACGCACACAAACAACACCGTGCCGAAGTCTGCCGAACTGAAACGATGTTAGACGATGCACCGCTGTGCCGTCGGAGTGGGGGGTGTCAGGTATTTTTCGTTACGGAATTTCTTGATTCGGTCGCCGCACTCAAAGCCCGCGATAAAAGCTATGCAATAGCTTAAAAATACATTTATGTTATTTCTACAACTAATTAAAAATTGGGGTCACTTTTAACTCCACGATAGTAGGTATGTTAGTGTAAATGTACTATAGTTAATTATTGATATTGTAATGAGCATGCAGAATATAAGTCATCTACAGAAAATCCCTTAGACAATTCTAAAAATTTATGGAAACAATTTTTTTTTTGTCTTTTGGCATGTAAAATATTATTTTTTGGCAGCTGATAGTCTATGCACAGTATAAGAATTCACACAGTAGCGACACTTGAAATATTTTCATGATCCCAATATTTCAGTGGTGCGCAGCCGGGAATATGGTCGCTTAGTGTTCGCTGATAGGCTATATTAGTAACCATAGAAAAGAAAATATAATATGTCAGTGTCAGTTATTTCTGTCAAATATCAAGCTATAGTATTTCTTTCATGTTAAGTTCATAAAATGATTGCAAAAGAGAAAGGTAAACTTATTTGTACCATGCGAAATTGTAGGAACTTTTATAGTATTGCAACTGACACTTATTCAAATTTATCGCCGTATGCCGCAGCTGCCAATATGGCCGCTCGGCTCAAGGTCATCGGTTGATGCGACATAAAGATGAAAGGGACCGACAGAGAGTGTCACTACTGTGTGAATTCTTATACTGTGGTCTATGCAATGTCACTTCAACTGCACATATAGTAAAAATATTTTTCTACAATCGTTGCACAATATCGACATTGTTATTCCATTTTTGGTTAGGAAATGTTCAAAATTGTCGCTCTAGGGCGGCAAAGTGACATATTGTCGCACTAGCACGACAAAATCAAAACAAAAATAAATTAGGTAAAAGAAGTAAATGATGCATTGAATTTTTCTGGTAACCTTGTTATTGTAAATACAGTTGGCATATACGTACATACACTTCAACTTAATCACCATAAACTTATTCACTCTGTAGATTTTATGTCAAATGTACTCCATATGTCAAATGTACTCCATGTGTCAAATTATGATTTCTTTGAAAATGTTTATTTTGTTTATAAACGTTGTCATGATTACGGTGACATGGGTAACTACAATTTTACTGAATTGTTATAGGCGTGACCAAAGATAATTTTGAAAATTAATTTTTTTCTACAGCTTGACATTGTTAAACGATTGTAGAATAGTATATTGTGTCATAAGGAGTAAATGTGATACTTTGGGTGCTGAGCATGTAAGTTTGAACAATTACATGCGAAGCATCCAAAGACATATTTACTCCGAATAACACATGCTATTTTTTCTTCAAACATAGAAAATAAAATTATAAATATTATAAAATACTCAAAACTTCAAAAAATATTGTCTTATCTAGCATTTCAAGTTGCCGTAGAATATGCTGTTTTGTTATTTTTGTTTATTTGTTTCATTTTTAACTGTCAAATTATTGAATTACAACCTAACTATTTTTCATAATATTTTACTTTGTCCGCCGCCGGCGTAAATGTGTTGCCAAGGATACACTTTTACGCCGGCGGCGACAATATTGAACTTCTGCTTGTTGAATACAAATGCATAACAACGTACTTTTTTGACGTTTGAAGAAAAAAAATATTGTGTGTATCTCGTCGGATAGAGCTTGTTCGGTGCACTTGTCGAGTTGTTGATCGAGGCGAATTTCTCGCCGCGTGCAACAAACAATGCTCTATCCGCACTTGGTACACAAATAACTATTGTATTGTCTAGGTAACAAAAGTAATTGTCGCTATGGTGAAATCATCAAGTTGAAAATTCAAACAAATTTGACATTTCTAACTACAAACGTATCGCAACCGATTAACAAAAGCATTTGATGGCTTTCAAAATATTAAAAATAATCACTAAATTTAGTTTAATAAATAACAATCGGCAAAAAATAAGGTGATTAACATGGCAAAAATTACAGATTTTTTGCGTAGTCATACAACTATTTCGTCAAAATAGTTCTCAATAGTTGATATTTTAATGTAGTGTAAAAATTATGGAAACTGCGAGAGTTTGTTGAAACGGTTTATAACTTCAATTGAAAAAATTTGTGTTTGCAAAATCTAGAAATCTGTACGACATAATTTTTGTGGCTTCTGAATTCCTATCTGGAATTGTAAGTGAAGGTTTGTGAACTCCCACGATATCATAACAACGAACCAATACTCCTTGAAAAATTATCCGCGTTCAACAAGTCGTAGCGCTCCATAGCTGCCACCTGTCAAAAATACTCTTATCTTTTTCTAACACAAGCGTTGGTACATCTAACGTCCTTTTTATCGCTCCACCTCTACTTCGCGCTACGACTGAACACGGACCACGGCTTGGCTTGAAAAAGTGACCTTGGGCTCGGAGAAGCGTATGAATCCAGCCTTTGCCTGGCAAAACTACTTAGCGTGTTCCGTGTTGTGTTGTAGTGTGTACTGTATATGTTGTCTCTGCTGTAGAGTAGTTGCGAACCACGAACCTATCGTGTTGCCTGGAGCCTTGAGAAGCCGACTTTAGCAAGCGATAGTGAAACCGCTGTTACAGCGTTGCAGAGATGGGCAGTAATTAATTACATTTTTCGGAAATGTAATAGTAAAATGTGCTAACATTTATATCAAAACTACCTCGTCCTTTTATTGCATGACCATCCTATTTAAGACGCGTCTTAATTAGCAATTAATTAATATATTTTCTTCAATAACTTTAAATGAAATCTGTACCTTAAATTATTTAGGAGAAACATTAATAAATTTATTAACCTTTCTGCCTATTTTTGAAACTTATTGTCTTGAGAAAACAATATCATTTTTGTAATTACTGCAACGACCCAGTTCAATATAATGTTTTTCTTCAAACGTCTTAAAAGTACGTTGTTATGTATTTGTATTCAACAAGCAGAAGTTCAATATTGTCGCCGCCGGCGTAAAAGTGTTTCCTTGGCAACACATTTACGCCGGCGGCAGAAAAAGTAAAATATTATGAAAAATAGTTAGGTTGTAATTCAATAATTTGACAGTTAAAAATGAAACAAATAAACAAAAATAACAAAACAGCATATTCTACGGCAACTTGAAACGCTATAAGACAGAATATTTTTTGACGTTTTGAGCATTTTATAATATTTATAATTTTATTTTCTATGTTTGAAGAAAAAATAGCATGTGTTATTCGGAGTAAATGTGTCTTTGGGTGCTTCGCATGTAATTGTTCGACTCGCTTCGCTCGTCGTTCAAACTTACATGCTCAGCACACAAAGTATCACATTTACTCCTAATGACACAATATACTATTATTTTGACATATTATATTATATAAACAAATTGTCATCTGTCAATATGTAGCCATGCACGTGTATTTGTTTACATTAGAGTTTGAAATCTCGACGCTAGATGTCAGGTACCTTGTTTTAAATTCCTTTTTGGGTTCATACCTTGGGAAATAGTATGACTATTATAGAGAAGATGGCGCTAACTTAGTTTGCGATGTCTGAAGCATCGATAGTAGCGCCATCCTTAGGACTAGAAATAAAACTTTTGACGGTAACATTTAACCTTAAGTACCAAATGATATGTTTACTTACAATTTCAGGTAAACAATATTTTAGCTGTTCTTGTACTGCAATTCCACTGTCTTCCAGCATTAACACATTTTCAAGTTGCTTAGAATTAAGACACAACAAACAAAATTCTGATAAGTAATACATTTAGTAACGTATTTTCTTTTGCACAGAATTTATGTTTGTACACCATGGCTACAAGGTTATAAATTTGACAGAAATATGACTGAGCGGTGAGCGCTGACGCCACAATGTTGCCAACCATGGTATGAAAAAATCTACTTTAAATAAATTCGTTGATATCTAAGAAAACCACTAAAATTGTATGAATAATGAGATAACAAGCTTTTTTACTTTCTTATACAAAGTATAAGGAAGAATTGGAATCACGTAAAAAATCGCTTACGAGATTTTTGCGGAAATACATATTTTGACGTCCTCTGAATCCGTTAAGACCAATAGGCTCTTCAACCACCTTAAGCCCTGTTCCGACATGGACACACAGAGGACACATTCATGCCACACACAGGCAACAGTAGCACAATGAAGAAGAAGTGCGGTGTGTGTCGCCTGTCAAATTGCAGCGCCGCTAATTTGTGGCTTCAAAGTGTCTTGGAAAAGTACAAGTTCAATTCACTGATAACTTCAAATCATTGAAATGTTTTGTTTGTAGCCCTAAAAATTCATTTCTTCTGTCACTTGCAATTTCTTTTGGCATTGTTGATTATTATCGATTATAATTTTTCTTTTGGTTTTATTAATTTGGCTTAGTTTTTGAGTATAATCTTACGTTTGATTGTATAAATAAAAATAGAGAAATAACAAAAACTAATTTTGAGTGCCTCTTTTGCTTTAATTTTGAGGTCACAAACAAATTCCATGTGTGAACGGCTCAAATTTTTGTGTCTTCCGTGTGTCTCCGTACTTCTTCTTCATTGAGCAACTGTTGCCTGTGTGTGGCTTGAATGTGTCCTCTGTGTGTCCATGTCTGAACAGGGCTTAAAATTACGCATATTTGGAACAAATTTCCAATAATACGCTTGAAAACAATCTCAAAAAATATAACACTTGATTTAAAAAGTAAATATTACGATTGTAATTAAATATTAAAAGAATATTATTTTTCGTGTGACGTCAGACCGACTTAGTGACAGTGATTGTGCGAGCATAAATTCTCGTTAAAATTACAATTATGGTTATAAAGTATTGCTTTGTGCCAAGTTGTGAAAACAACAGCAACAAAAATTCCAAATTATTATTTACGAAGGGAAAAAGCACATAGAGATACCTAGAAAGTTCATACAGCAGCATGTTGGTGTTACTATCGAGCTGAAACACGTGAAGAGTCAATATCAACTTGCAGATATTTTGACAAAGCCCCTGAATCGAAAGATATACACTGAACTGAGAATGAAAATAATTAAGGAGGAGTGTTGAAATGTAATTATTTTGTGTGACTTAATTTACAAAAAATAATTACATTTCAACAATGACAAAGGAGACAAAAACTCTACTCCTCTTAACAAACATTTTGAGTCAAGGTCGATTCATACACATCAACCATCAGTCACGGCACAGTTCAGTTACTGTTTCGAATCAAAATCGTCTCCGTTAAGTCTCAGTCACGCCTACGAAACATCGTATCGCTGTGCGCATGAAAAAGTTCCATTTCTAGTACATTGTTCAGAAAGAGAGAGACAGCATATTCGAACCGGCTGTCACTGCAGTTTAACACGCAGTTACACGGGAAGAAGCGTGCGCTTTACATTAAAATTTGTAATTATGTAATAAATATAGCTAAAAATGGGTAGAAAATGTTTTGTACCTAATTGTAATAGTGGATATTCAACAAATAATTAAAAAGAAATACTGTGCCTTTTATTCGATAATTACAATTTTTAGTTTAGTTGTACCGAACATAATAAAGACATAATTCATGATTTTATTTCAATGCGACTCAGACAATATTCCCATCAAAAACAAAAAAATTCGCCAAACATAAAAATCAAAAGATGGTCGGAAAAAATCAAAATTGCGTAACTATTAATTTGTAATAATTAAATAATATTAAGTTTATAATTAATTTATAATGTAATTATTTTTGCCAAGTTATATATGTCGGAGATTCCTCTGTATATGGATTTCTCAGTCCTAGTATTTATGAATTTGTATCAACAATCGGATACGTAAGTGCACGTGCAGCAGATATACAAAAATAAGCACGTGCGCTGACATTATCGAAAGAATGGGCGCGTTCAGTTGCATTCAACAACTAAGTAATCAACTCAGCAATAGCAAGTAATCATTTTGGCGTAGTGCTGAATGACATATTGAGTTCATGATGGAAAATTTAACCTGTCAACTATTAATATTATACAAACAGTGGTAAATTACTTTCTGTTTAATTTATATTTTCAATATTTATTTTTCATTTGAGTATTTGAATCCAAGAAAGATTTAAACCTAATTGTAAATTACATATGATATGTAAAGTAACACGTTGTTCGTTGTTGTATACCATTTTGTACTTATATCTCTGGCGTGGTTACAAGAGTGTGATTAGCATCTACATTTTATAAAGATGAAATTAATTTAATAAGTACTAATGTTCAAAAAAGCAATGTGCTACAAACTTACTAATTAGTATACGAGTATTTCCCGAAACAACTACGTTGTCAGTAAAATATGTATTGGCAAACAAAGTAAAATATGAAAATATTCATTCACATATTATAAAACATATCGTTTTCTATTACTTGACAGGCACACAATCTATATAATTTCCATTCAAAATCATGTAAATTATTATTCAATTCCATTTTTAACATCTAACGTACTACTCTACTAGAAATCATCACTTGATGACACAAATCAGCGCGTTTTAAAAGTGCTGAATTGTTGACTCAGCTGATGACAGTAATCATAAACTCAGCAAATCGTTCAGTTGAGTTTAGCAACATAGCAACTCAGTTGCTGAGTGCTACTGAACGCGCCCATTAACACAAGTCTGCATTATGAACACACAACAATGAGGAATCAGTGTGACCACACGGGATGTTTGAGGGACTTCTGTTCCGACACGCGATCGAGTTGGTTCGCCGGGATTTTCACGTATCCGTTGTGTTCTGAATCTCTGTTATTTTATGTTTTATTTTAAGTTTTGTGTAAATTACTATATTATCATTATTTTATTGGAACTTTAAATCAATTAAGTGTTATTTTGACAATTGTAATTCATCATTGCCGACATATCAATACATCAATACGTCGATACATCAATGCGAATACATAGATACATCGATATTTTTTGTGCTGAATATCGTTATTCGATATATCGATATAAATGCACAGCCCTACTGATGAGAGATATTTTTTCCAAATATCGCTCCTTAGATTCTCTCGATAAAGCTTTTGCACTAATCTAAAAATGAAATATAATTTATTATATTTAAAAATGTAAAGTTAAAGAAAACGATCATATCAAAGAAATACAATAATAATACTTGTTATATCTTATAATGCAACTCTTGTGAGAATTTTGATGTAGTCAATTGTCAAAACCTTAACTGATTAAGAACTGTTTAGTAACTGACGAACTTTACTAATATTATTTTTATATTGAGTTGAAGTTTTGAAAATTACTCGAATTGGTTCATTTTGGTACCTAATAAGCAAACAGGTTTCCAATGTAATTACTGGGCACAAAATATGCTTTTCAATACTTTCTTGACGGCTGGTAACCGCATTTCATACGCAAAAATATATCACCTACCGAGATCTGCGTAAGCAGAGTGCCACACCCATAATGGGTAAAAGGCGTGATGATATATTTATTTATTTAATACTTTATTCAAATTGAGTTTAATTCATAATACTATTAAATTTCTGACGTCTAGTACCTGGATTTTCACTAATTGTTAAATAAATAAGCTTATAGTATTTCCTAATCTATCGGAAAATACACATAATGGGAATATTACAATTTTATACATTGCTTTATACATTTACGATATTACACTTTTAACACGTTTTTTTTTTTTTTTAATTGCTTTATACTTAGGAGATTTTTATGTAACCAGTATAATATATGAACTCCATAATTTCCTGTTTCTTTTTTTTAACAACGTAGAATGTGGTAAGAAATATTTTTACAAAAGTAAACATAAGACTCCATGTTAAAATTTTGTCTGGTTGTCCAGGAACAGGTATGCGCACTCTTTGTGACCTTGATGCAAGTACTCTATTAAAATCTGTAAATGTAACTAAAATAAATCGAAATTTAAAATATTACTCTGGATACATTAAATTAATAGTTTTAGAAAAAAATATAAACAGCACATTAGATTAAACATAATATGTAATTTCCATTTTTAAACAATGGGTAATGCCAAATTTGTTAAAATTTTGTCGACCCCTCCCGATTCGTTCGAAATCTCTCATACTTATTCATTTTCATCTAAACCCAAGGAGAAATAACTTTATTTGTCCATATGTAATCAGTTTCTTGTTGATATTTAACATATTCACATTTCACAGATCCTGGTCCACTCTACAGAGCACTTGTAAAGAAAATTGCAAAAAAAACTTATACAAATGCTCCAATTGATGTTGATTTCGGTTTTTTCGATAGATTATTTTCAAATACTCTATCTCTGATATGGCTTAAATTTAAGTAAATTGTAGAGGACTTGAATTTTAAGGTAAAAAAAACTTTCAGAGTGGTTTTTTTAGTTTTAAAAAATTTATTCGACTTCGTAGTTAAATAACGGTATTTTCACAGGTAATCGACATGACCCAACCCAATTTCATAATTAATTAGTTTTTGAGTACTTTATGGTAAAAACTATCTTCTAAATTACACAAAAATGCTCAAATTCTCATATGATGATGACTACAATTCAGTATTGTGATAACTTACAAATACTACGGAAGTATGTTTTACTAAGACATACCATCTCAGTCTATACTGAAAATCTATATGAAACAGGCATTTATCTACATCGTACACATCAATTCATCTTTCAATAATCTGTGGTAAATAATTTAGGATATTTTTTTTTACTATAACTACACTGATATACTGCACAAGACGTCATTCATATTGACTATTTGAAGGTTAAAGTTCCTACTAAGTCCTGCATATCAATATAACATGCTGAGATTGTTTTTTAAATTAAAATTAACAAATTATTAAACAGACCGCCGTATAGTAAAGCATAATTCCATGTTTCTGACACGTGACGTCACAGGCGCAAGATGGAAGCAGTGACCACCATCCAATATTGGATAGATAATTTAAATAAAAATAAAATAAATATATCACACCCAATATTTGTGTAGCACTCTGCTTACGCAGTTCTCGGTAAGTGATATATTTTTTCGTATGAAGTTCGGTTACCAGCCGTCAAATCATAGCCCTCAAAGATGTTAGTGGAGGGGGAACCACAAGGGTAAATTTAAATTGGTAACTGTCGACAGTGGGATTCGAACTGAGGATCTCTCGATCCACAGCCCGATACGTTACCATGGAGCTATTTATCCCATAAAGAATTTTTTTAAAGAATTTTATAAATCCAATATTGGATGGAGGTCACTGGATGGAAGACATGCGTGTGGATATACTTATTTCCGTGTATCAAGATTGGAGCTAGCAATTTAGGAGAGCTTCAACATCAAATTTTCACGTTCAAAATATATCTGGAAGTGCGACCCCTACTTGTGAGAAAATAACTTAGAAAATGCAAGTTAAATTTATGTGTTTTATTTATATCTGGCTTTGGATAGAAAACTACTGTCACAAACAGATCATGTACAAGGTTTTATTAATTTTCTCTAACATATATGTATGTATATATTTAATATAAACTTCGTATCACAAAGAGAACATTTATAATCTGTTTTTTGTGTGTATTTTCATATGTTTAGTTAAATAACCCTTTCGTATAAACATCTTCTCACAAACAGAACATTTGTAATCACGAATGTCTAAATGTAATTTCATATGTCGGGTTAATTGACCCTTGTATGTAAATATCTTATCACATATGGAACATGTGTAATCTCGATTTCCTGCATGTGTTTTCATATGTCGAGTTAAATAATTCTTTCGTACAAACTTCCTATCACAAATAGAACATTTATGATCTAGAATTTCTGCATGTATTTTGATATGTTGGGTTAAAATTTCTTTTTGCAAAAACTTCTTACCGCAAAAAGAACATTGGTGATCTCGAATTCGTGCATGTATTTTCATATGTTGTGTTAAAAGTCTCTTACGTATAAACATCTTATTACAAACAGAACATTTGTGATTTAGAATTTCCGAATGTACTCTCATATGATGGGTTAATTGATTCTTTTGTACAAACATCTTTTTACAAATGATACATTTGTGATCTCGATTTCCTGAATGCATTTGCATATGTTGTAATAAATTTTTCTTTAGTAAAAACTTATTGCAAATAGTACATTTGTGATCTAGAAATTCTACATGTATTTTCATATGTGTGGTTAAATTTTCCTCTTGTACAAACTTCTTATCACAAACAGAACATTTATGATCTGCAATAAATTCTTCTTTGATGTCGATGACATCATCTACAACAGGTCTCAGATCATATTCCACCAATGACTGTAAATAATCTTCTTTAATATTTAATTCCCTATCCACGTCCTGCTCTAGTTTCATCAATAATTCTTGTTTATTCATTTGAAATTCTTCTTTTATTTTGACGATTTCATCACCAACTTCTTCTTTATTAGATCTCGATTCGTACTTTACATGTGTGAAGTAAAATTCGTAGTCTTTGCTGTTTACAATAAATTCTTCTTTAATGTCGACGACATTATCTACAACATGTCTCTGATCATATTCCTCCAATGACTGTAATGAATCTTTCATCTCTTCTTTAATATTTAATTCTCTATCCACGTCCTGCTCTCGTTTAATCATCAATTTTTGTTTATTCATTTGTAATTCTTCTTTTATTTCGACTATTTGTTCTCCAACTTCTTCTTTATTAGATGTCGACTCGTACTTTACGTGTGTGAAGTAAAATTCGTAGTCTTTGATCTCGGCAATAAATTCTTCTTTGATGTCGACGACATCATCTACAACCAGTCTTTGATCATATTCCTCCAATGGCTGTAATGTATCTTTCATATCTTCTTTAATATTTAATTCCCTATCCACGTCCTTCGCTAGGCTCATCAATAATTCTTGATTATTCATTTGAAATTCTTCTTTGATGTCGACATCATCTACAACAGGTCTTCGATCACATTCCTCCAATGGTTGTAATGAATCTTTCATCTCTTCTTTAATATTTAATTCCCTATCCACGTCCTGCTCTCGTTTCATCAACAATTGTTGTTTATTCATTTGAAATTCTTCTTTTATTTCGACGATTTCATCTCCAATTTCTTCTCTATTAGATCTCGATTCGTACTTTACATGTGGGTAGGAAAATTCGTTGCCTTTGTTGTCTGCAATAAATTCTTCTTTGATGTCGACGACATCATCTACAACAGGCCTCTGATCACATTCCTCCAATGGTTGTAATAAATCTTTCATCTCTTCTTTAATATTTAATTCTCTATCCACGTCCTGCTCTCGTTTCATCAACAATTCTTGTTTATTTATTTGAAATTCTTCTTTTATTTCGACTATTTGTTCTCCAACTTCTTCTTTGTTAGATGTCGACTCGTACTTTACGTGTGTGAAGTAAAATTCGTAGTCTTTGATCTCTGCAATAAATTCTTCTTTGATGTCGACATCATCTACAACAAGTCTTTGATCATGTTCCTCCAATGGCTGCAATGAATCTTTCATCTCTTCTTTAATATTTAATTCCCTATCCACGTCATGCTCTCGTTTCATCAACAATTGTTGTTTATTCATTTGAAATTCTTCTTTTATTTCGACGATTTCATCTCCAATTTCTTCTCTATTAGATGTCGATTCGTACTTTACATGTGGGTAGGAAAATTCGTTGTCTTTGTTGTCTGCAATAAATTCTTCTTTGATGTCGATGACATCATCTACAACAGGCCTCTGATCACATTCCTCCAATGGTTGTAATGAATCTTTCATCTCTTCTTTAATATTTAATTCCCTTTGAACGTCCTGCTCTCGTTTCATCAACAATTGTTGTTTATTCATTTGGAATTCTTCTTTTATTTCGACGATTTCATCTCCAACTTCTTCTCTATTAGATCTCGATTCGTACTTTACATGTGTGAAGTAAAATTCGTTGTCTTTGTTGTCTGCAATAAATTCTTCTTTGATGTCGACGACATCATCTGCAACAGGTCTCTGATCATATTCCTCCAATGACTGTAATGAATCTTTCATCTCTTCTTTAATATTTAATTCCCTATCCACGTCCTGCTCTCGTTTCGTCAACATTTCTTGATTATTCAATTGGAATTCTTCTTTTATTTCGACGATTTCATCTCCAACTTCTTCTTTATTAGATGTCGACTCGTACTTTACGTGTGCGAAGTAAAATTCGTAGTCTGCTGTCTGCAATAAATTCTTCTTTGCTGTCGATATCTACATCTACAACAATTCTCTGATCATGTTCCTCCAATGATTGTAATGAATCTTCGATCTGTCTTTTAATAAATAATTGACAGACGGCCTGCTCTCGCTCCAGCACGTTCTTTATTATGTATTTCTTTCTCAATTTTCTTAAGTTGTGGAATGAATGGACTGTTGTGCGATAAAAATAATACTGAAATCATCGACTTCAGAATTACCTGAAAAAGAGAAAATATTGTAATATTAGCCACCAACATAGATCTGATGATTGTTGGTAATTTGATAATTTTGCGAATAAAAACTTGGTTCATCTTGTTTCTCGAATATTTTGATCAGACTGAGGTAAATCGCAACATTCTCTCTCACACACTTTCCCTCTCTCTCTTTCTCTATTATTCTGTCTTGTACGGCTTTTGTATCGCCATACAGAACCTTGATAATTAATTATTTTATAGCGCTCCACTCAATTGGAGCAGATTGTAAAATAGACCGGACGGGAGGGGCGTTATCAACTTTAAATAATATATTAATTAAAGGAAAATAATTAAAAGAAAATCCCATTTTGCTTTATTAAAATCAAATTTTTGCTAAGGATATGTTTTCAAGAAAAAACAAGTCACCTTAAATTGTGCATAATGCAAAGCTGGTTTAAAAGCAATGAGTGTTAGCTTACAGGACAATTTAATTAAAGAAAAAGAATATATGGAGTCTCTACAATTGCTCCAATACACATCAGGTTTGTTCCAAGTGGTTATTTCTGACAAGTTTGTAACAATTTCACTCCGCCTGTGATAAATGTAAACAAGTTAAGTTTGAAACGTAAGTTTCATTTCCTTTTTTGTAGCGAAAAATCTATGAATTTCTTTATTTATATGTATATTTAAGGTTAGCTGTCAAAACAAAAAATGAGTATGCACATGCGCTTTACTCCATTCGCCGTTACAGTCTATGTTTCTAACTTAACGTCTTTACATTCATAGCAGGCGCAGTGAAATTGTCACAAACTTGTCAGAAATAACCACTTGGAGCAAACCTATAATTTTAAAGGATAACATGTTTGATCCATATAAAAAAAATTCATACATATAACAACTTATGACATTGCGAAACATATTGAATTATACAATTCCTAGAAAAAGGAAATTTCTCTTTCTTAAAGTGTGAATCATAAGCAATTTATAAAAGAGAAGATTACAAATAAAACTATTCTGTTATTGTTATGTGGATATATTAAATAAACAAACCGTTTATGAAGCAACAAAATTGTACGCGACTAGATAGGGGACAGAATAAATTTAAAAATTAGTATCTAATAAATATGATAACACTCAGACAAAAAAATACTTCAAAAATAAAAATACTTGTTTCATTTGTTTCCTGTGTAACAATATTTATGATTTATAGTATATTCCGTAATTTAACCACGATTGTGGTTGTAGTTTTGTTCTGGTACGTATGGTTAAGCTGTGGTTCTTGAAAGAGTGATTGTGAAACGGAAATATTGGTAAATTTTTATCGGTAAAACAGGGATTTCGCAATTTAAGCATCTTTATTTATGAATAAAGAATTACAAGTAACAATAAGTTGAGAAAACTTGCAGACCTCATATAAAAATTATAAGACTTTTGGATTCAGTTCTGTAAAAATATTTTAACTCAATCAAAAAATCTTTCATAAAATAGAAACAATTTATTTGTTAAGCACGTATAAGGAGCTATTAATTATATTTCATTATAAATTTAATGTTATATTTTTTTTCAATGCTCAGAAAATGACCACACAACCAAAAAAAAATTAGTTGTCGTCGTGGTCATGAAAATCTAAAAAAAATTTCAGGAACCACGATTCTGAAATTATTTCTGTTTCAATTTCGGGATATACTATTAATGTATTTTGATAATAGTATACATGTTACATACAATTATTGTAACTATATTTATATAAACATTTAGGATGAATGTATGTAACATACATATTATTGTCAAATACATTAAATCGGCGAACAAAATTTTTTAAAGTATTGTGAAAATGTTTCACAGGTTGCACAATTTACACTTTAGTTATTCTACCAAGCACTAGGTGTAGTGTTCAGTCAAACAGAATTGGAGTTTTGGATCCAAAGTATATGTTGTCTAAGGTCTAAGCTGACAGTTGGACTTAAATGGGAAGTGGTTCGTAATAGTACTGTTGATTTTTGAAAGAAATTAATTCGAAAATTCATTTGAAAATAAATCAGAAAATTAGAATTTCGAACTTTGATATTCGTTGATCAATTTTATATTTCTAAAAAAAATTGAAATAATATTTTTTTGTGCAACCCGACGTAAAAAAGCATTTCGCAGCCGCAATACAGGTTGCGAAATTCAATTTCGCATCTGTTGTTATGATAGTGGCTGCGAAATAGTGTAAAACATAGTTTTGACACTTGAGAATTGACATAATGAATAACAAGACAATGACAGTGACGAAGAAATAACCTTTTTAAAATATCTGTTCTGAAAACATGTCCATAATTTAAGACATTTTTATACGATTTTTTCAAAACTAATTGTTTTGCCTAATGTGAATCCTATAGCCACCTACAATAAAACTGTTTAAAATTAATAAAATTTATAATTTTTGTAACGTTCGTGAGTTTTAAACGGTTTAATTTAATCAAAAAGAAATATTATTAATAACTAGTAATAAATAATTATTATAATAAAAAGTAAAAGTTAATTAACACTAAGTATATAACACTAAAATAACGAATACAAAAACTTATACACTAACACTTATCACTACTGTAAATAAACACTATAATTTATATAAACTAGCCGAGCGATATTTATTTATGACGATATATTTATGTTCAGGTCGAGTGATATATTTATGTCAACTGTGTTCACTGACGATGATTTGCCCTTATATATATCACGTTCCTTGTTTCTAGAAGTGCCTGGAATATTCTCTATTGAGGAGCGGGCGAACTAGTTCGAACAAGCCGGCGTTGCGTCATTTACGCGGCGGCGGCTTGTTGCCGCGTCCGTTACATTACATATTTTTTACGGTTGTACATCTTTTCCGCGCACCCTCGGGGATTCTTCTGCCTCGGACGTACGCGGCCTCGTCAACAATTTTTCTCTCGGTATGTTAATAGTGATTTCGCGGCATTGGTATACAAGTAACTATTACGGCAAACCAGATTTTTATCTTTGTCTATACTGATATAGAACTGATTCTGTCTCTGCTGAAGAGTTTAATTGAGATTTTCATATGATTTTGATAGTTATAACGGGTACAATTTATTACGTACTGGCTTATAAAAATAATTAAAAAAAAAACAGAAATATTTACTTTCATTCGTTTCCAAACAATACTAATTTGGGAACCAAAAACATTTAACAAAATGTGAATTGCATTTTATTATAATATTTGGTGATAGAACGTTTATATAAAACGAAATTTTGTTATTAATATTAATTTATTTAGCTTCTACAAAACTTTTTTTCTTCAAACGTCATAAAAGTACGTTGTTATGTATTTGTATTCAACAAGCAGAAGTTCAATATTGTCGCCGCCGGCGTAAAAGTGTATCCTTGGCAACACATTTACGCCGACGGCGGACAAAGTAAAATATTATGAAAAATAGTTAGGTTGTAATTCAATAACTTGACAGTTAAAAATGAAACAAATAAACAAAAATAACAAAACAGCATATTCTACGGCAACTTGAAATGCTAGATAAGACAGAATATTTTTTGAAGTTTTGAGCATTTTATAATATTTATAATTTTATTTTCTATGTTTGAAGAAAAAATAGCATATGTTATTCGGAGTAAATGTGTCTTTGGGTGCTTCGCATATAATTGTTCGACTCGCTTCGCTCGTCGTTCAAACTTACATGCTCAGCACCCAAAGTATCACATTTACTCCTAATGACACAATATACTATTATTTCATCATAATTTTGATTATTTTAATTTAATAAAGTACTCAAAACTTTCTCCGATTTTAACATTCTGTAGCCATTAATGTATTTTTTGATTCGTCTTCAGAATTATTATCTTTACAATCCTCTTGAAAATTTGAAGGAAATGTTTCTAAATTTCTCTCATTTTTATCATTAAATTGAAATTATAACAATTCTTATTTACATTTTTCTCAACATTTTTATTATGTAGGACTCATAAGTGTGTATTGTTGTATTCAGAAAAAAATACTAAATCGATTAAGCTAATAAAAAAGGTAAGTTCTAATTTAAAATAAAAAAGTTGGGTCCCATATTTTGAGAACTACTGGTTAATAAAATTTTTGTTTTGTTCATTTTAATAGTCATATAATTTAGAAATTGTTTGCTAATTTAACTAACTTCGTATCTCTTATATTATATTTATATATATATATATATATATATATATATATATATATATATATATATATATATATATATATATATATATATATATTTAAACGATCACATTAAAGTAATTAAATTTGTAAATAATAGTTGAATAATACTCGTATAATATATCTCCTTAGCCTTATAGTTGTAAAGAAATCTAATAAAGAAATCTAAATACGTCCCAACATTATGTCGAGATATAATATTTTTAGAAGATTAGTAATCGAGTAGCGATATGTATTTCTAGCTAGAGAAGCTAACATTGACGAAGTGATTGAACAAATCAGCAAACTGTAAATACAAATAGTGACGAAGAAACCACTGACGATTCGGATAATGATGATTAGATGTAAAAATTATATATTATTATATTATAATTCTTTACACAGTATTTTTTATTTTTATTATTATGTATATGTTTCGTTTAACACAAATATTATATTATATCTCGCGCGTGCTATATGTCTCTTTCCTTCCGAATGCTTTCTCTCTTGGCGCACGACACGGGAATCGTGAGGTAAGCCTTGTTGGGCTGTACACAATTTTATTGAACGGTGGTGCAAGGAATATTCATTCGTAAACAAAGGTAGATTTGACACTAGATAAAATACTTAATTTAAGAAATGTTAAATTCACTGCATCTGTCAATTGCTTTATTTGGTTTAAAACTTCAAATTAAAAAATTATGACACATACATGCTATTCAATATAAATGATATGTTTACTTACAATTTCAGGTTAGCAATATTTTAGTTGTTCTTACACTGCAATTCCATTGTCGTCCAGCATTAATACACTTTCAAGTTGCTTAGAATAAAGACGAACAAACACATCTCTGATAAATAGTAAATTTTATACAATTTATTTTACGTTGAGCTTTGTTAGCGGCGGTTATAGATTTGAGATTTGACAGAAAATGATTCACACAATGTTGCCAACCATAGTTCGAAAATGTTTATTTTGCAAAATTGGGTTATTTTATTCTTCATTGAGAGAAATATATGTAAGTATGCATTTTAGGTCTGAGAAGGGTTTTTTAACAATTTTTATTGTTGAGTAACAAAGATTATACAATAAAAGATTTCTTCGTACTGTAGGCAAAATATTTATTAATTTTCTAAAAATCCGAATTTTATCATACTATGATCTTCTTCAGGGAACTACAAAAAATATGCAATTTAGCAATTAAAAACACATATTACCCCATGGTTTATTTACGAAAAATTCACATTAAAAAGATATAAATATATTATTTAAATATAAAATTTACTATAAATAATATACCTAATTGAAATGCAATTCCTTATTAAATTATTTATTTTTGTTAATAAACTGACATTCTTTTTATCATAAAGTTTGTTTTCTATCATTTATTTCATAGCTAACTAGGAATGATTCAATTTCTTTCTGTAATATTTTAATTATTTCTTTACTTAGAAATCTACTAAGAAAAAGTAGCTTATTATATATGGTTGTATTCAGAATTTTATATAGAATCAAATCTTCGAAAATATACGGGTGTTTCATTTAAAATAAGCAAGTTAATGTCACTTTCGGCTAAGCAGGAAGTAATAAAAATTCATTTTTTATGTAGTTCAATGCGCCTTTAAATTTAGTTTATAAATCTATAATATAAATGTAATTAACTTAAAAATACAATTCTTTTAGGGAGTGTCCCTGTTTCTGGAAGCGCCCGAATAATTCTATATGTATGAATATGATTATTTTTGATTATTTAACATAAGTCAAATTTATATTTATGATAAATAAAATGTGTTACCTTTATCTCCACTCATAATCACAACCGTCCCGGGAATCGGGACTGTTACATTTTACACACTTCTATTTAAAACTCAATAATTTTTTTTTTCTGATTTCTGTTTTAAAAACTTCTATCTTGAACAAGGAAGAGTTACTGCGTCCTATTTGACTCATTTGATTTTGAAAACTATAATATTTCAACGTCAAAGCACCACAACTTCAAAATGTTACTATTGTCCCATGTCTACTCTACACAAGTATTTTCCCTACAACTTGTTATTCAAAGAATCACTAATATTTACTTTGGTTATATTTATTACTAATTTTCTTATGTAATATAAATTTATAACCTCTCTAGAATTTTAAATAATCATATTTAACAACGTACAACATCAGCTATTATAAATAAGGATTTCAGTTACTTTATTATAACATCTCTTATTAGTCGATTTAATTGTTTCTTTGATATCTATCATTCAAAACAGAAATAACCCCCTTCTTCAAACTATGGTTGGCAACACTGCATCAGTTATGTTTCTGTCTTTGTCTTTATAACCTTTGTTTACAAAGCATAATTTCTCTGCAGCACGTATAATAAAATACACTACTTATCAGAGTTTTGTTGGGCCGTAATTCTATACAACTTGAAAGTGTGTTACTGCTGGACAACATTGGAACTGTATTGCAAGAACAGCTACAATATTGCTTGCCTGAAATTGTAAGTAAACATATCATTTCTATTAAACACCATGCATAAATACGAGTCTTAATTTTTAAATTTAAAGTTTAAAACCATGTAAATCAATTTAACATTTCTAAAATTTTAACTATTTAAACAAATATCAAATACACATTTGATTACAAGCGAAACTTCATTCGACCAATTTACCGTTCAATAAAATAGTGTGAGAAACTTCAACGGAATGTAGTTTTGATAATGTAAATATCCGTAATTAAAATAATGGTTTATTGATATTTTTTAATAGAGATTTTTTTGCTTCACAATCATTTAAAAAGCAGTAATAAAATACTTTCATAGTTAATAGCAAAATTAACGAAATTTGTTATTTATGATAAAATTGAATTGAAAAAAGTGAATCATATGCTGCTGAATACAAGGTCGTAGGTTCGAATCCCGGTCAGATCTGATAAATTTTCTTTGGATCGGTACTCACCCCCGTCACCAATTCAAGTTGGAATACAATTAACTTGGCAACAACAAAGCTAGCGGGCACCGGCTAGTAGTTGTAACAAGGGCTTACACCGGATGGGTAACAAGCATGACATTTACTTAACAAAAAAAAGTAGCATTGCAAGGAAATTTAGATGTCAGTGTATCTGGTCATCCTAGAAATATAACCCAATATAACCCCAGTGGTTGACAGTTCCAAAATACATGTACACATACATACATAATACTGCTTCCATCGAATGAAAATATACTTTATATAGCAAGTCATAAAACCTGTAAACTATGAGTCTTATATAATTGTAGATGTACGATATTTTCTATCTTCTTTTCGTCTCAAGAGTTTGTTATTGTTTCTCCGTTTCTTGAATAAGTGAGATAAAAAGATAGAGAGCGAGTCTCTAGGGTTTCTTCTCAACCTGATCCAAACATTCGAGTAACAAGACGATTCAGAATTTTGTTCGCGAATGTTCAAATTATTTGGAATCTATGTGAACCCAATTTTAAAGAGATATTTTCAATAGTTTGTAGTAATGACACAAATTCGTTTTCAAAAGTAACATTAAAATGTTTTCTCTGTTTCAGACGATTTCGAAGTCGGATATATCACAACTGATTTATTCTTTTTACCGCACAATAGTCCATTCATAAGCAAATTTAGAGAAATGGAGTCGTTAATGCATACATTACATATAAATAGTGAAACCAAACAGCGACCCGCGAGGTCAAAAATTCTCTAAGTTTTGCAAATACAGATTTTATGATGGAGCGAGTGCAGACCGTGGATAGTGAATTAAATGTTCCAAAAGAGACAGAAGATTCATTACAGTTATTGAAGGAGGAATATGATCAAGAAACTAATGTAGATGATGGCATCTACATCAAAGAAGAATTTATTGCAGACTGCGAAGACGACAAATTCTACTTGAAACATTTAAAATGTGAACCGGCATCTGATAATAAACAGGCCGTGAAGAGTGAATTAAATGTTCAAGAAGAGACAGAAGATTCATTACAGTCATTTAAGGAGGAATATGATCAAGAAACTAATGTAGATGATGACATCGACATCAAAAAAGAATTTATTGCAGACTGCGAAGACGACAAATTCTACTTGAAACATTTAAAATGTGAACCGGCATCTGATAATAAACAAAACAATGTTTCAAGGAGTAGCTGTGAAGATGATGACCAACCGAATGTGCAAGAAGCTAACTTCAGTGCGGACACAAATAATATGTATTCAACTTGTTCTCTTTGTGATAAAAAGTTTTTTAATGAAAATTCTTTTGCGTCACATATGGAAATGCATAAAGGTATTAGAGATTACAAATGTTCTGTTTGTGATAAGATGTTTTTACATAAGAGTCATTTAAGCGAGCATATAAAAATACATTCCGGAATTCGTGATCACAAATGTTTTATATGTGACAAGAAGTTCTTACGAAAGAGTAATTTGATCAAACATATGAAAATTCATGAAGGAATTCGAGATCACAAATGTTCTGTTTGTGTTAAGATGTTTGCACGAAAAGAACATTTAACTCGACATATGAAAAGTCATATAGGGATTCGAGATCATAAATGTTCTGTTTGTGATAAAATGTTTGTAGAAAAGGATCATTTAACCAAACATATAAAAAAACATGTACGAATTCAAGATTACAAATGTTCTCTTTGTGATAAGACGTTTGTACGAAAGGATTATTTAACCAAACATATGCAAATACATTCAGGAATTCGAGATTACAAATGTTCTATTTGTGATAAGACGTTTGTGCGAAAGGATTATTTAACCACACATATGCAAATACATTCAGAAATACGAGATTACAAATGTTCTGTTTGTGATAAGAAGTTTGTTAAAAAGAAATATCTAAACGAGCATTTTAAAATTCATAACGAATATATGAATTTCAAATGTTATATTTGTAGCAAGAAGTTTAGGAATGAAAGATATATGGTTACACATATGAAGATACATAAAAGCATCGAAAAATATGCATGTACTCTTTGTAATATGAAATTTGAAAGTAAATCTGAGGTGGACGAACATAAGAATATTCATAGCGACAGCACATCAGAGCGCGGCTCTGTATCTGAATCTACAGAATATGTACTGGGTTTGTAATAAGTTCATGTTTTTTGCAAATACTTAATAACTTTAAAATTCATGGATGGGATAACGTTTTATAACGTTGCAACCAACATTTATATAACATCATTTATAACATTTATATAACATCATAATTATTTTATTTTTGTTTGTATATTTTGTACAAATTTGCAATGAATATTGATTGAAATAAAATAAAACGTATGCTTCCCTTGTTCTAAAATTAGTGTTTGTTTTATTGAAGGAAGACAAATATCTCGAGAAACGAAAAGTGCAACATATCGTTGATGGTAAGTAAAAAAAATATAGTGTTTCAACCACGCGACTCTCACATACTTATAAACTTGGAATAGTTGTTTTTGATATACGTTTATTAATATAGCAACTATTATTACTGAAATATGAAAAGGAATAGATAAATGAGCTAATAATATAAAGTATAGTCTTAAGCTTGAATGGGGTCTTTCACCATTTTTTTTTTATTTTTTTTTATGAAACTTTATACTGAAGACTATCTACACTTTTAAAAAGTCTTAATTGTTATTCATTAAGCCACAATGATTTTTTTTAAAATGTTGTGACGTCATAGTAGAGGTGTTGTTAGATCTAAAACAGTACAGATTGTAAGTAATTGTAGACATATATTTTTTTACTTATTTTATTATTATTATTACAATAAAATAGAACATTTATGTAACAAAAATTATTTAAATATCTACTGTTTTAAATCTCTACTATGACGTCACAACATTTTAAAAAAATCATTGCGGCTTAATGAATAACAATTAAGACTTTTTAAAAGCGTAGATAGTCTTCAATATAGATAAAGTTTCATAAAAAAATATAAAAAAAAAATGGTGAAAGACCCTACATTATCCTTTTTGCATCTAGATTTCCGTTCGAGTTTCATTCAAGAAATTCTTAGCCATATCTAGTGTAATGCAAATCAAAAATTTTCATTCTAGTTTCATACTAGATTGTAGTATAGAAATATACGCTCTGCCATTTTTTCTATTCTTGTTTTATATTATATAGATTCGGCAACGCTTATGCACTACTGTCAGAAATCAGGTACACCAACCTTTTGAGGCGCATAAACTATTGACGCTTTGTCATAAAGTCATTAGTTTTTAATTTAGTATTTGATATTTGTCCATTTTTAAAATATGTTTTTCTATGTTATCTATCGTTTAAATCATTTTAACAGCAATGTATCAAAATGCAGTAATTCAACTTCAGTTGTAAAGTTTGTCAACTTGGTCTACTTCATAAAACGTCGAAATTACTCGATTTTGGACCAGTGATTTTAAAATAAAGTATGAAAATCGAAACAGAAATCCAGTATGAATCTAGACAAAAAAATTCCAGCTTCAGAAAGCTTCAATTTCATGCCAAACTCAAAAGTATTCTAATAACTATTGTAAATAACGACTGCTCAAAAATAATTTTTATATTCTAATTTAGCTTTCCTCCATGAGACCTTCAATTTAATATTAAACCCGGTAGGATTCAATTAACTATTGCAAAGAATAATTGACGATAACTCAAAATTAATTTTTAACATTTTTTTTTAATACGAAAATTTAGCTTTTGAGTTTTATCAATAAGCCAGCATTATCATTGTAAATAGGGTTGAGTATTTTAGGAACTTAAAATTAAGAAGACAGAGCAAAATAGTTATTTATTATTTACGTGTAAATACTAACATTTTATAGTAAGTGGGAAATAAATCACTATTAACACGTATATCATAGAAAATTTTATCTACAATCTTCCTAGTGTCAGTAAATATTTAAAAATATTGAATATTTTAATAGGTAGGGTTATATTTGTTGATTTATTGATACAAATTGTTAGCAATGTGTTAAAGTAACAATAAAATCACTTTTAATACGTTGCTATGTTACTTTTAAGAACCCTAGTTAGTTGCTAAGCAACCATTAAAAATGCCACTTTTAACCACGATTGTAGATAACATTAATTATATTACTTTAGTATTTTTAGTGAAATATAAAATATGTTTCTAAATTTTTGTTTTTATTTATTTGTGTTTATTTTAATATTTTTCAAGTTTTAAGCAGGAGGTTATGTGCTTCCACATCAGATTTTTTTTAATTGTTTCAATAAAATTATAAAAGTTGTTTAAATACCTATCTACTTCTATTAATTGAAATTTATATATGTACCTACTTACAATAAATATTAGATACATCAAATATAATTATTACCCAATAATTACTCAATACATGAGAAATATTAGGTACATTATACGAAATTTTACCTATTTAACTAGTGCAATTATACCGGATGGTGCACGGCAAGTGCGAACATAGGGATTTAACATTTGTTATCAGTTTTATGAAATTTCCTGCTTTACTCTTCATTCAGCGCAATATAACACAAATCGAGCAGAATAGTTGATTGTTGAAAAAAATAATGAAGCAGTAAGAGAAAGTATTCGTTTTGTTAATCCTTTGATTAAATTTTGCCACAACACAAAAGCAGCACAGACGAAATAAAATACGGCACAATATAACACAAACCGAGGACAAACGTTTGCTGAAATAAAATTGTCAAAAAACACATTCGGGGGGCTAAGCATTATGATAGTCCCCCGGATTTTATTTTGTGATAAATTTTTAACTAAACCAGCACAAGCGAAATAAAAGAGCACAAGACGAGTACAATTCAACGGATTGATATAAAATTAAAAACTATCACTTCAGGCGGCCAACTTAAAGAACCCTGATATCACTAGCTCGATTTACGGGTGCTTTAGGCTCGGTTGCGCTATAAATAATTACTTTAAATAAAGGTGGTAGATAATATGTTTCTACTTAACGTATATTCAAAACATTTTTTTATAAATAATTTTAAAATATTGTAGCGCTAAAACCGAACCTAAAATACTTGTCTTTAAAAACCATAAACAGAACTCGTTGTATCAGTCATTATGTTGTTATTTAAAATGAAAAAGTTGGTTACCATATTTTCAGAAACTCTGGTTAAAATTAATATTTTTTTTTTTCACGACATGGTAGGAAACCCCAACGTTCTTCTCCCGAAATAGTGAGGATAATGTGAAAAATATAGAAGAGTTACCAAAATGAATGTTATTTGCAAAAAAATATATTACAAAAATTATAAATAAATTCCTAATTCAATTGAAAATCCTTATTTTAGTGAAATACTTAAAATTAAGTTATCTTACAATTATATCTTATATTTTTCTTTTTCTTATTAAATCACAATTTGACAACTTTTTAATGATATTTAAGATTGGTTCATTGGCAACACTGCTACATCGCCTTGTGTCTGATTTCCTAACTTTTAACGTGTCAGTTTGTCAGTTGTGTTCTTAAAGTGTATTTTAGGTCCGAGCAAATCGCTTTTAGAAACATGTCGTGAAAAAAATGTTGTGTCTAACACGAGAGGAAAGCTCTTCTTCCACTCTCGTTCGAAATGCCTCCCGCCCTGCGCTCATGAGGCAACTTCGAACTCGAGGGGGAAAAAGAAGCGCTTTCCCCTGTAGTTTGACAAATAACTATTGCTCATTGTAATAGTCTTGTTAAATAGGAAATTATTGTTGTTTAATTTAACCAACTTCGTATCTCTTATAGTTCTAGAAATAGCCACGGTGGCACACTAAAATAAAGTATATTTGTCAATTCAGGTGATGGTAATAAAACTTCAGTGGTCTAAATACTTAAGAGTATTTTTAGTTAATCTTTATTTATATAAACCAGAGCTTCTTCAATTTAAATTTAAATGCATTCCTTTTATATTCTTTTGTTAGATATTTAATCACAATCGGGTGCTACAGGCTTACCACTTGTTCACCTTAAATGTAGTGCTGGTCGTATAAGAATCTCTCGGATGATGCTTTGGTTGCACTATAGTCAAAAACACAAGTTTTTACAGTACGGCAGACATAGGCAATGTTATTCTTATGGAATGAAACCCAGCCTAGTTGCCAGTTTTACACTTACATTGTTTCATGATATACCATTCGTTTAACATGCTTGTAGCACTGTAAGTTTACAGTATGAGTATTTCATAATGAAATGTTAGTACAGAGGGCTAAGGGTTGTAAATCTTAATAATAGCGCCGAGAAGAATAGTTCGCAGTTCTCAAAAGTTTGAAAATATTAACTACTTACTTTTACTTTACAAGAAATGTTTTAATAACTGTTTCTTAGTAGATATAGTCTTTTGCAATCTAATATCTAATTTTAAGAAACGTTCAATTTTAATTATATTTTTGTAATGTAACTGTATCTTAAGTTACCCTAATTGCAACAAGCAATATTTAAAATTTTCACAGGTAAAATATTATAATATAAGATAAGATTTTTCTTAATTACATTTAACCCGTAATGTAGGTATAAATAGTTGTATTATTTAAAATGTCAATTTAGTTATCAATGATATTGATCCTGTAATTATTAATTTTAATGAAACAAGTGATAATAGTGTTATAGAAAATTATGAAAACAATTATATGTAAAGCATGTTTTGAGTGTTTGAGTACCACTGATACGCTTAGGGTACATTATATTGTGATTGTGTAACAAAGTAACCAGAACCATACTATAAAAATTTTCAATTTATGTTATGTTAATCTTATATTTTATAATTTTATAATACTTCTTTCTAAACAAAAAATTCATTAATCTGTCTAAAATGTCATGTAAATAAAATGTACCAAAAAAAATTATCAGTATTTTTTTAAATTATAAGGTATATAGGTAAGTGAAAACAAAATAATCCGTCTCTGGATTTTCTGTCTTTGTCTAACACGTTACTCTTGGAATATATTTAGCAACACTGTATTCCTTTGTCTGCCGTACTGTAAAAACTTGTGATTTTGACTATAGTACGTAAAAGCCGTCGCACAGATTGAGCCTAACTGCACCAGAACGAATGGGAATGATCAGGCAAAGCTTATTGCAGATGGTAGCACCACTGCAACTTTATGCTATTCGCACATGACAGAATCATTTGAAATTTTACATAACTGCGAAGAATGCGAAGTGATAGATTGGATACGAAGACAGTGTTGTTTGTTAAATGTAATATATATATATATATATACCGGGTGGAACATCATACCTGTGTACAT
The DNA here is from genome assembly GCA_963942605.1 of Poecilus cupreus. Classification (NCBI taxonomy): domain Eukaryota; kingdom Metazoa; phylum Arthropoda; class Insecta; order Coleoptera; family Carabidae; genus Poecilus; species Poecilus cupreus. The sequence continues at coordinate 4,010,919 of OZ012728.1, forward strand.
GGGCGATAAACATGAAAAAACAGTTTTTCCGTGCGCATTGCTCCCCAAATTATTTTAGGCAAAAATGCTTCAAATACATGTTGTAGAGCATAAAATTTTGCATCTAAATTAATGTACAATTTCATGGCTATTTGATGTTTTCAACGTAATTTTCCATGTTTTCATATTTAATTTCTGTCGTTACAAAGCAAGTAACAGTAATTCTGTTTATTGATTCAGATGCAGAATTTTATAAGTGAGACGATTTCTTGACTGGAAGATGTATAAAGGAGACAAATAACGGAGAAGCAGTCAATTTATTAAAAAATTTTATAACACCAACGTTTCAACTCCAATTGAGTCTTCTTCAGGGTGCTAGTTACAAACATATAAAAAACACAATAAATACAAGAAAGTACAAATCAGGTACACGACTTACATAAAATTACATTAGAATGAATAAAAATGAGTAAATGTTAAATACATGTCAAAATAAATGTATGTCAAAAAATAATAAACATAAAACAAGCAAAGCCAACAACCTACAAATCTCATAGTTGATCCAAAACTAACAAGAAACATCAAGTAAACTAAATAAAAAATAAAAATAAATAAAAAGTTAAAAAATAAATATAACAAACAGCATATCTCAGCAAACACAAATAATGGTTACAATAAAAATAAAAATATACAAATAGAAAACAACAAAATAATAAATCAGCAATGTAATAAAGATGCATAATGCTTAATTAAGACACCACTGTAGATAGAACTAAGATTTTGGATGTCAGTTTGCCCGTTTATGTTATTTTTATTTTTATGAATACAAAGCATCTCTAACGTCAACCTCTTGTTTAGATTTTTTTCAGTTTTTAGGATCTTCGTGTTATCAAAGTCGAAGTTGTGAGACTCAGATTGAGCATGGTGAACCAAAGCACAATTACCGGCATTGTTGGATTTGACAGAATTACGTTGATGTTCTTTAATTCTTGTGTTGAGATATCTTTTTGTTTGACCTATGTAAACCTTATTACAATCTTTACACGGAACTTCATATATAACTTCAGATCTATGTAGCTTGTTAATCGGGTATTTAGTGTTGCTAAAAAGTTGCCCAACATTTTTTTGTTGATAGAATGTAATATTAACATTCAAATTCCGAGAAATAGTACGTTTTATTTTATGAGACAGATTTTCAATAAACGGAATGGTATAATATGGAGAAACTTGTTTATTTTGATTGGAGTTTACTGGACTATTGTTGTTTAAAATTCTATTAACCAGTGTTTTGGGATAGTTGTTGATCAGGAGTAATTGTTTTACTTGCATTCTGACTTCTTTGTGAAAACATTCGGATGTTAGTTTAAGTGCACGGTTTTTTAAATTTGTCGCTAAATTAACTAGTTGATGTCGCGGATGATGCGATCGATAATTTAGGTACCGTGTGGTGGCTGTTGATTTCTTGTGCCATTTAGTTAGAATGGTTCCATCAAATGTCCGTATGAGTAAGATGTCAAGGAATGGGATCTGTCCGTTTTCTTCAACTTCGATCGTGAATTGCAAGTGTTCATTATATCCATTAAAAATCTCCAAAATATCATTGACTCTGTGTTTTGGAACTGCAGTAATAAGATCATCAACATATTTTTTAATGAAAGGAATTCTGAAGGGTAACAAAGACATACAGTGTTCGAGTATCATATCCATAACTAGATTAGCAATAACAGGGCTTAAATTAGATCCCATTGCTGTTCCAAAAAGTTGTTGGTAGAATTTACCTTGAAAACAGAAATAACTGCTTGTATACCAAAAGTCAATGATGTTCATGACCTCATGTAAAGGTATGTTCGTTTTATTTTTAATGATGTCCCATTTTTCTTCAATGACTTGATGTATTAAATTTAAGGGTACGTTAGTAAACAGCGACACAACATCCAGGGATATAAGTACATAATCAGGATCCAATCTGACGGTAGTAATAAATTCAGCAAATTCGAAGGAATTCCTGACATGAAATTCATCATTCTCTAGTCCTCGTAGAGTGTCTGCTAAATATTTAGAGATATTTGCTGTAGGGCCATTGATACCTGAGACGATAGGTCGTAGTGGAAATCCTTGTTTGTGTACTTTGATGAGCCCATATATTCTGGGTGCTACCGATGTGTCTTGTGTTAAGTTACGTTTGGTACGTTCATCAATGAAGTTATTCTCGAAAAGTTGTTTTACAATTTTGTTATTCTTATTCTGTGTTTTTGTTGTAGGATCCATGTTCAAGATTTTATATGTTGATCGATCTGACAGCAGGTCATTCATTTTTGTATTGTAATCCTCTGTAGTGACGGCGACAGTTTTGTTGCCTTTGTCTGCTTTTAGAATGAGAAGATCATTTTTATGATGTTTAAGAAATTTCTTGGTTTTATTAAAATCTTGTACAATTTGGATATTTTGATTCTGATTGTGCGTTCTGTGGAGATGATTTAGTACATTATTAGTTACATTGGCCCGTACATTATTTTTAAGCTCCGTGTCTGTAGTCGAACATAAAATGTATTCAACATCAGCTATGAGTCTATCCACAGGTAATTCATGTTGCAGGTATGGAACTGCGAACTTGGGACCTAATGATAGCAAATTCTTAACTTCATTGGGAAAATCCACATCAGTTAGATTCAAAAACCAATCATCGTCTGGTAGGCAGTTATTATTAACGGTCGTTTTATCCAGAAGTTTTTTAAATTTGTGTATATGTCTGATTTTAATAGTATTGTTGTAGTGATGAAATTGTCTGTTTAATGTGTTGTTAATAAATTCAAAATGAGGAGCACTAACATTGTTTGTTATGTAAAAGTATAAATTATTAAACTGATTCTCTAAGTGAGTTACCCGCCAACAAGCGATTTTAATTTCAGTATTAAGAACCTGATTTTGAAAAGATGTTATTAATTTGGTGACTTTAGTTTTAAATGGATGATCTGAAGTGAGTGATTGATGTAAGCATTTGAAGTTGTTTTGAATATGTGTAGGTGTTATTTTTGATCGTCTGCACCTGATTAAAAAGATTCGCTGATTAATGGCAGCGACTAACTTCCTGTTGATATTCAATAAGTGTTTGATGGTAGATGAAATACATGCGTCGTATGCTTGTAAAACTTGATCCATATTATTGTAAATGTATACTCCGTAGATTAAATAAGTGAGACGATTTCTTGACTGGAAGATGTATAAAGGAGACAAATAACGGAGAAGCAGTCAATTTATTAAAAAATTTTATAACACCAACGTTTCAACTCCAATTGAGTCTTCTTCAGGGTGCTAGTTACAAACATATAAAAAACACAATAAATACAAGAAAGTACAAATCAGGTACACGACTTACATAAAATTACATTAGAATGAATAAAAATGAGTAAATGTTAAATACATGTCAAAATAAATGTATGTCAAAAAATAATAAACATAAAACAAGCAAAGCCAACCACCTACAAATCTCATAGTTGATCCAAAACTAACAAGAAACATCAAGTAAACTAAATAAAAAATAAAAATAAATAAAAAGTTAAAAAATAAATATAACAAACAGCATATCTCAGCAAACACAAATAATGGTTACAATAAAAATAAAAATATACAAATAGAAAACAACAAAATAATAAATCAGCAATGTAATAAAGATGCATAATGCTTAATTAAGACACCACTGTAGATAGAACTAAGATTTTGGATGTCAGTTTGCCCGTTTATGTTATTTTTATTTTTATGAATACAAAGCATCTCTAACGTCAACCTCTTGTTTAGATTTTTTTCAGTTTTTAGGATCTTCGTGTTATCAAAGTCGAAGTTGTGAGACTCAGATTGAGCATGGTGAACCAAAGCACAATTACCGGCATTGTTGGATTTGACAGAATTACGTTGATGTTCTTTAATTCTTGTGTTGAGATATCTTTTTGTTTGACCTATGTAAACCTTATTACAATCTTTACACGGAACTTCATATATAACTTCAGATCTATGTAGCTTGTTAATCGGGTATTTAGTGTTGCTAAAAAGTTGCCCAACATTTTTTTGTTGATAGAATGTAATATTAACATTCAAATTCCGAGAAATAGTACGTTTTATTTTATGAGACAGATTTTCAATAAACGGAATGGTATAATATGGAGAAACTTGTTTATTTTGATTGGAGTTTACTGGACTATTGTTGTTTAAAATTCTATTAACCAGTGTTTTGGGATAGTTGTTGATCAGGAGTAATTGTTTTACTTGCATTCTGACTTCTTTGTGAAAACATTCGGATGTTAGTTTAAGTGCACGGTTTTTTAAATTTGTCGCTAAATTAACTAGTTGATGTCGCGGATGATGCGATCGATAATTTAGGTACCGTGTGGTGGCTGTTGATTTCTTGTGCCATTTAGTTAGAATGGTTCCATCAAATGTCCGTATGAGTAAGATGTCAAGGAATGGGATCTGTCCGTTTTCTTCAACTTCGATCGTGAATTGCAAGTGTTCATTATATCCATTAAAAATCTCCAAAATATCATTGACTCTGTGTTTTGGAACTGCAGTAATAAGATCATCAACATATTTTTTAATGAAAGGAATTCTGAAGGGTAACAAAGACATACAGTGTTCGAGTATCATATCCATAACTAGATTAGCAATAACAGGGCTTAAATTAGATCCCATTGCTGTTCCAAAAAGTTGTTGGTAGAATTTACCTTGAAAACAGAAATAACTGCTTGTATACCAAAAGTCAATGATGTTCATGACCTCATGTAAAGGTATGTTCGTTTTATTTTTAATGATGTCCCATTTTTCTTCAATGACTTGATGTATTAAATTTAAGGGTACGTTAGTAAACAGCGACACAACATCCAGGGATATAAGTACATAATCAGGATCCAATCTGACGGTAGTAATAAATTCAGCAAATTCGAAGGAATTCCTGACATGAAATTCATCATTCTCTAGTCCTCGTAGAGTGTCTGCTAAATATTTAGAGATATTTGCTGTAGGGCCATTGATACCTGAGACGATAGGTCGTAGTGGAAATCCTTGTTTGTGTACTTTGATGAGCCCATATATTCTGGGTGCTACCGATGTGTCTTGTGTTAAGTTACGTTTGGTACGTTCATCAATGAAGTTATTCTCGAAAAGTTGTTTTACAATTTTGTTATTCTTATTCTGTGTTTTTGTTGTAGGATCCATGTTCAAGATTTTATATGTTGATCGATCTGACAGCAGGTCATTCATTTTTGTATTGTAATCCTCTGTAGTGACGGCGACAGTTTTGTTGCCTTTGTCTGCTTTTAGAATGAGAAGATCATTTTTATGATGTTTAAGAAATTTCTTGGTTTTATTAAAATCTTGTACAATTTGGATATTTTGATTCTGATTGTGCGTTCTGTGGAGATGATTTAGTACATTATTAGTTACATTGGCCCGTACATTATTTTTAAGCTCCGTGTCTGTAGTCGAACATAAAATGTATTCAACATCAGCTATGAGTCTATCCACAGGTAATTCATGTTGCAGGTATGGAACTGCGAACTTGGGACCTAATGATAGCAAATTCTTAACTTCATTGGGAAAATCCACATCAGTTAGATTCAAAAACCAATCATCGTCTGGTAGGCAGTTATTATTAACGGTCGTTTTATCCAGAAGTTTTTTAAATTTGTGTATATGTCTGATTTTAATAGTATTGTTGTAGTGATGAAATTGTCTGTTTAATGTGTTGTTAATAAATTCAAAATGAGGAGCACTAACATTGTTTGTTATGTAAAAGTATAAATTATTAAACTGATTCTCTAAGTGAGTTACCCGCCAACAAGCGATTTTAATTTCAGTATTAAGAACCTGATTTTGAAAAGATGTTATTAATTTGGTGACTTTAGTTTTAAATGGATGATCTGAAGTGAGTGATTGATGTAAGCATTTGAAGTTGTTTTGAATATGTGTAGGTGTTATTTTTGATCGTCTGCACCTGATTAAAAAGATTCGCTGATTAATGGCAGCGACTAACTTCCTGTTGATATTCAATAAGTGTTTGATGGTAGATGAAATACATGCGTCGTATGCTTGTAAAACTTGATCCATATTATTGTAAATGTATACTCCGTAGATTAAATAAGTGAGACGATTTCTTGACTGGAAGATGTATAAAGGAGACAAATAACGGAGAAGCAGTCAATTTATTAAAAAATTTTATAACACCAACGTTTCAACTCCAATTGAGTCTTCTTCAGGGTGCTAGTTACAAACATATAAAAAACACAATAAATACAAGAAAGTACAAATCAGGTACACGACTTACATAAAATTACATTAGAATGAATAAAAATGAGTAAATGTTAAATACATGTCAAAATAAATGTATGTCAAAAAATAATAAACATAAAACAAGCAAAGCCAACCACCTACAAATCTCATAGTTGATCCAAAACTAACAAGAAACATCAAGTAAACTAAATAAAAAATAAAAATAAATAAAAAGTTAAAAAATAAATATAACAAACAGCATATCTCAGCAAACACAAATAATGGTTACAATAAAAATAAAAATATACAAATAGAAAACAACAAAATAATAAATCAGCAATGTAATAAAGATGCATAATGCTTAATTAAGACACCACTGTAGATAGAACTAAGATTTTGGATGTCAGTTTGCCCGTTTATGTTATTTTTATTTTTATGAATACAAAGCATCTCTAACGTCAACCTCTTGTTTAGATTTTTTTCAGTTTTTAGGATCTTCGTGTTATCAAAGTCGAAGTTGTGAGACTCAGATTGAGCATGGTGAACCAAAGCACAATTACCGGCATTGTTGGATTTGACAGAATTACGTTGATGTTCTTTAATTCTTGTGTTGAGATATCTTTTTGTTTGACCTATGTAAACCTTATTACAATCTTTACACGGAACTTCATATATAACTTCAGATCTATGTAGCTTGTTAATCGGGTATTTAGTGTTGCTAAAAAGTTGCCCAACATTTTTTTGTTGATAGAATGTAATATTAACATTCAAATTCCGAGAAATAGTACGTTTTATTTTATGAGACAGATTTTCAATAAACGGAATGGTATAATATGGAGAAACTTGTTTATTTTGATTGGAGTTTACTGGACTATTGTTGTTTAAAATTCTATTAACCAGTGTTTTGGGATAGTTGTTGATCAGGAGTAATTGTTTTACTTGCATTCTGACTTCTTTGTGAAAACATTCGGATGTTAGTTTAAGTGCACGGTTTTTTAAATTTGTCGCTAAATTAACTAGTTGATGTCGCGGATGATGCGATCGATAATTTAGGTACCGTGTGGTGGCTGTTGATTTCTTGTGCCATTTAGTTAGAATGGTTCCATCAAATGTCCGTATGAGTAAGATGTCAAGGAATGGGATCTGTCCGTTTTCTTCAACTTCGATCGTGAATTGCAAGTGTTCATTATATCCATTAAAAATCTCCAAAATATCATTGACTCTGTGTTTTGGAACTGCAGTAATAAGATCATCAACATATTTTTTAATGAAAGGAATTCTGAAGGGTAACAAAGACATACAGTGTTCGAGTATCATATCCATAACTAGATTAGCAATAACAGGGCTTAAATTAGATCCCATTGCTGTTCCAAAAAGTTGTTGGTAGAATTTACCTTGAAAACAGAAATAACTGCTTGTATACCAAAAGTCAATGATGTTCATGACCTCATGTAAAGGTATGTTCGTTTTATTTTTAATGATGTCCCATTTTTCTTCAATGACTTGATGTATTAAATTTAAGGGTACGTTAGTAAACAGCGACACAACATCCAGGGATATAAGTACATAATCAGGATCCAATCTGACGGTAGTAATAAATTCAGCAAATTCGAAGGAATTCCTGACATGAAATTCATCATTCTCTAGTCCTCGTAGAGTGTCTGCTAAATATTTAGAGATATTTGCTGTAGGGCCATTGATACCTGAGACGATAGGTCGTAGTGGAAATCCTTGTTTGTGTACTTTGATGAGCCCATATATTCTGGGTGCTACCGATGTGTCTTGTGTTAAGTTACGTTTGGTACGTTCATCAATGAAGTTATTCTCGAAAAGTTGTTTTACAATTTTGTTATTCTTATTGTGTCGCTGTTTACTAACGTACCCTTAAATTTAATACATCAAGTCATTGAAGAAAAATGGGACATCATTAAAAATAAAACGAACATACCTTTACATGAGGTCATGAACATCATTGACTTTTGGTATACAAGCAGTTATTTCTGTTTTCAAGGTAAATTCTACCAACAACTTTTTGGAACAGCAATGGGATCTAATTTAAGCCCTGTTATTGCTAATCTAGTTATGGATATGATACTCGAACACTGTATGTCTTTGTTACCCTTCAGAATTCCTTTCATTAAAAAATATGTTGATGATCTTATTACTGCAGTTCCAAAACACAGAGTCAATGATATTTTGGAGATTTTTAATGGATATAATGAACACTTGCAATTCACGATCGAAGTTGAAGAAAACGGACAGATCCCATTCCTTGACATCTTACTCATACGGACATTTGATGGAACCATTCTAACTAAATGGCACAAGAAATCAACAGCCACCACACGGTACCTAAATTATCGATCGCATCATCCGCGACATCAACTAGTTAATTTAGCGACAAATTTAAAAAACCGTGCACTTAAACTAACATCCGAATGTTTTCACAAAGAAGTCAGAATGCAAGTAAAACAATTACTCCTGATCAACAACTATCCCAAAACACTGGTTAATAGAATTTTAAACAACAATAGTCCAGTAAACTCCAATCAAAATAAACAAGTTTCTCCATATTATACCATTCCGTTTATTGAAAATCTGTCTCATAAAATAAAACGTACTATTTCTCGGAATTTGAATGTTAATATTACATTCTATCAACAAAAAAATGTTGGGCAACTTTTTAGCAACACTAAATACCCGATTAACAAGCTACATAGATCTGAAGTTATATATGAAGTTCCGTGTAAAGATTGTAATAAGGTTTACATAGGTCAAACAAAAAGATATCTCAACACAAGAATTAAAGAACATCAACGTAATTCTGTCAAATCCAACAATGCCGGTAATTGTGCTTTGGTTCACCATGCTCAATCTGAGTCTCACAACTTCGACTTTGATAACACGAAGATCCTAAAAACTGAAAAAAATCTAAACAAGAGGTTGACGTTAGAGATGCTTTGTATTCATAAAAATAAAAATAACATAAACGGGCAAACTGACATCCAAAATCTTAGTTCTATCTACAGTGGTGTCTTAATTAAGCATTATGCATCTTTATTACATTGCTGATTTATTATTTTGTTGTTTTCTATTTGTATATTTTTATTTTTATTGTAACCATTATTTGTGTTTGCTGAGATATGCTGTTTGTTATATTTATTTTTTAACTTTTTATTTATTTTTATTTTTTATTTAGTTTACTTGATGTTTCTTGTTAGTTTTGGATCAACTATGAGATTTGTAGGTGGTTGGCTTTGCTTGTTTTATGTTTATTATTTTTTGACATACATTTATTTTGACATGTATTTAACATTTACTCATTTTTATTCATTCTAATGTAATTTTATGTAAGTCGTGTACCTGATTTGTACTTTCTTGTATTTATTGTGTTTTTTATATGTTTGTAACTAGCACCCTGAAGAAGACTCAATTGGAGTTGAAACGTTGGTGTTATAAAATTTTTTAATAAATTGACTGCTTCTCCGTTATTTGTCTCCTTTATACATCTTCCAGTCAAGAAATCGTCTCACTTATTTAATCTACGGAGTATACATTTACAATAATATGGATCAAGTTTTACAAGCATACGACGCATGTATTTCATCTACCATCAAACACTTATTGAATATCAACAGGAAGTTAGTCGCTGCCATTAATCAGCGAATCTTTTTAATCAGGTGCAGACGATCAAAAATAACACCTACACATATTCAAAACAACTTCAAATGCTTACATCAATCACTCACTTCAGATCATCCATTTAAAACTAAAGTCACCAAATTAATAACATCTTTTCAAAATCAGGTTCTTAATACTGAAATTAAAATCGCTTGTTGGCGGGTAACTCACTTAGAGAATCAGTTTAATAATTTATACTTTTACATAACAAACAATGTTAGTGCTCCTCATTTTGAATTTATTAACAACACATTAAACAGACAATTTCATCACTACAACAATACTATTAAAATCAGACATATACACAAATTTAAAAAACTTCTGGATAAAACGACCGTTAATAATAACTGCCTACCAGACGATGATTGGTTTTTGAATCTAACTGATGTGGATTTTCCCAATGAAGTTAAGAATTTGCTATCATTAGGTCCCAAGTTCGCAGTTCCATACCTGCAACATGAATTACCTGTGGATAGACTCATAGCTGATGTTGAATACATTTTATGTTCGACTACAGACACGGAGCTTAAAAATAATGTACGGGCCAATGTAACTAATAATGTACTAAATCATCTCCACAGAACGCACAATCAGAATCAAAATATCCAAATTGTACAAGATTTTAATAAAACCAAGAAATTTCTTAAACATCATAAAAATGATCTTCTCATTCTAAAAGCAGACAAAGGCAACAAAACTGTCGCCGTCACTACAGAGGATTACAATACAAAAATGAATGACCTGCTGTCAGATCGATCAACATATAAAATCTTGAACATGGATCCTACAACAAAAACACAGAATAAGAATAACAAAATTGTAAAACAACTTTTCGAGAATAACTTCATTGATGAACGTACCAAACGTAACTTAACACAAGACACATCGGTAGCACCCAGAATATATGGGCTCATCAAAGTACACAAACAAGGATTTCCACTACGACCTATCGTCTCAGGTATCAATGGCCCTACAGCAAATATCTCTAAATATTTAGCAGACACTCTACGAGGACTAGAGAATGATGAATTTCATGTCAGGAATTCCTTCGAATTTGCTGAATTTATTACTACCGTCAGATTGGATCCTGATTATGTACTTATATCCCTGGATGTTGTGTCGCTGTTTACTAACGTACCCTTAAATTTAATACATCAAGTCATTGAAGAAAAATGGGACATCATTAAAAATAAAACGAACATACCTTTACATGAGGTCATGAACATCATTGACTTTTGGTATACAAGCAGTTATTTCTGTTTTCAAGGTAAATTCTACCAACAACTTTTTGGAACAGCAATGGGATCTAATTTAAGCCCTGTTATTGCTAATCTAGTTATGGATATGATACTCGAACACTGTATGTCTTTGTTACCCTTCAGAATTCCTTTCATTAAAAAATATGTTGATGATCTTATTACTGCAGTTCCAAAACACAGAGTCAATGATATTTTGGAGATTTTTAATGGATATAATGAACACTTGCAATTCACGATCGAAGTTGAAGAAAACGGACAGATCCCATTCCTTGACATCTTACTCATACGGACATTTGATGGAACCATTCTAACTAAATGGCACAAGAAATCAACAGCCACCACACGGTACCTAAATTATCGATCGCATCATCCGCGACATCAACTAGTTAATTTAGCGACAAATTTAAAAAACCGTGCACTTAAACTAACATCCGAATGTTTTCACAAAGAAGTCAGAATGCAAGTAAAACAATTACTCCTGATCAACAACTATCCCAAAACACTGGTTAATAGAATTTTAAACAACAATAGTCCAGTAAACTCCAATCAAAATAAACAAGTTTCTCCATATTATACCATTCCGTTTATTGAAAATCTGTCTCATAAAATAAAACGTACTATTTCTCGGAATTTGAATGTTAATATTACATTCTATCAACAAAAAAATGTTGGGCAACTTTTTAGCAACACTAAATACCCGATTAACAAGCTACATAGATCTGAAGTTATATATGAAGTTCCGTGTAAAGATTGTAATAAGGTTTACATAGGTCAAACAAAAAGATATCTCAACACAAGAATTAAAGAACATCAACGTAATTCTGTCAAATCCAACAATGCCGGTAATTGTGCTTTGGTTCACCATGCTCAATCTGAGTCTCACAACTTCGACTTTGATAACACGAAGATCCTAAAAACTGAAAAAAATCTAAACAAGAGGTTGACGTTAGAGATGCTTTGTATTCATAAAAATAAAAATAACATAAACGGGCAAACTGACATCCAAAATCTTAGTTCTATCTACAGTGGTGTCTTAATTAAGCATTATGCATCTTTATTACATTGCTGATTTATTATTTTGTTGTTTTCTATTTGTATATTTTTATTTTTATTGTAACCATTATTTGTGTTTGCTGAGATATGCTGTTTGTTATATTTATTTTTTAACTTTTTATTTATTTTTATTTTTTATTTAGTTTACTTGATGTTTCTTGTTAGTTTTGGATCAACTATGAGATTTGTAGGTTGTTGGCTTTGCTTGTTTTATGTTTATTATTTTTTGACATACATTTATTTTGACATGTATTTAACATTTACTCATTTTTATTCATTCTAATGTAATTTTATGTAAGTCGTGTACCTGATTTGTACTTTCTTGTATTTATTGTGTTTTTTATATGTTTGTAACTAGCACCCTGAAGAAGACTCAATTGGAGTTGAAACGTTGGTGTTATAAAATTTTTTAATAAATTGACTGCTTCTCCGTTATTTGTCTCCTTTATGCAGAATTTTATGTTCTACAACATGTATTTGAAGCATTTTTGCCTAAAATAATTTGGGGAGCAATGCGCACGGAAAAACTGTTTTTTCATGTTAATCGCCTATGTACACAGGTATGATGTTCCACCCGGTATATATATATATATATATATATATATATATATATATATATATATATATATATATATATATATACACAGCAGAAAGGCATCATAAACTCTACTTTGATAATTATTTCAGCGGTTTGCCTTTATTATAATATATGGAACAGCGTGGTATACATACTGTAGCAACAATTCGCGCTAACCGTTTGACGAACTGCGAACTACCTACTGAGAATGAAATGAAAAGACTCGGAAGAGGAACATCTTCACAGAAAAGTACACTTTTTGACAATACCATTATAAACGCTATTCAATGGTACGATAACAAAGTTGTTTCTCTAGTATCCACTTTTGCTGGTTCTGAACCATTTCATGAGGTTCCACGATTTTTTAAATCCGAAAATAAAATTAAAACTATACCGTGCCCTGACATTATAAAAGTTTACAACAAACATATAGAAGGCGTAGACCTTTTAGATTCCCTAATTGAACTATATTCTATTCATATTAGAAGCATAAAATGGTATCATCGTATTTTTTTCACATGATAGACTTGACGATTTGTAATTCTTGGTTATTATACCGAAGAATTTTAGAAAAAGGCGTCGATGCAAATAAATCGAAACAAAATATGAGACTATTAGATTTTAAAACTGAAATTGCGATAACGCTTTGCAACACACATTGCCGAATTAACCGGAAAAGAGGAAGACCGAATTCTACCCCCGAAATTCCAATTAGGCATTGCAAAGAATCACGTCCTACATCCGAATTGAGAAAAGATCTATATAATCATTGGCCGATTCATACTAATGATAGACAAAGATGTAAATTACCGAAATGTACTGGTAAAAGTAGACATGTTTGCGAAAAATGTCGTGTTCATTTGTGTCTGAACGAAAAATAGTTATTTATGAATTAAGGCACTGAAGTTCCAAATTTTATCACGAATATGAAATTTTGTTGCCGAGGCCCGTAGGGCCGAAGAAAATAAACCATGTGAGTGATAAAAAAGAACTTCAGTGCCGAGGTACATATTAAGTTTTATTAGAAATCTAAAATTCGAAAAAACTGTAAAAAAAAATTACAATATAGGTTAAGTTTATACATCTGTCAGTTGTCAACCTCGAGAAGTAAAGTTATCGTAAATGAAAAAATTTTAAAGTTTTGTCTTTATTTTTAAACAATGGTATGTTTTTAAGTTAATGTGCTGAGATTTTACTTGTAGTTTTAGAATATTTGGTGTGATTTTTATATATTGGAGTGTGATAGTAAAATCGATTTTATTATTTTTTTTTTTTTTGACTATATGTTGCACCAAATGGATCAAGTTGAAAATTTTATTGAGTAAAGAAGAGTAAGAAAGGAGTATTCAGTGAAAAAATCGTGAGTGACACCCTAAAGCAACATATTTAAAAATAAAGACAAAAAGTTTAAAATTAAAAATAAAGTAATAGTTAAAACTTACAAAAAAAATTACGTGTTAACGTCCCGTATTCTTGTTAAAAAATATTCAGTGGAATAGTTCGAATAAAATAAAAACTGAAAAAACGATTTCTTTAATTATGTCGTAACTCTATGGATTTAAAAGTTGAAATTTTCAGGAAAATTTTTATTATTAATTAGAAATCGATCAGCCATATGGATTTTTGAGAATCACTGATGGCAGATTTTGTATGCTTATCCGGCTATACCCTTTAATATTTCTTTTTTGTAATTTTTTGGTTTCCAATGGATAATGTTCCCGAAAGAGAACAAAACAAAAAACCATCCCTGTAAAGCACAATAGATTACATAGAATTTTAAAAATATTTTTTATTTTATATTTAACTTAAATCAATAACAAAAAATATATAATTTCAAAATAAAAAAAATCATGCATAGAGTGTTAAGATACCAAGAAAAGAAAGACCGCCTAAGTGAATCTGAAATGGATAATATTTTTATTAAAATGGTTGCAATGCATTCAATGTCTATATCTCAGAATATTCCTAATTGGGCTTCCAAACTATCAAGAGATGGCGCTGATCACAAATCTCTAGCGGTACATGTCAGATTCATTTTGTATGATCTATGGCGAATGCGTGCTATAGTTGTGGTAATTTGTGTTTTATTAGTGTATTTGGTAGATTTGTTTAGATTTTATTATTATTAATTATTGACTATAGTTATATTTACATTAGCCATTAGTTGTTTTGTAGTTTTTTATTGTAGGTAAGTAGTTATTAACTGTAGCATTATTTTGTTTAAGATAGGTTACCATTTTTCTTTATTGATATTAGTTTGTAGTTGTATTTATTTTCTAGTAGTATTTAATATTCATATATTTGTAGTTATTTGTTGTTGTTTTCAGTAGTTTTATTTTACTTTTAGTGTAAATAGTAGTATGGATTCATTTATTTAGATAGTATATGTAAGTTCGCACGTTGCTCTTTATCTTCCAGAAGCATGGTAGAAGGCCAGCAAATAATAAATAGTGGCCACATAATATTATGTGGAAGTACATCAACAATATTATCGCAATTTTCAATGCTCTTTTCCATGCCTTTAATTTGTCACACTGTCACACATCATTGTGACACCCCATTTATTCTTCACACAAACTAGTCTTTCACCTTTTTTTGAGAATTAATGAAAACGAACTGTTCGACTTATATTAGCAGAAGAACTACAGCCATAAACAATGCAAATTTTTCTGTTTTTAACAGGTTTTTTTGGAGAAAACTCCATCTTAACCTCTAATCTACAAATTAAATGTAGTACTTATTTAAATAATACGTCATAGATAAATGTAATACTTTCATTGAAATTCTTCTATAGTCACTACTGTTGATATAAATTTAGAAAAAATAATAAATAAGTTCAAATTCTTTAAATAAATAAAAACTCAGAATAAACGTCAAAAACACAATGTACCGCGAGACGTAGTTCAGAATTCTGCCGCTAGTTAGCGTATTTTAATATTGGAAGCCCAATAAGTTTATATGTATATTTCATTTTTTTTTTTTTGTTCTGCGAAAGAGGTTTGTTTAGATTATATAGCCCGAATCAGGCTGTATGTATGAAT
Organism: Poecilus cupreus; assembly: GCA_963942605.1. Classification (NCBI taxonomy): domain Eukaryota; kingdom Metazoa; phylum Arthropoda; class Insecta; order Coleoptera; family Carabidae; genus Poecilus; species Poecilus cupreus. The sequence goes on from OZ012728.1 coordinate 4,026,767, forward strand.
ACGATTATTTTTTTTTTTTTTGATAATTATAATGGTAGTTTCGGTAACTGTGACCATTAACTCCCAGGCACATTGATTTTGTTACATTTTGATATTGTATTTACATTTTGTTTGTTTGAAACTATGTATTATTATATACATTAATTGTTTGTAAGAATTTTAGGGTCTTGTCTAGTGTGTCGCGGTCGTTTCCTAGGGCTTCTTTGAGCGTCTTTGGGATGTTCATTTGTCTTCGTTCGTTGGCGAATGTTGGGCATTCCAGTATGATGTGTTTTATTGTTGTTTGTGTGTTACATAGATCACACATTGGTGGATTCTCTCGGTCTAGAATGAATTTATGTGTAGCAGTGGTGTGGCCAATTCTTAGTCGTGTGATAACTACTTGCTTTCTTCTCTCTTCTGGTGTCCACCATTTGGCAGTTGTATCCTTGATTTTCCTCATTTGATTTTCTATTGTTGTGTCTTGCCACTGTTTCTCCCAATGATTTTTTATTCCCATTTTAATAACTGATTTGAGGTCTTCCTTTGTGACTGGTATGTTCAGTTGGGTTTCTTCTGTCGCATTCTTCGCTTCCTTGTCTACCTTTTCGTTTCCGACTATTCCTATATGGCTTGGGATCCACATGAGAACTATTTCGTTGCCTGTTTTTGCGCTACTATTTATTTGTTCCTGGATTTGCAATATTGTTGTTTTTTTGGAGTGTATGTTCCTTATTTCATGAATTGCGCTGAGGGCATCTGTGCGATTATTTTTTATTATTTAATATAAATAAAGTTTATATTTATGATAAATAAAATGTGTTACATTTGTCCCCACTCAGAGTCACAACCGCCCCGAGGATCGTAACACTTTACACACTTCTCTTTAAAAGTAATTTTTTTTTCCTTTTTCGGCTTTAAAAACATCTATCTTGAACCATTTTATAGAGGAAGAGTTACTGCGTCCTTTGTGACTCATTTGATTTTGAAAGCTATAATATTTCAGACGTCAAGCACCACAACTTCAAAACGCTAATATTGTCCCCGGTCTACTCTATACAAGTATTTTTTACCTACACCTTGTTATTTAGAGAATCACTAATATTTACTTTTTATACTTTTTACTAATTTTCTTATATAATATAAATTAATAACATCTCTTGAATTTAAAATAATCATATTTACCAATATACAGCACATTTTTCAAACTATGGTTGGCAACACTACATTAGTCACGTTTTCTGTCTTTGTCTTTATAACCTTTATTTACAAAGCATAATTTCTCTGCAGCATGTATAATAAAATACAATACTTATCAGAGTTTTGTTGGGTCGTAATTCTATGCAATTTGAAAGTGTGTTACTGCTGGACAACATTGGAACTGCATTGCAAGAACAGCCACAATATTGCTTGCCTGAAATTGTAAGTAAACATATCATATCTAATAAACACCATGCATATGCATGCAAATACGTGTCTTAATTTTGAAATTTTAAGTTTAAAACTATATAAATCAATTTTAACATTTCTTAAATTTTAACTATTTAATCAAGTATCGAATGCAGACTACAAATGAAACTTCATTTTTACAATCTACCGTTCAATAAAATAGTGAGAGGAAATTCAACGGAATGTAGTTTTGATAACGTATATTTCCGTAATAATAATAATAATTTTATTTATTTAGCAAACATTCAGCAAAATGCTGGTCTTACATATTAATTTTTGAAGTAAAAATATAATAAAAAATTTCAACTCTACCAATAACATATAAAGAGTAAAATGCTGTTGATTTTCGAAAAAAAAAAAAAAATAAAATAATAATTCGAATATTCAATAGAAAAAAATTCTGAGGTCCAATTTCGAGTTTGTACTGAAATTCTAAGTTTGAATTTCTAATTTATACAGGTTGTTCATTTTAAGTGGTACACTATTGCTATTTTGATAACTATAAAAGCTACGAGGACAGTTAAATTAGCAAACAATTTCTATATTATAAGACAATTAAAATGAGCGAAACAAGAATTTTTTTTAGACCAGTGGTTCTCAAAATGCGGGGTGCAACTTTCTTATTTTAAATGGCAACCTATATTTTTTATTTTCTTATTCGATTCAGTATTTTTTTCTGAATTCAATGCTATTCACATGTAATGACCAAACAATACAAAATATTTGAAAAAAATGCAAAATTAAAAATGTATCATTTTTATTTAAATTTGCATATACAAAGTTTGCCATGGAAGAAAACAAATAAATCAAATTCAGAAAAAAATACTTAATCGAATAAGCAAATAAAAAAATAGGTTGCCATTTAAAATAAGAAAGTTGCACCCCGCATTTTGGGAACCACTGGTCTAAAAAATTCTTTTTTCGCTCATTTTAATTGTCTTATAATATAGAAATTGTTTGCGAATTTAACCGACCTCGTAGCTCTTATAGTTCTCGAAATAGCTATAGTTTACCCCTTAAAATGAATAACCTGTATATACAGGCCTGTTCATTTTAATTAATTTAATTAATTAATTAAAATGAGCGAAAGAAGAATTTTTTTTAGACCAGTGGTTCTCAAAATGCGGGGTGCAACTTTCTTATTTTAAATGGCAACCTACTTTTTTTATTTGCTTATTCGATTCAGAATTTTTTTCTGAATTTAATGATATTCACATGTAATGACCAAACAATACAAAATATTTGAAAAAAATGCAAAATTAAATTGTCATTTTTATTTAAATATGCCTATACTATGATTGCCGTAGAAGAAAACAAATAAATCAAACAATTGTTAAAATTAGTTTTTTGACGTGTACTTCTGTATTGTATCAACAAAATGAATAATTATTCTCATAATGAGAAGGTAGACATGTATGAAGTATACATTTAATGTAGAAAAAATTCTAATGCAGCTGTAAATATGTAGAGTGAGTTGTATCCTGAGCGGCAAGTGCCGGCTCATAATTTCTTTCGGAGGTTGGAAATTCGTTTACGTTCCAATACCTCTGCATTTATAAATAAACGAAGACGCAATAATGATGAAACTAATAAAATAAATGTTTTGGCATATTTCGAAGTCAATCCAAAGCATGTCATCAGAAGAGCCGCTGTTGAATGTGGTGTAAGTAGGCGCAGTACATAAAATTTTGAAGAAAATAAATATAAATCTTACAAACTTAATAAAGTACAACATCTGCAACCTGGTGACTACGATAGGCGACTGGAATTTTGCTATTTACTGTTAAATGAAGGTGTAAATCTGTTGAAAAAGATTATTTGTACTGATGAGGCGAATTTTTCGAGTAATGGAATGTACAATGTAAAGAATAATCACTATTGGAGTACTGAAAATCCTATATTAATTCGTGAAAGAAATTTTCAAAGAAATGTTTGGTGCGTCATTTTAAATGACAAAATATATTTTCGCATGTATGAAGGCACATTGACGGGAGATCGTTATTTGGAATTTTTACGATATTTGAAGGGTAAAATTTATGATACCGTTTACAATAATTAAAACGAATTAAAAAATAATATTGAATTTGTTCTGTTACAGGTGGACATCGTTGAATTCAGAAAAAAATACCGAATCGAATAAGCAAATAAAAAAATAAGACAGTTGCACCCCGCATTTTGAGAACCACTGGTCAAAAAAATTCTTGTTTCGCTCATTTTAATAGTCTTATAATATAGAAATCGATTATTAATAATTTCTAATATTTCTTTTAGCAAATTAATAAGTGCTGAAATTATAAAACTCAATTTTAGGGATGCGCCATCGAACGATTTTTATTTTTGCTCCACTCACTTTAATAAAATGTAGAGTTTTTATAAATTTGTCGACTTATTCAATTGACAGTATTGTAAACACTTTTTTTTTACAAAACATATTTCGACACTAATTAGTTACAATATTTATGACAATGAAAATTTGAAATCGCCAACTACAAAAATAATTTATTATTACAAAACTTCGACAACTAGAAATAACTTCACATTTTTAAAGAAAAAAAGAAAGCTGTTAGCACAGTAATGATTGTGGAATTTGATTCAGACCATGTAAACAAGCTAGTATTATATTTTGGAATATGATAATGTTGTTGAAGAATTACTATTCCATAATACTGCTTCCAAAACGACGGGATAGTAAGGTAGTAAGGGTGCTTGCCCCTGAATGATACATTTTCACGGCTGTCTTTGGATCGGTACTCACTCCCGTCACCAATCTAAGTTGGGTTACAATTAACTTGGCAACCACAGAGCCATCGGGCACCGGCTAGTGGTTGTAACAAGGGCTTACACCGGATGGGTAACAAACATGACATCTACTTAACAACAAAAAAGTAGCAATGCAAGGACATTTAGAAGATGTCAGTGTGGGGTGACTGTTCATTCTAGGAATATAACCCCTGTGGTTGACAGTTTCATAATGCATGCATACATACATAAGCCTATGTCCCATCTGTATGATTTGCCTGATGAACGATGAAACCAGGCAGCTTCACGATGAAAATAGGATTATTTCTATTTCCATCGACTAAATGCGATGAAACCATTTCTTACTGGTTTCACGATGAAAAATTTGAATCTATGTTCATTCTCCTTTATAGTTTATGTCATTCGTTTTCATTATTATTATTTTATATAGTATTCTATTTAGTTTAACAATACAGGTTTTCATTATTTAGTTAATTTTCTTTTAGTTTGGTTTTTTAAGTGCACGATTACTTTGCTTATTGAGGTTAAGTTTTTGTGTTTACATTTTTAATACTAGTGTGAAATTGTAAAATGAGTATTCTGAAGGTAAGTTATTTATAAATTTATTAGCTATGAAATATTTTATATTAAAACTTTGTTTTGTTGTTTAGCTAGATGCCAAAAACGCGATAAATCAATTGGTTACAGGAGACAAATTAAAACATCCAGTTCCTTGGCCTTCAAAAAATTCTGTACGCTTTTTTATCTAGTGATCTTAATTTGTTGTACAATAAAAAGCTAGCCCCCCAGTTCATATTGTTCATATTGATCTTTGTTATATGTTTCCTTCTAATTTTATTGTGTATGTTGTATGAATAAACTGATGTTAAAATATTTCATGAGATTTATTCAATCCATGGTAATTTTTAAGTACGTATGGAATGTTTTTCTTAGATCAATTTACAATATCTACAAACAATATAAAATATTTTTGTTTTCCATTAACGCACAGGTTATGTCCAACTAAGTGACGTATGTACAGAATAATCTGAAGAAGAGAACATTTTCATGAGTTTTTTGTCATCCAAGTGTGACACCTCTAAATCGTATTTCATCGTTCACCGCTAGAATTTCATCTTTCATCAGGCAAATCATACAGATGGGACATAGGCTTAATACTGCTTCCATCGAATAAAAATCTACTTTATATAGCATGTTATAAACCCTGTAAACTTTAATAATCCAGTTAAAATCTGCACAAAACAGAGACCAAATCCAGAAAGAATGATAAAGTATATTTTATGGCTGAATTTTATTCCTTGTTGCTCGTACATAAAAAATATTCAACATCTAGCACGCTACCCCTATGGCTTCATACCCTAATTTTGATTTTAAGTGTTGAAAAATCCTCTTACATACATTTCCTTTTAATTTTAGAGGAAAATGCCAAGAGGACAAAGTTGTAGAGCGGAAAATTTCCGATCTATATGATGTTGTTGAAAAAAAAAATTTTCGAAGCTAAAAGAATAAAAAATATTACACATTATCGTACGTGTTTAAATTCAAAATATGATGTGACACACAACTTCATTGTGAAAATAATGAAATCGTATTTTAGAGGTCCTAAAACGTGCTTAATCAGTAGAAAACTCACTATCGAAAATTTTGACTCGTCCCTATACCTCCCACTCTAAATACTTAGAATCTGTGTGTACCCAACTTTAAATAGATATTTTAATTAGTTTTACGGTGGTGATGACAAAAATTCCTTTTTAAAAGTAACATTAAAATATTTTCTCTGTTTCAGATGATTTCGAAGTCGGATATTCAACAATTGATTTGTTCATCTTACCGTACAGTCCAATCATTATACAAATTTAGAAAAATAAGTTTAGAGAAATAGAGCCGCTTAATACAATACATACAAATAGTGAAATGAAACAGCGACTCGCAGTGTCAGAAATTCTCTAATTTGCAAATACAGATTTTATGATGGACCGAGTGCAGGCCGTGGATAGTGAATTAAATGTTCAAGAAGCTACAGAAGATCCATTAAAGTCATTGAAGGAGGAATATAATCTAGAAACTAAGGTAGATGATGGCATCTACATCAAAGAAGAATTTATTGCCGATGGCGAAGACGACTACTTGAAACATGTAAAATATGAACCGGCATCTGATAATGAACAAGACAGTGTTTCAAGGAGTAGCTGTGAAGATGATGACCAACCGAATGTGGAAGAAGCTAACTTCAGTGCGGACACAAATCATATGAATTTAATTTGTTCTTTTTGTGATAAAAAGTTTTTTGACGAAAATACTTTTGCGTCACATATGGAAATGCATGAAGGTGTTATAGATTACAAATGTTCTATATGTGACAAGAAGTTCTTACGAAAGAGTAATTTAACCAAACATATGAAAATTCATGTAGGAATTCAATATCACAAATGTTCTGTTTGTTTTAAGATGTTTGCACGAAAGGAACATTTAACTCAACATATGAAGAGTCATGTAGGGATTCGAGATCATAAATGTTCTGTTTGTGATAAAATATTTGTAGAAAAGGATCATTTAACCAAACATTTGAACGATCATGTAGGAATTCAAGATCACAAATGTTCTGTTCAGTCTTTATTGGAAATACCATTTAATAGAAGAACTTTGGAAGAAAAAATAGAAATTAAATCGTTGGGAAGGCCTACACCCGATTTAAACTTAACACAAAATTCTGTAAGCAAAAATTCGGCATACAAACGAAAATTTTCCAGAACTATGTATGAAAATACACCTTGGTTGTGTGGTTGTCCAATAAAAAATGCATTGTTTTGCTTTCCTTGTATACTGTTCGGTGGGGAACCATCGTGGTCGAAATTAGGAATTACTAACTTGTGCCATATTTCGAGTTATATTAAACGACATAAAGAAAATAAAAGACATATGTCTAATATAATTGATTTAGTTAATTTAGGGAAAGTAAATATAGCAACACAGTTAGATACTGCGTATAGGCTCACCATAAAGAAGCATAACGAACAAGTCGAAAAAAATCGCTATATTTTGAGTAAAATTATAGACTGCATAAAATTCTGCGGTGCTTTTGAATTGGCACTTAAAGGGCACGAAGAGTCAGATACTTCGTCTAATCCAGAAGTTTTTCTAGGTTTAATTGATTTAATGGGCAGTATAGACAATGAAATTAAAAATCATATCGAAAACAACAATGTATTTAAAGAAACATCTAAAACAATACAGAATGAACTACTGGATTGCATGTTACACGTATGTCGCGAAGAAATTAAAAAAGAATTAATAGAAACAAAATTTATTGGAATTATGGCTGATGATACAACGGATATCTCTGAGAAAATTCAAACTGTTCTTGTATTTCGCTATGAATATAAGGGAGAAATTTATGAAAGATTTTGGGGATTTTTGAATCCTGCTGCACAAGATTCAGAGGCAATAACAAACTGTTTATTGAACGAAATACAACCTTTGATTAACAATAATGAAAAAGTTATTGCTCAAAGCTATGACGGGGCCGCAGTCATGAGTGGGAAAAACAATGGTGTCCAGGCTAAAATTAAAAACATATTTACAAATGCACATTTCACTCATTGTTATGCCCATCAATTAAATTTAATAATGACCCAATGCGCATCCCAAAATCAATCAGCTAGACTCTTCTTTTGTAGTTTAACTGGCATTTCGGCATTTTTTTCTCATTCGCCTTTAAGATTAGCTGCTTTCGAACAAGCAGTAGCTCGACGTAAACCACGAGTCTCTACTACTCAATGGGATTTTAAATCTCGAGTTATCAATGTTATTTTTGAAAATAAAGAAGAATTAATTGAATGCTTTTTAGTATTAGAGGAGTCGCATTCATCTATAACAGTACGAGAAGCTCGAGGACTGCGTCACTATCTAGAAGATAAAGATTTTAATTTTTGGTTATCATTTTTCCACAAAATTATGCCACATGTTGATGTTTTATGTAATCAAATTCAATCACGCCAAACAAATGCAGTGCATATTTCAAAAGCAATTAATAGTTTTATATCTTCCGTAGAAAATGTACGAAATGAATATGTAGATATGTTATGTGAAGAAACTACATCGACTTCGAATGGGAAAAAAAGAGCAAAATCTCACAACTTGGCAGCTGACGCTAAAGAAGTTTGTGATTTAATAATTATACAAGCAAAAGATCGTTTTGAATTTGTAGGACATCTTGAGTTGGCAAAACTACTTAATTCCACTAAATTTTTACATTATTATAGGCAATTTCCTGATTCGGAACTTACCATTGCAGGAAAATCTTATCCTTTTTTAAATACAAAACGTTTAAAAACTGAATTACAAATTTTATATGAACGCGATGATTTTAGAAACATTGTTGGTGTACTGCCATTATTAAATTTCTTACTGGAGAACAATTTAGAAACCACATTTGAAGAACTTACCAAATTACTTCGTATCTTAATTACAACTCCGATAACTACTTCTGAAGCAGAACGCTGTTTTTCCACTTTAAAAAGGATAAAGAGTTTCTTACAAAATACCATGTCTCAAAATAGATTAAATTGTCTGGCAATGTTATCCATTGAAAAGGAACTTGTAAAAAGCATAGCCGATTTTAATACTCGTGTCATAGAGCATTTTGTCATGCAAAAAGATCGACAAATTGATTTTATTTTTAGAAAATAAAATATATGTATACTTAACTTTAATTATTATTTTAGATTAATAATTATAAAAGACTTAAGAGTTCAATTTTTCTTTTTTCTTTCTTTAATGATTACGTTTTTACTTTGAAAAAAAAAATATTAAACGAAAGTCAGTAATTTTTTTATACAGCCCTTACTTAAATAAATTTACGAGCTGCCATTGAATAAGACGCTTGTGCGAAAGGATTATTTAATCAAACATATGTAAATACATTCAGGAATTCGAGACCACAAATAATGTTCTGTTCGTGATAAGATGTTTGTACGAAAAGATTATTTAACCACACATATGCAAATACATTTGGAAATACGAGGTTACAAATGTTCTGTTTGTGATAACAAGTTTGTTAAAAAAATATCCAATCGAACATTTTATAATTCATAACGAATATACGAATTGCAAATGTTCTATTTGCAATGAGAAATTTAGGTATACAAGTTATATGGTTAGACATATGAAGATATATAAAGGCATCGAATAATATGCATGTACTCTTTGTAATATGAAATCTGTAAGTAAGTCTGAGGTAGACGAACACAAGAATATTCATAGCGACAGCACAACAGAGCGCGGCTCTGTGTCTGAATCTACAGAATATGTGCTGGGTTTTTAATAAGTGCGCATCTTCTTGCAAATACCTAATAATTTAAAAATTCTTGGATGGGATAGCGTTTTATAATGTTACAACCAACTTTATTTTATTTATATAACATCATAAGTATTTTCTTTTTGTTTGTATATTTTGTATAAATTTGTAATGAATATTGATTATAAATAAAACGTATACTTCCCTTGTTCTAGAATTATTGTTTGTTTTATTGGAAGAAGGAGGATATCTATGCACGAGAAGACAAATATTCGAATCAGATCAGTAACGATTAAGCAAAAAAGTACCTAGAGGAACAAAAAGTGCAACATATCGTTGACGGTAAGTTAAAAAATATATAGTGTTTTAATCACACGACTTTCATATACATATAAATTTAGAATAATTGCTTTAGATGTATGTTTATTGTAACAGCAACTATTATAACTGAAATATAGAAAGATACACAAGCGTCATTGAGAAAATTTAGAAGACCTCAAAAAATTTATTTATATTCCAAAATAAATAAATGAGCTAATAATATAAATTACAGTCTTAGAAAACTTAATACCAAACTCAAAAGTATTCTAATAACTATTAAAAAAACCAACTAACGACCGCTCAAAAATAATTTTTATATACTAATTAAGCTTTCTTACATGAGACCTTTAGTACTAAACCCTGTAGGATTCAATTAACTATTGTATAGAATAAATGACGATCATCCGAAATAAATTTTTAACATATTTTTTATTCTCACATTTGTCTATTAAGTCTTATCAATGAGCCAGCATCATCATCGTAAATATGGTTGAGTATTTTATGAATTTAAAATTTAGAAGACAAAGCAAAAAATACATACATACGTAACATCACGCTTTATCCCACTTAGTGGGATAGCACGAACCCAGAAACACAATCAATCTCCTATCCTGACACACCACTTTCGCCTCGTCCACATTTATAGTGCGATTCATACATGCTCGTTTATTTTTCACACTCGGAATCATTCGTTCACGCAACAAACCATCAATCATACCCAACCAGTTATTCCTCGGACGCCCACGCAATCGTTCACCTTCAATCTCACCCACATATATTAGTTTCACCAACCTTTCATTCGACATTCGCTCAACATGTCCAAACCACCTCAACTGACTCACTCTCACTTTCTGTATCTCAATCTCACACTCACCACACACGTCTCGTATTCCCACACACTCCTCTCAAATATTTCATTTCTACAGCAGTTATACGTCGTTCATGCTTCTTCATCTACACCCAACATTCAGAACCATACATCATAGGCACTAACACACCATTATAAACACTCAATCGAGCATCTCTAGATACATTCACGTTTCGAGCAAATGTACCCAGAGCACCCAATACTTTGCACCCTGCAGACACCCGCCTTTCAATCTCCCGGTCAATACGTCCATCCCTCGAGAACATACTACCCAAGTATACAAATTCATTCACTTGTTCCAGTCTCACACCATTCACTGAAACATTACAATCAGTCACCAAATCATTCTTCTCAAACACCAACACTTTACATTTATCGACATTCAATAGCAGATTTAAACCTTTCCTTACTTTATTTATGCTCACAATCATTCTTCTCAATTGCTTGTCAGTTTCACCCAACACAACAACATCAACCGCATAAGCTAACGCAGGCACTATACGTCCACCAATACGTACACAGGTATATTCTTATTTTATTATTTTTAATGAAATAAAAAAATTTTTATTAGTTTATTGTTACTCTATCAGGTAAAGTTATTTTATCCACAACTGCCATATAAAATAACCATAATTCAACGGTTTTTTTATCAATTAATGACCTTCGTTATTGTTGCTAACGAAATAATGTTGACAATTGGATGAAATAATGTTATTCATTCGTTATGTCGAATTCAAATCTTACCTGTCAAAAGTAAGTAATTTTTTCCACATAAAAAGCACACTAGTGTTCTCATTTTTCATACTTTTATTTTTTTAAGCTTAACTTTTAGCCGAAAAATCGGTTTTAAGATTTTCTGTTAAATGTCAAATTACTTCAAAATTTTATTACAACAGTACCTAGCCTAACGATGGTTGCTACAACAATAATTACTACATATTTGTCTATGTTGATAAACAAACAATTTTTTGTATTTGTCATAAGTAAAAATTCTACTTGCTTATAATTTCAAAACAAATATGTCTTGTGAAGACGAAATGTTATTCGCATCTAATGGCTTATTGAATAAATATACTATCAAACTTTATTTGTTTTCTCCGTAATTATAAAACTTTTACTAATTTCTTTTCTTTCATTAACTATCATTCCTCATATTTATGCACACAAGTTAAAACATCCTGTATAGTTTTTTTTTTTTAATTTTATTTATAAATAACACGTTAATTAGTTAAGTTTTGTACATATCAATGTAAGATTGATATATTAAAATATATTCTTATTATGTAAGGATGCGATGATCGACTGATGCGGAAAATTGGAAAAAATGAAAACAACGAACTAACAGTCAGATATTTATTAAAAAAAAACTACGCCGACGTTTCGACTGACGGCTGTCATCTTCAGGACTCTGTAAATGTGACAAGTGAAGTTAATAATAAAAACAAACAAATATAGGACTGTTACAATGTAAGGTCAAAAAAAAAACAATTATATAACATGGAGACATACAAACATATTAAAAAACACTTAACTGAAGGATCTACTTAACAAGAAGGGCTGAACATGTAAAAAAATGATTTATACTAGTAGAAGATTATTTTGCAAAAACTAACTTCATGTAGATAAGGAATGAGCGATGATCGACTGTGATGATAAATCAATTAAAATATTATTCTTCGGAGTGCAGTCATATATTTATTAAAAATACTAAAAATCCGACGTTTCGGTCATAACTATGACCTTCCTCAGGAAACTACAAAATATATTAATTAGCAACTAGAGCAGAAAGTATCATATGTGTGGTTACATTTAGTGTTGACCTTAATATATAACATGAAATTTAAAATTGTACAATTTCGTCAAAAAATAAAAATACACAAATTACACAACACATTAAAAAATAAATAAAGTTAAAAATATAAATATTCCACAGCAACAATTAAAACGTAACATATGTAACATATGAATAATATTTTAATTGATTCTTGTAGATACCCCTAAATGTAGGCAACTCTTCCTTAATAATTGAAGAGCGTAAAAACTACTTGTCCAGTTTTTTCCTTTTTATTAAGTTATTAATAGAGCTGAGATTGCCGATATCTGTCTGGAAGTTAATGTTGTTTTTATCAAAAAAGTTATCAATTAAATTATTATTAGTTTTTATGTAGTCAGTACTGTACCGTTTTTCTTATCTACTCGAACTAAGATAACGTGTCTACTTTCATGTAACATGTTATTAATAATAAATCTTAATTAACGACACTAGGGTCATACGAGGGTCGTTCAATAAGTCTTTAGAAAAAAGTAGAAAATACACTTTTTTTGGGTAGATTTTTTTTATTTTTCTACATAATCTTCTTTTAGCTCTATACACTTCTCTATTCGTTTTCCCAAATTTTTTAAGCCGTCCAAAAAGTAGGATTTCAGATGCTCCTCAAAATAGGCCTCCGTTTGGGCGATGACCTCCTCATTGGACGTAAACCTTCGTCCGCCAAGCCATTTCTTTAAGTTTGGATATAAGAAAAAGTCACTGGGGGCCAAATCTGGTGAATAAGGTGGATGTTGCAATAATTGGAACTTTAATTCCATAATTTTGGCCATCGCAACTGCGCAGGTGTGCATACGTGCATTGTCTTGATGAAAAATACCTTTTTGCGTTTCAAATGAGGACGTTTTTCTTTTATTTCTTCGCTCAGCCGATCCAATAACGACGCATAATACGTTCCAGTTATTGTTTTGCCCTTTCCCAAATAGTCGATGAAGATGATTCCGCGTGCATCCCGAAAGACCGTTGCCATAACCTTGCCAGCCGATTTCACCTTCGGAGCCCCGTTCGCCTTAAAAAATCTACTGTTTTGGCTGTTCTTTTGTCTCTGGAGTGTAGTAATGTATCCAAGTCTCATCCACAGTTATGTATAGACGCAGAAAATCTTCAGAATTACCACGGAAAAGCGCCAAAACAGCCTCAGAGTCCACCACACGATTGCGTTTATTCTCGACTGTGAGCAAACGCGGCACCCATCTTGCCGAGATTTTTTTCACACCTAATTTTTCGTGCAAAATTAAAGCGACTGTGCCTTGTGATATGCCTGTATCCTCAACTATTTCGCGCACTTTGATTGGTCGGTCACTTAAAACCATATCGTGGATTTGGTCAATCATTTCGGGTGTAGACACTTCTACAGGGCGTCCGGAACGATGTTCATCTTTTGTGGATATACAGCCACGTTTAAACTCATTCAACCAATTGTAAACAGTTGCAAACACAGAAGCAGATGTGCCATGAACTTCATCCAACTCAGCTTTAATTTCTTTCGGCGTCAAGCCTTTTAAATACAAATGTTTAATCACCGCTCGAAACTCACTTTTATCCATTATTATAAACAATCAAAAGTTTTTTACTACAATTAACAACAATAATGAAACTACGTGACGGTTAAAGCTAAAACTCTAACAGTTGACTAGTTAGGAGTTCTGCTTACTGAAAAAAAAATCATTTTCGATACTAAGAGCACCATCTCTTGGATTTTCTAAGGACTTATTGAACGACCCTCGTAACATTATACAAATATCAACAAGCGAAGCCGAGGTAATGAATGCTACAGAAGCTGTAAATCTGAATTAAACAAATAATTTTTTTGCCGATTTAAAATCAATATTAATTTAGTGATTATTTTATATACATATTTTGAAGGTTATCGCTGTCAAATTACGTTGCCATGTATTTGTTGAATGGTTGCTATGCATTTTTTGACGGTTACTATGTGTTTGTAGAGCGGTGGCTATGTAATAGTTATTTACATTACAAGCAAGGTAAAACAGTTTTTAAGGCTGAATGGAGGAAATGACGGGCAAGTCGATTAGGCGAGCCTGTCACCTCCTTGAAGCAGTAAAACAGCTACCTTGCGTGTATTGTACAACATTTTACTTGTTACTCATTTGTAAATCAAATAAAAATTATAACCAAGTCCTGTCAGTTACACACAACTGTTCTGTCAAAATTTATTTTAAATGATTTCGCATAAGCCTTGTAAGCATTATAGTCCAGTACAAATCTGCACAAAACAGAGGCCAAATCCAGAAAAATTGATAAAGTATATTTTTTGACTGAATTTTATTCCTTGTTGCTCGTACATTAAAAATATCCTACACCTAGAAAGCTATCCCTATGGCTTCATACCCTAATTTTGATTTTAAGGGTTGAAAAATGGTCTTTCTTCGAATAATTGCGTTTTATACGTTTATTTTTAATTTTAGAGGAAAATGTCAAGAGGACAAAGTTGTAGAGCGGAAAATCGATATGATATATTAAAAAAAAAAATACGTGTGGCACTCGAGGACTGCCGCGGTAAAGCTTTTGCTTGCATTTTTTATCAACTATAATTATTTATTTATTTTATTTATGCAGTATTTTTTGTAGTTGTTTTTTTTTCTTTGATATTAATTCAAGTTACACTTTTTGAGCGTGGTGACCGATAAGAAAACAATTTTTTAATATTGTTTAAAATATTTTTATTATCTTACGATGTATGTAGGTTATTCAGGAATTTGTATCCTAGGTACAATAGGTATATGGTAAGTGAAATAAGAAACATAAGTTTGAGACTTGATATCCTCTAAATATCTGGAAAATACCGCGTCAATGGCATACGTCTAGTCGAACGCACACAAACACCGTGCCGAAGTCTGCCGAACTGAAACGACGTGAGACGATGCACGGCTTTTAACGCCGCACCGCTGTGCCGGTCGGAGTGGGGGTCTTGATTCGGTCGCCGGGTTCAAAGCCCGCGATAAAAGCTATGCAATAGCTTAAAAAAATTCTAAAACAGTCCCTCTTACACAGTACGCATGAAGATTTTGTGCGAAGTTATACTATACTTCATAACAATAGATGGCGCGATGTGCATCATTCTGTTTACGATACCTGTATTCACTATACTCTAAAGTTAGTGGGTACGTTCAACGCCACCAGCAAAAGTCAGCAAACCGGAAATAGTTAACGTTGAACGCCTTGCTAGTTTTGCTTTGCTGAGTTTGCTTACAAGCAAAACAAGCGAAAAAATATACGCTGTTTTCGCTGGTAAGCATAAAAATTGCGCCAAATTATAAATTTACTACACCCATAAGTACCATGAATAAAATATTGTTATTAGAATTTTGTGATAATTATGATTATACAAATTTAATAACATCATTAAATGAAATACATTCATTTTCACTCGTTTTTCCGTACCCTCCGTTGAATAAAAATGTACCGTTCAACAATCAAACATTTTTGCTGACTTCGCTGTTTTCCTTTGCTAACTTTGCTGGTTGCGCTGAACGTACCCAGTGTGTGTGATCCTCTGATTTCTATATAACACTACATTGGGTATGAGCCGCTACAGTAGTTCCCAATTGAACGCCGCCATAATGGTCAAAATATTTAAAAATCTATCTCCCTTGTCTATGGGTATGACCATACTTCGTGTCACAAAACCTCAATTTCACCCGTTCAATTGGAAACGCTCTCAGATGGCAGAATATGGCCTATGCCCAATCTAGTGTTATATAGAAATCACTAGTGTGATCTTATGTATTGAAAGCGTTGGCAGCTGATATTTAACTTACAATAAAATCTTCGTATTTAGTGTAAAACAGGAGTTTTATTATTAAATCAAGCTTATTTCAATAGCTTTGCTATCAGGATTGATCTGTCTACAGTTTCAAATACTCTTTTTAAATCTAAGAATACCACAACTACAAATTGCTCACGGTCTAGCTTAGTTTTCCACTCACTAATCACCAACAGTAGAGCAGTTTCGCAGGAATGGTTACTTCTGATCCCTGACTGACAATCGGTTAGAATGTTATTTTCAATAATTTTCAGCTATAATATCCCTAGGCCATTGATAATTCGAAATAATTTTATCACAGTTACCGAAAGAACGTTGCTTGGTAACCGCCCGACGCCGCAGGCGGAGGGCTGTTACCTTCAAGCAACGTTCTTGAGGTAGTTGTGATCAAATTATAAGTATTTATCAATGGTCGAGGGATATTCGGTCAGAAAATTTTTTGCGATTATTATTATTATTTTCATTTTCTAACCGTGAAAATAACATTTTGAAATAAACAAATTAAATATTGAATTAACTGTCAAGCAGCTGTCAACGACTGTTACTTAGCAAAAGGTGATAATTTCCCGGGGAAATTATCAGTGTAATTGTGACCTGATTGGTTACTTTTGCACACGTGATCAGAAATACAGGGATCCGATTGGATATTTCTTTAACCAAAAAATTTTCAGTAATAATATAACAAGAGGGTGAGAATAAATTGAAAATAATTTGACAGATCTTTCGAAAACTTGTTGCCAAATGGCGACAAGTTTGAGAAAGATACTGGAGAATTATTTTCTAATTTATCGAACTCTCGAGTTATATTTAATTAGATTATTTTTTGATTTCATCATCAGGCACGCCACTAAATTTATCTTTTTTGCTCATTTTTACTTGTGTTGATGATAACTATCTGACATTTGACATCTGTCAACAAAAACAAAAAAGCTACAGAGAAAATTGCCGGGAATATTCACAAGAGCATTATTCTCAGTATAATAATGACAGGATTGGTTAAAACGCAGACACGTGACATACAATAAAGCATTTGATTGGTTTAAAGAAATGTCAAAAAATAATCAGCATAAGTTTGTCATGTCCTATATTTTCTAATATTTTTTTTTTTACATTATGGAAGAACATTGATCGGTCGGAATTCATTACCTTTTTACCTCCAGCCTACCCCCAGGTAAGAGAGGTATTGATTTTGGTCAAAAAATTGGGTAGTGAGTTTTCAATGAATAAGCACGTTTTAGAGTCCTTGCAATACGATTTTATTATTTTCGCGATGATGTCTGCATGTATGTATGTATGTATGTATGTATGTATGCATGTGTGTGCGTGTGTGTGTGTGTGTGTAGTCTGTGGCAATTTTTTCATCTCCCATAACTCAAATACTATAATACCAAAAAATACAATTTCGTGAATTTTTGCTTCTTGTATTTAAATGAAGAGCTGATTAGATTTTGGATAAAATTGGTCTACCGGAAGTAGCAGTTTACTTGAAGCCCTTAACAGTTTTTCGTGAAAAACACGGTTAAATTTCCTTTTTCAACAATTTATGTTAATTTGATAGTTGTAGAATATTTAATTTTACATGTGTTTTGATTACACTAATTTTATTCATTTTCATTAGAGTTAGATATAATAAAATATAAAGAAATTAGATTTTATAAATCTTGCAGTCCTTGTACACCATAGAAACACTTAAAAATTTTAAATTTTTTACTAAATGTGACACATGTCCTTTTGATTGTGAAGCTGTTTTCTTAGTGAAATATATGTCAAAAAATTAAATAAATATACGAAATAAAATTAAATTTCTCAAATATAAATAGAAAATAAACAAATAAGAAGGTATGTTTCTGTGTCATCAATACCTACTATTTTGTATCGTTTAAGAATAGTATTGGGTGGGAGGTTATGTTCTGGACACATCAGATTTTTTGTTTTGTTCCTTTTTCTAATGACAAATTAATCCAGTCGTCTTGTCTATGAAACGGCAGCTTCTGTGATATTTTGGTACCTTGTTAAACAAATAACTATTATATCTCTAATAATGAAATATAATAATTACAAATTAAATGTATATTATTTTGTAATTAAAGTCGATGAACCACCGTTTGTTTATTTCTGGTATACCATGTTACCTACGTCATCAATGTAATTTAAGATTCAGACTTTAATATCTCGCTTATGTGGAGGAATTTTTAACTCGGGCTTTCACATGTGGTCTTATATTTTTATGTACTTCAAGAAAAAAAAAATATCGTGGAATAACCTATAAATAATTGAACTATTTTCAGGATGTATTACCATTAAAAATAATAATAACTCGGATTCATCTTATGTTATTAATGTTATCAGTTAGCTGATAAAATTTTAAGTATACTCAAGCCATTTATCAAAACTGAACTACTAGACAAATATGTGATGAATTAATTACATTATAATAATTATAATTATATTTTCAGATTATTTGCCATAACAGCGAATTTAACAGTCGTACCAACTTGATTTCCGCCGATACGGGACCTACGATGACACAAATGCATAGTTAATTATTTTATATTTAACAATAATATTTTAATAATTGCATGTTGAGTTTGCAGATAAAATGTAGCAGATGTTGAATGAAAATTCTTCTTATTTCAAAGAAGAAATCATGAAGAACGTTGATGTAAATCGAAGTCCAGGCAAGCTTAAGAACTCGTGTGATATTGTCGGAATAGACGGTTCGTACGAGAAGTTGGAGATTGATTAAATAGTTTGAAATTGTTTATTTTTATGTTTCCTGAACTAATACATACATTTTTTTCTTAGTTTGTATATTTCAACATAAATAAATTTGTTGATAATTTTTTTTGGTTCAATTTTATTTTGTTTTTGTATAATAGATAAACAACTTAAAAAGATAAAAAAGGTCAAGCTTTATGCTAGACTTTCCAAATTTGTGCTATTAGTTCGTCGATTGAAGTTCTGTGAAGTATTATTTTATTAGACAGTGTTACATAACGAGTTTTTTTTTTTTTTTTTTAGAAAATAATAGATAAATTTGCTGTTATACCACTTATAAAAATTTTATTTCTGTCAATGACAATTAAACAATTAATATATTAGTTTAAACAAAGAAATAATATTACTAGTAAACTATTAATAAAAATACTTTAAGATGAACACAGTGACTGTGCAAGAAGAATACAAGAAAAATCCTAATATTACACCAGGAGATGTAAAAATGTTAAGACGCTGGGTAGAAGGCCAAGAACATTTACCCAACATAACAGGTTGGTATAAAAATAAGCAATTTTATAGTGTTTAATAGTACACATTAAAACACATGTTTAATAAGACAGGATTTTAACGCACGCGACTTTGTTAGAAAACGAGCAGCTTGTCGCAACTTTTCTAATGGACAAGTGCGCTAATAGTATATTATGATACAAGTGTATAAGTAAGCCTTTAAAGCACGTACGACGCTAGTGCTTTAAAAGCACTTATAGAAGTGTGTCACGCTATTTTTTATTATACCTGCATCGTACTCTGGAAAAAAGTGGAAAGCAACATTTTGATTTTGATTCATTTCATAATTTTGCGCGTGTGATATTTGACGTATATCGTTTACATGGAGACTGGTTAGTATTTGTTGTTTACGTTTACAGTTTTGACAGATATTAGTCATTATTTTTATTGTTGCTTAGCAACCTTTAAAGCACGGCGTGTTTTAATCTTGGGTTTACGAACGCTGTAGCGTGTTTTAAACACTGATTATGATGCAGGTATAATAAAAAATGTCTTATGAAACGTGTATTTTATATTATTTTTTCTATTTTGGTCCTTTTGCCAAAAAATTTTTGAAAGTTTTCGTTTTTACCTCCCACCACATCCGAGGTATCAAGCTAAAAATTCAGTAAAAAATTTTCAGTAGATGAGCACGTTTTAGGGTCCCTAGAATACGATTTTAATAGTTTTGCGATGATGTCTGTGTGTGTGTCTGTCTGTCAGTCTGTGTGGATCTCTGGAGTTACGGTTTCTCAAAAACTCCTAAACTGAAAATTATAATATTTTGTATACATCAATTGTATCCCCTTTAGAAGAGCGGATTAGCTTTTGGTGATAATCCAATAGCCGGAAGTGGTAGTTTACTGAAGCCCTATCAAGTTATTTTGAAATATCTGAGTAAATTATGATTTAACGACAATTTTTCTTATGAAAATAATGTTTAAAATATTATTATCTACAATTACTGTTTGAAACATTTTTATCTTACTGTTACCATTTACGAATTACAACACGTTAAAGAAAAATTATATTTTGATATTTTCGTTTAAATCTGCAAACCTTTATTTTTTGATAAAAACAAAACAACAGTTGAAAAATGAAAAAAAAATGCCATAATTGAAAACTCAATTTTATGTAGGAATGAGCGTTTCTTTCGTATTGCGTGTTTTTGTATTGTTCAATAAGAAATCTAAGGCGGGAGGTATTGTGATTGCTCTCAACAGATTTTTTATTTTTACGAATATTTTATTTTTTATTTGATTGTTGGTAACAGTGAATGACATTCGTAACCTTGACATTTCATTGGCTAGAAATAATACTTATGTTCAAATAATAAATATAAGAAATGTCTAGAAATGTACGTACCAACCTAAGTGAAATTAAGTTAGAGTTCTTTTAAGAAGTAATTTATGATTTATGACATTCAAATGCGTTTCATAAAGTACATATTAAAGAACCAAAATAGAAAAAATATATTTTTTATTATACCTGCATCATAATCCGTGTTTAAAGCACACTACAGCGTTCGTGAACGCAAGATTAAAACACGCCGTGCTTTAAAGGTTACTAAGCAATGATAAAAATAATTACTATTAATATCTGTCAAAACTGTAAATTTACTTATACACTTGTATCATAATATACTATTTTTATTATACCTACATCGTAATCCTTGTTAAAACTAAAATCGTTGTAAAACGCAACATGAACACGCTCTGCTTTAAAGTTGCTAAGCAACAACAAAACAAATATGTTTATATTTAGGTACTAGGTATTAATATCTGTCAAAACTGTCATGACAAATTGTAAAAAAAAAAGAATCTGCATAGTAACGTAAAAAATAAATGCTTGCTAACCTATTTCAATATAAACAATACACGGCAAACGTCACACGCGCAAAATTATGAAATAAATCAAAATCAAAATGTTGCTTTCCAATTTTTTTTTCAGATTATGATACAGGTGGCACACGTGTATGAGTGATTTTAAAGCACTAGCGACGTTAAAAACACTCCTTATCGCGTCGTGCTCTTAAAATCGTACGTGCTTTAACAGATTACTTACACACTTGTATCATAATATACTATTTTAGAACTAGAAGCTATGATATTTCTAAGTGGACAGCACGGGGACCAAGAAAAGGCCAAAAATAAAATAGAAATGTATTATACAGCTAGGACAAAAATGCCAGAATTTTATAAAAATAGGAATCCTCAGTCTTTAACTAATTTGGATTTAATGTAAGTATACAAAATTTTAGTGTCACAATTTTTTCGTTGAACTCAAAATCTAATAAAAGCATCATCTTGAAACTTCAAAATATAAATGTTAGATTAGAATTTGGTTGGATTCCTACCGTAAGGAAGCTGTTAACAGAAAGTGGTAGTTTACTTGAAGACCTATTAGGTTTTTTAAGAATATCTCAGTAAATAATTGAGTTATAGTAAATTTTGTTATATAGACTGGAATCGAAGGTTGGAAACATGGTTTTTATCGAAAGTTATGACATTCAAAAAAATTGTTCAGGTAACGATTTTAGTATTTCTAATAAGCTAATTATTATAGCAGTATAAATCTGGTTGAACAATAGTTAATTTTTCTTTGTTATTAATATTTTTTTTAAATAGTATTGGGATCTGACAAGTAGCGATATGCCATCTAGCGGATTATTTTCGAACACAAAGATTCCGTTAGAAATACATTACGTCAAATGGGAATAACTATTTTTGAGATAACAAATTACCGAAATTGTAGTTAAACACCGCGAAAAATCGAAAAATATAGTGTACTGAGCAGTAAAAGGGTGGTTATAATAAGTCCCGTAAAAATCTGGACGTTACATTCCACTATTTTCCGAAACTGAACAAACGTTTTATTTATAAAGTAAACCAATTTGGTGTGCGAAAAAACTTTGAAAAAACTAACAAAAGTAAACAACATGAATGCGTTTACAATAAATAATATGCCTTGAATATTTTGTACCAGACGGTTATGTACATCTAAGTAAATAAAATTTTAGGTTATAATACGAATTTGCTCCGAAATCTTTTCACTTTGTATTTAATTAAGTTCATAAATTAAATTAAATCTGTATTCATAGTTAATGTTCCTTATATTTGTTCATTTTTAGTTATTTGTTTATTTAGTTGATTTAGATCAAGAAATGTACAACTAACCTATAACAGTACAACAACGTAGCAATGCAGTTTTTGCATTTTTCACCCAAAACCAGCCATGCAGGAACAAACAACACTCATCACTTGTTCATCTTCTGCAAATTTCCTATTAATTTGATGGGGATCACCTCGTAAATTCGAGGTTGACATACAGAAAGCCACTACATCCACAGCCACTGTCACTTTCATTTAACTTTTTCCCGCATTTAATCAATTGTCAAGTATATAAAATACGTTCAGCTTCTTTAAAATTTAGTTTGCAGGATCTGTTGCAGCGCATTCGCAAATATTATCAATCGTGAGACTTATTTTTTATATTTATACGCGAACAGTGCTAATGTCACATTCGAATCTTCACCCTAATTGACACCATCTTGGATAGGCCACGCCCCCATGTCAGATCCCAATATCGTTTATATTCTTACACCAACAAATAGGAAATATTTTTTGCTTTAAAAAGTACGATGGTTTTTGCCTCTATACTGATAATTTTAGAGTTATTTAAGAAAATTTTCAAAATAAGTGTGCCTTGAAATAAAATTACTAATTATTAAATTTGACAAATGTATTGTTTCGCGTTGTTTTTGCTTACTTACAAAAGTATTTCCTATTAGTTTGTATCGCATTGTTTTCGCATACATATTAGTATTTCCTATTAGTCGATGAAAAAATGTATAAGCTGTAATTTTCTTGGTCAAGTTGTCGATATACTGCCTCACCTCCGATTTGTATAAAATTTTGTCAAAATGTTCCTCTCATCAAGACAAATACGGAAAAAATATTAATTAGTGGGGGTCAAAGTCGGTTGACCCTCAAAACTCAGTTTGTTTATTTTAAAATATTTAATCATATACTCTTCTATAGAAAAACAGTGTGTGTGTGTGTGTGTGTTTATGTGTCACTCACACATACACCTACACACACACACACACACACACACACACACACACACACACACACACACACACACACACACACACACACACACACACACACACACACACACACACACACACCCGAATTGTATTATATAGCGTGTGTGTGTATGTGCGCGCGCGCTTATGCGGTTGATGTTGTTGTGTTGTGTGAAACTGAGGAGCAATTGAGAAGAATGATTGTGAGCATAAATGAAGTAGGGAAAGGATTATATCTGCTATTGAATGTCGATAAATGCAAAGTGTTGGTGTTTGAGAAGAATGATTTGGTGACTGATTGTAATGTTTCACTGAATGGTGGATGGACGTATTGACCGGGAGATTGAAAGGCGAGTGTCTGCAGGGTGCAAGGTATTGGGTGCTCTGGGTACATTTGCTCGAAACGTGAATGTATCTAGAGATGCTCGATTGAGTGCTTATAATGGTGTGTTAGTGCCTACATTGATGTATGGTTCTGAATGTTGGGTGTGGATGAAGAAGCATGAACGACGTAAACTGCTGTAGAAATTAGATATTTGAGAGGAATATGTGGGTATATGAGACGTGAGTGTATACGAAATACA
The DNA here is from genome assembly GCA_963942605.1 of Poecilus cupreus. Lineage (NCBI taxonomy): Eukaryota > Metazoa > Arthropoda > Insecta > Coleoptera > Carabidae > Poecilus > Poecilus cupreus. Next base: position 4,050,993 of record OZ012728.1, read on the forward strand.
TTGGTGTATGATGAGTGTGAGATTGAGAAGAATGCTGTTAAGAAAGTGGAAGTGAGTCAGTTGAGGTGGTTATATTGATCGAATGTAGAATGAAAGGTTGCTGAAACTTATATATATATATATATATATATATATATATATATATATATATATATATATTTGGGTGAGATTGACGGTGAACGATTACGTGGGCGTCCGAGGAATAACTGGTTGAGTATGATAGATGGTTTGTTGCGTGAACGAATGATTCCGAGGGTGAAGAATAAACGAGCATGTATGAATCGCACTATGAATGTGGACGAGGCGAAAGTGGTGTGTCAGGATAGGAATGTTTGAAGGAGATTGATTGTTGGTTGACTGTGCTTCTGGGTTCGTGCTACCCCACTAAGTGGGACATAGCGTGACGTTATGTATGTATGTATGTACATCAGATTTTTTTATTATCTTCAATAACTCAAAAACCATCAAGTATTGAGGTAAAAACTAAGAACCTTTTTTAAAGTAAAACGTTTTCTCTGGTAATGTGTGTAAGAATATACAGGATGTTCCATTTCAAAAACAGACAAAAATATTAAAAACTAGGAAAAAATTACTTTTTTCTAACCAGATTTGTTATTTAGTTAGCTTATTAGAAGATTATAAACTTTATTGGAACAATTATTTTGTATCTAGAAAAACTATGTTTCCAACTTTCGATTCCATCCTGTATGCAAAAGGACGTAGAAATAATATTGACAACAATTTTATTTGAATTTTTTTAATCCATTTTGTACCGTTCTAAAGTTATTTATTCGGCAGGTTATGTGCTGCCCATATCAGATTTTTTTATATTTCAGTGCGTTTACGCCTTTGGACATCCCTCGTGAATACGACCGAACTATGTACTGCAGATTGATGGACCCAAATCCTTCACGAACAATAGTATCTGAACAAGTGAAAATCATTGGAATGATGACAGATTTATGGATATTGAAAGAAGGCTCCGCTCCTGGGTATCAGTTTATTCTCGACACTGAAGGCATTGGGTTGGGCCATATGTTGAAGATAGGAATAGGAACTATAAAAAATACTGTTTTCATTCTACAAGTATTGTACACCAAGTATATATTTTAAAATTTTACTAATTTTTTTTTTTTTTTTTTTTTAAGGATGCGTTACCAATGAATTTGTCATATATTCATATTATTAACGCAGCACCTATTATAGATAAGATTTTTAGTTTAACCAAGCCCTTCATGAAGGGTTCTTTGTTGCAAAAGGTATAACAGAAAATTATTTATTTCAAGTATTTGTCTAATAGTTTATTGTATAATAAGCATCGAATGGTACTCATTTTCTACGAGTATGAAATGGACATTCCATGCGAGTTGTACACTAGACTATTACGACCACCATATTATTTCTTAATTAATTTATATTTTTATAGTAAATTTGTCCCACTTTCACCATTCCAATAGTTGCCGATCCTAAATAAGTATCTTTTCAATGGCACCTGTACTGAAGTGAAATGACCTGTATTGAAATACTCACAAAACAATAGTATATTGAACAACTAGTGCTACAATGGCCTTTTTTGTAATACGAGTTGTTCATACTACTTTTACTATTATTTCGTGTTCATAAATTCAATAAAAATAAAATAAAAATTGTACGGCATGTTTAATATACCACTGGTCACTAAGGGGCTATGCCCGCGGGGCCTATCGGGTCCCAGGCCACAGCCCCGACGCAGGGGCTCCGATTCAATAATTTTACGTGAGCAATGACAGCCCCAAGTCTGACAGACTGTTTATTTTACAAATAATAAATTCCCCAAAAACAGTTGCACAAAATTCAATTTTGTAGTATTGTTTTCGAGAGCAGTGTCACAAAATTGACTTTGTGTACGTGAAATAAGAAAACTTATTTTCTTATTTCGCGTACACAATGTGAATTTTGTGACACTGTTTTTGGGGAATTTATTGTTTGTAAAATAGTCAGTCTGTAATAATTGGAGCTGTCATTGCACACGTAAAATTATTGCGTTTAGTTTCTTATTGAAGTAATAACACAAATAGTCAAACTGTAAAGCACTTTGTTTTATTAATATTACAGGGATAGAAATTTATTTATTTTAATTTTAATTGACTTTGTAAACGCGAAATAGGAAAAATAGTATGAAAAACACGTGTTACAATGCCTTGTAACACTAGTTGTTCAATATACCATTCTAACGATGTTTGAAAATATATCATTTCCCTAGCAACAACAAACATACAATGAGCAGATTTCTAAGTGGTCGTAGAAAAAATAATTTATAAAAAAGTTACAACGCTTAAAAGGAAATTTATTTTCAGATCATCTTTCATACCAATGGTTTAGACAGTCTCTTTAAGTATGTACCCCAAGAAAATTTACCCCAAAATATGGGAGGAGATGGACCTACCTTTAATGAACTACACAGTAAATTAATCGTAGGACGACCCATTGCGTTTTCAATGCTATTTTTGAAAGTTTCAATCATTGGCTTCCCTAATTTTTTTACATCTAAAGAGTTAAACAGTTTTTTTTTATTCATTTTGGACACTAATATTTATAGCTTAAATTAAATTTCTGGAGTAGATCGTGCCTGTAGACTTTGAACGTACATAAAAGTGTTTGAGATTGTATTATATACACAGTTGTAGTAGGTATACAGAGGATGAGTTTTCTAAAGCTACTAATCAGTTATGCTGGCTAACTAATAATATTAGAGAAAAAATAAATATACAGGCTTACGAGTATACAGTAAGGAATGGGACATATTTTTACGGTTGGTAAAATAATATTATAAGGGGAATGTGGTGGGGTGGAATGAAAGTTATATTTTCTTAAATGGGAACGGGTACTGTTTTTTATTGGAATGTATAATAGCCCGAAATATATATTCCCTTTGTAACGATATAACATGTATCTATACCTAAAAGTAAAATTAAGGTTACAAAGTTCAAAAATACATTAACATTTTTAATATGGAAAATATAACTCCACGCACGTCGATGAACAAAACAAGTAATGGGGTCGTTCACTAGAGTCATAAAATAGAAAATAAGTCATTTATATTTTAATTAGCCATTTTCGGTGCATTTTCAAGTGCTGCGTAACCAACACAGCGCTTTAGAGGTAGAGAGATGAAAGTCACGTGACGGGTGGCAAGATGACAAAAACTTATTTTGATAGACTTTTGTGCGAGCTTTTGCCTCTTATTTATAATTTTGCCAATTATTTATGTCATATTTAAATATATCTAATATAGTTAAATTAATTTGTGCATGTAATTGTACAAAACGTGCTACAAAAGACGGTATTTCATTTGACAGGTAAATATGTCACTTTTAGGTTAGAACGCTGTATACAGGTTGTTCATTTTAAGTGGTACACTATTGCTATTTCGACAACTATAAGAGCTACGAGGTCGGTTAAATTAGCAAACAATTTCGATATTATATGACAATTAATATGAGCGAAACAAGAATTTTTTAGACCAGTGGTTCTCAAAATGCGGGATGCAACTTTCTTATTTTAAATTTTTTTCTGAATTCAATGATGTTCACATGTAATGACCAAATGATACAAATATTTGAGAAAAATGCAATAATAAAAATGTATGTTTTTATTTAAATATGTATATACAAAGTTTGCCATGGAAGAAAACAAATAAATCAAACAATTTTTAATATTAGTTTTTTGAAGTGTACCTCTGTATTTCTGTATTCTAACAACAAAATTAATAAATATTCTCATAATTACAGTTTTTTCAATTATTTCTGCATTTAGTTTATTTGTTTTCACCCATGGCAAACTTTGTATATGCATATTTAAATAAAAATGATACATTTTTGATTTGTATTTTTCTAAAATATTTTGTATTATTGGATATGGAAATGGATATAAACTATAAACCGAGAAAGTTTTCAACCTTATCACACTACATGAATTTGTGTGATACATTTTCTTGATTTTTACATACAGCAGTTTAATGCCAACATAAGAGAGAGATAGTCATATCTAAAATTACGCAGTGGGAGAAGAACAGCACATTCATATCACGGGTGGAATAGAAATAAGCTGTTCTTCGCAATGCTCCATCCATATATATTATTAAATCTATGGTTTATTGGTTCTTAAAATCATCAATGCCATGAAATAACAAAATAAATGTGATATTAATGAAGAGTAAATTTTTGTCGAGCAATATTTTAACCAATCATTTCACTATATTTATCTTCCAAATTAGACATTTTACATCAAGACACTTGAAATCAAATACTGATGACAGATAAAACCAATAACTTTCAATTCGTATATTTGTTTTGTTATTTCATGGCACTGATGGATTTAGGAACCAATAAACATTTTCGTCATATTCCGTTTTCAGGTTAGCGTAGAATTATAAATATAAAGCGTGCATTAGGTACAGGATTAAGCTTTTCTTTTGAAGTGACATTAAAAAGTTTTCTCTCTCACACAATGATGTGGTACATTTTCTTAAAATTTCCTACCGCATTACCTCTATCCGCATGTTTTGCAATAGACGAATTAGTTATCAAATGTCATTTTAAAGTCACTTTAAAAGAAAAACTTCATCGTGTAATGCCCGCTTAAGTGTCCAAAAATGTACAACAAACTATTTATGTTTTTTAATGTAACGTACTAAGGGAAGCCAATAATTGAACATTTCAAAAATAGTAGTGAAAACACAATGGTGTGTCCTTCTGTTCACCACCCTGTATAAATTAACAATATAATAATCATACTAACTTTGCAGATAAAATGAAGAAAATACTACATGAAAATAGTGAATTTTTTAAAGAAGAAGAAAGGACGAAACGTTCCGATGAATCTAAAAGAAAGAATAAGTAAGCTTTTTCGTTCTGGACGGATAAATTCTCTCTACGCAACACAGATTATTTCAACTTATTCATTATTGTTTTTTTGTGACACATTAATATGTATTGCTTGTGCATATTTTATGAAAATAATAGTTATTTATGTATCAAGGCACTGAACTTCAAATTTTTATCACGAATATGGAATTTAGTTGCTGAGGCAAATGAACCATGTGAGTGATAAAAAGGAACTTCTGTGCCGAAGTACATATTAAGTTTTATTTGAAATCTAAAATCGAAAAAACTGTAAAAAATTACAATATAGGTTAAGTTTATACATCTGTCAGTTGTCAATTGAAACGGACAATCAGTGTTGCCAACCTCGGGAAGTGAAGTTATCGTAAATAATACTCAAAATTATGTGTTTTGTCCTCTATTTCGTCTTCGGAATTAATAAGTTAATTCTTCTTGCAAATTTTGTTTTATATTACGTCCAAATTTACTATAGTACGTCAATATATCTGCCAAAATTATCCAATTGTACAATAACTATTTAACGGTTGCCAACACTGGGTTGCTCAAAATCGTCGTATTATGGGTTACTTTAGTGACGATTTCTGAGCTTTTAATGAGGATTTTTTAACACTTTAGTGCCGATTTTTATTTTTAATATTGTAATTTTGTACCAATGTATTTTCAGTACTCAAGTAATTTGAATAAAAATATATACCGGGTGCAGAATTGAAATGTGGTATAGAGGGATTTCAGTGCTATTTTTTTTATATTACTGTAAATTTTTACCTATTCACTTTACAGCATAGGCGCCGACTTTGAAAAATTCTGTTGGGTTCAAATCTATTGTTTTGCACCTAACATATAATTTTATCGGGTGCACTGCAAGTTGGCGCCATGTTTACAAAAGTTGTTCAGAATTTAAAAATGCATGCAATAAGGCCTTAGTTACCAAAATCTTAGTATTTCACGATATACACTTCACAATACCGAGTTAAATTTATTTATTACAGTGTTGTATTTTGTATTATTCTCTGTATAAATTTCGTACAAGATTGTAGCCCAATACAACTCTTAAACGGTACAAAATATTATTTGATGATACAGAAAAATTCCTTTTTAATTGATTATTTTGTATTTATATTTCAGAAATTTAATTTTCTTTCGAATATTTATTAAATATTTTGATATATATTTGGCATAATTCTCTAACTCAGTTGTTAACTTTTAACCACTTGCTAATATTTTGGACAAATAGAAACAAATTTTACAAGTGACAGCTTGATTTTTTCTTATATATATTAAGAATTTTCATTGTATTAAAATATTAGCAAGTGATTAAAAATTAACAACTGAGTTAGATAATTGGGCCGATTGTGTTTCCATGGTGTACATGGAATGCAAGATTTATGAAATTTAAATTCTTTATATTTTATTATCTCTAAATAAAATTAGTGTAATAAAAAAAGATGTAAAATTAATTATTCTACAATTTTCAAAATAACATAAATTGTTGAAAAATGTAATGTAGTTTTTTCACGGAAAACTGTTCAAGGCTTCTAGTGAACTGCTATTTTAAAACACAATAAGAAAAATATGTTGTAATATTCTTTTATTTTGCGACAGCTAACGGGTGTTTTTTTTTTCAAAATAAATATGTCATCACGCCTTTTACCCATTATGAGTGTGGCACTCTGCTTACGCAGATCTCGGTAAGTAATATATTTTTGCGTATGAAGTGCGATTACCAGCCGTCAAATCATAGCCCCCCAAGATGTTAGTGGAGGGGGAACCACAGGGTTAAATTTAAATTGGCAACTGTCACCTGTAGGATTCGAACTGAGGACCTCACGATCCACAGTCCGACGCGTTACCACGGAGCTATTTATTTATATATTTAGCGGTTTAGTTTTAACACATTCAGCAGCAACAGCTAACTTGTCAGCTGTTTTGTGCTCAGTTTGGTTTCAATTTCACCATAAATAGACTTAAGCTAGAACAAACGGGCATATTGGCCAGAACTGGGCTTGAAAAATTGTTTTATTTTAAAATTTTTGTTCAGCGATGAGGCTTATTTTTTGTTAAATGACAGCCTACGTCAACAACAAGGAAAATTGCCACCTTTGGGGTGACAAAAATCCACAAGCCATTATTAAGACCGCGTTACATAAACAAGAAGTCACTGTTTAGTGTGCTTTATGGGCTGTTGCCGCTGTTGGTATCAATGGTACACATTTATTTTAAAATGATACCAGCCAGAACATTACATGATTATTGACTTTTTCGTTCCCCAGTTGAATGGCATTAATGTGGAGGTGTGATGGTTCCAACAAGACGGCGCAACATTTCACAGAGCGTGCGCCTCAATTGAGAGACACATTCGATGAGATCTTGTCTTTAAACACCTGTGGGTCATTTTCTGTGAGAAAATTTTTTAAGTCAAAAATTAGACTTGCAGATTGCGTTTAATTCGAGCCAGCCACGGCGTCCATCTTTCTAAAATCATATTCAAACACAAATGACATAAAATTTTCTTTCCAAAAAAGCCAAGATCATGACCATTACCACTATTTTAATGTGTTTTATTTCATTTTAAAGTTCTATAACTAAAAACAATTATGACTTCTGGTAAAATGGCGTTTCTAAAATTTGTGTTTTGTTTCCGAAGTTCTCCAGTTGCTAAACTTTTAAGTGAAATAATAAGTCTTGACCCACTTTAAAATAATTATAATATATAATTACCTATTTTTTGATCGTCTAATAAATCTGAAATGACTAAATGATCCAAAAACAATTATTTGATGTATCCAAAATAATTTTTTTCTTCGCCTTCTTCTTTTTACATTCTATTTCCTGAACGAGCACATCCATTCTCATCCGATTTTTTTAACAGACTGATACAATTTCTCAACACAAGACTTTTTTATGCAATACCTAATCAGGGACGGAGCCAAGATAAGTTGCTGGGTGGGCACCTAATTCTAAGCGAACTTTAGCGTGATTTGCACTAAAAATGATATATGGTAGGTAAATTTTTGTTTTTCCGTAAGGGTAGACTGTAATAGCTATTAACATTCCTAGTGATGTTATGAGTACCGTAACTGCCGCAGATGTCAGTTGAAATCCGAGCTCATAGAGCGAGGATTTTAAGACATCTAAGGCCTGTTATAACTCATAACATCCGTGGTTTGTTCAATAGTTTACCGGTTTCAGAAGACGTTAATGTCATTATTAAATATTATTTATTGAAATTCTTTTATGAAAAACGTCTGTCATAATTTTAGAAGGTGATCAAGTTAAGTTAGTATGTTTTTATTTAACACCATGGTTACACTTCTTTTGTATCATTTAAAATTATTTTTTTACTTAAACGTCAAATGTGTTCTTCATGGATCGATAAAAAGTGGATTTTGGCGATGTTGAATTGCCTGAAAATACTTGGAACGCAGCAGGTGAAGCACGGAATAGCTTAATTTCGTGTATATTAATAAATAGCGTTATATTATCATTGTATATTATTTTCATTTTCTTGACTGTTTTGACAGGTCAGTAAGGTAATATTACCCTACAGAATAGAGTTATGACATACTTACCCTGCCTACTTTTGTGCATGTAAACATAGGTTTAATCTCCTGAAACCGGTAAAAATATTTTTCGTATTCTCGTCGAGAAACACTAGTTATACGCATTTCAACAAACCTAAAATCCTAATATTTCATAATTGACAAATAAATCAGTAATTTCATTTAATAAATTTATAACAAAATCGTCACGAAATTGTTATTTGTATCAGGTGAGGCTTGCAAATTACGAGCATTCGTAAAATAGTTTCTAGACGTGTGATATAGATTATTTTTCATGTTGACGTTTACTTACATTTATTCAATGAAATTCTGATTTATTTGTCAAATATGAAGTACTGAGATTTTTGTGTTGGTAACATCAGATCATTCGTAAACAAGGATACGAGGATATAAACAATTCATTAGTTTACTTTGAAAAATTCGTTGACATTTATTTAGTTGATATTTATTTACTGTTTGTGCACTGCAACTGAAAATTTAATTGTAATTACTTGTATTAAAGTCTACATAACAATTTAGCTCTAAAATATAAATTTGCGGTTTCAGGATGATTTTGAGATGTGCAAACTAGTGTTTTTGGGTGAAGGTACGAAAAATAATGTGTATCACACGCCCAGAAATGGTTTTGCGAGTGCTCGTAATCTGCAAACCTCGCGTTCAGCTCGGCCTGTTAAAATATACTCGCACTCGGAAAAGTGCAGTTTCTGGACTATTGATGTGATACAAATAACTATTTCATAGCAACCGCTCAACAAACACATAGTAACCATCATCAAATGTATATCAACCGTTCGACGAATGCATGGAAATATAATGACGATAACCTTAATGATTTAATCACTAAATATGAATTTATAAACTACAGTTTTTGCTGTAAATTTATTTTTTGCCTAGTTACACAAATTAATATTTTCGGTAAAGTGTGTAAAAATGCAGATGATTTTAATTGAGAACATTTATTTTAAATTTTTAGTGGTGGCCACTCGGGACGGCACAACCTGTTTTTTGGTGGGCAAGCGCCCACCCCTGACGCCGTCCCTGAACCTAATTTGACTGGAGTAGAATACGACTTGTTTGGAGCAAAATGGCCCTAAGGATTCACCGTAGTACAGAGCTTCCACAGTTGATACGTTAGATAGAAAAAGCATCTAAAAACGAACAAGGAAGAACTAGATGTAAGGCTTTCCAGTCCGTAATATAGAGAGGTTTAGAGTTTAGCTAAATGAGTTGGTTGTGAACTTCAGTGACTTTTTAAACGACATGGTAGGAATATAGTAAATGTGTAGCTGAATCTTCCTTTCGTTAATATTTTGCAGATTTATATTTTTAAAATATTTGTAAATAAAAACATACATCGTTTCCTTTGCTAGTAATGAAATGAAGAAATAACATATTTGTTAAAAGTAAACATTATATTAGCATTACCATGGTTGGCAACATTGAGCCCATTGTGTATCTGTCAAATTCTTTACGTTAACTAGGCTTATTTTTATACAACGTAAATGTACTACTTATCAAGCATTTGTTTGTTATGTATAATTTCTGAGCAACTTCAATGTGTGTTACTGGAAGATAATGAAAATGCAGTGCAAGAGCAGCTAAAATATTGCTTGACTGAAATTGTAAGTAAATATCATTTATCAGCACATATGTGTGTCAATTTTGTAATTTAAAGTTCAATGCACCATTGTATAGAAATTAATTTTAATTTAAATGGATGTTTTTAATTTATAAATATGTGAGGAAACTACCTCAGAAACACTTCACCGTTCAATATAATTGTGTGCATTGAAATAGACTTGATCGGAAAGTAGTTTTGATAACATATTTTAAATTCTTTTGTATATAAAAAATATTAAATTTGTATCAATAAAATATTGTTGTTTAACTTGGCAGCTAACAGAGACTGCCAAGGTGTGATTATTTTTAATACATATTTTAAAGGTTATCGCCATCAAATTCTATATTCCTATACATTTGTTGAAAGGTTGTTATGTAAAATATTTTTACAGCCTAGGCAAAAGTAATATATTGTGTTATGAGGAGTAAATGTGATATTTTGCGTTTGTGACCCAAAGTAACATTTACTCCGAATAACACATGCTATTTTTTTCTTCGAACATAGAAAATAGAATTATAAATCGTTAAATAATGCCCAAAATTTCAAAAATTATTCTATCTTATCCAGCATTTGTAGTTGCCATAGAATGTGCTGTTTTGTTTTTTGTTATTTTTGTTTATTTGTTTCATTTTTCACTGTCAAATTACTAAATTACAACCTAACTATTTTTTATAATTTTATTTTGTCCGCCGCCGGAGAAGAAGTATCGTCAAGGAGACACTTTTACATCGGCGGCAACAATATTGAACTTTCGTTTGTTGAATATAAATACATAACAACGTACTTTTATGACGTTTGAAGAAAACAATTATTTTTAAAAATTATTAAAATTCAATCAAATGAAAATAATTATTTTAATTTGATTGTAACACGAGTGCTATAAAGTAATTATGATCTATACCATGGTAATACGTATTGTGCTCGATTTATAATGAAAAATAAATTTATTAATTTCGGCCGTTAATATATTTCTAAAAAGGTGGACGATGAGTTATTTGTATAAGCACATTTAATTAATAATAATAATATAATATTCATTTATTCCTCGCAACCATATTTCCTCTCAATTATGTCATTTCCAAAGCAATTATAGGTCATTCATGCTTCTGTAGTGTAATTCTACTCGTATATTAATATTTGTTCATTTTTAGAAATATGTGTAGGTTTTGGTTTTTGTTTTTGGCTGTGAGACGATTTTATGGTATTTATTGGAGAACTTGTAAAGCAATAGATTTTGTAGATGGCCAGAAATTATTCCAATTATTTTGTTAAAAATTGCGCATCACGTTTTGGAATTCCCTCTACATATTTTAACTTCAGATCATGGACAACAGTTTAACTCAACTTTATTCATTAGTTTTTCTTTGCTTTTCCGATTCCATTGTATTAAAACATCTTATCATCCATAACCAAATGGGATTATTGTAAGATTTCACAGACAATTTATGGCATTTGTTAGAGTAAATAGAAAATCTTTCAACAAGTTTTAATTTTTTTTCTATATTCTGGCTAAGCCTAATTACATCTGAAAAAAAACCCATTAAATGCAGCGCAGCAAGATTAATTTACGGCTCAAAACTTGTTTTACATGTACCTGGTGAATTTGTACATATAAACAACAAATTAACTAACATTAATTTTCATTGCTACTTAACAATCTCCAAGCAGCAATTAATATATACTTCAAATTGAAAATATAGTAAAAGGAAAATCTTAATTAATTCTAACCTCTTTCGCTCAACACACGTTTCTGTCAAAAAAAATTCAATTGGACATACATATATTTACACCTACCTTTACATGGACCATACAAAGTTTTGGAAATGTACAATAATTTTTTCAAGATACTAATTGATAATAAAACTGAAACAGTAACAAAAGATAGATAAAAACCTGCTTATCTTTCCATAGAGTTAGTTAGTTATCCAATAGCTGATTTTTTTTTTCTTTTAGAACACTTCATTTGTTTTTATTACTATCATTAACACTTTTGTTATTATTAGTTTGATATTTACTTTATCTACTATTTATTTTATTTTCGGAGGAACTATTGTAGTGATATGTAGTGGCATTTCTAAATTTATACTTTTGTTAATATTTATAAATAGTTGCTTTTAGTTTTTATTTTTGGTTGTGAAGATTTTTTCGTATTTATTGGTAGTTACAATAAAAATTTTACTATAATTGGCAGTAAAAGTTTGTTATAATTTTATTTTTACGTTTGTATATATTTTTACACTTCTTCAGTACATATTTATAAAAAGAAAGTATTGTACACGCACAATTAATTTTACAATGTTTTCTCTATTTCAGACAATTTCGAAGTCGGGGAGTTCAGAATCCATTTATTCTTCTTGCCGCACAACATTCCATTTATTCTAAAAAAAAAAAAAATATTTCTTGATTTCAAGTATAACAAGGAACCAGCGACAAGCGAGGTCAGAAATTCACTGAGTTTAAAACACAGATAAATAATCGAGATTTGATGATGAACCAAGAGCAGTACGTGGATAGTGATATAATTATTAAAAAAGAAATTGAAGATTCATTAGAATCATCGGAGGAATGTGATGATGATGAGAAACCTGTTGCATTTCACTCTATCGATATTAAAGAAGAATTCGTTGCATCTGAAGAAAGCGAAGCCCAAGAATATTATGAAGAACAAGTAAATATTAAACCTGCATCCGATAATGAACAAGATAGCGTTTCCAGGAGTAGCTGTGAAGATGATAACCAGCCGAATGTGGACGAAGCTAATTTCAGTGCAGATACAGTTAATGTGAATGTAACTTTTAATAATACAGACATAAGTGGAGACGAATTTAAACAAACAGGTTATAATTGTCCAGTTTGTAATAAATGTTTTTTAAAAAAAAGATATTTAAAAGTACATTTAGTAATTCATAAAAGTACTAAAGAACATAAATGTCAAATTTGTAACAAGGAGTTCGTACATAAGAATAATTTGTTTAGACATATGAAACTACATGAGGGAATTAAAAATTTTGAATGTACAGTTTGTGATAGGAAATTTTCAGCAAAAGATACTTTAATCTCGCATATGAAAATGCATGAAGGCATTAGAGAATTTGAATGTTCTCTTTGTGATAAAAAGTTTATAAAAAGAAATAAATTAAGACTACATATGAAAGTACATACGGGAATAAGAGATTTTAAATGTTCTATTTGTGATATGAAGTTCGTATATAAGCATCATTTAGGTAGACATATGAGGAAGCATGTAAAGAAAAATCCTTTCCAATGTTCAATCTGTAACAAAAAGTTTGTACGCGAAAGTTCATTAGTTTCACACATGAAAATGCATAAAGGTATTTTAGACTATGAATGTTCTGTTTGCAAAAAGAAATTTGTAAAAAATTCTCATTTAACTTCTCATATGAGAATACATGAAGTTACTCCAGAATTTAAGTGTTATGTTTGTAACGGGAAATTCAAGCAAAAGAGTAACTTGGTCTCCCACATGAAAGTTCATAGCGGCAACACAACAAAGCCCAGCTCTGCACCGGACTCCACAGAGTATATATTAGGTTTGGAATAAATGCAACTTTTTACAAATATACTTAATAATCAAAAATTCAGGGATGAATAACGCTAATATAGTGGGACGTAATTTCACAGTGGTATAAAATATTTGTTATAATTATAATGTTACAAAGAAATACATTATAAAATGGTAAACAGTAGAATTTCTCTAATAGGAAAATTCGAATTTGTATACTCAAATAAAATTATTTGGCAACAGCACCAGACTAGAAAATTGTAGAAAGTTTAGAAGCATTAAAACAGAATGATTTTCAGACACCTTTCAACGATTTTGTTGCAAATTCTTTAAATAATAAATTTATGTAAACCAGTTTAATGCATATTGCAATTAAATTAAAATAAACTTGTACATCAATCACAAATAGCTTAAATTTACGCCAAAGTGATACACGCATGGTCAAATATGTAAATGTATGTTTTTAATAAAGTTATATTTAGTTTATATATTAAAAGAAGTTTTCAGAACTCATACGTAAATATACAATATCTCTTATAATGAATATTTATTTTACCTTAACCCTAGCGACTGCAGTTTTTATTCATTATATTCTTAACCTATTAATGCCCAGCGTATGATAAATACGTCCTGATGTCGCACTAAGCCTATGTTTCCGCCAGGCTATTGCATTTCAAATTAGATAAACTATGCAAGGTTATTAATTTAATATTGCTCTGTATATTTAAATGTAAAATATTTTATACACAATTATATTTACAAATCGGTCTGTATTTTTTATTTTATTCGATTATTATAAATATTGCCGAAAATTTTTTTCAGACAAAATTTATTTTACATTAAAATGTCCATGTATCTGCAGTATAAGGTTTTCTACAGGTTGTTCTATTTTCTCGCAATGATATGCAGCTTAATATGTTTAAATGGAACCAGGCTGAAGAAGAATACTTGATCTCAAATATAAAAATTAATTTTGGAGGATTGTCAATTATTTTTTATAAAAGTATTTGAAGTATGTACCGGGTGTAGAATTAAAATGAGCAATATAAGAATTTCAATTAAATTTTTTTAATGTTGTAAATTTTTAACTATTCACTTTACAGTACAGTTGTTGAGGGTTTAAAAAATTACATTTAATAAGGCCTTTAGTTACCTGAATGTCAATCAAATTAAAATTAATATTTATTAGAAAAATTATAATGCGACCATGTAAAATTAAACAAAACCGAAATATATTTGTGACAGTGTTGTATTTTTTCTGTTGAAATTTCGTAGACGATTTCAATGTTATATAATGGCGAATTTGAGAGTTCAATTCTTTCTGGTAAATAATTAAAAAAGCTTAAACCTGTTTTATGAAAGGTCAAACATAATTCGTTTTTTGTTTAATTTTCCATGACCGTGATACAATTTTCCTAATAAATTCTGATTTTAATTTTTTTTTTTATTTATGAAGATGAGAGGCGGACTAACTACTATGGTCATATGCCGCCTCATGACTGGATGATTATGAAAGCACAGTATAGGAGCTACAATACTGTGATGAAAGTATGTGAACAACACAAACGACCATGCTCTTCAGTGGGATTCGAACCCACGACCCCTGGCGTGCTAGGCTAGTGACATAGCCACTACGCCACCGAGATCGGCTGAACTGATTTTAATTTGTTTGATATATTGTGAAATACTAATATTTAAGTAACCAAATGTGCCTTATTGCATACATCTTTAAATTCTGAGAAAATTTTAGTATAATGCTTTTCTGTAAATAGCTAAAAATTTACAGTAATATAATAAATATGAAATCCCTATATTCACATTATATCAAATTTTTTTCCAACTTTTTCTTAGCTATTTTCATATTTAAAATAACTCTAATTCATTATTTTGGACACATCCATCCATCCACACGAACATCATTGAGAAAATTGTTAAATCAGATTCAAAGGATCTCAAAACATGATTGCTACATTTCTTAAATTATGTTTAAGAAAGTTAAAACTGAAGAATAGCTCAAGAATGGAAAATAATTTAGTCACTGAAGAAAATATGGAGAACAATCTGTCAACTGTAGTCAAAAAGTTTATATTGCACAACTCATCCTATCTTACGGTTGTCAAACTATGTCTTCAACTATGATGTCTGATGTGCTAAAATCAGTGAGATGAAATTAGGTATAGTTTACTTCTAGTTCATTTATTTGATTTCAAAAATCGAAAACTGACTATGAAACATTTATATTAAAAATCAATCTGTTGGGATCTTAGATCTGGCTGAGCCAGTCAATCGGTGTCAATGCCTGACAGCAGTTGACGGGTTAACAATACACTGATGAGCTCCAAGAAGAGCAAATCACGTCTATAGTTACCGATTAATTGGCTTGGCCAGTCTCTGTGAATTAATAACTTTGTTATTATTGTGAGACTGTATATTATGAAACAGTTGACAAAACCGCTTATGGGTGAACTTATAGCATTAGAAAATAGGTTTTATTTAGAAGCTCTTTCGGTTCATATTCGCTTGCACGACGATAATACAAGGAATTGACCTGGAACATTTACAATACGTGCTGATTTTATATATATATATATATATATATATATATATATATATATATATATATATATATATATATATAAAAACAATAGTTATTTGTCATGTCAAACTAGAGAGGAAGGCGCTTCTTTTTAAATTAAAGTTGTCAAATTGTGATTTAATCCAGAAAAAGAAAAATATAAGACATAATTGTAAGACAATTTAAAGTATGTATATCACTAAAATAAGGATTTTCAATAAAATTAGGCATTTATTTAGTCTTTACAATATAAATTTTTTGTAAATAATATTCATATTGGTATTACTGCTATATTTTCCTCACTCACTCCACTCACACATTTTCTTCACTATATCGGAACAACAATGGGGTTTTCTGGCATGCCGTAAAAAAAAAATATTTAAAAGTATTCTTGCATTATCTGTCAGTGTAAACAGCTTAATATTTTCTATAAAATATTTCAACTTAGATATTAATCCATTTATTATACATGTAAGCGACTCTGACAATAATTCTTCGGACGATGATATTATATCGGAATGATTTTATATTTATTTTTATTTAATAATTTCCTCTAGTGGTTAATAGGCCCCTTGGGGAAACCCTCCACTATAAAAGGCTTAACGATGTGAAACCTGCTTTAAAAAAAATTCTCATTTTACTTATATTAAATATATGAAAAATAATTTTATCACATGTAAAATTTTTTTGCAAATAGTGGAATACGGCCCACGAGTAATAGCATCCAGTGAAACAATTTGTTAGTGATCGTTCTTGCAAGGCATTTTTACTAAGAAAATTTCCCCAATGAGTACTTCTCAGGCCAATTCTCTATATATATTCGTTGTGAAAACGATTGTGAACCGAAAGAATTTGGAAGTAAAACCTATTTTCTATTGCTATAAGTTCACCGTAAGCGGTTTTCGCAATTGCAGGCGAAATAGCAGGGATTATAGAAGTCAAATAAATGAACTTGAAGTAAAGTATACCTACTTTGAACTCATTGGCTAGACTCTGCATAGCGCAATTTGTTGAGAAGCTTGAGGGCATGGAATAGCTTTTGGCGAGACGGGTGCGCGGCAAGGAGGGTGCAGTTGTTCGGATCAATGACGTCTCATCAAAAATGCAGTGGTGTTAGCGACCTCCGTCCAATATGGACAGGAAAGCTGGTATCACGAAGTATAATATAGATAGCAGATGGCACTTGTGCGGAGCTAGCGGCACGGAATTTTACAATTGATGATAGATGGATGGGAGAAGGTAGGAGGCCGGTTGTTGTACAGTACGCTTATGGGTAGAACATAATTTTTCATTATTTTAATATAATATTATTATTACAACATACTAAAAATATGACTTATATGAATTATGTTATTTACTCTAAGAAATCTATAAGTTTTCGAATTTTTTATATGAAGTAGAAGACAAATAATTAACAAGTATGATATGTATCTTCTGCCTTGTTTCTTTGTTTATTGGCATATTTTAAGGCACTGCATTATTAATAATTTTTGAATTGATGACGTGTTTAATTATTTTCATTTATTTAACTGATTTTTCAATTTTCTTGCAAGTGCATACTTTTTTTACGTAGTGCATTTTATTGTGACGTAAAGTATCCAAAACTATTTTCCAAACTTTACTATGCAATAGGCAATACCAATTTAAAAGCTTCATTTCAAGATTTAGATATTTCTTTGCAAATATCCAGTTTATCTATAGTATATTTTAAATGTCTCGAAATAGGTAATATTTTTAGCATTATTTTTATATAATTGATTAGAAATAATTTTTTATTATTTATATTTTTATCAAGAATTTATTTTTCAATAAAAAACGATGACTCGAATCGATGATAATTTAACGACAGATATGTAACTATTCCTATTTTCTTCGAATTTTTATTTTGTCCTTAAATTTTTAGGTAATTCAGTATTTATCCAAGATAAATTAAAAATAGCGTCTGATGAACTTTTATATGGTACAGGTTCATTTCTATTTTGACCTGGGCACAAAATAAAAATAATCAAATTAAAACCCTTGAATATATTATTTAGTTATTTACTGTCCAAATAAATATAAATATATCATCACGCCTTTTGCCCATTAGGGGTGTGGCACTCTGCTTACGCAGAAATATAAATAATTATTTATTTAATCATAGGTTTTTTTTTCAATGTGCAATGTCACATTTAATATTTTTTCTTAATTTTCATTTGTTTTTATATCTAAATAACTGGAGCAATTTGGGAAAACAGTCGGTAGTGCACCTGCAATGGTACCTACAAATGTATGTAAACTTTATTTTAAAATAAAATATATTAATATATTACACTTGTGGCTCCGCAGGTCAATTCCTTAATAACATCGTTCTCTTTAAAATCTTTCGAACTGAGCACTTTGTCTTTTCTGAGAATTGTTCTCCTCTACAATTTTAAGTCTATTTCGTCCTTAAATGCACTAAATATTGTAATTTTTCTTTATTTGACGCATAACCGCTTGTACAATTTGGCATAAAGCACATTTTGTCCATTTTAAATGAAATTAAATGTAAATAAACAAAAAAAGTTCAAAACACAAACAGTTCTCTGTACAATTCAAACGTAAACAGAGTACAGTGATAGCCACCTATCCTCACCACAAGCTCAACAAACGAAGTAAATTTTGGTACCGCTAGTTTCATGAGCCTGGCTAGCGCGATTCTAGCCACTTCAGCCGCGTGATTGACACTCGACCTTAGGTCAATCACGCGGCAGAAGCGGCTTGTGTCGCGCGATTATTATGCCTATGGCACACTGGTCGATGAGCGTCGATGAGCATTGATGCTCATTGATGAAACAACAGAACGAACCCGTCATCGACGAAAAATAGTGGCTCCTCTATTTTTCATCGATGAGCATCGAGGAAACAAACGGGTCTCATTTCAGACGTATCTTTGTGTCTCATTTCATGTTAACATTTTTTGTCACAGAGAAATTCTCTGTATTCGTCAATGAAGACATTAAAAATTTTGAAAGGTGGGTTCGTTCTGGTGTTTCATCAATGAGCTCATTGATGCTCATCGACCAGTGTGCCATAGGCATTAGCGCGCAGAAGCCGCGCGGCTTTTTGTGCTTGATGCTTTTCAATCACGTGGCGACGACATTTAATGTCCGTGTTAAAAATTTGACTTATAATGGAACATTCATCCATAATAATTAATTTTATTGAAGAGGAAGAAGAAGAAGAGTTTCTTATAACTATACCTTATTATTAGATGCACTAATGCCGGGTTGCACCAACGTTAGTTAAATTTTAAACTTGGTTTAAATAAATAAAAACGAATCTAATTTTTGATATCAATGTCAATTACTCCATTTGACATATATCTTCGATTTGCTTTTATTGATTTAAACCAAGTTTAAAATGTAATTAACGTTGGTGCAGCCGGGCATAAGACGCAGCCCGAAGGAAGGCTTCCAAAACATTTAAATTAATTAATCTGTCCATATATTATCCCTTACGTTTTAATCTTTATAATGTTTATTCTTTCTAATGCGTTTCTCAAAATGTTTTCTTCATATCTGAAGTATACATGAAGTTATAGAATCGAAATTAGTTTTTAATAATGAATAATGAAAATTTAATTCATTAAAAATTGTGAAATTAGGTAGGTATACAACAGAGAAATATATATTTATAAATAAAACCTTCCTTGCCGCGTACCAGTCTTGTACGTAGTTACTGTAATTGTATCCTCATCTGCTTCACAACATTGCGTCGACTTACATACATTACTCGTCTATACGGGATGTTCCATTTAAATAAAAAAAAATATATATATATATATATATATATATATATATATATATATATATATATATATATATATATATATATATATATATATATATATACCGGGTGTTGACCGCGACCCCGGAACATAGGACTTTAACATGTAAAATCATAATTTCGTAATTTCCTGCTTAACAAATTATATTAGACAAAAAAGGTTCAAATAAAGATGAGAGATCATAAAATTCTACATCAGAATCAATAAACAGAGTTAAATTTACATGCCCCATAACGCCAGAAATTAAATATGAAAATATTAAAAATTAGCTAAAAAATCGGGTTAGCCTTGGAAATGAAACAAAATTCTAAAAAAAAAAATAGTCAATTATGCAATTTATAATAATAATAAAAAATACAATTTTCATTTCCAATTGTATACAATTTTGTTTCATTTCCAAGGCTAACCCGATTTTTTAGCTAATTTTTAATATTTTTATATTTAATTTCTGGCGATATAGGGTTATGTATAATTAATTCTGTTTGTTGATGCTGATGTAGAATTTTATGATCTCTCAACTTTATTTTAACCTTTTTTGTATAATATAATTTGTTAAGCAGAAAATTACGAAAGTATGATTTTACATGTTAAAGTCCTATGTTCCGGGGTCGCGGTCAACACCCTGTATATATATATATATATATATATATATATATATATATATATATATATATTATTACGCCTTTTACCCATTATGGGTGTAGCACTCTACTTATGGAGATCTTGGTAAGTGATATATTTCTTCATATGAATTGCGGTAACCAGCCGTCAAATCATAGCCCCCAAAGATGTTAGAGGAGGGTGAACCACAGGGGAAATTTAATTGGCAACTGTCAGCTGTGGGAATCACAGTCCGGCGCGTTATCACGGAGCTATTTAACCCATTTAAGTGCTACACTATTGCCATCTCCAGAAGTACAAGAGATACGAAGTTCGTTAAATTTGCAAACAATTTCTAAATTATATGACTATTAAAATGAACAAAACAAAAATTTTTATTAACCAGTGGTTCTTAAAATATGGGACCCAACTTTATTATTTTTAATTAGAACCTACCTTTTTTATTAGCTTATTCGATCGAGTATTCTTTTCTGAATACAACGATGTAATACACTTAAGTCCTACATAATAAAAATCTTGAGAAAAATACAATAATAATAATTAGTTTATTTCTGTGGATATAAATACATAAACAGTCAAAAATGTACAATAATTTACAATGATATAAATTCTTGTAATGTATAAAAATTATGTACTAATAAAAATTGTTTGAAATCTTCTTAAAATTTTTTATAGTTGTTATTATTTCTGATACAAGAGGGAAGTTTATTAAAGATCACTAGACCAATTCTGTCAGGTGAACCTCGAAATATATTAATTCTTGATTGAGGTAGGGTAAAATCGTTCTTATTTCTCATGTTATAATAATGTATATTTGAATTACGGACGAAAGAATCCTTGTTTTTAAAAACAAAGCGTCAAACGCTTCCAGCATACACTGTACACTGCTGTACAATGTATGCTCGAAGGTCAAACGTCAAAAATATAGATATCAGTAAGCCTAAGTAAATTATATACCGTGTGTCTGCCTTAAAGGTGTACATAGGAGATTAACATGGGAAATCAGTTTTTTGCGTGCTGTTGCTCGGTGTTCTATCGGACAACAATGATTGTAGTACCAATCGAAAGATATCATTTTTCTGAATCAAACGATGTAAAATACACTACTATTTAGTAGTAATTTGTTTCCGTAAGTTAATTTTTAAATTTTGAGAATTCTCCGGTTTATTCAATTTTTATCGTAAATAAATATAGTCACCTGTGACTGTTTTGTTTTAATTTCTGTCAAGCTATTTATTTGACGTTTCTGACTTTTGGACTTGTTTAAGACAATTTGTAAAAATATGGCTAGTTATACTACTGAAGAGCGTATATTTATAGTAAAACTATTTTTTGGAGGAAATAGTCAACCCAGAGTGCGAGATCTATTTTCTATTAAGTTTATGAATCGACCTAATCCAAGTGCAACCACAAATGCCAGTATCCAGGAAAAATACACGTGAGCTTAGTAATTGTAATTTAGCAAGAGCAGAAGAACGTGCTTTATTGGAAGAAAGGGTTTTAGGAATGATACATGTAGATCCTTCGTATAGCACTAGATTTTTTGGAAACGAATTCATATTTTGAAAAAAAAAGTTTTTATTATTCCTACAAAATGCACTGCAATCAAGGACATTTTCCATTTGACGAAGAATGTGGAAGAGTATTTTGTGAAGATATACAAAACAGCTAATAAAAATTAAAATTTTTTGTCATCGATTTAAAAAACTTAATTCTTATTAAATTAATATTATTTAAAGAAGAATGGTTTTTAGACTTGAATTTATTTAAAAAAATCTTTACGCAAAAATTGTAATAATACTCTTGTCATTACTGTAAATAACCATATTTTACAAATTGACAAAAACGTCAAATAAACCACTTAAAAGAAATCAAAACAAAACAGTCATAGGTAACTACCTTTATTTTCGATAAAAACTGAATAAATCGGAGGATTTTCAAAATTTAAAAATTAATTTACGGAACCAAATTACTACTAAATTGTAATGTATTTTACATCATTTGTTTCAGAAAAATGATATCTTTCGATTGGTACTACAATCATTGTTGTCCGATAGAACACCGAGCAACAGCACGCATAAAACTGATTTCCCATGTTAATCTCCTATGTACACCTTTAAGACAGACACACGGTATATTAAAAAGTAAAAAAAATATTTTAACATTTTCGTATAAATTTGCTGACCTGTGCATTATGATAAAAAAACAACGCTGTAAATTGTCATTTTTTTGACATTGAAAACTAAATTATTTGCAGGGATGAGCGTTCTTGATAGTGGTAGTCCATGTTCCTGCAATAATAATATGAAATCTATGGCGGGAGGTATTGTGGTGCCCACAACAGATTTTTTTTTGCAAGAAGACAAATAGGGGCGCCAAGCTTATATTAGCCTAGGGGCGGCAGCAACCTAAATCAGGCCCTGCAAACAAAGAAAATTAATCTAGAGTACAAAATATTTACATTTATAAAAATCAGCTTTAAAATAAGGAAAGGTTTCTAAAAAATATTGTACATTTGAATCTATTTTAGATGAGATTTTAGAAAAAAATTTAATTTTTTTGGAATTTTATTAAATTTTTTTATTCCATTGTATACAGTGCCCTGTTCAAATTAGTTCAGAATTATGCATCGGAATTGAGGAGTCAAAAGGTACGTCTAGTTTATATTCCAGAGCTAATGTTATTTGTAAGAAATTTGTCTTTATTAGCATACAAATTTATAAGTTGTAAAGATATGTATAAAGAGTAAAAAGTAATTATTTTACAATTTAAAAACGTTTTACAGTGCGCTTTCCACGATGTAACATCTTGCTAGACAAGACTAGAAGAAGAGTTGGATAACGAGTCAGCTGAGAAGGAATAAAGGAAGATACAGAGGTCGTTGGAAAGAATTTGGTAAGGCCCATGCCTAAAAATGGAAATAGTGATGTTTAATATTAATTAATTTGAATTTATTCATATTTGTACATTTAATATAATCATATTTATAGATTTAATATTTTGTAAATTAAAGGAGTACCTATTATATAAATTAAATCAGTTGTTTCTTCATTTATTTCCAAATACAAACACATAATTTGTACAGAATTTATAACAAAATTGCTAGAAGGTGGCTGAATATCATCCCGAGTCATGATTCACAACCATAAAACATTAATCTAAAATAATCCTAGAAAACAAATTCATGAGATGTTATGGAAAGGTATGAAATAAAACGTAAATGCAACATGCAATAAACATTCTTGGCGAAGTTATCAGTCAAAATTTTTTCCAGTCATTAAAAATTTAAGTTGTTGATGCTCGAATTATATTTTGCAGAGTAATTCACTCTGTAGCTGACATTTTACTTTGAATACTCTTGTGAGATTTTCATGTGCGGTTTGTGTTCTTATAAATAGTAAAATCAACCTGCAATACGTTCATGTATTTTCATATGTTTAGTTAAAGTTTTAACTTTCGTGTACAACATTCTTGTTACAAATTCATAATTTTAAATTATCCTATTTTGTATGTTTTATCATATGTCTGGTTAAATGATCCTTTCGTACAAACTCCTTATCACAAACAGAACATTTAAAATCTCTAATTCCTGCATGTATTTTCATATGTAATTTTAAATTACATTTTAATAAAAACTTTTTATCACAAACAGAACATTTAAAATCTCTAACACCCTCATGTATTTTCATATGTCTGACTAAATCACCGTTTAATAAAAACTTCTTATTACAAACAGAACATTTATAATCTTTGATTCCTTCATGGCGTTTCGTATGTACTTTTAAATGAGTTATTTGTGTAAACTTTTTATCACAAATTGAACATTTAAAATTTTTAATCCCTTCGTGTACTTCCAAATGTCTAATAAAATTAGCCTTTCGTGCGAACTCTTTGTTACAAATTTGACATTTATGGTTTCTAACATTTTTATGAATTTTCATATGCACTTTAAAATGTTTTTTCTTTAAAAAATATTTATTGCAAATAATACATTTATGATCTTGATGTTTCAACTTTTTCCTATTTGTGTCTGCATTACACGGTACGTCTGTGACCACAATGAAATTAGCTTCATCATCAGTCTGCTTGTAACTACTATTTGCAGTGCTACCTTGTTCATTATCTGAATCCGATTCGTAGTTTACATGTTTCAGATAAAATTCTTGGTCTTCGGTATCTTCAGATACAATATATTCTTCTTTGACGTAAACGGTATCAAACGCAACAGGTTTCTCATCACGCTCTTCCAATGACTGTAATGAATGTTCGATCTCTTTAATAGAAGTTAAATCACTATTCGAGTCCCGCTCTCGGTTCATCATCAAGTCTTGTTTGTACCAGTATATCTGAGTTTTATTAAAGGACTATAATTCTCCAAACTCGTTCTTCTACATTTGTAGAATTAAGGGACTGATGTGAGGCAAGAAGAACAAATGAATTCGGAAATTACTGCCCCCGAAATTGCCTGAAAAAAGAGAAAACATTTCAATATTACTTGGAAAGTAAATCCGAGTCATCAACATTAACAAAATTACCTCTTATTATTATTTTTCAATAATGAAGCGTGAACGATATGTAACCCTTATGGAAATTAGATATTTGAGAAGAAACGAATGATGTGAATGACAATGGACATAGATGCATCCTATGGTTTATCTGCAAAAAAAATACATGAGAAAAGTATTCGCCATGATTATTTAAAGGACAAGATCAAGATGACATAAAAAGCTAATAAACATATAATTCATAACATAACTGAATTAAATAATGGGCGCATAAACCATAAACGAAATATGACAAATTTATATCAAAATCGTGTAACACTTACGGAATAATTAATAGTAAAGTACGTTTTCTTTTTTAAATAATCTGCAGTAAAGCGATATAACGAATTGAACATATTTTGACGTCATGGGTACTCGTGTTGATTCTATTGGCCAGAAATATGAAAAGTACAAATCGCGCGTCTACCGTGGCGCCCAACGCCTATTGTAGGCTAAAATAGAACTACGAAATGTCATTTCATTTGTTTTGTTTATTTGTATTTAAGATTATATTTGTTGGGTTTCTATTACTTGTTGAGAAACTATTAAATAAAATTGTGTGTTGAGGTTGGGTTACATCACTAGCAGGTCAGTATAGCTGGCACCCCCACTTCATACAAATCTAAAAAAAAAATGGCAAAATTTTGTGCAAATTATGTGCTAATTTTGTACCAATATTACGAATTTTGTGCTACAACGGAAACCGCGAGAACGGATATGAGTTAAGGGGGGGGGGGGGGGTGCCAACTTAACGTATAGCTGGCAGCCGACCTACGCCAAATTGTGACAATTTAAAATAACTACTAGGCTATAATTTTGTGCTAATTATGTGCTCTTAAAAATCAATAAAACGAACCGGAAGTGAACGTTATTTCTAAAAGATTTTAACCATATTCTCTATTCGACAAGTCTACCATACAGACGAAATCTAGTGATTTGTGAAAAATAATAATATTTAATCAATAATTACTGCTTTATAATTTTTTCTAATCGTGTACTCTTAATAGATACTAAAAAAACGGAAGTTGGTAATATTTCTGGCAATTTTTCAACATTTATCACTTTTAACGACTCATGAATGAAACAATTTATTAAAATATCATGAATTTCTCTAGGTTCTATAATTTTGTGATAATTATTTCCCAACTTGAATAATTTTGTCCTCCACTAGGGACTTAGTAAACGACGATTCCTTTATCCTATTCTATTTTACTAAAATTTTCTAAATTTTTATAAAGTTTCTGAATTTTTATAAATATACTAAATTTTCCTAAATCTTTTCAATTATTATACATTATCCTAATTTGACAAAATTTTAATATTTTGGATTAATTGTTATTAACTCTATAAATGAATCTTTTAATTTTACAAAAATATAAAAAGTGTGACCTTATTCAGGAATAAGTCTCATGAATAAGCACATTTTAATAACTGGAAAAAATTATGAATTTTTATCAAATTAAAAATATATTATTATTTATCTACAGAGTTAATTCCAATTAATTCAAAATTTTTAAATTTTGTTAAATTAGAAAAATATATAATAATTGAAAAGATTTAAGAAAATTCAGAATATATATAAAAATTTAGAAACTTTATGAAAATTTAGAAATTTTTAGTAAAATTTGGAATATTTTGAAAAAAGGAAAAAAAATGAGTGAACTTTTATGATTATAGAGATTTAGAAATTTTTGACACGCTTCAACATGTATCATTGTTATGTAATGCTTTTTCCATTTTTCGCATAATGTTCTAAATCATCGGATACTTTTCGTGTTTTTCGAATCTTCCAGATAATTAACTCATCAATCAATATGCAATTTTTCTCCTGACATAGACTTTTGATTAAAATTATTAAGATATAAAAAATTAAAAACATTAAGTAATAAAAGTAAACAATCTAATCATTGTTCCTGATTTTATAAGAATTCTAGAATCAGCAAATAAATTCAGTTTTCTAATATTTTATTCTACCTAACTTAAAATATTATTTTATTTGTATAATTCTATTCAAATTCGGAAAAATCTATTGCGAACGGCATGGTGGTAATTACTGTCATTCGTAATTAGCGTGCATTGAAACTTCTTAAAATCATAATTTTTTGTCACCAATCAATATGCAATTTTTCTCCCGACACAGACTCTCGATTAAAATGATTAAAATTTTAAAAATATCAGCTTAAAGGAATTTAATAGAGAATATTTTTCTATTTGGTGCATTCAAGATATATACCAGTCTTTTAAACGAAATGATTAACAGTTAATTAACAGTTAATTTGACAGGTGTTTATTTCAGTTTATGTGCTAAGTGTAAATCTAGGAAGCCATTCTGATCAAACCATCATCATCGTTTATATGATCGATAGTGGAGCACAAAATTAATTAAGTTTCCAAATGATTAGCACATAATTAGCACAAAATTATACTGTGCTCAATATTTATTTTGCAGCAGTTAAATATAGTTTAAGTGCCAAGTATATGTCTAGCTGCTACCCCCAATAAATGCATCATCGTTTACTAAGTCCCTAGTGGAGCACAAAATTATTCAAGTTGGGAAATAATTATCACAAAATTATAGAACCTAAAGAAATTCATGAAATTTTAATAAATAGTTTCATTCATGAGTCGTTAAAAGTGATAAATGTTGAAAAATTGCCAGTAATATTACCAACTACCGTTTTTTTAATATGTATTAAGAGCACACAGCAGTAATTATTGATTAAATATTATTATTTTTCACAAATCACTAGATTTCGTCTGTATGGTAGACTTGTCGAATAGAGAATATGGTTAAAATCTTTTAGAAATAACGTTCACTTCCGGTTCGTTTTATTGATTTTTCAGAGCACATAATTAGCACAAAATTTTTCCATTTTTTTTTTTTAGATTTGGATGAAGTGGGGGTGTCAGCTATAGTGACCTATCACTAGCACCACTGTTCTCATACTTTCGTATGTTGTTTACTCGAAT
Source organism: Poecilus cupreus (assembly GCA_963942605.1). NCBI lineage: Eukaryota > Metazoa > Arthropoda > Insecta > Coleoptera > Carabidae > Poecilus > Poecilus cupreus. Next base: position 4,079,101 of record OZ012728.1, read on the forward strand.
ATCAAGTAAAATACTCTAAAGTTGCAAATTAATTTTATCTTTACTTATATTAAGTTTAATTGTTGTAAATTAAGACTTATAATATGTAAATATTATTTTTACATTAAAAAATATATGACATCTACTGTCATGAAAAATTGTTGTTTTAGTGCCACTGGAGGAGTACCAGTGACGTTACACAAACTTTAAAAAATCATATCGCGGGTAAAATATGTAATTTTCACATCTGGTTTTCACTGATCGACATATATTCTAATAAAGTTTCATAAAAAAAATTTAAAAAATGGTTTATGGGCCTATCCGCATTCATAGCGAAGTTTATAATTTCTTTAATGTTTACTCATTTTGGTTCATATCTCTGCTAAGTCGACCATTTTAGATCGTTGCACATTTGACCATTTGACAAATGAATATTAGACAAGTTTCGAAAGATTGAAAATTGGACAGCACTTATTGAATTTTAGGCTTGATGCACTTATGTTACTCTCGGATTTATGTTAAATTATAATAATTTTCATTTAATTGAATTATAATTATGTTAAATAATTATTACAAATGATGAAAACTTAAATTTGGGTAGAAATATGAATTTCATGTTATCAAAACTGTTTTCTCTTCATATATTGTCATCGCCCACTATTTAAATGAACGGTAGAGCATTTCTTAATGTCATGCGTATAACAAAAAAAAACAAAATCTATTAAAATAGTTGTACACAATGATGTATTAAACAAACTTCATAACAACAGAATTACTATATATACATGCTGTTTAATGGAAATATGTTTACTTACAATTTCACGCAAGTAATATTTGAGCTGTTCTCGCAGTACAATGGAATCTGCAAATCTGGGCTGTATCCAGCATTAACACTTTCAAGTTGCTTAGAATTCGACACAAGGAACAAAACTCTGTTAAGTGGTACATTACGTACAACTTATTTCATGTGCTGTATAGAAAATACAGCCGGCAAGAGAGATATGAATTTGACAGCAACACCATTGTGTCGCGTAATGTTGCCAACTATGATATACAGTCTACTTTTATTAAAAGGGTTCCTTCGTTTTTCATTTCATATCTATAGAGAATAAAAATATGTTCAGTAACAAAGTTATTTAAAACTGAATAAAAATATAAATATAACCAGCAACACATTTACCACCCACCATTTCACAAATGGAGCATTTGTAGGTGCTTGGGAAAATAGTTTTGATAACATAAAATTGTATATTCATATTTTTATGAATTTAAATTTTCAAATTTAAAATAACTATTAAATATTATAATTCAATAAATAAAAAAATTGATAATTCAATTTTAATTTTACTGTAACAAAAGTGCTGCTTTGACTTGACTAATTCCTGGATATTAGAGGTGTGTCGTTCGTGAACGACCCGTTCGAACGGGTCACTTCACTTGAGTGAACGATAAGACCTAGATCACTTGCTCTCGAGCGGTATACAGGATGTTTAATTTAAATGTATCACCATTGCTATCTATAGGACTATAAGAGATACGAAGTTGGTTAAAATAGATAATTTCTATTTAACAAGACTTTTACAATGAGCAAAAAATATATTTAAACCATTTTGTTGATAAAATTAAACAAGTAAACGCTTAATAATAATTTCTAATTCCCATCTCATAAATATCCTCAAAAATTTGAATATTATGTTCTTTCTCCAGACTATTTGTGGTTCATATTGCAAATTTGAATGATCAAATTAAAATAATCGTTCAATAAATCAAGTAATTGATTAAACAATCGATTATTTTGCAAACAAAAATCATTTAATTGATTAATCAAATGCAATTACACAAGAGCTTTTTATTTTACCGTATAAATTGATGTTGGTCAACTTTGTTACCTATCAATTTCACTAGAAAAATGTTTTCATAAAATTTCAACACCGTAGGTGGAGTGCTTTTTTTTCATCAAGCGTATTATAATATTCATATTTTGCTACTACATGTACGACATAGAAGTTAATCATTTACTAATACAATTATATAAATATAATATAATTGTTTGGCGTATAATAACACAAATATAATTGTACGGCGTACAATAATATTTTAGTTGTTTCATATAATACTGGTGGCAGCACCTACAAGGACAGATATGACAAGTGACAATTGTGTTGCAATGGTTCTGTCATGTTTTATATTTTATTGTTTAAAATGGCAGAAAAACACAACATAGATACATGTATTTTATGTACCACAAGTTTACTTGGGAATGTTTGAAGAACAGTCTTTTTGTGTTTCGCTCAATTTACATAAAAAACCTGTTTTTAACTTCTAGGAACTCCTAGTAACACAATATAATTTATGTAGGTACTATTATAATAAATTTACTTCAATACAATATGTAAACTTTACGAGAATTCTTTACAGTTAAGGCGCATCGTTTGTGTTTAGTGCTTAGAAAGAGAGATAAGTATTAAGCGAGAGACGATGAGATTGTGGTTGCTATGGCCACAGAGATTTATGGTAGTCAGCACTCTAGTTACCTACTTTGTCCTCATTGCTTCAACTCGCCAAGATAGGTCGTTCGGACTATATAAGGCTGAGGTTTTTTCAAACTTTGAAGTGTGCGGAGAAATACTCAGGTACACCAAACCTTATTTATCGTGTGATTGGTAGCACTATTGCAAATTATTAAGTTTGAAATATTGATTTGAAGTATTATTCCACAAGTTCTCAATTCATTATTACTTGTAATAATATTTTCTACCATCATTATGCAATATTGCACATTCCTCATATTATAATATTGTATAAAGTTAGGAAGTTGATTATTTTACAAGTTGTACATCAGCTTCTAAATTGGAGATAAACTTAATTACATGTTTAATAATATTTTTATTTTAAATCGGCACTAAATTGCTCAAAAATTGGCATTAAAGCTCAGAAATCGTCTCTAAAGCAACCCATTATACGACGATTTTGAGTAACCCAGTGTTGGCAGCCGTTAAATAAATATTGTACAATTAGGATAATTTTGGCAGATATATTGACGTATTATATTAAATTTGGACGTAACATGAAACAAAATTTGCTAGAAGAATTAATTAATTAATTCCAATGACGAAATTGAGGACAAAACACAAAATTATGAGTGTTATTTACGATAACTTCCCTTTTCGAAGTTGGCAACACTGACTGGCAGTTTCAATTGACAACTGACAGATGTATAAACTTAACCTATATTGTAATTTTTTGAATTTTTTGTTTTTTTAATTTGTTTTGTAAGTATTTCGATACAGGTCATTTTATTTCAGTACAGGTGTCATTGCTAGGATACTTATTTATAATTGTCAATTATTGGAATGGTGAAAGCGGGTCAAATTTATTATTAAAATATAAATTTATTAGGAAATAATATCGTGGTCGTAGAAAACTATAGTGTACAACTCGCATGGAATGTCCATTTTATGCTTGTTTGTACAATTTACAACTATCAATCATAGTTGCTATCAAATAACTGAAATATCTATATCTAAGTCTATATTAGAAATGTGTTAATTATAATAATTAAATATCAAAATTAGGTTATATATTTTTTTCATAAAAAGATTTTACTACTTGCTTTCACAATTTATTTCTCTTATTATATTAAATGTATTAGATAACATATATTCGAAAAGAAAAAATTGATCATTGCGAGCCATGAACAGAGGATTCTTAGGTACAACAATTGTATTTCATATATCAGATTATTAAGAACACTTTCAATGACATCTTGGTAAAAATGAGACTGCGTAGGTCCCTTGGTTGGAGTATATGAACAGATATCTGATTGTCCTAAGTTCAAGTCCCGGCAGCGGTTCTAAAATATAATTTGATTCAATTATACTTACTATACAACTTAAAAATTATGCACAAATAATTTGTATATAAATTTATTTTCTAATGCTTTGCAATAATAATTATAATTCTGTGGCTCTATGGCGAAAACAGATATGTAACTTTTCGGCGATTTTCTGTTATAAAAAAATATATGTGCGAAAGTAATTCAAAATTTCTGTGGTAAAACTGGGTACGTAAATAACGTACTATAGTGGTTCATTTATTAGGAGCCCATTTAGTATGTGCAAAATAGCATTATTGTTTTATGAAAAATAAGATATGTCTGGCGTGTATGATTTTGCAAAGTTGATATTAATTTTCATTCTGTGGTAAAATAATGTAACGGGCCAGTATGACCAGATGACTCATCGTTCTAGTAAACTTCCATCATAGAAGCGCCTAGAAACATCTAGAATACCGCGCAGCACATATATAAAGCCGCTAGCCTAACCAATGGGGCATTCGACTCTGATACGCTGTTCAGTACATATCGAATCAAGTGGAAATAAATAAAATGTTTGCGTAGTGAATATAAATAGTGTAAATAAATATTTCTTGTATAATATTCTTAGTTTAGTATTGATAGATCGTTATTCAGTGTTTATTATAGTGTGCAAAAAGAAATAAGTAGTTTAAATAAATATAAGTGTTTGTGAATAAACACAATTGTTGTTTTAATTATTGATTATTAAACTTCACCGAACCCGTCAGTTATAAACTTAACAATAATATATGACTTGCGTGAACTATTTAAATGAATGCAACACAAATTCCAGTATACGTAGTCGTGCACTGTGGTTTACATGTCCATTGTAAAATTTGCAGTAATTTTTAAATTAATATTTGTTTATTTTTTATTTAAACAATCAATGTACGTTATACGATTTACTCGGAAGTGTTTTTGATTATGGGAACAAGAAGTAAATTATAAATATTAAAATTAGCTCGCAGGAAAATACAGCAAGGTAAATTGAACTCCTTATTTACTTCTCGGATCCATTTAAGAATCTGTTGGGATCGTAGATCTCGCGGAGCCAGTCAATCGGTGTCACTGCCTCACCGCAGTTGGCGGGTTCCACTACACTGGTGAGCTCCAATTAGAGTGAAACGCGTCGGTAGTTACCGATTGATTGGCTTGGCTGGTCTCTAAGAATTAATAACTTTGTTATTATTCTGAGACTGTATTTTATGAAACAGTTGACAATTTTTATTATCTTTATATTTTTAATGAAATGTTAAGATAATGAGAGTAAAAACAATAAATAAATAAGAAAGAACCTAAGATACATACCTAGTAAGCTTCATTTTGAATGCAAGCTTATTTCATTTCAAGAATAACATCTCTTATTTCTGAAATAACATTATCTATATCAGCTTTCACAGTAGAATCCGGAGCATTATATTGCTTAACAATTTCATCTCTGTTCTTAGATATCCATTTATTGTACATTTCTTTATCTGGTTTGAAATTAGTCACATAATCTGTAGCGGTATTCGGAAACGCAAATGAATAAGCGGTTTGGAGTGTAACATACGGTTTAAGATCCTTCACACTGGCCAGCAGATCATTCTTTGATAGAACTTCTTCTGTGTTAACTCCACCTAGCTGAAGTTCTTTCGACAGACAATCATAGTAGAAATCAATCAAACTATCCAGCTTATCATGTCGCGTTTTTAAAGACGTTACAGAATATACATATTTCAATACGTCGTAGACAGGAGGAAAGTATTTCATGGTTCTGATATCAACCAGTTTCATCTTCACAATGTTATCTTCTTCTTTAAACAATACATTGTCTGGTATGACATGGCCATGGCAACAAGCTTTGCGATGTGTGGAATTAACACTGACAAATCTCATTTTTTCTAGAAGTTCGTACACATCCTCCTTGAACTCTTGTCGGCTTAAATCATCTGATTCTGGCATGGCATCAATGAGAGCTTGAATACATTTGATTGAGGCCAAATCCATTTGCCTTCCTAGATGTGAATCATCTTCGTCTGATTCATCTTTAAAGTGTACTTTGTAATCGTCGGTGAGGCGATACGGTTTATTAAGTTCTTTGGATTTCCTTTCTTCGTAGATGATACTAGTAGCATGTAGCTTAGCTAAGTCTTGTAAAACTACTTTAATAAGACTTGTGTTGTCTTTTGTTTCATCAGTTTTGAATCCTTCTGCTTCACAATTCTCTAAGATGATCACGTCGTTTGCTTTTTTCAAATAGAAGGATTGAATAAAGGAGTCGTTAAAGTTATTCTTCTTAAACGCTGGGATGAGTTTTTCATGAAAGAAAATTTCGTTTTCGAAGCCACCGACTTGTTTTGTGAACTCCCGTTGAAATGCATTTTTGGGTTGTGTCTTTAGAAGAAACTTTTTTATCCAAAATTCATTTTCATATTTGTATTTGGTGTACACCAAATATTTTCCGTCGTCTTCAGAAATCGGTTTGATATTATTGTCCACTTCCTCGAAATCTTTATGGCCCAAATATTGTTCTAAAATCAGTTTATAATCCTCTTTGTTTAAAATTCTTCTGTACGAAGCACTTGCGTATGTTAAAAATAATAATAATAGTAGCTTAGTGCCCATGTTGCGACAACTTAACCATACAATCAGAAGACGAAATATAACACTCAACTAAATTCAGTTTATGCAGACGAATCTTATTTATACGTAAATTTATAAAATACTTGGAATTATGCTGATGTCACAGGCGCTTGTTATTATTATGAACTCAATTCGTGTTAAATGAATAATTACATGAAAAACAAGCAAGAACGTTTTCAAGGTTCAAGGACAAAACTGTAAGTATATTTTTAAATTTATTGTCATTTCGTTGTTTATTAACATAAAAAAATAATATTAATAACTCGAAAACAGTGCACGATAACTAACAAAATATTAATTCCTTCCATGAAAACGTGCTTCATGATTGCGTATTTATTTAAAGCAGTGGCTGCCAAACTGGGCGCGGGAGCATTCTATGGAGGCAAAACCGGGTTTAATTGCATCGTTATCTGTGTGTACGTGGCTACTGACAGAAATAATTAATAATAAACACTTCGTGATTTAGCAACCGGAAAATGACAAAAAAATTCTACATTTTAATTCATCTTAGTCCATCAGCGCAACGGACGAGTCTCAACAAGTAGGTTGACAACTATTACGTAATTCACGTTCTGAATAAGGTTGAACTCTAATTGAAGCCTATTTATAAAAACAGACTTAGTCAATTTTAACTAATTTGCAAGATTACGAAAAAACTTAATAAGTGAATTTTAATAATAGAAAGTAAAAAGGTGAAGTAATATTTTTAAACTATATACAGGGTGTTTATTTTAAGTGGTACACTATTGCTATTTCGAGAACTATAAAAGCTACGAGATCGGTTAAATTACCAAACAATTTCTATATTATAAGACAATTAAAATGAGCGAATCAAGAATTTTTTAGACCAGTGGTTCTCAAAATGCGGGGTGCAATTTTCTTATTTTAAATGGCAACCTATTTTTTTATTTGCTTATTTGATTCAGATTTTTTTCTGAATTCAATGATATTCACATGTAATGACCAAATAATACAAAATATTTGAGAAAAATGCAAAATTAAAAATGTATCATTTTTATTTAAATATGCATGCATATACAAAGATTGCCATGGATTTTGAGAGAATAGCATACATTATAATTATAAATAAACCCCTCAATAACAAATATTTCTTGAAAAGGCTATTTATTTGATTGTGATACACAACTTAAGTCTTTAGTAATAACTAAAAATTAAAACTGTTAGAAGTTTGTAGTTTTATGAATTTATTAATAACTTTTTACCCACATTGCACTCCAAATATAGAGTGATTTCCTAATACATTGAAGACATTTTTTTATTCTATTCGAATATTTGTTTTTTTTTTCGTATGGTTCTTTTTCCACATTTTTAAAATATTTTCAAAACAAACAAAAAATTGACATTTACAACAAGAATTTTTAATGGTAATTATCTGTATTTAAGCTCGTTTCACTTGCACTTTTAATAAACAAACCCTAAGCCTACACAACTCACGCTCGACAAACTCGTATCATAATATTAATTTTTTATCTATTTCTCACTATTGATTAAATTGCTTACTTTGCTCACTCTTTTGAGTGAACAAACAACATCAAAATTAAACGATTGTGGAAAAAACTATGTTTATTCAAGTGAGTAAAGTATTCATTTACTCATGAGTCTAGAAATTTGGCGCCCGAGCAGTAGGTGAGGACCCCAACTGGATGACTGATTAAATGCACGTGTGCGAGTGTTAAATCTGATTTTTTCCCACAATCAAACACAAAATCTGTATTTAGTCAAAACCGTAATTGACGGTTAGAACTGTAGTTAGCCGCAGGTCCTAATTTCTTTAGCCGGTCATTGTTACAGAAAAACAATTTAAAAAAGCAAGAAACTTAAGTTTTATTTAAGTTTTGAGGTTTAATTTGTTCAAAGGCATTTTCAGAATGCAAATTTGCTTGTTTTACCTTTATTTTGCATTACTATTAAACTCAACAGAACAATAATTTGTAGCAAATTAGCGCAACAAGAGCAACACAACAGTTTTTAAGCGAAACCGAAGAGGTTATATAGCATGAATGTGAATGACATTAAAGAATAACATATTGTGATTCAGTACCAACACATAATCGGCATTAACATGAATTTCCCCAATGATTTATAACTTGTCAACAAACAATTTTAAATTTTTTCGTGAATTAAAATGTAACATTACAAGTTATACATATTATGAAGTGTGCATAAATCTATTCCTCACTTGTGATTCAAACATCTTTTCTCACTAGTTGTTAAATTGCTTACTTTGCTCACACTTTTGAGTGAGCAAACAACATTAAAATTAAACGATTGGGTAAAAATACTTTTTATCTACCATCGTTGTTAAAAATGGCTTTTTTAATGGCTGCTTAACAAGTTAAAAGTGACACTTTTTAAAAGTAACATAGCAACGTGTTAGAAGTGATTATATTATTACTTTTATCAAGTTGCTAACGATTTGTATATAAGTCAACAAACATAAACCTATCTGTCAAAATATCATTCTACATTTTTTAGCATTTACCAATACACTAGGACGATCGTAGATGTACGTATTAAAAGTGATTTATTTCGTTCGTGGGTTTGTTTCACTCGACTTCGCCTCGTTTCACAAACTACACCTGTTACTCATAAAATGTCAATTTTAACACTAATATCATAAATAACTATTAGGAGGGGCACTGCTAAAGTTCGCGGAATCAAGTACTCTCTGCATTTCCAGCGTTCTGCGATTATCATATTCGTAAAATTTGACGTTTTTAACCTATAATTCAGTTGACAGTTCGATTTCAAACTGCTCGGTTTCGTTTCAAAAAAATTTAACGGGAGTAATAATTGTGTGAAATATGGTTATTTCGAATCGTGACTTCCGAGTGATGATTTTTTATGATTTTCGATACGGTTTAACACCGCAGCAATGTGTGGAAAAACTTAATTCGTTATTTGGGGATGAAGCACCATCCAAAACTATGGTTTACAAATGGTTCGCAGAATTCAAGCGTGGAAGACCAACGTTTGATGACGATCTTCGCGAAGGTCGTCCATGCACCTCTGTTGTCGCGAAAAATATTGATGCTGTGCGTGAAATGATTTTGTCAGATCGGCATGTGACCTATAGTGAGATAGAGGCATCCTTAGGCATTGCAGCGAAACAAATACATACGATTTTGCACGATCATTTGCATGTCAAGAAGCTTTGCAGTCGTTGGATCCCACACAATTTGAAAGAAGAACAAAAACAGGCACGTGTCAAGTGGTGCAAGGAAATGCTAAAGAAATTCGAAGGGGGTCGTTCAAATTCGGTATATTACATCGTAACAGGCGACGAATCTTGGATTTATTCATATGAGCCTGAAACTAAACAGCAATTGACTGTATGGGTGTTCCAAAATGAACCTAAACCCACAAAAGTGGTGCGTTCACGAAGCGTTTCGAAAAGAATGATTGCTTGTTTCTTCGGAAAAACCGGTCATGTTGCAACTGTTGCATTAGAGGATCGAAGGACAGTTAATGCTGACTGGTATACTTCAATTTGTTTGCCGGAAGTTATCGCTGAAATCAGAAGGACCAACATAAACCGGCGAATCATTGTTCATCATGACAATGCAAGCGCTCACACAGCACGGCGAACTGTAGAGTTTAATGACTCATTGCCCATATTCGCCTGATTTATCGCCCAATGGCTTTTTCCTATTTCGACATATTAAAAATAAAATGCGTGGCGAGCGTTTTTCATCGCCTGAAGAGGCCGTTGAAGCATTAAATCACTTATTTTGAAGGTACCTCGCTCAGAGTGGCAAAATTGTTTTGAAGATTGGTTTCGTCGGATGCAAAAGTGTATAGATTTTAAAGGAGAATATTTTGAGAAGCAATAAAGCGATTTACATAACGTAATTTGTGTTTTGTTTTACATTTTCCGCGAACTTTGGCAGTGCCCCTCGTATAGAAATTAGAAAAAAAAACAATAGCATAGAAGTTTTAATATTCGTTTCCACTGCTCATGGTCTTCAGAATCGACATCAACATTTGCGATGTTTTTGATTCTCTTGTGAGTTAATTAATTAACTATATATAAAAAGCTCTATTTTCAGAGTATTTTAATGTTATGTTTTATTACTAAAGTATGGAGTTTTCAGCAAACACCGCCTATGTCATGATGTAGTTCGTTTGTATAGGAATATATAGTTGACTATGATTCTATGGTTGTTTTTGTAGAATCAGTGTAATTTCGATTGGGCGTAAGTTTGCAATTAGGAAAAAAAAATTATTTTTTGCCAAAGGCTCTTTTTGTCAGAAGCTCTATAATTTATTGCCGATTTTCGTTCAAAACCGTTTCACCGTTTTCTGCATAACAAAATTTCGCTATAATGAGCACCAGATTTTAAAAATTTATTATAAGACATGTACAGACAAATTTTAAGTACTATTTACGATAAATCTAATAAATGAAACAAAATTAGGGATTTAATCTAAAAGGAAGCGGTAGACCAAATAAGTTTGGTACCTCTGATTTGAAGTTAGAAATTGTTGCTATTAATAAGAAATCTTTGATAACCTTCAACTGAATAGTCAACTTTAATAATGTTTTAATTATAATTAAAATAAAACAGCCAGTTTTTTTGTTTTTCTCGAAGAGGTTAAAAGGTTACTAGTCAGCAGATGTAATCAAGAATATTTATTTACAAATTCTTCTCATGATATTAATTTGAGGAAATATTTTGTTTCTTATCGCACATTTGTTTCCGAAAATTAGATCTGGATCCAATTCAAGAAATTAAATATTTATTTCATAAATAGAGACACGTGTATGAAGACATAGTGATACGAGGTTACGCTATAATGGGGTTCTTTACTAGTTACAAAATGGCAAATAGACATTTATATTATGACTACATCCAAAATCATCATACTAGATATAATAGAAGTTTAAAAAATATCTAGAACTCTCTGGATAATATCGTCCACCATATTCTGATTTAGATTTTTTCGTCTTTCTATATCCGTTTATTTCATAAAATTATATCCTTTTTACTGTCCGTTGGTTCTTTTCCTGTTTTTTTTTCTTATTTTTTTGATATTTTTATTCAACATTCATATGCGAGGCTTCTTCATGGTATTCTTCATTGATCTTTTTCTTGCGTTTGTCTTCGTTAGTACCTTTTCGTTTCTTCCTGTAATAAATATATTTAAACCATTTTGTTGTTAAAATTTAACAAGTAAACGCTTAATAATAATTTCTAATTCCCATCTCATAAATATCCCCAAAAATCAAAACATTATGTTCTTTCTCCAGACTATTTGCGGTTTATATTGCAAATTTGAATGATCAAATTAAAATAATCAAGCAATTGATTAAACAATCGATTACTTTGCAAAACAAAAATCATTTAATTGATTAATCAACTAAAATTACACAAGAACTTTTTATTTTGTCGTATAAATTTCTGTTGGTCACGAAACGTATCAATTTAACAAGAAAACTGTTTTAATAAAATCCCAACACTGTAGGTGGAGTGATTTTTTTTTTCATCAAGCGTATTACAATATTCATATTTTGCTACTACATGTACGACATAGAAGTTAATCATTTACTAATATAATTATATAAATGTAATATAATTGTGTGGCGTATAATAACACAAATATAATACGGGTGGCAGCACCTACAAGAGCAGATATGACAAGTGACAGTTGTGTTGCAATGGTTCTGTTATATTTTATTGTTTAAAATGGCAGAAAAAACGACATAGGTACTTGTATTTTATATACCACATGTTTACTTGGGAATGTATGAAGAACAGTGTTTTTTTGTTCCGCTCAATTTACAAAAAAAAATCCTGTTTTTAACTTCTAGTATCTCCTAGTAACATAATATATTTTAATATAATTTATGTAGGTACTATTATAATAAATTTACTTCAATACAATATGTAAACTTTAGGAGAATTCTTTACATCGCGTCGTTTGTGATGACTGCTTAGAAAGAGAGAGAAGTATTAAGCGAGAGACGATTAGATTGTATTTGCTGTGACCACAAAGATTTATGGTAGTCAGCGCTCTAGTTACCTACTTTGTCCTCATTGCTTCAACTCGCCAAGATAGGTCGTTCGGACTATACAAGGCTGATGTTTCTTCAAACTTTCAAGTTTGCGGAAAAATACCCAGGTACACAAAACCTAATTTATCGGGTGGTCGGTAGCACCAATGCAAATTATTAAGTTGAAATATTGTTTTAAAGTATTATTCCACACGTTCTCAATTCATTATTACTTGTAATAATTTTTCCTACCATCTTTATGCAATATTGCATATTCCTCATTATTGTATAAAGATAGTAGTTTGATTGTTTTACACGATTGTACATCAGCTTCTAAATTGGAGATTTCAATTACAAGTTATTTTATTTCAGTACATCTGCCATTGCTAGGATACTTATTTAGAATTGTCAAATATTATAATGGTGAAAGCGGGTCAAATTTAATATTAAAATATAAATTAATTAGGAAAAAATATCGTAGTCGTAGAAAAAGTATAGTGTACAACTCACATGGAATGTCCATTTCATGCTCGTTATACAAAATACTATTATCAATCATAGTTGCTATCAAATAAACGAAACAATTATAGTCTATATTAGAAATGTGTTTTTTTTTTGCATAAAAAGATTTTACTACTTGCTTTTACAATTTATTTCTCTTATTATATTAAATGTATTACATAACATATATTCGAAAAGAAAAAAATTGATCACATCTTGGTAAAAATGAGACTGCGTAGGTCCCTTGGTTGGAGCATATGAACAGATATCTTATTGTCCCAAGTTCAAGTCCCGGCAGCGGTTCTAAAATATAATTTGATTCATTTATACTTACTATACAACTTAAAAATTATGCAGAAATAATTTATATATAAATTGATTTTCTAATGCTTTGCAATAATAATAATTATAATTTTGTGGCTCTATGGCTAAAACAGGTATGTCACTTTTCGGAGATTTTCTGTTATTAAAAGATATATGTGCGAAAGTAATTCAAAATTTCTGTGGCAAAACTGGGTACGTAAATAACAGTGGTTCATATATTAGGAGCCCATTTAGTATGTGCAAAATAGCTTTATTGTTCTATAACAAAATAAGATATGTCTGGCGTGTATGATTTGGCCAAGTTGATATTAATTTTAATTCTGTGGTAAAATAATGTAACGGGCCAGTACGACCCTGGACAGTCAGCACGCAACGATAACTCATCGTTCTAGTAAACTTCCATCGTAGAAGTTTACTAGAAACATCTAGAATACCGCGCAGCACATATATAAAGCCGCTAGCCTAACCAATATGGCATTTGACTCTGTTACGCTGTACAGTACATATCGAATCAAGTGGAAATAAACAAAACGTTTGCGTAGTGAATATAAATAGTGTAAATAAATATTTTTTGTATAATATTCCTAGTTTAGTATTGATAAATCGTCATTTAGTGTTTATTAATAAGTGTGTAAAAATAAATAAGTAGTTTAAATAAATATAAGTGTTAGTGAATAAACTCAATTGTTGTTTTAATTATTGATTATTAAACTTCACCGAACCCGTCAGTTACAAAAGTAACAATAATATATAACTTACGTGAACTATTTAAATGAATGCAACACAAATTCCAGTATATGTAGTCGTGCACAGTGGTTTTCATGTTCATTGTGAAATTGATGTGAAATCAATGTACGATATACGATTTATTCTGAAGTGTTTTTGATTATGGGAATAAGAAGTAAAATATTAATATTAAAATTAGCTCTCAGGAAAATACAGCAAGGTATATTAAACTTCTTTTTAAGATGTGGATATTGTTTATTGTACATTGTAACTGCTTTTAAAGTATGTTAAGAATATATTTAAATTACAGAACAAGTGTCGACAAAAATTACCGAAAAGACCTCAAAATCAGCGGATTGTCCATTGTTACTAATTATTCAATTTATATGTCAATGATATTACAAAAAATAGTCCTTGCCAAAACTTGATGTCACATTAAGGTATTAAAATAACAAGGAAATGTAAATATCAATATTAATCATTTTTCTATTCATACTTTTACCAACTGTCCAAATCTGCCGTAACAAATCTCAAAATTTGATTTTCTGTTAGCTAGCAAACTTTAAGTTTGATTTTCATATTTAAGAATACCTAATATTATTATTCGCTGCGCTCACGAGCAAGAGTGGGAAAAAGAAGCGCTTTCCTCTCTAGTTTGACAAATAACTATTATATGGCGCAGGTTTAATATTTCTGAACTGTGCATAAAATATTGTTATAATGGGAAATTTCTGAATAAATAGGGTCAACTGGGGTAAATATACAACAAAAAACATAACTTTGTGTTTAAAACGCATTAAACAGAATTGAAAATTGCATGCAAAGTATTAGATCGATGCGTTTTGTTGTATCCTTCGATCTATGGATACTTCAATTTTTTCCACGCGAAATTTAATATGATAATAACGAAAAATCGCGTTTCACAATTAACCTGATTTTGGGGTAAAACTGAAACATTACTGGGAAAAAGTGAAACATACATTTAATTTCTGTACGTGCTAGTTCAGAGATCGAAATAAAAATGAAAAAACGGAAAAAAAGGCATCGAAAACATGTATCAAATTAATAAATAAGAGTAAGGTTTGTAAAATTAAAAAAAAACATATACTTTACAATAAAGTTGTTAATAAATGAACACAAATTATATGTACTTTATAAACAAAATTATACAGATAAATAAAACTGGAAAACGAAAATAACATTAATAATTTTTCATAAATTTTTAATAGTGGTTTTTTTAAAGAATTTCTATTTATATTATATCTACCTATACAATTACAAAGTGAACACGTATCATTTTTCTAAAACTGGGACACGCATATCAAAAACATATTTTATTCTGTCTGTACCAATTGTTACAATTTAAGGCAAGGATAATATTGCTCAATATTTTCTATGTCAACTGTTGAAATGTCATTTTCTATGAGTTTAAATTCTCTTTTATCAATATCTATACTTTTTAATCTAATTATTTCAACTTCTGTATCCAATGTTTTTAGTACTGTGCACCCATATTTATAATTATAATAATTTCTCTTCTCTCCTTTAAAGTTAGTTAAAACAAAATTTCCAACTTTAATATTATCAAGATACTTCTCTTCTTCTCCCGAACATCTTTTACTGTAGAATCTATTCTTTCAAGGGAATATTTTTTACCTGTACATAGATTTTAAATAAATAAATTTATGCAATATTTATTTACTTTTTTATATATTTTCGTGGCATTATTCTTAATTTACTGAAGACGATATCGAATAGAACCGTTCAGAACAAGAAACACTACGATGATAGCTCACGTTGTATATAGTATAAAGAAGTTCAAACCAAATGAAATCTGATTATTTCGTTGCATTTTTACCCCAAAGCCTGTTTCACTTTTACCCAGAATCACGTTTCAATTTAACCCCGGCTAATTAAATATAAATAAAACAAAAACTACATAATTAAAAACAAAAAAACTTGATCGTATAATTAAATTTCATGAATTCCCTCTGTAAATTTGAATTGATTATTTCATATTTTTCAATATCACATGAAATACAGAGAAAGTTTTTCAAAGTAAATTGAAATTTGTATAGGCAAATTTTACCAACTAATAATAAATAATTTTTATAGACTGGATTATTAAACTTATAAAAGTCAAATTAATAATTTGCATAGAAGAAGGTTCGCATTATCTAAAAATAATTTTATATTTTTGGTAATGTAAACATAAAACAAATGACGTAAGTGTTTCACATTTACCTTAAATTTTTTAAGTTACATATTTACCCCAGTTGACCCTAATATATTTAGATTTAGTACACCCTGAAAATATTATTTATTAAGAATTATTGTAAATGACATTAACCTGCATATAATAACATATATACATTAAAACAGTTCTAATTCACTAGCTTACATAAAAATCTTATCAACAACTAATTGAATATTGTTTTGAATCGTTACACATTCAATATGGTTGAAAAATATTTTCATTGTGGTCCGTAGTAGTGCGTTTGGTGCGGATTCACGAGAGCATTGTGATCCCATTAAGTCAATAAATCTTATAATTATCTCAAAGAATTATCATTTGCCTAAGGTACAGTGCAATACTAAATGACGCAATAATTTAGACTTGTATAGCGACAATAGCAGCGTGCAAAAAGAAGTAATTATATTTGATTAAAGCTTATTTTTTTGGTAGTATGAATAAATTTGGGGTTGTAATCGTATTATTATTAGCTCATTTTCACATTTTAGATTTCACGTTACCTATATGATTTTTTTTGAGATCCCCAGAATTTTCTCAATGTCGTTTGTAGATCTTTTTTGTATACAGGGTTGCAAAAAAAGATGTTACCACTCACATTGTACTACATAACTAGATATGGCCACCCGATTTACTTTGGAAGAGAGAAGTAAGGTAGCAGCTTGGACGAATGTGTTTAAGTCGCCCTCAATAGTAAGAAAAATAAACATTTTCGCTTACGAAACTATTGCTGAAGTTTTTTCTCACTATTGAGTGTGACCTAAATAATACTTTCATCCAAGCTTATTAAATACATAATTTAGTTTTTCTCAAAATTAGAAGTATGTTCAAGAAAAGTACAAATAACATTTTATATTCCAAATATTTTTCTAACTTCTTTCATTTTAAACTTTTATACTGATGATTCTATTTTTGAAAAAAAAGGAATTTATTGTTTTGTATATCAATCAACTCAGCTCTTCATATTTTCATGAAACTTATAAATTCCAAGTTATTTACTTATCTAATCCCGTTCATGAGATATTGCGCACACGGACATCCATCCATCCCCACACACAGACATCATTGAGAAATTGGTCTTAATGGATTCAACGGACGTCAAAACATGTTTTTCTGCAAAAATCTAGTCAGCGATTTTTTTATGATTCCAATAGTTCCTTATATAAGAAAGTAAAAAGAATAAACAAATAAGAAATAACCTAAGATACATACCTAGTAAGTTTAATTTTGGATTCCAGCTTATTTCATTTCAAGAATAACATCTCTTAATTCTGAAATAACATTATCTATATCAGCTTTCACAGTAGAATCCGGAGCATTATATTGCTTAACAATTTCATCTCTGTTCTTAGATATCCATTTATTGTACATTTCTTTATCTGGTTTGAAATTAGTCACATAATCTGTAGCGGTATTCGGAAACGCAAATGAATAAGCGGCTTGGAGTGTAACATACGGTTTAAGATCCTTCACACTGGCCAGCAGATCATTCTTTGATAGAACTTCTTCTGAGTTAACTCCACCTAGCTGAAGTTCTTTCGACAGACAATCATAGTAGAAATCAATCAAACTATCCAGTTTATCTTGTCGCGTTTTTAAAGACGTTACAGAATATACATATTTCAATACGTCGTAGACAGGAGGAAAGTATTTCATGGTTCTGATATCAACCAGTTTCATCTTCACAATGTTATCTTCTTCTTTAAACAATACATTGTCTGGTACGACATGGCCATGGCAACAAGCTTTGCGATGTGTGAAATTAACACTGACAAATCTCATTTTTTCTAGAAGTTCGTACACATCCTCCTTGAACTCTTGTCGGCTTAAATCATCTGATTCTGGCATGGCATCAATGAGAGCTTGAATACATTTGATTGAGGCCAAATCCATTTGCCTTCCTAGATGGGAATCATCTTCGTCTGATTCATCTTTAAAGTGTACTTTGTAATCGTCGGTGAGGCGATACGGTTTATTAAGTTCTTTGGATTTCCTTTCTTCGTAGATGATACTAGTAGCATGTAGCTTAGCTAAGTCTTGTAAAACTACTTTAATAAGACTTGTGTTGTCTTTTGTTTCATCAGTTTTGAATCCTTCTGCTTCACAATTCTCTAAGATGATCACGTCGTTTGCTTTTTTCAAATAGAAGGATTGAATAAAGGAGTCGTTAAAGTTATTCTTCTTAAACGCTGGGATGAGTTTTTCATGAAAGAAAATTTCGTTTTCGAAGCCACCGACTTGTTTTGTGAACTCCCGTTGAAATGCATTTTTCGGTTGTGTCTTTAGAAGGAACTTTTTTATCCAAAATTCATTTTGATATTTGTATTTGGTGTACACCAAATATGTTCCGTCGTCTTCAGAAATCGGCTTGATATTATAGTCTACCATCTCGAAATCTTTATGTCCCAAATATTGTTCTAAAATCAGTTCATAATCCTCACTGTTTAAAATGCTTCTGTACGAAGCACTTGTGTATGTTAAAAATAATAATAATAGTAGCTTAGTGCCCATGTTGCGACAACTTAACCTTACAATCAGAAGACGAAGTATAACACTCCAATTAAATCTAGTTTATGCAGACGATTCTTATTTATACGTAAATTTATAAAATACTTGGAATTATGCTGATGTCACACACACACATGATATTATTATGAACTCAGTTCGTGTTAAATGAATAATTACGTGAAAAACAAGCAAGAAGATACAAGGACAAAACTGTATAGAATATTTTTAAATGTATTGTCATCTCGTTGTTTATTAACATAAAAAAATAATATTAATAACTCGAAAACAGTGCACGATAATAACAAAATATTAATTTCTTCCATGAAAACGTGCTTCATGATTGCGTATTTATTTAAAGCAGTGGCTGCCAAACTGGGCGCTGGAGCAGTTAATGGAGGCGATGGATCGTTAGCTGTGTGTACGTGGCTACTGACAGAAAAAAAAAAATTAATAAGCACTTCGTGATTTAGCAACCGGAAAATGACAAAAAAATGTAAATTCTTCATTTTAATTCATCTTAGTCCATCAGCGCAGCGGACGAGTCTCAACACGTAGGTTGGGCAATTATTACGTAATTCACTTTCTGAATTAGGCTAAATTCTAATTGAAACCTGTTTATAAAAACAGTGTTAGTCAATTTTAACTAATTTGCAAGATTAAGAAAAAACTTAATAAATATAAAGTAAAAAGGTAAAGTAATATTTTTAACTATTTATATATTCATGTAAAGCACATCATAGTGTACATAAATAGAATTTGGAAATATTTTTAATTTTCTGATAATTGAACAAAAAATGTCTGCAATGGGTCATTTATGAGAGAACAATGAATATTTATTGAAACAAAAAATATTTTATTACAAAAATAAATAGCTATTTTTAATACTAGTGAGTAGAGTCCGACCGAAACTAGAGTTTGTATCGAACCGAGCACTGTCGGGTATGTTCGAAGCGGATTTTGATAGATTTTCGAATGCACGATTGTATTTGCCATGTACGAGGGATATATTAGATGAATATTTCTCGCGAAAGATTTCAGTTATTATTTTAAATGGGCGCATAAACCATAAACGAAATATGACAAATTTATATCAAAATCGTGTAACACTTATGGCATAATTAGTAGTAAAGTATTTTTTTTCTTTTAAACATTTTCCATTTTGCAGTAAAGCGATATAACGAATTGAATATATTTTGACGTCACAAGAATTTGCATTGTGCTATTGGTCAGATATATGAAAATTGCAAATCGCGCGTCTGCCGTTGCGCCAAACGCCTATTGTGGGCTAAAATAGAACTACGAAATGTCATTTCATATTTTTGTTTGTTGGTATTTAAGATTATATTTGTTGGGCTTCTATTACTTGTTTCATAATTTTACTGTTTAATTGTGCTGTGTTGAAAATCTATTGATTAAAATTATGTGTTGAGATTAAGTTACATCACTACTAGCGCCACTGTTCTCAAACTTTTGTTGTTATTTACTCGAATATCAAGTAAAATACTCTTAAAGTTGTCAGTAATAATATAATAAGAGGATGAGAATAAATTGAAAATCATTTGACAGATCTTTCGAAAACTTGTTGCCAGGCAATAGCCACGAAAGCCCGTAGGGCTTGAGTGGCTATTGCCAAATGGCTACAAGTTTGAGAAAGATACTGGATTATTTTTTGACGTTTATTTAAACAAATCAAATGCTTTATTGTATGTCACGTGTCTGCGTTTTAACCAATCCTGTCATTATTATACTGAGAATAATGCTCTTGTGAATATTCCCGGCAATTTTCTCTGTAGCTTTTTTGTTTTTGTTGACAGATGTCAGATGTCAGATAGTTATCATCAACACAAGGTAAAATGAGTCAAAAAGATGGATTTAGTGCTGTGCCTGATGATGAAATAAAAAAATATTCTAATTAAATATAACTCGAGAGTTCGATAAATTAGAAAATAATTCTCCAGTATCTTTCTCAAACTTGTCGCCATTTGGCAATAGCCACTCAAGCCCTACGGGCTTTCGTGGCTATTGCCTGGCAACAAGTTTTCGAAAGATCTGTCAAATTATTTTCAATTTATTCTCACCCTCTTGTTATATTATTACTGAGAATTATTTTCTAATTTATCGAACTCTCGAGTTATATTTAATTAGATTATTTTTTGATTTCATCATCAGGCACGTCACTAAATTTATATTTTTTGCTCATTTTTACTTGTGTTGATGATACCTATCTGACATCTGACATCTGTCAACAAAAACAAAAAAGCTACAGAGAAAATTGCCGGGAATAATCACAAAAGCATTATTCTCAATATAATAATGACAGGATTGGTTAAAACGCAGACACGTGACATACAATAAAGCATTTAATGATTTAAATAAACGTCAAAAAATAATCAGTTTAATTTTGTCATTTTAATTTTGCCGCTGTAATAAGTACGTGATTGGTCAAATGTTGGTAATAGTTAATAGTTATATCACGAGTGCTAAGAATTTAATCGATTAAATTTGACATGTCTAGCTTATGCAGAAAATTTTGCTTAAAAAGTGTTTGAGTACATAATAATTTGAAAAAATCGCGAGACCGCAGGTCGAGAGATTTTATCTTAAATTATTATGTACGATAACACTTTTTTAAAAGCAAAATTTTGTAAATAAGCTAGACATCAAATTTAATCGATTCAATTCTTTTGCACGAGGGATATATGTCAAGATTATTTCATGAATTCATAGCATAAACTTTAATACTTGCCGAAGAAATTGTACTAAAACGTTGATTTTGACACATTTTCACATAAATAAATCGGTACACACATAAACAAAATGCACCATAAAATTATGTTGTTATAGTGTAACTATAGCAAATTGATTGTTTTTCTTTTTATTTGTCAAATAAATGTCAAATATTTGTAAATAAAAATAGCTTGAATTGAATAATTTAGCATGTTTAAAGACATAGAATACCAGTAAAGGTAAAAAACATGTAAGTATCTTGCTTCTGCAACTAATTATCCGGCTAAATATACCTTCAAAATGTTCAAAATTTGCATATAAAAGCTAGCTTCAATTTAATCGCGAATAAATAGCATGGTGCTGTTTAATCCCTTTCTAAAATACAGAACAATGGAAAATTAAACATTCTGATTGGTCAAATTTGTAATGAGTGAAATAATCAATTATATATGTCATATATAAACATATCAAATATGGTAAAACCGTAATGTACATATAATTGTAAAGAACGCACTACAAACGACAGTGTTTCATTTGACAGTTTAATGTCACTTTTAATTTAGAACGCTGTTTGTTTTGAGCATATATTTAATCATAGATTTAATAATGTATATGGATGGAGCCTTGGCTATGCTTTGTTAATACAATAATCTGTAACCAACATAAGAGAGGGATATCTGAAATGACGCAGTGGGAGAAGAACAGCACATTTTCATGCCACCCGGCATTTTGACTTTAAACAATGTTAAGATTTCTATAAAAACGATTCGTACTGTTAATTAATTAATTTAATAATACTATATTCAAGTACCTACCTTATAATAGTATATTCTACAACAAGTAATGGAATGGCACATATTCCACGCGAGCAAAAAGTTTGTAGTCCGAGCCGAAGTCGAGGGCAACGGTTTGCGAGTGTGGGATATACCATTCCGTTACATGTTGTAGACTATACTTTCTATAACAAGATTTTGGATATTATACAAAAAATAAAAATATAAAACTGTTGAAAACGTCAAAGTCAAATAAATAAAATTAAAACAAACAAACTTAACCATAGTAACTCAATCAATATACTTCATATATCACACTAATATGCGGCTCTGATTCGTTGAAAATATTCCATACGCTGCGTATGGAATGTTAGTGATTCCATAACAATTTTTAGTTGTGGAATGCCTAGTTTCCAAAATAGTGTTATAGAAATGAATTATCTACCACTTTTATTTGAAGCATTATTTTACAATATAATTTTAGAAAATTGTACAGCGGTAAAACCGAGCTTAAAACACCCAAAACAGAGCTCGTGGTACCAGCTATTATTTCTATATTAAACTTTTGATTCGGATTGTATGAAATAAACATTCAAAATGCAAACGTTAGCTTACTATGGTTGGCAACACTGGCTGTCAATTGATTACTTTCTGTTTTGCTTGAAATACGTTGTTCAAATCCTTGTGGTTCAAATGTATTATTTATCAAACTGTTGTTTATTGTGCCTTGATGGCAAGAATCTTAAGAGTGTGTTAATACGCGACGACGATGAAACATCAGTGGAAGAAGAGTTAAAATGCTGCTTGCCTGAAATTGTAAGTCCACATAACCTTTCTATTATACAACATGTAAGCAAGCTTGAATGGTTTTATAATTTCAATATGATATTAAATAAGTACCTTTTATCTAATTTATAGTATTTATGTGTAATATTGAATCATGTAAAAGACATTTATATTTGAGAAAAACAAACATTTTCCACATAACAAATATCAATATATATCTACCGTTTGAAATAATACCGAAAGATTCAATGGAGGGTTATATACAAGCTAATTTTCGTGCTAATATTTAGGTAACCAAATGATCCTTATTGCAGGTATTTATAAATTCTGAACAACTAGGTAAATATTTACGGCAATATAAAAAAAAAATTGCATTGAAATCTCTATGTTCCACATTTCAATTCTACACCCATACAAATCTTGTGCACAACTTCTGTCCAGGCACGCAGTGATTTTTGTAATGATCGCTGTGAGTACTAACAGTTTAAAAACTTTTTATTCTGTCACTCGATCAACCAGGTTTTTTTCTAGCGCGCTCTTGGACTATTATTATACCGGGTGGAGCATCATACCTGTGTACATAGGCGTTTAACATGAAAAAACAGTTTTTCCGTGCGCATTGCTCCCCAAATTATTTTAGGCAAAAATGCTTCAAATACATGTTGTAGAGCATAAAATTCTGCATCTAAATCAATAAACAGAATTACTTTTACTTGCTTTGTAACGACAGAAATTAAATATGAAAAACATGGAAAATTTCGTTGAAATATCAAATAGCCATGGAATTGAAACAAAAATAAATAAATGCTTCTCGTTTTTCTGTCTATTTGATATTTTACCCGTCAAATTAATCATTCATCTGTCAAATGTCAAAAATTTATTTATTTTTGTTTCAATTCCATGGCTATTTGATATTTTCAACGAAATTTTCCATGTTTTTCATATTTAATTTCTGTCGTTACAAAGCAAGTAAAAGTAATTCTGTTTATTGATTTAGATGCAGAATTTTATGCTCTACAACATGTATTTGAAGCATTTTTGCCTAAAATAACTTGGGGAGCAATGCGCACGGAAAAACTGGTTTTTCATGTTAATCGCCTATGTACACAGGTATGATGCTCCACCCGGTATATTTGATATTGTTACGAATACATAGTACATTGTAAACACATTTCTTATCAAACTATAGACATGGTGAAGTATAAATTGATATCTAGGCAACAGCCATGACAGGGAGCGTTGATGCCGGTTCACTCGGTAATGCACGTTAAGCACACACTGTCCGCGGTCAGTAGTTGGATGGGTGACCGCTTTGTGAAAACCCACACCAGCGAACACTGCGTGCCGTTGTCACCTTAGCAGTTGAGACCGCTTTACCAAATAAAAAATTTATATCTAACAGTTCTGTCAAAAACGATGTTGTTTCATAAAGTTTTCACTAAAACCTAAACAATTTATTTGCCACTTTATATTTGTTATTATTTCCGGTAATAGATTTATAAACGTTATTTTTGCAGCTTCTATAATATCTAGAGGTATTAAATTAAGAATTTCCTCGATATCACTTTCCATTTTTATCTCATAAAATCTTGAACCTTCACATTTATGAAAAATAATATTCTTTAATGTTTGTTTTGTAGCTAGTGTTAGAATACACATTGTCACACAGAAGTAATGAAATTTGCTCCTCGAGTGAAATAAAGACATCTTTATTATTAAAATATAAATTAATTAGAAAATATTATCATGGTCGTGGTAGAAAAGTATAGTGTAGAGGTTACTTAGAATGTCCATTTCATGCGAGTGTGAAATAAGTATCATTTCATGTTCGTTATACAATATAATATTATCAGGCATAGCATGTGTCTTAATTTTGTAATTTGAAGTTTAGCACCAAATATATCAATAGGCAGATGCACTAAATTTAATATTTATTAAATTAATTATTTATTCGACTGTCAAATGCACCCTTGTGTAGAAATAAATCTTCTTTCTACCATCGATCAATAAAATACATTGAAAACCAGATCAGCTGCAAGTAATTTTCATAATACTATTCAATAAAAACTTCTATGAAACCAATGTTTTCTCTTTTTCAGATGATTTCGAAGTCACAGATTCCAGAAGTCATTTGTTCTTCTTGCTGCGCAACTGTCAAAGCATTCTATAAATTTAGAAAAATGAGTTTAGAGAATTATAATCGTTTAATGCAATACACACAAATATTAAAAGAAAGCAGCGACCCGCGAGGTCAGAAGTTCACTGAGCTACAAATACAGATACATAACCTAGACTTGATGATGGAGCGAGAGCAGGACGTGCATAGTGACTTAAATGTTAAAGAAGAGATGGAAGATTCGTTAGAGTCATTGGAGGAACATGATCCGGGAACAGTTGTAGATGATGACATCGACATCAAAGAAGAATTTGTTCCAGACAGCGAAGACCTAGAATTATACTTGAAACATGTAAAGGAAGATTCAGCAACTGATGATGAACAAGACAGCGTTTCAAGGAGTAGTTGTGAAGATGATAACCAACCGTATGAGGATGAAGCTAACTTCTGTGCGGACACAGACAATGCGAATACAACTTGTAATGAAACAGATACAGGTGGAGAAGAGCTAAAACAGAAAGATTATAAATGTTCCATTTGTAACAAAGAGTTCGGGACAAAGAATTATTTGGTTCAACATTTGAAAGTACACGTAGAAATGGAAAACTTGAAATGTAAAATTTGTGGTGAGAAGTTCTTACAAAAACTGGCTTTAAGAACGCATATGAAACTGCATCGTAAAATTAGAATTTTCAATTGTAACATATGTAATAAACAGTATAAACAAGCGTATAACTTAAAACGGCATTTAAAATGTCACGCAGGAATTAAAGATTTTAAATGTTCTGTTTGTTGTAAGCAGTTTGTACGAAAGGAACATTTAACCAGTCATTTGAAAATTCATAACAATATTAGAGATTACAAATGTTCTGTTTGTGATAAGAAGTTTTTTCGAAAGGATCATTTGACCTCATATATGAAAATACATGAAATAAATAGAGAAAATGATGAAATGAAACCTACATGTTCTGTTTGTAACAAGAAGTTTTTGTGGAAAAGTTCGTTGATTAGCCATATAAAAAAACATGAAGGCGTCAGAGAGTAAGGATGTACTTTGTGTAACTTATAGTTTGTAAGTAAGAGTGAGCACACGGGAACTCATGGCGGCAGCACATCACAGCGCGGTACTGAACCTGGACCAACGGAGTAGATACAAGCTGTGTAATAAGTGCATCACTTCGTAAATACTAAACAATCTAAATATTCAGCAATGGGTTCACATCAACGTAGCGTTAAGATAAATAAATTTGTTTCATAGCGAAAAACTATATTATATACGACACCTACGTAACTTTATTGCTATTTGGATATATTGTCCGAAATTGTAATGAATATTGATTAAATATTAAAATAAAGATTATATTTCCCTTGATCTAAGTATTATTGTTTGCTTTATTGTAAGAAGGAGAATATGTAAGCTCTAGACGATAAACATTCAAAAAGGTCAGTAATAAACAAGCGGCGAGAGAAACGCAACGTGCAGCATGAAGCTATTGGGCTTCCAAATTATCAAGAGATGGCGCTGATCACAATTCCCTAAAGGTACATGTAAAATTCATTTTGTATGATATCTTATGATGTCGAATGCTTGCATTAGTATTGGTAGTTTGCTTTTATTGGCAGCAGAACTGTTGCCATACGCACTGCAAATTTTCCTGTTTTTATAGGATTTTTGGCAGACAATCTTAACCTATAATCTACAAATACATTGAACGTTTCATTTTTACATCTTATCTAAATAATACGGATTAAGCAAATGTTATATTTACATTGGAATACTCTTAAAATAACTACTATTGTTTATTTCAATATACAATGAAATTTACGTACTTTATGGTTAGTTTAGCTTTCTACCACTAGTTAGCGATTTCAATTTTGGAATCCCAATGACGATCAATGGGGTAAGTATCAGAAACGCACCGAATACCAGCTCGATCCTAAAGTTATCATTTCCTAGTTTGATTATCGTTTGTTATTGCGTAACTATGTTGGATATATTTGTTTAAAAAAGCCATAAAACTTATTGAAAACACAGAGCTCAAATATGAAGTGTGTTTGTATTCAACTGTTCTGTACATTTTTGACGGCAACAAGTTGGCTTCAGCGCCACCACAAGTTACAAAATGTTGCCACTAGATAACACTAGTAGTATTATACATTGTTTATTAATAATTTCCTTTGAGCTATAAACTACAAACTATGCGTTTAATTTCACGTTCAAGTATGATTAAGTTGATATTTTGTTATCTACGTATTTGACAACATGTTAACGGTAACAAAGTTTTTTGCAACACATTTTGAAGCTAACAACGGGTTTATCATTATGTTAAGTTGACAACACATTAAGTTAACAGCATGTTAAAAGTTAACAATGCGTTATACAACAGTTGACCACGCAGTCACGAATTTAACAATGTGATCAAATTTGACAGCGCTTTATACAACAGGGTCTTTAAATACGAAATTTGAGGGGAATGATAAAGTGAAAAATTTATTTCATACTGATACAAAATAATTGGGACACGTCAATAATTCACTGAAATATTATTTATTTACTAAACTTTTGACTCGGAATGAAAAACAAACATTCATAATGCACACTTTTGCTTTCTATGGTTGGCAACACTGGCTGTCATATTATTTGTGTTTTGCTTGTAATACTTTGTTTAAATCGTTGTGGTTGAAATGTATTATTTATCAGACTGTTGTTTATTGTGCCTCGATGTCAAGAATCTTAAGAGTGTGTTAATACACGACAACAGTGAAACATCAGTGGAAGAAGAGCTAAAATGCTGCTTGCCTGAAATTGTAAGTCAACATAACCCTTCTATTATGCAACATGTGAACATGCTTGTAATTTCAATATGATATTAAATAAGTATCTTTTGTTAAATTTATAGTATTTATGTGTAATATTGAATAATTTAAAATATATTTACATTTGAGAAAAACAAACATTTTCCACATAACAAATATCACTATATATCTACCGTTTGAAATAGTACCCAACGAAAGATTCAATGGAGGGTTATTATAGTAGCAAATTTTCGTGCTAATATTTAGGTATCCAAATGGTCCTTATTGCATGTATTTTTAAATTCTGAGCAACTTTTATATTTACACTTTTGCTATAAAGTGAAATATCAAAAAAATTGCATTGAAATCCCTATGTTCCACATTTCAATTCTACACCCATACAAATCTTGTGCACAACTTCTGTCCAGGCACGCAGTGATTTTTGTTATGATCGCTGTGGGTACTAACAGTTTAAAAACATTTTATTCTGCCACTCCATCGACCAAGTTTTTTTCTAGCCCACTGTTGGAGTATTATTTATTTGATATTGTTTCGAATACATATTACATTGTAAACACATTTCTTATCAAACTATAGACATGGTGAGATATAAATTGATGCTTAGGCAACAGCCATGGCAGGGAGCGTTGATGCCGGTAATGCATAATTTCCGGTAATAAATTTATATATGTTATTTTCGCAGCTTCTATAATATCTAGGGGTGTTAAATTAAGAATTTCCGCGATATCACTTTCCATTTTTATCTCATAAAATCTTGAAACTTCGCATTTATGAAAAATAATATTCTTTAATTTTTGTTTTGTAGCTAGTCATTGTCATATAGAAGTAGTGAAATTTGCTCCTTGAGTGAAATGTTGACATCTTTATTATTAAAATATAGATTAATTAGGAAATATTATTATGGTCGTGGTAGAAAAAGTATAGTGTACAGCGGTCACTTAGAATGTCCATTTCATGCGAGTGTGAAATAAGTATCATTCCATGTTCGTTGTACAATATAATATTATCACGCATAGCCCGTAAAAAGTTTCTTTATTCGTAAACATAATTACCATAAACTTATCAATCTATTAAACAGCAAACAGCATGTGTCTTAATTTTGTAATTTGAAGTTTAGCACCAAATAAATCAATACGCAGATGCAATAAATTTATTATTTATTAAATTAACTATTATTCGACTGTCAAATGCACCCTTGTATAAAAATAAATCTTCTTTCTACCATCGATCAATAAAATACATTGAGAACCAGATCAATTGCAAATAGTTTATATAACATCAACTTTAAAATTCATATTTCTGTTAAATTTTTTTTTTTAATTAGAAGTATTCAATAATTCTGCTGCCATCAAATGAAAATTATGACAATTTACTTTATATTATATTGTAACAAGAGTGCTAAAAAAGAATTGACCAATTTTATATATTAAAAGTTATCGCAAATTATATGTGTCAATAAATGCAAAGATACTAAACTTCTATGAAACCAATGTTTTCTCTTTTTCAGATGATTTCGAAGTCGAAAATTCCAGAATTCATTTGTTCTTCTTGTCGCGCAACTGTTCAAGCGTTCTATAATTTTAGAAAAATGAGTTTAGAGAATTATAATCGTTTAATGCAATACACACAAATATTAAAAGAAAGCAGCGACCCGCGAGGTCAGAAGTTCACTGAGCTACAAATACAGATACATAATCTAGAGTTGATGATGGAGCGAGAGCAGGACGTGCATAGTGACGTAAATGTTAAAGAAGAGATGGAAGATTCATTAGAGCCATTGGAGGAACATGATCCGGGAACAGTTGTAGATGATGACATCGACATCAAAGAAGAAATTGCTCCCGACAGCGAAGACCAAGAGTTTTACTTAAAACATGTAAAGGAAGAATCAGCATCTGATGATGAAGAAGACAGCATTTCAAGGAGTAGTTGTGAAGGTGATAATCAACAGGATGTGGATGAAGCCAACTTCAGTGCGGACACAGACAATGCGAACACAACTTGTAATGAAACAGATACAGGTGAAGAGTTGAAACGGAAAGTTCATAAATGTTCAATTTGTAACAAAGAGTTCGGGGTAAAAAGTATTTGGGTTAAACATTTGAAAACACACGCAGGAATGGAAAACTTTAAATGTAAAATTTGTGGTGAGAAGTTCTTACAAAAACTGGCTTTAAAAAGGCATATGAAACTACATAACAAAATTAGAATTTTCGATTGCTATATATGTGGTAAACAATTTAAACAATTGCAATATTTAAAGAGGCATTTAAAATGTCACGCAGGAATTAAAGATTTTAAATGTTCTGTTTGTTGTAAGCAGTTTGTACGAAAGGAACATTTAACCAGTCATTTGAAAATTCATAACAATATTAGAGATTACAAATGTTCTGTTTGTGAGAAAAAGTTTATTTACAAAAATTCTTTAATCATTCATTTAAAAATACATGAAGGTATTAGAGTTTATAAATGTTCAGTTTGTGAGAAAATTTTTATTGACAAACGAAATTTAAAAAGACATTTAAAAATTCATGAAGGTATTAAAGATTACAAATGTTCTGTTTGTGATAAGAAGTTTTTTCGAAAGGATAATTTAACTGAACATACGAAAATACATGAAGTAAATAGAGAAAATGAAGATAGAAAATTTTCATGTTCTGTTTGTAACAAGAAGTTTTTGAATAAAAGTTCATTAGTTAGACATATGAAAAAACATGAAAGTGTCAGGGAATAAAGATGAACTTTTGACTAAATTTAACCTACAGCCGACCACTGTGTGTAGATGGCCGAGTATAAACGTAGAGTACATGACGTCACATTCCTAGTTGTCATGTATGACACTTAACTATTTAAGTATTTGACGGTATATTTATATTAAAATAAGCTCTACTTCAACAGTTTATTATAAATATGTAACAAGTCTAAGTCAGCACTTTATAGTTCATGCAATGATTAAGTAAGTAGGTCAGCTATTGTTTATTTGTGACACTTATTTTGCTGACTTAGGACTTTTACAAATATATATATAAGTGGTAATATGTAAAGAAGTAAGTACAGTAGAGTACAGCAAGCTGTAGAGTACGTTCGTCATTGATTGTTATTTAATAAAGAATATGTAAGTAAGCTACGAAATCAGTCGTTTTATTGCTGCTGACTCCCAGTCTCGACAGGACCCATTTTTATAATGTACCCTCGTTTAAGGGGGTTACAAATATATAATGGCAGAGACTGGCTTTATCAAGGTACTAAGCGATAATTTGTCAAATATCGATTTAGTTCAACATTTGAAAGTACACGTAGGAATGGAAAACTTTAAATTTAAAATTTGTGGTGAGAAGTTCTTACAAAAACTTCCCAGCACATAACCTCCCGCCCAATACTACTCTTAAACGGTACAAAATAGTATTGGATGATACAGAAACATACCATTTTATTTGTTTATTTTCTATTTATATTTGAGAATTTTAATTTCCTTTCGTATATTTATTTAATTTTTTGACATATATTTCACTAAGAAAACAGCTTCACAATCACAATGACACGTGTCACATTTCATAAAAAATTAAAATTTTTTAAATGTTTCCAAGGTGTACTAGGTAGATTTATGAAATCTAATTTCTTTATATTTTATTGTCTCTAAATCTAATGAAAATTAATAAAATTCGTGTAATCAAAACACATGTAAAATTTAATATTCTTCAACTTTCAAAATAATATAAATTGTTGAAATAGGAAATTTAACCGTGTTTTTCAAGAAAAACTTTTAAGGGCTTCAAGTAAACTGCTACTTCCTGTTGACCAATTTTATCCAAAATCTAATCAGCTCTTCATTTAAATATAAGAAGCAATAATTCACAAAATTGCACACGCACACACATCCCTTACCTAGTAGTAGGCAGGAGGTAAAAACATGAAGGCATCAGAGAATAAGGATGTACTTTGTATAACTTAATGTTAGTAAGAGTGAGCACACGGGAACTCAGCGGCAGCACATCACAGCGCGGTATTGAACCTGGACCAACGGAGTAGATACAAGCTGTGTAATAAGTGCATCACTTCGTAAATACCAAACAATATAAAAGTGAGTTCACGTCAACGTAGCGTTTCCTTAAAATAAATTTGTTTCATAGCGTTACAATTAACTATGTTATGTAACTTTATTATAACTTTATTTTCGTTTGGATATTTTGTACAAAATTGTAATGAATATTCAATAAATATTAAATACTTAATGAAAAATATGATGTGATCTCAATATAAGAATTGGTAATGCTGGGTACATATCGAAAGCTAGGGCATTAATTGAAAAATGTATCAAATAAATAAGAAGAAAATTCATAGAGAAATTTTTCTGACCTCCATCGTTTAGTAATACCATTTCCTTAAACCGAACGTGACAGTTCTCTTGAAGATTGCTCATGTTAGGGTCACGATTTTTCTAGCTTTATTTAAAAAATAAAACAAACTTAAAATAATATAATTGTGTATAAACAAGGTAAAGCTTTCTATAAAAACATTCTGAAAATATTTTGTAGTTTCAAATCTGGTGGTTTGTTTTGCTTTTAACAGATTCTGAGTCCGATGGGGCCCTCGTACAGTTAATTAATTAATTTAATAAAAATATATGAAAATACCTATATACTTTAAAGACTTACCGTCTGTAATATTTTTAATTTATTCTTATAAAAAGTTATTAATTTCTAGATAGATTATCGTCTGTTATTGCTTCATTATGCGTGTAATCACACATTCAGGAATGACTTTGTTTTCTACGTATTTGACATCTTAAGTTGACAGCACATTGTGAACAACGCATTATACAACAGTATCACGACTTTAACTAGAGCTGTAGAAGAATGTAAGTATTCTCGTCCGCCATTTCGGGTCCAGATGTCATAAATAAAACAAGTTATTGGATTTGACCAGCTAATTTTCGCACGCGCTAGGTTCCGCGTGGTCAAAAGGAGTAACCAGATAACAGGGCTTGCCAAAATGTCTTGTTGCAGGGCTTCGCTGAAATTAAGACTGCAACACTACTTTGAAAAAGAAAAAAAATTAATTTGTATCTGTCAAGTTTGAAGTTGATATTGTAAATTTATTATTTAAACATCTATTTTAAATGTTAAAACTGAGAATTGAAAAGAACCATTAGAAATCTTCTACATAAGTTTACTTTAGAAACGTTAAATAATATATCTTTAACTAGGATATACAGGATTAAGTATTATAATTTTTATTAATCAGTGTTATGTAGTTAAATGTTTGTCTTATTATAAACACCTCGACATGGCTGTTAATTGTTATCAAAATTTTTGTTGAGCCTGCAACAAATACTATATTTAGCAAAAACTAAATTAATTACTATCATAATTGGCATATCTCAAATTCGGATCACTGATATTCGAAGTATCTTCGTCAAAAGGATTACCTGAGAACCCCTAGAATATTTCTTTTTCTTGTAATGCATCTTATTGGGAAAAAAACTCGAATGTAGGTGGCAGGTCGGACAGTGGCAAAATGGCGTCAATACGAGGAAAACAAACTATCTGTCATAGCTGCATGTACATGTTTATCGAGGAAAATACTGTTAATTAACCGTTCTAATCCAATATAATTGCATTTGTTGTTGAATCGGAGTATTTGGTAGTTCGGTATGTAGAGGTTTTTCGAATAAACAACTGATTATTTACCGTACTAATCCGATATTATTGCTGTTGTTGCTGAGTTTGACAATCGTAGTTCTTGTTTCGAATTGTAAACATCTACACATTTTGTGAAATTATGGAGAAAGTTACTATTGAGTGAAGTGATATTTTTGAGTATATTTAGTTAAAATAATACAAATTTTCTTTTCTATGCTATTGACATTCAAAGTTGGAAATAGCTTCAAAGTATTTATCACTAATTTCTAAACAGTGTTAACTTGTACAGTTTTGTCAACATACACTGTTTTATCTACAGCTACTAATTTAGCATCTAACTGCCGAATGTCTTCAACGAATTCTGGAGGTACTGTTATTTCTTCTTCCAACTCTTCTGCACCCAGAACATCTAGAGGTTGATTTTAAAATTCATAATCATTCGTTTATGGTTGATGGTTTTTAAACACCTGTTTGCCGTATATGGGCGATCTTAAATCAATGGTATTTATGAATTCATGTAAAAATAAAGACATTCCAACTTACTTGGATGAAAATCAGTAGCCTGAAAGTGATCAGAACAAACAGACATTGCTTTTGAGACAGGTTTCCCAATTCGGAGAACAATTGCCTATTTTTTTGATAATAATGGATCAATGGATCTTTAGGGGAGGAGTGTATACTGATATCAACTGTTTCATAATTCTTACACTGTGCCACTGAACAATATATTTTGGATTTGCGCGTCATTGTTCGATTTCAAATCTTCACATATACTAACTAAACACTACTACTATATACACTATTAACACATTTAATACTACTTAAAAGTATTAGACTAATACTAAAACACTATCTACTTACTATAATAAACCTAAATATATTTGTAAATTTCAAATGGAGCAACGAATGTTTTCCTCGTTTCTTTAGTTTATATTTTTGCCGCAAGGTGTCAGCTACTTTGATTTTTTCCCCATTTCAGTTGCATCTATCATTATTTCTATTTTATTATTTTAGTGTTTTAAAATGTGCGCAAATTTTTATTTTGTACAGTTTTTATATTCAGCCAGAAAATATATTTCTTGAAATTCTGCAAAACTATACAAATCATACGGTAATGTATTATTATAAAGTATTCTGTACACTTACCTGTCAGACATGGAATACAATAATTGAAGGAATTGTTAATCAATATCAACTTCAAATTTGACAGATAAGAATTAAAGTAACTGGATTCCAATAATTTGTTTTATTTTTGACACTTGAATCCAAAATGACGGATGAGAATACTCATATATTCTAGTACCTTACTTTAACGTGATCAAATTTGACAGCGCTATGGTTGGCAACACTGGCTGTCAATTTATTAGTTTCTATGTTTCGTTTGAAATAAGTTGTTCAAACCATTGCGGTTAAAATGTATTATTTATCAGATTGTTGTTTATTATGCCTCGATGCCAAAAATCTTAAGAGTGTGTTAATACAGGACGACAATGAAACATCAGTGGAAGAAGAGCTAAAATGCTGCTTGCCTGAAATTGTAAGTCAACATAACCCTTCCATTATACAACATGTGAACATGCTTGAATGTATTTGTAATTTCAATATGATATTAAATAAGTACCTTTCGTTAAATTTATTGCATTTAAGTGTAATATTGTATAATTTAAAAGATCTTTACATTTGAACAAAACAAACATTTTCCAAATATCGCTATATATCTACCGTTCGAAATAGTTTTTAATCAGATTTGCTGGCTAATAACTTCGGAGAAAAAAAATACACAGGCTTATACAGCAAGGAGGGGAACATAAATGTACGGTTGGTAAAATAAAATTATTAGGGCGATGTGGCGGGGGCGAATGAAAGTTATATTTTCTTAAATGGAAAGGGGTAGTTTGTTTATTGAAATGGATAGGCCAAAATATTCCCTTTTCAACGATATAACATGTTCCTATAACTGAAATTAAAAATAAGGTCACATAGCTCAAAGAAACATCAACTTTTTAATATGGAAAATTAATCTTTAGGTAGGCCGTTGAACAAAACAAGTTATTGTTTTTTTTTATTGGAACTCCTATCAACAAAGACTTTACATCGACGACTATTGTTGACATCTTAATAATTTACTTTTTATCTGTTAAGTTTTACCCACTTTCTTGATATTTAAATAACCACCGAACATTCGACTAGTGGAATGTTAGTAATGAGAGGAGGTTCCTTCGCTTGGTCAACCCAGAAGCAGCGACTGATAGCTACATCGACTGTTGAAGCTGAGTACCACGCTGTTGTGTCAGCAATCGATGAAATATGTTGGATTCGAAGAACTGGAAACGAGCTCGGAATGTTGGATCTGGATACTCAACCATTCTTCAAGTTGACAACCAGACACTACATTTTAAGTTATTTTTATAGTTTTTTTGCAGACATGGTTAATATTGATGGCATTACAAATGAATTTTTATATATTTGACAGTTCTAGAAGATTCGCTAGCTCATCTAGCGCAAATTTATTTCGCTAGGTCGCTAGTCCAGCTGCTGAAATCTAGCGGTAACTTAGCAATACGTTCATCTGTGACCGCTAGGTTAGTGATCTAGCTGCTAGGTTCGGCTGAACACACCCAATGTCTTATTCTAATTAGAGAGCTGTAATTTTTTTTGTCCAATTAGAGATATTAAAAATTTATGTCAATAAATGGAAAGGAATGAAACTTCTATTAAACCAATGTTTTCTATTTTTCAGATGATTTCGAAGTTGCAGATTCCAGAATTCATTTGTTCTTCTTGCTGCGCAACTGTCAAAGCATTCTATAAATTTAGAAAAATGAGTTTAGAGAATTATGATCGTTTAATGCAATACACACAAATATTAAAAGAAAGCAGCGACCCGCGAGGTCAGAAGTTCACTGAGCTACAAATACAGATACATAATCTAGACTTGATGATGGAGCGAGAGCAGGACGTGCATAGTGACTTAAATGTTAAAGAAGAGATGGAAGATTCATTAGAGTCATTGGAGGAACATGATCCGGGAACAGTTGTAGATGATGACATCGACATCAAAGAAGAATTTGTTCCAGACAGCGAAGACCTAGAATTGTACTTGAAACATGTAAAGGAAGAATCAGCAGCTGATGATGAAGAAGACAGCGTTTCAAGGAGTAGTTGTGAAGATGATAACCAACCGGATGTGGATGAAGCTAACTTCAGTGCGGACACAGACAATGCGAATACAACTTGTGATGAAACAGATACAGGTGAAGAGTTGAAACGGAAAGTTCATAAATGTTCGATTTGTAACAAAGAGTTCGGGGTAAAAAGTATTTGGGTTAAACATTTGAAAACACACGTAGGAATGGAAAACTTTAAATGTAAAATTTGTGATGCGAAGTTCTTACAAAAAATGGCTTTAATCACGCATATGAAACTGCATCCCGAAATTAGAATTTTCAATTGTAACATATGTAATAAGCAGTTTAAACAAGCGTTTAACTTAAAACGGCATTTGAAAATTCACGCAGGAATTAAGGATTTTAAATGTTCTGTTTGTGAGAAAAAGTTTTTTCGCAAAGAAGCTTTAGTGGTACATTTAAAAATGCATCAAGGTATTAGAGATTACAAATGTTCTGTTTGTGAGAAAATGTTTTTAAACAAATATTCTTTAAAGATACATTTAAATATACATCAAGGTAATAGAGAGTACAAATGTTCTGTTTGTGATAAGAAGTGTGTACGTCTGTTTACTTTAAACCAACACATGAAGATACATGATGTAAATAGAGAAAATGAAGAAAGGAAACTAACATGTTCTGTTTGTAACAAGAAGTTTTCGTGGAAATGTTCGTTCATTAGCCATATGAAAAAACATGAAGGCGTCAGAGAATAAGGATGTACTTTGTGTAACTTAAAGTTTGTAAGTAAGAGTGAGCACACGGGAACTCATGGCGGCAGCACATCACAGCGCGGAACTGAACCTGGACCAACGGAGTAGATACAAGCTGTGTAATAAGTGCATCACTTCGTATTTACTAAACAATCTAAATGTTCAGCGATGGGTTCACGTCAACGTAGCGTTAAGATAAATAAATTTGTTTCATAGCGAAAAACTATATTATATACGATACCTATGTAACTTTATAATTACTTTATTGCTATTTGGATATTTTGTCCGAAATTGTAATGAATATTGATTAAATATTAAAATAAAGATTATAATTCCCTTGATCTAAGTATTATTGTTTGCTTTATTGTAAGAAGGAGAATATGTAAGCTCTAGACGATAAACATTCAAGAAGGTCAGTAATAAACAAGCGGCGAGAGAAACGCAACGTGCAGCATGAAGCTATTGGGCTTCCAAATTATCAAGAGATGGCGTTGATCACAATTCCCTAAAGGTACATGTCAAATTCATTTTGCATGATATCTTATGATGGTGAATGCTTGCATTAGTATTGGTAGTTTGCTTTTATTGGAAGAAGAACTGTTGACATACACACTACAAATTTTCCTGTTTTTATGGTTTTTTTTTGTTTGGAGAAAATTCAATCTTAACCTGTAATCTACAAATACAATGTACCTTTCATTTTTACATCTTATCTAAATAATACGGATTAAGCAAATGTTATATTTACATTGGAATTCTCTTAAAATAACTACTATTGTTTATTTCAATATACAATGAAATTTACGTACTTTATGGTTAGTTTAGCTTTCTACCACTAGTTAGCGATTTCAATTTTGGAATCCCAATGACGATCAATGGGGTAAGTATCAGAAACGCACCGAATACCAGCTCGATCCTAAAGTTATCATTTCCTAGTTTGATTATCGTTTGTTATGGCGTAACTATGTTGGATATATTTGTTTAAAAAAGCCATAAAACTTATTGAAAACACAGAGCTCAAATATGAAGTGTGTTTGTATTCAACTGTTCTGTACATTTTTGACGGCAACAAGTTGGCTTCAGCGCCACCACAAGTTACAAAATGTTTCCACTAGATAACACTAGTAGTATTATACATTGTTTATTAATAATTTCCTTTGAGCTATAAACAACAAACTATGCGTTTAATTTCACGTTCAAGTATGATTAAGTTGATATTTTGTTATCAACGTATTTGACAACATGTTAACGGTAACAAAGTTTTTTGCAACACATTTTGAAGCTAACAACAGGTTTAACATTATGTTAAGTTGACAACACATTAAGTTAACAGCATGTTAAAAGTTAACAACGCGTTATACAACAGTTGACCACGCAGTCACGATTTTAACAATGTCATCAAATTTGACAGCGCTTTATACAACAGGGTCTTTAAATACGAAATTTGAGGGGAATGATAAAGTGAAAAATTTATTTCATACTGATACAAAATATTTTGGACACGTCAATAATTCACTGAAATATTATTTATTTACTAAATTTTTGACTCGGAATGAAAAACAAACATTCATAATGCACACTTTTGCTTTCTATGGTTGGCAACACTGGCTGTCATATTATTTGTGTTTTGCTTGTAATACTTTGTTTAAATCGTTGTGGTTGAAATGTATTATTTATCACTCAGACTGTTGTTTATTGTGCCTCGATTCCAAGAATCTTAAGAGTGTGTTAATACAAGACGACAATGAAACATCAGTGGAAGAAGAGCTTAAATGCTGCTTGCCTGAAATTGTAAGTCAACATAACCTCTCTATACATACAACATGTAAGCATGCTTGGATGGTTTTGTAATTTCAATATGATATTAAATAAGAACCTTTTGTTAAATATTTACATTTGAGAAAAACAAACATTTTCCACATAACAAATATCACTATATATCTACCGTTTGAAATAGTACCGAAAGATTCAATGGAGGGTTATTATAGTAGCAAATTTTCGTGCTAATATTTAGGTATCCAAATGGTCCTTATTGCATGTATTTTTAAATTCTGAACAACTTTTATATTTACACTTTTGCTGTAAAGTTAAATAGGTAAATATTTCCAGCAATATCAAAAAAATTGAATTGAAATCTCTATGCTCCACATTTCAATTCTACTCCCATACAAATCTTGTGCAAAACTTCTGCCCAGGCACGCAGTGATTTTTGTTATGATCGCTGTGAGTACTAACAGTTTAAAAACATTTTATTCTGTCACTCGATCGACCAGGTTTTTTTTTAGCCCGCTCTTGGACTATTATTATATATTTGTTATTGTTACGTATACATAGTACATCGTAAACACATTTCTTATCAAACTATAGACATGGTGAGGTATAAACTGGTATCTAGGCAACAGTCATGGCAGGGAGCGTTGATGCCGGTTCACTCGGTAATGCACGTTAAGCACCACTGCCCGCGGTCAGTAGTTGGATGGGTGACCGCTTTGCGAAAACCTATATCAGCGAACAATGCGTGCCGTTGTCACACCACCGAAAACGAGAGACCGAGGTGACCTTAGCAGTTCAGACCGCTTTACCAAATAAAAAAAATTATATCTAACAGTTCTGTCAAAAACGATGTTTCATAAAGTTTTCACCAAAACCTAAACAATTTATTTGCCACTTTATATTTTTTTCTCAAAATTTCCGGTAATAAATTCATAGACGTTATTTTCGTAGCTTCTATAATATCTAGGGATTTTAAATTAAGAATTTCCTCGATATCACTTTCCATTTTTATCTCATAAAATCTTGAAACTTCACATTTATGAAAAATCTTCCTATTACCCCAATAAAATAATTATATTAATAAAACTTAAATAAATCTTAATTAATCATATTAAATAAATTATAAAGCTCTATAGGGTCTTCTCGACTTTTATAAATATTTAAGCTTTTTAACTTAAAAATTAAATTCTAATTTAAATTAAATAGAGACAGATCTTTCTTTTTAAAATATAAATTAATTAGGAAATATTATCATGGTCGTGGTAGAAAAGTCACTTAGAATATCCATTTCATACGAGTGTGAAATAAGTATCATTCCATGTTTGTTGTACAATATAACATAGTTCAATAATAGTAGGTTACCCTTCAGTACGTCATAAACTTCCCAATCTATTAAACAGCGAACAGTATGTGTCTTAATTTTGTAATTTGTAGTTTAACACCAAATCAATAAATGGACAGATGCACTAAATTTAATATTTTTTAAATGAACTATTTATTCGACTGTCAAATGTACCTTTTTGTAGAAATAAATCTTCGCTCTACCACCGTTCTAACTGCTGTGAGTACTAACAGTTTAAAAACATTTCATTCTGTTACTCGATCGACCAGGTTTTTTGCAGGTCGCTCTTGGAATTTTATTATATATTTGTTATTGTTCCGAAACATAGTACATTGTAAACAAATTTCTTATCAAACTATAGACATCGTGAGGTATAAACTGTTATCTAGGCAACAGCCATGGCAGGGAGCGTTGATGCCGGTTCACTCGGTAATGCACGTTAAGCACACACTGTCCGCGGTCAATAGTTGGATGGGTAACCGCTTTGGTGAAAAAACACACCAGCGAACACTGCGTGCCGTTGTCACACCACCGAAAACGAGGGATCAAATTTAAAATTTATATTTCTTTAACAAATTTAAATTTTTTAATTAAAAATATTCAATAATTCTGCTTCCATCAAATGAAAATTATTACAATTTACTTTATATCTTATTGTAACAAGAGTGCTATAAGTAAACTTTGAGCAATTTGAATATTAAAAAGTTATCGCAAATCATGTGTGTCAATAAATGGAAAGAAACGAAACTTCTATGAAACCAATGTTTTCGCTTTTTCAGATGATTTCGAACTCGCAGATTCCAGAATTCATTTGTTCTTCTTGCCGCGCAACTGTCAACGCATTTTATAAATTTAGAAAAATGAGTTTAGAGAATTATAATCGTTTAATGCAATACACACAAATATTAAAAGAAAGCAGCGACCCGCGAGGTCAGAAGTTCACTGAGCAACAAATACAGATACATAATCTAGAGTTGATGATGGAGCGAGAGCAGGTCGAGCATAGTGACTTAAATGTTAAAGAAGAGATGGAAGATTCATTAGAGTCATTGGAGGAACATGATCCGGGAACAGTTGTAGATGATGACATCGACATCAAAGAAGAATTTGTTCCAGACAGCGAAGACCTAGAATTTTGTTTGAAACATGTAAAGGAAGAATCAGCAGCTGATGATGAAGAAGACAGCGTTTCAAGGAGTAGTTGTGAAGATGATAACCAACCGGATGTGGATGAAGCTAACTTCAGTGCGGACACAGACAATACGAATACAACTTGTAATGAAACAGATACAGGTGAAGAGTCGAAACGGAAAGTTCATAAATGTTCCATTTGTAACAAAGAGTTCGGGGTAACAAGTATTTGGGTTAGACATTTGAAAATACACGTAGGAATGGAAAACTTTAAATGTAAAATTTGTGGTGAGAAGTTCTTACAACAAATGGCTTTAATCACGCATATGAAACTGCATCCCAAAATTAGAATTTTCAATTGTAACATATGTAATAAACAGTTTAAACAAGCGTTTAACTTAAAACGGCATTTGAAAAGTCACGCAGGAATTAAAGAATTTAAATGTTCTGTTTGTGATAAGAAGTTTTTTCGAAAGGATCATTTGACCGCACATATGAAAATACATGAAATAAATAGAGAAAATGAAGAAAGAAAGCCTACATGTTCTGTTTGTAACAAGAAGTTTTTGTGGAAATGTTCGTTAGTTAACCATATGAAAAAACATGAAGGCATCAGAGAATAAGGATGTACTTTGTGTAACTTATAGTTTGTAAGTAAGAGTGAGCACACGGGAACTCATAGCGGCAGCACATCACAGCGCGGAACTGAACCTGGACCAACGGAGTAGATACAAGCTGTGTAATAAGTGCATCACTTCGTAAATACTAAACAATCTAAATATTCAGGGATGGGTTACCGTCAACGTAGCGTTAAGATAAATAAATTTGTTTCATAGCGAAAAACTATATTATATACGATACCTACGTAACTTTATTGCTATTTGGATATATTGTCCGAAATTGTAATGAATATTGATTAAATATTAAAATAAAGATTATATTTCCCTTGATCTAAGTATTATTGTTTGCTTTATTGTAAGAAGGAGAATATGTAAGCTCTAGACGATAAACATTCAGAAAGGTCAGTAATAAACAAGCGGCGAGAGAAACGCAACGTGCAGCATGAAGCCATTGGGCTTCCAAATTATCAAGAGATGGAGTTGATCACAATTCCCAAAAGGTACATGTCAAATTCATTTTGCCTGATATCTTATGATGGCGAATGCTTGCATTAGTATTGGTAGTTTGCATTTATTGGCAGCAGAACTGTTGCCATACACACTGCAAATTTTCCTGTTTTTATAGGTTTTTTAGTAGAAAATTCAATTTTAACCTATAATTACAAATACAATGAACCTTTTATTTTTACATCTTATTTAAATAATACGGATTAAACAAATGTTATATTTACATTAGAATATTCTTAAAATAACTACTATTGTTATTCATTTAAAAAAATAACAATTAATTTCAAAATACAATGAAATTTATATACTGGTTTGTGATGTTCCGCCCTGGTTTTTTTTTATAGTTCTGTTCACGTGTTTAGCTGCTTTGCGACCATCACATCAACTCTTGCCGAGCTCCTGTATTTTTCTGGTATACTTTGCATTTTTTTCTAGTTCATGTATATTTTGTATCTTTTTCTTGACATGTTTTGATTATATTGTTTACATTCATTTGTACCTGGAACAACATAATGTTGATCTGTGATCTGTAAGACTGAATACGTACCTGTGATTTTAAGTTCATTCTGACTTGGTTATGTTTACGTTGAAAATGTATTTCATCTGTTGTATTATTCCTGGTTCACATTGTATCTGAAATATTGAATTTTGAGTTGTTGTACACTGTTGAAAAATGTAACTTACCTGTAAGTTCAATTGTTACGATTTCTTTGCTTTTCTGTCATGACATTCATGTGTTTACACTTTGACAGCTATCACTTGACACTGCCAGCTGACGCCAGCGCCGCCTGGATGTAGTTTAGTGAACTATTTAATTTCAAATTTAACTGTAACACGACCGTGCACTGCAAATGTATTTTATATCATGTATTTTCACTTGTAGAGGCTACAGATTTTATTGTAAAATTTATTAGAATTTGTTAGACAAAAATGGTCGAAATTTCGAGAAGTTTTGATTGTCTCTGTCTGACAACTTACCGACTAAAGCCGTTTAATTAAGATTTAGGAGTATAAAAGCCGGCGTTGCACGGCTCAGTTATCAGTCAGATTCTGAGTTAGCTTTCCGCTCGAATCTTCCGTCTACAAGGTGCAGTTCTACTGGTGAGTGATTTTTGCGTTCTTTTGGCTATCTAGTTTGTTTGCTCTCTAGTTGTCGGCCCTCCACGACTAGAGACAGAGTATTTCTTGCGGTCCTCGGCTGTCCGTCTTCCACGGCAGAGGATTTATATTACTCTTGCTTGTTTATTTTTTTTTGCTTCTTGTGTTTGCGCTCTAGCTGTCGGCCCTCCACAGCTAGACTTAGAGTTTCTTTTCTTGGATTGTGTGAGTGCTAGTTAATTGCGGGACGATTCTTTGTGCTGGCCTTCCGCACTAGGAAAAATTCCGCAAGGCGCTAGCAGCGTGAGTGTCGGTGCAGTCGTCGGCATTCCACGACTCAGCCGGGTACCCGGAGCGCAGGCCTTCCGCGCTCGGTGTGCTGAATGAATGCACGGTCGCTGGTCCTCCGCGACTTGGTTGACTGCAGCGTGAGTCTAACCCATAACCCCGAGATATTGGTCCAGGCGTCGGTGTCCACGCTTTAATTTTTTAT
Organism: Poecilus cupreus; assembly: GCA_963942605.1. Lineage (NCBI taxonomy): Eukaryota > Metazoa > Arthropoda > Insecta > Coleoptera > Carabidae > Poecilus > Poecilus cupreus. Next base: position 4,123,592 of record OZ012728.1, read on the forward strand.
TCAATTTTTTGTGTATTTATAATAAAGAGTGTTGTGAACTCTCGAGTTTTACTCAACGAACCTACCCTTCTCCATTGAGCTCCCGGCTCCCTTCATTTGTTTTCAGGGAATTACGGTGATATCGCGCTCCAAGATAGCAGCGCGTCCGTCACAGGTTAGTTTAGCTTTCTACCACTAGTTAGCGTATTTCAATTTTGAAAGCCCAATGGAGATCAAATGGGTAAGTACCAGAAACGCACCGAATACCAGCTCGATCCTAAAGTTATCATTTCCTAGTTTGATTATCGTTTGTTATTGCGTAACTATGTTGGATATTTTTGTTACAAGAAGCAATAAAACTTTTTGAAAACATAGAGCTCAAATATGAAGAGTGTTTGTATTCAACTGTTCAGTATATTTTTGGCGGTAACAAGTTGTCTTCAGCGCAACTACAAATATTAGTTACAAAATGTTTCCACTAGATAACTCTAGTAGTATTATACATTGTTTATTAATAATATCCTTTGAGCTATAAACAACAAACTATGCGTTTAATTTTACGTTCAAGTATGATTAAGTTGTTACTTTGTTATCTACGTATTTGACACCATGTTAACGGTAACAAAGCATTTTGCAACACATTTTGAAGCTAACAACGGGTTTAACATTATGTTAAGTTGACAACACATTAAGTTAATAGCATGTTAAAAGTTAACAACGCGTTATACAACAGTTGGCTACGCAATCACGATTTTATCAATGTGATTAAATTTGACAACGCTATATACAACAGGGTCTTTAAATACGCAAATTGAGGATAATGATAAAGTGAAAAATTAATTTCATACTGATACAAAATATTTGGAACACGTCAATAATTCACTGAAATTTTAATGAAGAGAGAGAAGGAGAACGAAGGAGAACACAACCAGCCAACCAACATAGTTCATCCTTCTCAACTCTTATAGCCTTTATTGTTACAAACAATGGAGGTCTGATGACCCTCCAGATTACAAAAATTATAAATTAACATATACAAAATACATAAGGAAAGGTTTAACATAATACAATAACTACTTTATTTATTTATTTATTTATTTAGATTACACTGTCCAACAGACCGTAGCCTAATAACAGGACAGGAACAATTACAAAACATAATTACAAAAGATAAACACTTTAAAAATAATAAATATTAACAAATAACATTAAGAGATACGAGCAAAAAATTGACTAGAATTATATTGAAAAACATCAACATGACTAAATTTCAACTGGTAAGTTAGGCACATCCGATTAATGGGAGATAAGTAAAATAAGGATGTATTTGCTGTAGGTAGATAGAATGTGGAAGGATGTCGGGTTGAAATTAATGGTGAATGAAAGTTCAGTAAACTAAGGCATCTAGGATCATCAACCGATCCATGAATTAATTTGGAAAGATAGTGTACAGTATTGACTTCTCTACGTTCAAACAAGCTAACTAAATTAAAGGAGTGTAACAACGATTCATAGGATACAGTTCTACATGGATAATAATTATTTATCTTCCAATAAATGTATTTGAGAAACTTTTTTTGAATGCTTTCCAAGCGATTCTGATGAATCTCATAAAAAGGGTTCCAAATTGAAGCACAATACTCTAATTTGGAACGAACAAACGAATAGTATAATGTCAGTATTGCAGAAATGTTGGTGAACTGACGTGTATTGCGTATAATAAAACCAAGCATCCTACTAGAGTTTTTATAAATACTATTTATGTGATCTACAAATGTGAGCTTTTGATCAAAAATTACTCCAAGATCAATGGTAGTTTGACAACGAGATAAGATTTTATTATCAAGACAATAGTTGAAACTAACTGGTAAGATTTTTCTAGTATAAGTCATTGCCTTACATTTCTCAATATTCAAAAATAAATTATTAGTCGTGCACCACTGAGAGATATTATTGAGATCTGTTTGGAGCATTTGACAATCAGTTACACAATTGATTGGATAGAAGATTTTAAGATCGTCGGCAAACAGTAATTTGTCGCAATTAATTACTTCAGTTATATCATTTATAAACATAAGAAATAAAAGGGGACCGAGGTTTGAACCTTGCGGTACACCGGAAGTTGCATTGAAAGTATGTGATTGGTGACCCAACAATTGAACATAGAGCTTCCTATCATTAAGATAGGATGATAAAAGAGAAATAAGAGAACTAGAAAGAGAAAAAGATGAAAGCTTGTGAAGCAAGGTATGGTGATCAATTCGATCAAATGCTTTCGCAAAATCGGTGTAGATACAGTCGACTTGACCCTTTCTGTCAAGAACTGACGATATTGTATGAGTAAAGTACATTAAATTACTGACAGTTGAGCGTTTTTCCACGAAGCCATGCTGGCAGAATGAAATTTGATTTTTTATGTTGCAATAAATAGAAGAGTAAATAATCTTTTCAAATACCTTGCTGAAATTTGATAACATAGCTATCGGACGATAGTTTTCAATTTTAGCAATATCACTAGACTTATGAATTGGAGTTATTCTTGTCAGTTTCCAGATAGTTGGGAAAGTATTTGTTCCAATAGCAAGGTTAAAGATGAAGAATAAAGCTTTTGAAAGAGGAAAAGCGCAATCTTTGATTAACAAGCTGGGAACTTGATCTGGTCCACAGGAGAGATTTGGCTTAAGTTTGCGGATAGAGAGCTCAATATCGTTTATTGTTATTTGCTTAATGGATACCAAGTTTTCTGAAGTAGCTTTCACATTAGGAAAATGATTGTTGGAAGGTGGGCAGTAGACTGACTGGAAGAATGAAGCAAAGGAGTCAGCTATATCAGACGGGTTAGTTAATTCAGTGCTCGCTAGTGTCATAACGTTAGGATATGTTGATGTTTTTCTTTTGTTGTTTACAAACTGCCAAAATTTATTGGGATCATTTTTTATGGAAGCTTCACAAGATGAAACATATTGAGCATAGGATTGTTTAATATCGTATTTAATTTTAGCTCTCAACCTCTTACAGTGACTCAAATAATGTACATTATGTTTAAACTTGTTGCTAAGCTTTCTATAGTGTTCTTTTTTCTTAATATCAGATCTTATGCTATGATTATACCAAGGCGGATAATGCATTCTATTGGCCCGTTTAAGAGGAACACACTGATCAAAGAAAGAATAAATAGTTTGATAAAAAAAGTCACATGCTAAATTGACATCTGTAAAAGATTCGAGTGTATTCCAATTAAATTGATCAATCAGCTCATATAATTTAATAAAATTTGCTTTTTTAAAATCATAACAATGTGAATTAATATTGTTTACATTTTTCCGAATTATCTTTTCAGAGGTTTTAATTATGAATTTAAGAGCAGGATGATGCTGATACTCAACATCAAATATTAAATTAGCAGACTGGCTTACTCTACAGTGGATATTAGATAATAGTAAATCCAAAAGTTTATTATTACTGTTTAGTACTGTATTTAGTTGTTTAGCATCGAAAAATTCAAGAAAGTTTGATAACATATTAACTTTAGGACAGTTGAGATTATTTGTTAGATTTGGAATATTAAAGTCACCAATGATAACAAAATTATGTTCATACAAAAATGGTAGACTATCAAAAAAGTCAAAAAGAGCATTATAATTTGTAGCATTAGTTGCAGGTGGAACATAGATGACGAAGACATACAAACATTTATTTTTAAATAGTATTTTAGAACAAATTACGTCGATATTGTTCGGAAGTAAGCCAGAGTAATCACTAATATCGACACTAAAAGATGAGATGTTCTTGTTGACCAGTAACAGAACACCACCGCCACGAGATACGTTGCAGGAATCAAAGTCACGATCAGAACGATAGATTAAATAAGAATCATCACATATTTCAGAGTTATGAACACTATTATTGAGCCATGTTTCTGAGAATGCTATTATATCATAATCCATAGATGATGCACTTGAATATAGCTGGTTGAGTTTCATATTAAGGCCCTGAACATTTTGATAATAGCAGGTTAGGCTAGTTTCCAGAGTTACGCGATTACCGGACGGTAATTGCTATTGAATGCCTAGAATATTATTTTTAAATTTTTTTAAGGAGTCTTTAAATACATGACAATCAGGATCCCATATATTATGGTTAGTGTCAATATTAACTTTGTGCGATTCTTTAAGTCGAATACAATTTATACACTTCAGTTCATTTGATGTACATTCCTTTCCTTGATGATTTCCAGCACATTTGGGACAGCTAGGAGATTTTTTTGTGCAACAATTAGCGAAGTGATTGTAGCCGCAGCAGTTATAACAACGCCTTAACTCAATTGCGTCATACACAGCGCAGAAGTCATATCCTATGCACAGATTTCCAGATTTTATGATTTTATTGTAGGTACTGATATCAGTTTGAATAAGTGCTTGATAGACAGATTTATTTTTCTTAGTAGACGAATAATCAAGTATTTCACATTTATAATTATTTGCTTCAAAGCATGATTCATTTTGAGTTGTTAAATATTCCAGAAATACATCATTTTGCAGGTTTCATACCCACTACTCTAATTCGTGGATTTAATGCTTTGAGTTGTTTAACTTCATATTTGTCACTTAAGTTGTTCGTAGCTAATTCCTTAAACCTTTTTGTTTCATCTGAATTCTTGCAACTAATTAATAGAGCTCCATTACTACTATTTTTAACAGCAGAGATAGCGATATTTGACGATATTGGATTGATGGATTTCAAAACCTCCGATTTTGTGGCAGATGAAGACTGAGATGAGTTTTTAGGCTTCAAGATGATGGGCGGTTCAGATCTCTGAGCTACCATAGAGTATGATGGTGCTGTTTCGGATTGTTGATGTACAGGAACAGTTTTAAGAATCTCATTGATTTTAGACTCCAGAGTGTTATTAATTTCGGTCTTAATATCAATCAAAGTTTTGTTTATTATAGAGCTTAATTCCGACTTTAGTTTAGCAAAGAGACTATTCGGAGAATCAGAATTATAACTAGTTGAAATTGTACCAATATTTTTATTTATTTCATCCAGAGTAGATTTAATGCTCAAATTTTTGGCTTTATCAATGATTTCGCACGTTGATTTGCAAATATTACACAAATAGAATATGTTCGGTGATCTCTCAAGCAATTTAAATTCCTGATCGTTGATTCTCAAGCATGACGTATGAAACCAACTTCCACATGATCCCTCACATCCAACTAAATCATCACTCTTCTTGATTTTGCATTTAGCGCAACTAGCCATTGTGATTTACTAAATAGTTATACATTAAATAAAACATATAAAAATTAAACAAGATGTTTAGATTCACTGTATCCAGTCGGTTGTTTTAATTAAAAATCGTTTTTATTTTGTCATTGAACGCACAGTTGTTAATTAAGCATGTTAAAGTACGCGCGCACAGTTAAGTCAAGTTGGCAAAATATTGATTTAATGTATATGTATTAAAACAGTACAAAGATAAGTAAATCACAGATTACTCACAAATGGTTTATCTAGTGATAAAACTGTTAAGGTCACAATGCACCACTCACAAAGACGATCATGAAGATACCAATGAATATATTTTAATTCACTTAAATCACATAAAAATTGAGAATTTACACGAACAAAAGTACAAGTAGTGTGCACAGTTAGATGGTTAGATGGTTAGAATAATTACAATAAAAATTATAGGGCCTGAGTCGCCCAAGGTTCAAAAAGGTGGTGCAAGCACCGGTAGACTCTGGTCTTTTTCTGCGCGAAAAAGAAATTTTCTTCAGCATTCTTCTTATTGAAGAGGAAGTCTTGGGAAGGCAAATTTCCCAAGAAGGTGAATATCAGGATCTTCATCCAGCTGATCACCCATAAGATGGACAACGAGCTCATCAGCTGGACAGGGCCAAGCAGGAATCTTGGCTGCAAGCTCTTCTCTCAAGGAATCATAGTCAGAGCATGTAAAAATTTTATGTAAAGGAGAGTCCTCAACATTGCAAGTAGGACAATTGGGACTCTCTGATTTTCCAATTCTATAAAGATGAGTTTGAAACTCACCATGACCAGTTAAGATTTGAGAAAGATAACTGGTAAATGGAAGTATAATGGCAAGTCTATCACGTATATTTGGAAAGAACTCAAAAGTAACTCTTCCTTTGTCACAGGTAGCCCATTCTTCTTGCCAGAGATTAGTAGTAACAAAGGCAATGGCTTGATGCATTTTGGATATGCTGGTATAATCATTTCTTCTAATATCAAACTTGCAAACTTTTCTTCAATAATGAAATAAAGGGGCTTAAATCCCGCCAGGACACATGCGGCCTCATTAGAAACAGATTTATATTGGTTGGAGCAAGTTTTGGCACAGAAAGCTGTGAGGCTAAGAAGAAGTCTTTTACTTTTGACAAGTAGGGCACGATGATGCCAGATAGAGCAGGCATAGGTCATAAGTAGATCGTTTGGTTGGCTCTTGAAATGGACTGACCATTTATTTTTATTATAGGATTCCTGACAAGTTTGCCTTTAAGGATTAAATATTTGGATTTAACATTAGAGAATGTAAGTTTGTTATTAGCTGCCCAATTCTGGATGTAAATAAGAATTTCATTAGCCTTGTTTTCTAATTCTTGTCTAGTATCAGCAGAGACAAGGACAAGAATGTCATCTGCATAAGCAATAATCTTACTGCCTTCAAGAGGGACAATTTCAAGCAATTCATCAACAACCAAATTCCAAAGCATAGGTCCAAGAACAGAGCCCTGAGGACAACCCTTAGAGAGACGTTTTGAAATAGAAATAGTAACTGAACTGTAAGTAACAGCTCTATCCATCAGGTAACTTTTAAGAATTTGAAGTATATTATTATTAATATTAAGAGCCTCTAGCCTAAGGATAACTTTGGGTCACCACAGATTATCAAAGGCACCAGATATATCGAGGAATATACCAGCCACATATTTAACTAGTGATTCCTCAGTGAAATTAATAAGACATTGGATGGCATTTGTAGTAGAACGACCAGGAGTAAACCCAAATTGATTAAAATGATGAACAGGCCCAAGCTCTTCTCTTATAAGATAGACAAGAACCCTCTCGAAGAGTTTACTGAATTCCGGAAGTAGAGAAATAGGTCTATACGACTTAGGTGAGGAGAGATCAAGTTCAAGCCTCTTTGGAATTACCTTTAAATTACCCATTTTCCAGGCAACTGGAAAATAACCAATCATGAAGCATTCTAGGAAAAGGCTACGAAGAAGAGGTGTTAATTCTTCCTCAACTCTTTTAATAACTACTCCAGGGATGCAGTCAATACCTGGAGCTCTTTTGCTGCTAATCTTACTTATAAGGTGACTAATAAGTCCCTCAGAAATTTCGGGAATGTCCAGTAAGTTGGTAGAAGCAGATAAACAGGCATCTCTACAATACTTGTGATAAATAGTATCCAATTCAATGTTGTCATTAGGCATTAAAGAATTAAGGAGAATCTCCATAGTCTCTTTTATTGAGGTGGTAAAACTGCCATCTACAGTTCGAAGAGCTTGCATGGAAGGTTTAATCTTCTTTTATTCGTCGCCAATTTATATGTTAAACCCCAAGGGTCACGCCCAAGATCATTTTTAACAAAAGATTCCCAGGATTTGTCCCTGGTCTTCCTAATTTCTTGCTTATAACAGGAAAGCAACGTAAGAAAACGGTGTTTATTAATAAGATAGTCATCGTCAAGGGAGCGGCTAACCAAATGCTTAGCTCTAGACACTTTATGACGCATGTTTTTCAATTTGTTCGTCCACCAGGTGGCTTTGTTAATAAAAATTCGACGTCTAGGAATATATTGGTTAATAATAGCTTGGAGCCCCTTAGTCAAAAGAAGTATTTTCCTGTCTATAGTGTCTATTGTTGGAGGACCCAAGTTAAGCTCCAAAATAACACCAGTAAGCTGAGAGGTGTTGGCAATAATGGCATCCCAGTTCGCATTGGCAAAATTATAACCAGGGAGGGTGGGCTTAATGGGTGCATTAACAGAAGTGTTAAAAGAGATAGCTCGATGGTCACTCTTAGAGGTGTCCTTCCAATTTTCAATACTAACCCCACAAGTAGCAAGAGTGATATCAATGTTGCTCTCACCATTAGGACTATGGAAAGTGAAAAGATGCCCACGGGTGTTAGCAGAAATAAGATCATGTTCAATAAGAAACTCCTCAACTAAAGTTCCTCTGTGATCAAGTACTTTAGAGTGCCAAGTAGGGGACTTAGCATTAGCATCACACCCAATGATATGATTGGCATGACCAATGCCACGAAGCAGGTAACTTAAATTAGCCAGATCATCCTCAATATTATTACGAGGAGCAAAATAAGCCGATGTGACATAAATCGCAAAAGAACTAACCCGAATCTCACAAGAAGCAGAGAAAGCATTCGTGTGTCCAGTAATTTTAAGAGCATCAAAGCTTGGATTTAGAATGATAACAGCAGCAAAGGCATGAACAGTATCGTCAAAAATGGTTCTCATCCTAGACGTACCAGGGATTTTGAATTTATTAGTAGAGAAATTTCGAAAATTATATGGCTCCTGCACCATGAGCACATCAGCATTACAATCAATCGCATAATTAAGGAATTCTTGAGTAGCAATTCTAGAATTTTGTAAATTGCCTTGTAAATACTTAATAGGCCTAGTTGTCATAATTGATATTTAGTATGAGCGCCTCCAGCCGCCTTGTATAAGTAAAACATTTTAGGTCTCCAGCATGGTGCTCAAGTTCAGTACTCTTGTGACCAGCACGAGTGTAGTTAGGACATTTTGGAGTTTTATTTTTATTCGGACATTCTCTAGTATCATGTTCTCCTGAACAGAAACCACACTCAACTGCAGCTTTACAATCAGTTTGAATGTGACCAAACTTCTGACATTTATAGCATCGTTTAATCCGAAGATAATCCTCAACCTTATAGGTCTCCCAGTTTTGAAGAACACGCCCACAGTTAAGTAGGGATTTCCTGAGGGAAGGAACAGTCTCAATAACCCAGTTAAGGGTACTACCCTCTTTACGTCCAAATTTGGTAATAATTTTATAGTCATTATCCGTGTGTTCCGAGTCTTGGATGAAATCATCCAATATCTCGCTTATATCCCCTTCATTTAAGTTTTTGGGCATATTACGTAAAACTAGCCTGGGGTTAAATTTATTTTGAACTCTGGTAGTCAGCCCAATTTTATTTAGTTTGATTCTAGTAACAAGTTTGTTAACTTCATCACTATATGATTCAATACAAACTCCTTTATTAGATACCTTATATACTTTTTTAGGAACAAAACCAATTCACTGAAATATTTATTTACTAAACTTTTGACTCGGAATGTAAAACAAACATTCATAATGCACACTTTTGCTTTCTATGGTTGGCAACACTGGCTGTCCTTGTAGTAGTTTGTTTTGCTTGAAATACATTGTTCAAATCATTGTGGTTCAAATGTATTATTTATCAGACTGTTGTTTTTTGTGCCTCGATTCCAAGAATCTTAAAAGTGTGTTAATACACGACGACAATGAAACATCAGTGGAAGAAGAGCTAAAATGCTGCTTGCCAGAAATTGTAAGTCAACATAACCTCTCTATACAACATGTAAGCATGCTTGGATGGTTTTGTAATTTCAATATGATATTAAATAAGTACCTTTTGTTTTTTTTAGTATTTATGTGTAATATTGAATAATTTAAAAGATATTTACATTTGAGAAAATCAAACATTTTCCACATAACAAATATCAATATATATCTACCGTTTGAAATAGTACCGAAAGATTCAATGGAAGGTTATTAGAAGCAAATTTTCGTGTTAATATTTAGGTAACCGAATGGTCCTTATTGCATGTATTTTTAAATTCTGAACAACTTTTATATTTACACTTTTGCTGTAAAGTGAAGTAGGTAAATATTTACAGCAATATCAAAAAAATTGAATTGAAATCTCTATGTTCCGTATTTCAATTCTACACCCATACAAATCTTGTGCACATCTTCTGTCCAGGCACGCAGTGATTTTTGTTATGATCGCTGTGAGTACTAACAGTTTAAAAACATTTCATTCTGTTACTCGATCGACCAGGTTTTTTGCAGCCCGCTCTTGGAATCTTATTATATATTTGTTATTGTTACGAATACATAGTACATTGTAAACAAATTTCTTATCAGCTATAGACATGTTGAGGTATAAAATGAAACAGCCATGGCAGGGAGCATTGATGCCGGTTCACTGGGTAATGCACGTGAAGCACACACTGCCCGCGGTCAATAGTTGGATGGGTGACCGCTTTGTGAAAACCTATACCAGCGAGCACTGCGTGCCGTTGTCACACCACCGAAAACGAGGGACCGAGGCGGCATATAACCTTAGCAGTTGAGACAGCTTTACCAAATAAAAAAAATGTATATCTAACAGTTCTGTCAAAAACGATGTTGTTTCATAAAGTTTTCACCAAAACCTAAACAATTTATTTGCTACCTTATATATGTTTCTCATAACTTTCGGTAATAAATTTATAGACGTTATTTTCGCAACTTCTATAATATCTAGGGGTGTTAAATTAAGAATTTCCTCGATATCACTTTCTATTTTTATCTCATAAAATCTTGAAACTTCACATTTATGAACAATAATTTTCTTTAATGTTTGTTTTGTAGCTAGTTCTAGAATAGTCATTGTTATATAGAAGTAGTGAAATTTGCTCCTTGAGTGAAACGAAGACATCTATATTATTAAAATATAAATTAATTAGGAAATATTATCATTGTCGTGGTAGAAAAAGTATAGTGTACAGCGGTCACTTAGAATATCCATTTCATGCGAGTGTGAAATTAGTATCATTCCATGTTTGTTGTACAATATATTATCAGGCAAAAATTCTTTACTCGTAAACATATAATATTATCAGTCATAGCATGTGTCTTAATTATGTAATTTGAAGTTTAACACCAAATTAATAAATAAAATGGACAGATGCCCTAAATTTAATATTTCTTAAATGAATTATTTATTCGACTGTCAAATGCACATTTATGTATAAATAATTCTTCGCTTTACCACTGTTCATTAAATACATTGAGAACCAGATCAGCTCCAAGTAATTTTGATAACATCAAATTTAAAATTCATATTCATTTTTAATTTAAAATATATATATATATATATATATATATATATATATATATATATATATATATATATATATATATATATATATATATATAATTATCCATAAACTCCTGGGTTGGAGCATAGGCACAGTGTTTCTCCAGCGGACTCGGTTTACTGCAACGGCCTTTGTTTCTCTCCAAGTCATACGAGCTTCCGCGAGTTCCTTCATTATTGTACGTCGCCACGTTGTTTTTGGTCTTCCCGGCCTCCTTCTACCTTGGGGGTTCCAGTCTATCGATTTCTTGGTTAAAGGGTTGTCACTTCTCAGGATATGGCCAATCCAACCCCATTTTCGTGCTTTTATTTGTTTGTCTATGGGTTCTTGTCCAGCAAGTGCCCATAGTTCTTGGTTGGTCATCATATCAGTCCAAGGAATTTTTATTATTCGTCTCAAGCATTTATTAACAAATATTTGTATCTTCTTCCCTAGGTTTTGTGTTACTAGCCAATATTCGCAGCCATATATTAATACCGATTTTACATTGGTGATAAATATTCTTATTTTCGTTTTGTTGGAGTACTTGGGAGATTTCCAAATATTAGAAAGTAGAGAAAATGCAGTTCGGGCTTTATTGATTCGCGAGCTGATATCTGTTTGGCACCCTCCTGTAGATGTTAAAACAGATCCGAGGTAGCAGAACTCATTTGCTTGTTTAATAGTTTCGCCTGCTATATTTAAGCTTTCTTGGTTGCGGGAGTTGACCCGCTTATCCATGGTTTTCTTTATATTCATTTTCAAGCCTACTTTTATCGCCTCTTCGTGAAGTTTATTTGATAGCTGTTCCATCCCTCGATATGTGTGGCTTAGTAACACAATATCATCGGCGTAAGCCAGATATTCTAAATTGCTATTAAGCTTCCACCTAATACCTGAATTTGTTGTACCAACAACTTTCCTCATTACACTATCTAGAACCGTGATAAATAGCAAGGGTGATAAGATGCACCCCTGTTTAACTCATGCAGTTTTCGGACATTAGACGTATGATTTAACTAATTTTTCAGGTATTTGTCTTTCTTTTAATGCTGTCCATATTGCTTCACGATTGATCTTGTCGAAGGCTTTCTCAAAGTTGATGAACATCATGTATAGTGTATAGACTTGAATTCCATTCTACGCTTTGTTCGATAATAATTCTTAACGCGTTAACGTTATCTGCGCACGAACGGTTTGGTCGAAATCCTGCTTGTTCGTGATGTATACTGTTATACAGAGAGTCTTTGATACGATTTAATACTATCTGTGCCAGAACCTTGGATGCTGTAGGAATTAGAGTGATACCCCGCCAATTATTGCAGCAACTTAAGTCTCCTTTCTTAGGTATTTTCACAATAACTCCTTCACACCACTCTATCGGGATCGATTCTGTTTCCCAAACTTTGACTATTAGAGAGTGTACAATGTTCGTGAATACTGTTAACTCCGATTTCCAGATTTCTGAGGGTATGTTATCTCCCCCTGCAGCCTTTCCGTTTCGTAGTGATTTTAATGCGATTCCTACTTCTGCTTTTGACGGTGTGTTAACATTGATTCTTTGTGCATGGTTGAACTGATTTATTGTTTTCATGTTGTTCATTGGTATATTATTTGTGTCTGAGTTTAGTACTTCCTTAAAATGTTCTTGCCATCTCTGCACTTGTTCTTCCGTCTGTACAAGGAGTTTACCTTCTTTGTTTTTGATTGGTTTCAGTTGGTTAAGCCTTTTACCAGCTAGTATCCTAGATATCTGGTATAAGCTTCTGCTATCGTTAATTTTCGCTGCTGCTTCTGCTTGTCCAGCGAGGTTATCTACCCACTGTTTTTTATCCCTTTTCACATATTTCTTAATAACTTTTCGTATGTTTGTATATTTCGTTTTTAATTCTAGCTTTTTTCGGGCGTCAGTCTCCTTTATGATCTCAAGTTTTAATTTCTGTCTATCTTCAATTGCATTCCAGGTATTTTCGGAAATCCACTCTTTTCTTTTACTGTTTCTGTATCCAATTTCTTTTTCGCTTACCTCTTGTATAGTTTCTTTTATAATTTTCCAATGTTCATTAACGCTATATTCTTCTATATCTTGCAATATACTAAATCTATTTCTTATTTCCGTAACAAAACATTCTTTTGTATCTTTCTTCGCAAGTTTCTGAATATTGTATGGTCTATTTGCTTTTCTTAAATTGTTTCGGACCCTACATATTTTAATGTTTATTTCTGCCACTAAGAGGTGATGATCGCTGTCTATGTCTGCTCCCCTTCGATTTCTCACATCAAGTAGGGACTTTCTCCATTTCCTGTTGATTAGGAAGTGGTCTATTTGGTTTTTCGTCCTTCCATACGGGGAAGTCCAAGTATATTTATGACAAAATTTAAGCGGGAATAAAGTGCCCCCTACCAAAAGGTTATTTTGTGTGCATAAGTCTAGAAGGAACTCGCCATTTTCGTTCCTTTCCCCGATTCCATGATTGCCCATAAAGGTATTTAAATTCTGATTATCGCAGCCGACTTTGGAGTTAAAATCTCCCATAACAATTATTATATTGTTTTTATTAACTTTGTTTATATGGTCGTTTAGTTCATTGTAGAAGGTTTCCTTCGTCAATGTATCGGCTGCTTCTGTTGGAGCATAGCATTGGAAAATCACCATATCGCGCGCCTTTGTCCGCAAGCGAACTTTTATTATTCTTTCCGATTTAAAATACTATTCAATAATTCTGCTTCCAGCAAATGAAAAATATAACAATTTACTGAGAAATTTGAATATTAAAAAGTTATCGCAAATCATGTGTTATTAAATGGAATGATACGAAACTTCTATGAAACCAATGTTTTCTCTTTTTCAGATGATTTCGAACTCGAAGATTCCAGAATTCATTTGTTCTTCTTGCCGCGCAACTGTCCAAGCGTTCTATAAATTTAGAAAAATTAGTTTAGAGAATTATAATCGTTTAATGCAATACACTCAAATATTAAAAGAAAGCAGCGACCCGCGAAGTCAGAAGTTCACTGAACTAGAAATACAGATACATAATCTAGACTTGATGATGGAGCGAGAGCAGGACGAGCATAGTGACTTAAATGTTGAAGAAGAGAAGGAAGAAGCTAACTCCAGTGCGGACATAGACAATGCGAATACAACTTGTAATGAAACAGATACAGGTGGAGAAGAATTGAAACAGAAAGATTATAAATGTTCGATTTGTAACAAAGAGTTCGGAGTAAAAAGTAATTGGGTTAGACATTTGAAAATACACGTAGGAATGGAAAAATTTAAATGTAAAATTTGTGGTGAGAAGTTCTTACAAAAACTGGCTTTAAGAACGCATATGAAACAACATCCCGAAATTAGAATTTTCGATTGCTATATATGTGGTAAACAATTTAAACAATTGCGATATTTAAAGATGCATTTAAAATATCACGCAGGAATTAAAGATTTTAAATGTTCTGTTTGTGGTAGGGAGTTTGTAGAAAAGGGGGCTTTAAACAGTCATATGAAAACTCACAACAATATTAGAGATTACAAATGTTCAGTTTGTGAGAAAATGTTTAAGTATAAGGATAATTTAAAGATACATTTAAAAATACATGAAGGTATTAGAGATTACAAATGTTCTGTTTGTGATAAGAAGTTTGTACAGCCGTCTACTTTAAGCCACCACTTGAAGATCCATGAAGTAAATAGAGAAAATGAAGAAATGAAACTTACATGTTTTGTATGTAATAAGAAGTTTTTGGACAAACGTACATTAATTACACATATGAAAAAACATGAAGGCATCAGAGAATAAGGATGTACTTTGTGTAACTTAAAGTTTGTAAGTAAGAGTGAGCACACGGGAACTCATGGCGGCAGCACATCACAGCGCGGTACTGAACCTGGACCAACGGAGTAGATACAAGCTGTGTAATAAGTGCATCACTTCGTAAATACCACATAATCTTAAAGTTCAGGGATGGATTCACGTCAACGTAACGTTTCATTAAAATAAATAAATTTTTCTTACAGCGTTTCAATCAATTCACATATAAACTATGTTATTTAACTTTATAATTACTTTATTTTCAATTGGGTATTTTGTCCAAAATTGTAATGAATATTCAATAAATATTAAATAAATAAAAAATCTGATGTGGCAGCACATAACCTCCCGCTTAAATAATTTTTAAACGATAGCCAACACCATTCTACATTTTTTTTATTATGAGTAAGTTTATTGTAACTCAAATATTTACTGAGATATACCGAAAAATCCTGATAGGCCTTTAAGTAAACTACCACATCCGGTTTATAGATTGCTACCAAAATCTAATCAGCTCGAAAGCTCAACATTTAAATTTTAAATGTGGAATTTCAAATTGTTATCTTTATTAGATTTTGTGATAACGTGAACGAAAAAATCGTGATACAGACGTCATCGTTTGAAATGCCTCACTCGCTGCGCTCATGAGGCAAATTTCGAACTCGAGGGGGAAAAAGAAGCGCTTTCCTCTCTAGTTTGACAAATAACTATTCTCTTGATCTAGCATTATTATATGCGTTATTGGAAGAAGGGGAATAATATCCCAAGCACTACTTGACAAACATTCGAAAAGGTCAATAAAAACAAGTGCCCATAAAACGCAAGATGCAACATGAAGCTATGAAGATGAATGGCGGTAAGTAATAGAATGCAGTAACAACCAATAAACAAAAATATCGATTAAATAAATGTCATCGAATTTTTCAGAAAAAAAAATAGTTATTTATGTATCAAGGATAAAAAAGTGCATATTATAGCTGAGTCTGCGTTTGCTTGCCGAGGCATGTAAACAGGCGAAGCTATGATATGCCTTTTTTGCCGAGGTGCATGTTACATTTTTCCGTCGACCTCACAAAATACTCATAGATTTAAGAAATAAAATATTAACGCCTGCTTTAGAAGCACAGGCAACAGCAGATACATTTTTGTCTGTCGTAATAGTTGCTTGTGCATTTGTATTTCTATTTGATACTACTTGGATTTGATATACGGTACCTTCAAAAGTACAAAATTTTTATTGTTTAAACTTTGTTATGATGAACCGGTTAATATACTTTTCGAAACATTAATCTTATTAGAAATGGAATCTCAACATGGCCTTCGGCTACTGTTGAAGACTTTCATCCTCCATGCTTTTTTAGCGATAAAACATCTGCACCAGCATTTACTAAAAGTGCAGCAAACGTTCTACGGTAACAATGATAAAATCATTGTAGGCTTAGCGGACGAAAAATAATAGCGTCCAAGAATGTGACATTTTTCGTTCGGAAATAAGTACGTAAAATTTCATTTTTCGCATAGGTCGACGGAAAAATTAATTGTTTAAATTTATATATCCCTCGTATCCTTGTTTACGAATGATCTGATGTTACCAACATAAAAAATTCCTAGTATTTCATTATTGTCAAATCAGTATTTTTTTAAAAATAAATTTGTGATAAAAGCGGCACAAAATAGTTATTTTTGTACTCATACATTGACATGTGTTGATTTTAGTTTTGCCCAAGAGCCGGTAGATTACTAAACGCCGCTAGTATCTATTAGAGAAATTAATTTGTGTGTTTATATTTATAGTGCAACTTTGACAATTATCAGCTATAATATCCCTAGGCCATTGATAATTCGAAATAATTTTATCACAGTTACCGAAAGAACGTTGCTTGGTTGCTGTTACCTTCAAGCAACGTTCTTGAGGTAGTTGTAATCAAATTATGAGTATTTATCAATGGTCGAGGGATATTCGATGAGAAATATTTTTGCGATAATTATTATTATTTTCATTCGCAAACCGTGAAAATGACATTTGGAAATAAACAAATCAAATATTGAAATAACTGTCAACCGACTGTCAACAACTGTTACTTAGCAACAAGTGATAATTTCCCGGGGAAATTATCAGTGTAATTGTGACCTGATTGGTTACTTTTGCACACGTGATCAGAAATACAAGGATTCGATTGGATATTTCTTTAACCAAAAAATTTTCAGTAATAATATAACAAGAGAGTGAGAATAAATTGAAAAAAATTTGACAGATCTTTCGAAAACTTGTTGCCAGGCAATAGCCACGAAAGCCCGTAGGGCTTGAGTGGCTATTGCCAAATGGCGACAAGTTATATTTAATTAGATTATTTTTTGATTTCATCATCAGGCACGCCACTAAATTTATCTTTTTTGCTCATTTTTACTTGTGTTGATGATAACTATCTGACATTTGACATCTGTCAACAAAAACAAAAAAGCTACAGAGAAAATTGCCGGGAATATTCACAAGAGCATTATTCTCAGTATAATAATGGCAGGATTGGTTAAAACGCAGACACGTGACATACAATAAAGCATTTCATTGGTTTAAATAAACGTCAAAAAATAATCAATATAACTACTTGAAGAACTTTATTTCTTTGTATGGCGTGTTATTAGTTTTTTTTACTTTTCGTACAAAAAATATTGTACAAACCTCTTGCGTGAACTCGGTTCCCGCGTTTGGTATGTAAATAACTATTCTACACTAAACTTTAGATTCGGAATGTCCAAACAAACATTCAAAATGCAAACCCTTACTATGGTTGGCACCACTGGCTGTCAATTTATTAGTTTCTGTGTTTTGTTTGAAATACGTTGTTCAAATCATTCTGGTTCAAATGTATTATTTACTGTTGTTTATTGTGCCTCGATTCCAATTATCTTAAGAGTGTGTTAAACACGACGACAATGATACATCAGTGGAAGAAGAGTTAAAATGCTGCTTGCCAGAAATTGTAAGTCAACATAACCTTTGTATGCAGCATGTGAACATGCTTGAATGGTTTTGTAATATCAATATGATAATATTAAATAAGTACCTTTTCTTAAATATATAGCATTTTAGTGTAATATTGAATCATTTAAAAGATAATTACATTTAAACAAAACAAACCTTTCCCAAATAACAAATATGACTATATATCTACCGTTTCAATTTTTTTTTAAAAGCATCCAATCAGTTTTATTGGCTAATATCTTTAGAGAAAAAATAAATACACAGACTTATACAACAAAGAGGGGGGCATAATTGTACAGTTGGTAAAATAAAATTATTAGGGTGATGTAGCGGGGGCGAATGAAAGTTATTTTGTCTTAAATGGAAAGGGTAGTTTTTTTTTATTGAAATGGATATCATGATATAACATTAATTAAGGTCACAATAGTACATTATACAACGAGCATGGAATGAAATGGACATTCCATGCGAGTTGTACACTATACTTTTTCTACGACCACGATATTATTTCAAAATTAATTTAATTTTAATAATAAATTTGTCCCGCTTTCACCATTCCAATATTTGACAATTCTAAATAAGTATCTTAGCAATGGCACCTGTATTTAAATGAACTGATCTGTATTGAAATACTCACAAAACAAATTCATTTCGCACGATGCTTGCAATGTACCTCTATCCCCAGCAACAACAAACATATAATGAGCAGATTTCTCAGTGGTCGTAGAAAAAGTTCAAAGAAACATTAAAATATTTAATATGAAAAATAAAACTTTAGGTAGGCCGTTGAACAAAACAATTTATTGTTTGTTTTTTTTTTATTGATATTCCTGTCAACAATGACTATACATCGACAACAATTGTTGACATCTTAACAATTTACTTTTTCTACTCCTGCATAAATATATCTCCATTATTTCAATTTTTTCGTTGAATTATAATACCCATAAATTCACGACAGTGAATTATGATTCATTATTCACTCTTCTCGACCAATCACAGAGCCAGAAATCCATAGTTCACGGTTATTTTAAAGACGTCTGACAGTTGACATGTAGTTAGTTGTCATTGCGTATTTTTATGTTGACGTTTTTCAACGTGTGTTTTCAGCGAATTTCGATTATATTCAAAAGGGATTTCCGAATTTACAGGAGTAGAAAAATTATAGTACTATATTCGGGATTATGGTCATTATTCACTCGAATGATTTACATCACTCTACGTGAATAATGTCTTATAATCATATAATTAGAGTGCTATATTTTTTTGTCTAATTTAGAATATTAAAAAGTTATCACAAATCATAAGTGTCAAGAAAGGAAAAAATGTAACACTTCTATGAAAGTAACATTACAATGTTTTTTCTTTTTCAGATGATTCCGAAGTCGAAGATTTTAGAATTAATTTGTTTTACTTGCCGCGCAACTGTCAAAGCATTTTATAAATTTAGACAAATGAGTTTAAAGAATTATAATTGTTTAAAGCAATACACACAAATATTAATAGACCCGCGAGGTCAGTAGGTAACTGATGATCAAAGGAGAGTAGATGATTACATCAACATCAAAGAAGATTATGTTCCAGACATAAGAAACGACGAATTTGACTTGCAACCTCTAACTGACGAATCAGCAGCTGATGATGAAGAAGACAGCGTTTCAAGGAGTAGTTGGGAAGAAGATAACCAACCGGATGTGGGTGAAGATAACTTCAGTGCGGACACAGACAATGCGAATACAACTTATAATGAAACAGATACAAGTGGAGAAGAGTGGAAACAGAAAGATTATAAAAGTTCCATTTGTAACAAAGAGTTCGAGATAAAAAAGTTGTTGGTTCAACATTTGAAAGTACACGCAGAAATGGAAAACTTGAAATGTAAAATTTGTGGTGAGAAGTTCTTACAAAAAAGGGTTTTAATCACGCATTTGAAACTGCATCCCAAAATTAGAATTTTCGATTGCAATGTATGTGGTAAACAATTTAAACAATTGGGAAATTTAAATGGGCATTTAAAATCTCACACAGGAATTAAAGATTTTAAATGTTCTGTTTGTGGTAGGGAGTTTGTACGAAAGGAAGATTTAAACAGGCATTTGAAAATTCATTACCGTATTAAAGATAACACATGTTCTGTTTGTGAGAAAATGTTTATTCATACAAAAGCTTTAAATAGACATTTAAAAGTACATGAAGGTATTAAAGACTACAAATGTTCAGTTTGTGATAAACAGTTTTTTTACAATATATCTATGGTGAAACATTTAAAAACACATGACGTAACTTACAAATGTGCAGTTTGTGAGAAAATGTTTATTTACAAAAAAGGTTTAAACAGACATTTAAAATTACATGGAGGTATTAAAGAACATAAATGTTCTGTTTGTGATAGACAGGTTTTACACAATAGTTCTTTAAAGAGACATTTAAAAATACATGACGGTATTAAAGATTACAAATGTTCAGTTTGTGACAAGAAGTTTGTACGAAAGGATCATTTGACCGCCCATACGAAACTACATGAAGTAAATAGAGAAAATAAAAAAATGGAACATCCATGTTCTGTTTGTAACAAGAAGTTTTTGTACAAACGTTCGTTCATTAGCCATATGAAGAAACATGAAGGCATCAGAGAATAAGGAAGTACTTTGGGTAACTTAAAGTTTGTAAGTAAGAGTGAGCACATGGGAACTCATGGCGGCAGCACATCACTGCGCGGAACTGAACCTGGACCAACGGAGTAGATACAAGCTGTGGAATAAGTGCATCACTTCGTAAATACTAAACAATATAAAAGTTCAGGGATGGGTTCACATCAACGTAGCGTTTCGTTAACATAAATAAATTTGTTTCATAGCGTTACAATCAACTTACACAAAAACTTTGTTATGTAACTTTATAATTACTTTATTTTCATTTGGATATTTTGTCCAAAAGTGTAATGTATATTCAATAAATATTAAATAAAAATTATATTTCTCTTGATCAAGTATTATTGTATGCATTATTGGAAGAAGGAGAATAATATCTAAGCACTACGTGACAATCAGTTTAAAAGTTAAATAACCATAATTTTGTTTACAAATTATACATGAACATAATTTCCAAAGTAGTAAAATATATGCCACACATTCCCATGAATGACTACAGTAATGCAAATAATTTGTATATTCATAAATAAGATCGTCTATAACATTCTAAAATTATTTTTTATTTGAATTTACAGTTTTTGAGAAACAAATAAAAATATACCAAAAAGTGTGTTTTTTGGTATATTTTATTTGTTTCTCAAAAACTGTAAATTCAAATTGAAAATAAACTTAGTATGTTATAGACGATCATATTTACAAATATACGAATTATTTTCATTACTGTAGTCGTTCATGGGAATGAGAGACACAGTCTCAAAGTTCTGAATTATTGACTAACTAGACTTCAACGAATATTTCCTTATAGTTTAATGTTTCAGTTATCCTTTTCATCCACATATATAAATACTAGAATGTTCAAAGACCTTACTGTAATACCTAATTGTTTTTTTTTTTTAGATAATAATAATTGTAAGAAATAATTTATTTAAATTTGAATTTGTAAACCAAAATTCATGGAACCCAACGAAAATATTCGTTTCATCTGACATTGCAATGTACAAGTCACTGTAAAAAATCCATGAAATTTAGATGGAAGTTGCTGGACCATAAAGAACATGAAAATAAATGAAGAATACAGAATTTGCTGTTTTTTAAATAAAGGATTCGTTCTTCGTCGCGTATGTTTGACATTAACTATATTGTGATTAATTGTAGAAGCCCTTCTATCAATAACAATACAAAATACTAGTAACACATATATTTTATTATGCAGAACACTATTTTATACATTTGACATTTCATATTTAGTGATTACAGCCAACTCGTACATAAATTATTAAAATATTTCAACAAACTATGCGTTTAATCACATATTCAGATATGTTTTCGTTATCTACGTATTTGACAAGATGTTAAGTTGACAGCACATTAAGTCAACAACGCCTTGTACAACAGGTGACCACGCAATCACGACTTTAACAATGTGATTAAATATGACAACGCTTTCTGCACCCGGCCTTTAATACCAAATCTGAGGAGAATGCTAAAGTGAAAAATTCATTATATTCCATGCTACAAAATATTTTGAACAAGAACAAGAGCAGTGTTTTAGGCCCGATTTTAGCTCTGTGCAATGCTCTAAAATTATTTTATAGAAAAATGCTTCAAATAGAAATTACAGAGAAGTATTATCTACCACTTTTATTTGAAGCATTATTATATAAAATAATTTTAGAAAATTGTACAGCGCTAAAACCGAGTTTAAAACACCCAAAAATAGAGCTCATGGTACCAGCCAATATTTCTATACTAAACTTTTGATTCGGAATGTATGAAACAAACATTCAAAATGCAAACGTTAGCTTACCATGGTTGGCAACACTGGCTGTCAATGTATTCACAAATTAGAAACATAATCAGATCGCCCTCTCTATGGTTACGAGTCTTGAGCATAGGTGCTGCACCCGCAGGGGGGTGTAGTGACACTAAAATTAGACAAGGATGACAATAGAAGGATAGAAGATTGTTTTTTTAGCCTCCTTGATACTTTTTATTTTATATTTGTTGTACTTGTACAAAATTATAAGAGTAAATATTAGGAATATATTTATTTATTCAATTAAATTCTGTTTACACATATTTAATTATTTAGACAAAAATGTTATAGATTTCTAATAATATTTAATTTATTAATTTTTAATATTAATTTTATTATGAAAAGCTCTATTTAAAATATTGAAAATGAGAATTTAATATATTTATTAGAAACCTTATAACTTTACTACAAAATAAGGGTTAAGAATACATATTAACACTTTCAATATGATTTTCCTCGTTAAGTGCAAATTTTGACAAATTGTAAATTTGTTCTTATAAAAATATTTTTAGTCTTACACAATCTTTTACATTCAAATAAAATCTGTAGCTTTTAGCGACAAATTTCTAAATTTTTGTAGTTAAAGATATTACAATCACTTATAAGTTAGTTTAAACACAAAAATTCTTGTATTTAAAAAATATATTACATTGAATTTTAAATTCAAATAATATTTTGTTTCTTTAAATACAAAATGTTATTTTTGAGTTCCAAAAACTCTTAAAACATGTAAATTTTACTGCTGCAAACTGTAATGAATTTGGATGGGGGTGTGGGATTTGTAAAAGTAGAAATATAAAATCCACGTCAGCTTATTAAAAGCCGAACGACTGATTAGTGATGATTATTATTATTATGTGATTATTTGATTCAATTTGTTATTATCTAAAGTGCCACTAATAATATATTTCATTGTAAAAGTAAATTTATAAGAGAAACGAGGAATTATGCTCAAGAAAAATCAAAATGTAATTAAAACAGTGCTTATACTCGCAAAAAAATCCTCTTGTGAATAAGTTAAATTAAAAATTCCATTTAATAAGCAGCTCTAATTACTATTCTTTTATGATTAACCGACGCCGTGTGGGTGTGACATCCAAATGCTTGTTGTGTTATATGAATACTTTTTAACCTGATGGAGAAATCCAAATACTGCTGTACAGCCTAAAACAAATATATTTAGTAAAAATGAAATTTATTACTTCTAGAATTAGCATACCGTAGATTCGCATCATCGATATTCGTCCTCACAAATCGATTAACTTCGGAGTCTATTAATCTATGAATTCATTATAAAATTTTCTTTATTTTTCGTTCGTCATAATCCCTTTCCTTCAATTACAGTTATATGTGTTGTCTTGTGCCGTAAAACGTCTAACTTTTGATTTTTTTTTTGAGCCAATTATATTTGTGAAGAAGAAAATGCTTTGTTAAACAATTAGTTATTAAGTCTGTCCACTTGGTCTCTTCTTGTAACACTGCTAAGCCAGGTCCTTAGTTGTCGAATGGTATTGTTCCCTGTCACAATCTTTAGTCGGTTCTTTACAGTTTCATCGTAGAATGTTCATTCCCGGTCACTCAACTGAGACACTGGTAATCGCATTTTTTTCAAAAACCTACAAGAGTTTAAATTATTAATAATGTTTATATTAAAGAAACCTTTATTACTACACCATGTTCGGATGTCTCACATTTTCTCTTAAAAGGTCTTTCACTGTTAGTTTGTAGATGGTCATGTCCGTTTGTTGATCGTTAGGAATTTATCTGACGTTACCTACGTCTAACCCAAGTATATCCATCCGAAATTGTTGCATTTCCTTACATTTAGGGAAACGAAATAGCCTTTTGTCTTTAATTAAGCATCCCTTTATTCAACATAAATTAAGCATTGTTCTAAAATAGAAAGGAGAGGAAACGGATAAAAAAAGGAATTGGAAGAAATATACATAGTGGATATTTGTTACATGGAAAATGCATGAGTGCAATACAACTTTTAGCATTGCTTTATAATATATTTGTGTACATATAATAATTAATGATAATATATACAGTGATTTATTTTTAATGTATTGAAATTATATTTTAAGTGTGTATGTGATGTATAAAACAGAATATTAAATTTAACACTTACCTGTTGCAATATTTATACACAATAATAAACGACAATATCGAGAACGAATT
Organism: Poecilus cupreus; assembly: GCA_963942605.1. NCBI lineage: Eukaryota > Metazoa > Arthropoda > Insecta > Coleoptera > Carabidae > Poecilus > Poecilus cupreus. Next base: position 4,148,184 of record OZ012728.1, read on the forward strand.
ATCAACATCAATTTTGACACTAAAATTGACAGTGATTTCTTCTTCTTTTTCCAAAGTAACTCGATTTCAATAGCTTATTTTATTATAAAGTGGCGCCTCCACATTTTAAGGAGTGGAGTGACACTAATCATCATTGTACTGACATTTGTCATCAAAGTTGCCTCCCCCTGAATGTATTAATTTATGTGTTTTGCTTGAAATACGTTGTTCAAATCATTGTGGTTGAAATGTATTATTTATCAGACTGTTGTTTATTGTGCCTCGATTCCAAGAATCTTAATACACGACGACAATGAAACATCAGTGAAAGAAGAGCTAAAATGCTGCTTGCCTGAAATTGTAAGTCAACATAACCTTTGTATACAGTATGTGAGCTTGCTTGAATGGTTTTGTAATTTAAATATGATATTAAGTAAGTACCTTTTGTTAAATTTATAGTATTTAAATGTAATATTGCATATCTTATTGTAATAAGATTGCTATAAATTTGTTGGCCAATTTGGAATACTAATATCTAATTCCGTTTTGTAAAGTTGTATTTTACCTAACCTTATGACGTTATGAAATGTCACTTTTTACATAATTGCTATGAAATAAGTTTTGTAAAAATCTCTGTTACGCAATAGTTATTATATATCAAGGACTGAAGTTTAACTTTATCACGAATATGGAATTTATTTGCCGAGGAAAATAAATCCATGTGAGTGATAAAAAGGAACTTCAGTGCCGCGGTACATATTCAATTTTACTTGGAATCTAAAATTAGAAAAAACTGTATAAAATTATTAAATAGTTTAAATTTATACACCTGCAGTCAATTGAAACTGATACTCAGTGTTGCCAACCTCGAACATTGAAGTTATCGTAAATAACACTCAAAATTGTGTTTTGTCCAAAATTTCTTCATTAGAATTAATTAGTTAATTTTTCTTGCATATATTGTTTCATTTTACATATAAATTTACTACAATACGTCATATATCAATCAAAATTATCCTTATTGTACAATAATTATTTACGATTTCTGAGCTTTAAATGACGATTTTTGAGCACATTAGTGCCGATTTCAAATAATAGTATATTCTACAACTAGTAATGGAATGGCACATATTCCACACGAGCAAACATTTTGTAGTTCTAGCTGAAGGCGAAGGCTACGGTTTACGAGTGTGGGATATGCCATTCCGTTACATATTGTAGACTATATTTTCTGTAACAAGATTTTGGAAATTATACACAATATACAAACTGTTTGAAAACTTCAAACTCAAATAAATAAAATTAAAACAGACGTAATCATAGTAAGTGAATCAAGATATTTCATATATCGCGCTAATATGCGGCCCTGATTCATCGAAAATATTCCATACGCGACGTATGGAATGATAGTTGTTCCTATACAATTTTTAGTTGTGGAATGCGTAGTTACCAAAAAATTGTTATAGAAAGAATAATTCACAACATATATTTAATTAAATCAAATGCCATGTAGAATAATTTATTACTTGTCTAATATTAACAATTAATAATTTGGAAGGTAGAGGTTTGAAATTACGGAATTAGATAAAATATTGTATGTAATACGTTATGAAAAGCGATATTGTTTAACTGATTACTAACTATTGTCCAATTTAGAATGTTAAAAAGTTTTCGCAAATCATGTGTACCAATAAATG